>CM019063.1:69847296-70447296 GCA_009667805.1 Leptobrachium leishanense
TCTCTAGCGCTCCCCATGTTAAGTAAAGGACGCGGAAAGTACAGTAAGCCCGCGGTACAAATCGCTAATAGCGACACGCAAAATGATTTTTCCCGTTTGTAGCGGGAGGCAAGTGGTCTGTTGATCAGGCGCTAGACTCAACCTGGCGCTAACGCAAACACATGCCGACGCAAGGGTTAGCTCACACCAGGTAATAGTGCCCTAAATAAGTATATATAAATTAGGGATGTGCGTTTCGGGTTTCGGAATTTCGGAATTTTCACGAAATTTCCCGATTCGTGTTTTCGGATGCGGCTGATTTTCCGAAAATTTTTTGATCCGAAAATGGCAGATCCGAAAAGTTTTCCGAGCCGAAACGAAATATTTTCGGAATTTTCGAATGTACTTGAAATGTGTCAAATTGAAATTTATTGCTCTGAAACGAGGAGAACAGACGTTCCGAAAAAATGAAAATTTTCGAAAATACGAAAAGTCGATACAAAAAACGAGCTAAGTGACACGAAAATACGAAAAATGGTCGATATTCCGAAACCATTTACAATTCCGAAAAACGAAAATTTCCGAAAATACGAAAAGTCGATACAAAAAACGAGCTAAGTGACACGAAAATACGAAAAATGGTTGAAATTCCTAAAAAAATTTAAACGAAAAACGAGTCGAGCCGAACCGAATAGAAACAGAAATCGGCCGAAACGAGCCGAATCGAAAAGTTTGAAAATCCGAAAAATCGAATCGAATCGAACCGAAAAAAAAATCGGTGCACAAGCCTAATATAAATAAGATTTCAAAAACCGCAGAGTAATGTGATGCAATGATGCCTTTTTATTGTACTAACCTGATACTTAAATTCAATATTTTATTTGCCACATTTCAACCTTTTTTCGCTGAATGTCTAATTGCTGCTTCAGCGACTCCAATTTTAGCAAATTACAGTGACCATTTGCTATCTGGGAATTGTTCTAATCTTTGTGTTCTCACTGCCAGCAACAATTGTAGGGGTCTCACTTCTAGAAGATATCTGGGAATTGTGGTAATCTGAGTGTTCTCACTGCCACCAACTATTGTGGGGGTCTCATTTCTACAAAATACCTGGGAATTGTTCTAATCTTTGTGTTCTCACTGCCAGCAGCAATTGTGGGGGTCTCACTGATTTATAGGAGGTTTCTGGGAATTGTAATCTGTGTCTTCTCACTGCCAGCTATCAGGGGGTCCCACATACTTCTAGCAGATTTCTGCGAATTATAATTGGTGCCTTGTCACTGCCACCCATCAGGGGGGCTCACTGATTTATAGGAGGTTTCTGGGAATTTTAATCTGTGTCTTGTCACTGGCTGCCAGCTATCAGGGTGTCTCACTGAGTTATAGCAGAGTTCTGGAAATCTTTATACCAGAGTTGAATCAGAGTTCTGCATATCTCCAATTTTTATAACAGAGTTGAATCAGAGTTCTGTATATCTTTAATCTATATGTCTCTCACCATGTCAGAAAAAACAAAAAGGACAGGCAGACGCTCCCAGACACAGATAAGAGGGCAAGCAGACTCTGTGTCGGGAGGCTGTGCCTCTGGTCATCGTGGACGTGGTGCATCCTCTGCAGGGCACGCTTGTCCTTTCTAACTGGTGCTGGTTTACAGTCCACCTCAGCTGCCAAAACATCTAATGCAGTCTCCAAGTCCACAGCTACTCCTGCCGTAGCCTCACTATCACACACGGAGGAGTCAGCTGAATTGTTTGACTACAATGACAGTGACATGCTGCTTGAGGATGCGCAGCAACTACAGTGCTCTGATTCAATCTCTGAGGTTGAGGAAGAGAGTATAATCAACCTAGAGGAAGGGGGTGCCAGTGACACACAAATAACTGGCACTCATGTTGCCCCAGCAGCTGCAGCATACTGCCAAGTTGGCTCCAGTGATGAGGAGATAGGGGGTGATGACAATGATGATGAGGTCACTGACTCCACCTGGGTGCCTGATCGAATAGAAGAGTCAAGTGAGGAGGAGGAGGAGGCACAACAAACACGAGGCACAACGTCCTCTATGACCAACCGTAGCCAGTACAAGGCATCAGAAGTCACAGCTGCTCAGGTGCAGAGCGCTGTTGTCTCAAAGCACACATCCAGGAACTCTGCTGTCTGGGAGTTCTTTAAGAAATGTGCAGCAGACCGCACCATTGCTATTTGTAATCTATGTTAGATGAGGATCAAGCGTGGGAAAGACACCGGACGCTTGGGTACCACGTGCTTGAGGTGACATATGACCACCTGCCACACATCCCGTTGGTGCAAAACTTTGCGTAGGTCCTCCTCACCTGTCTCTACCCCCACTATATGTCCTGCCATGTCATTGACTCCAGCCTCCACTGACAGGGATGATGCTACAGTAATGGATGTACCAGGTCCTTCCTCACAATGTGACAGCATCCCATCATCTGAAGATTTACACAGTCAGATTACATTGCCCCAGCTACTGCAGCGTAAGAAAAAATATAGTCCCAACCATCCCCAAGCACAGCATCTAAATGCCAGCTTATCAAAATTACTTGCATTACAGCTGCTGCCTTTCCAGCTGGTGGACTCTGCTTCCTTCCGTGAATTTGCTGAATGTGCTGTACCACAGTAGCAGGTTCCAAAACGCCATTTCTTTTCACGGAAGGCCATTCCAGCACTATACCAGCACGTGGAAGACAATGTTATGGAGTCATTGGGAAAGGCAGTCAGCAGCAAGGTGCATGTGACTTTAGACACATGGTCCAGCAAGCATTGACAGGGCCATTACATTTCCTTCAAAGGCACACTGGGTAATTCTGATAGCAGCTGGGAGGGATCCAGGACGTGGCTCTGTGCTGGAGCTTGTTCATCCACCACGCCTCTAGAAAGCTGCTTGTATGAGGTCTGTCTGCTCCACCACCTCTTCCTCCTCCTTCTCTGTCTCTGGCGAAGTGGCAGTTAAACCGACGCATGGCAGGGGCTACGCAATGGCTCAAGCAAAAAGATGCCATACTGTGCTTGAGCTGGTTTGTTTAGGGGACAGGAGCCACACCGGGCCAGAAATTCTGGCAAGCTTTGCAGGGGCAGGTGCAGAGATGGTTAACACCACGCCAGCTTCGCTAGCTTCAGCTGGGAATGGTCGTCTGTGATAATGGCAGCAACCTTCTCTCCGCCCTACGCCAGGGTAAGTTGATGCATGTACCATGCCTAGCACATGTCCTAAATCTGGTGGTACAGCGTTTCCTAACCAGGTACCCAGGGCTGGCACAGCTTCTCAGCCAGGCCAGAAAAGTCTGCAGCCACTAAAGATGGTCATTCCCAGCAAGTGTTCGCCTGGCAGAAATTCCAAGAGAATTCCACCTTCCCACAAACCGTCTCATCTGTGACATGCCCACCAGGTGGAACTCGACATTAGCAATGCTGCAGCGTCTACACAAGCAGCAGAGGGCCATCAACGAGTACCTGTGTGAGTATGGCACAAGGACATATTCAGGTCAACTTGGTTCCCCCCCCGCAGTGGCTGATGATAAAGGATGCATGCACTGTACTGTCACCATTTGAGGAGGCAACGAGGATGGTGAGCAGGGACAGTGCATGCATCAGTGACACAATTTCTTTAGTGTTTCTGATGGAGCACACTCTGCGGGGAATTATAGATGTGGCTCTAGAGGCAGAGCAGCGAGAGGAAGAGGAGGCCTGCTCTAGCTCTCAAGGCCCCAGTCTTTCCGCAGACAGCATTCCAGCGGGTCCTCCTCAGATCAGACAGGAGGAGGATGAGGAGGAGGAGGAATATTTAAGTAGTGGGGCATTGAAGGTGGAGATTCCTCAAGGGAGGGTTTTGTGTGCCCAGAAACCCAAGGACTAGTACGTGGCTGGGAGGAGGAAGTGCACGATGATGTCATCCTCATTGACCAGGAAGACTCGGAAGCTAATGCCACCTCCAACCTACGCTGCATGGGCTCCCTTATCCTGCAAAGCCTGGTAAAGGACCCCAGGATTTGTGATATTAAGGAGAGGGATCATTACTGGTTGGCAAGCCTTCTTGATCCATGATACTGTCGTGGAAATTTTATTATGTGAACATTATAGTCTAGGATGTGTGTGTTTTTATATAAATTGTCATCTGTCTCCCTGTGTTGGATTTGAATGTGGTTTTAAATCCAAGCCACACCTCAGGGGGCCGGTCCATCATTCTAGTCCACACCTCTGTCCTTTTAATATGTAAATGTAATTACTGGACAAACAGGTTTTCTGTTTGTCCAATCAGTGGCCACTGGGCGTTGTTCTATTTGTGTAATAAATGAATCTGACCAGAGGCCAGGGGAGGCTTTTGCTCTTGAGACTTGGGACTTGGTCAGATGAACTCCAGGTAGAAACAACGTGATGGTGTCTGTGTCTCTTTTCTGCACGGGTGCAGGTACGTATATCAGGGATGGCAGAGCTGCTTGTAAGTGCAGCAAGTCAAACTACACTAGGGAATTGATAGTAGATTAATTTCCAAAACAGATGGCGAGTCAGCTAAACAAGGAATCAACAGATTTTTCCTCTGCACAGAAGAAAAAAGGAGAGAAAGTAAGGTGTAATTTTGTCTTTTGCGTTGAGGAAATGTCTGCTTGATAAAAGAACGAGAAGTAATTTTCTGGTAGTTTTTGGTGAATCTGAGCTGATTGTACAGAGACTGTATGGTGAGATTGTGACGTGTGTGCTGACCAGTACACAGTACAGGATATCGTTTTGTTGTAACTTCTATTTGTGTAACTTTTATGTTTGTAAGAGGTGATTTTGGTTTGTAAAGGCAGAATTTTGTTTTAATGGTTGTACAGGAGAAACGGCATTTAGAGGATTTTTTTATACTGTTAGCCTTTAAATCAGAGGAGGTTTTTACTCTGGTTTCGGGGGTGGGGCACAGGGAATAGAGAAACTGTTTTGTTTAATTTGGTTTCTCTATTGCTGGATTTTGGAGACACCATTTTGATTTCCTTTGTGTGAAAAAGCCATGCGGCTTGGCAGCCATCTTTGATTTCCTTTGTGTGAGAAAAAATGTGCTTTGGCAGCCATCTTGGTTAGTTTGGTGCTGCAGGTTTTTTTAACAAGGAATTCAGTTTTAGATGGAGCTGATTCACTTTTAGTTTTGGTGTCTATGGAAAGCGATTAGTTTGTTTTTCCCTCAAATGTTAGTTTTTGTCCTGAAGTTATTTGTCTCTTTTGTAACTTTTCTATGTACGGCTTGATTTCGTTGTAAGTTTTGTGCTGGATATCGGTTGAGTGTTCGGTTATGTTATAGCCCAGTGACCAGCCTGATAGGGGAATCATTGTGTGATGGTTAATGATTCTGCTTAATGTTTGTATATCTGTGGCTGTTACACTGAATTGTAGAATTGTTTGGTAATCGTTAATTACAGGTACTACAGTGTAGGAGGGTGGTGCTTTGTAGTTCTATGTCAAAAGTATTGGGACAACTCATAGAAATTGATAGCAGTGTCTTTTTCGTAGTAAGCATTGTAGTGTTTGTATTCCTGTACAATGGAAAGCATTTTTAAGGAAGTGGCTAAAATAGAACACAATAGCAGTGTCTTTTTCGTAGTAAGCATTGTAGTGTTTGTATTCCTGTACAATGGAAAGCATTTTTAAGGAAGTGGCTAAAATAGAACACACGGCGGCCATTGTTCAAGCTATGCAGGGATCTATTGACCTTGGTGGGAGGCCAAGAAGTGTCGCAAACCTGATAGGTAACGGAAAGTTCCGCAAACGGAAAGGAAAGTATGCTCTGATTTTTGCTGCTGGTTGGATAGCTGATAAATTTCAGGAGTCTTGTAGGCTGAAGCTGAGTTTGGAAGGAGAGATGGAAGATTTGAAAGTAGAAATGGATAAATTGAGAGCTCTTGTTGTCCAGCAGGCAGCTGAAGCCAGCACAGATTATGAATGTACTGTGAGGTCTAATACTGAGCTATGCAAGGAGAATGAATGTTTGTCTGAAAGCTCGACGCATGCACAGGAGGCTGTAAGGGAATTGTCTGGTCCCTGCAGGAGGACAGAAGCTGAACATTGTGCAGTAAGTATGGAGAAGTCTGAGGACTTTGGGTCAGATACTGAAACCGACTCAGGGATGGAGATGGACAATTTGTCTGACCCTGGAGTTGGGAATGTTGGTGCAATGGTGGAGGATACTTCTGTGGTAAAGGTATTCCATTCAGATAGTGGTGTGGGATCTAGTCATGCTATGATGCCTAGTGTTGGGCAGCAAGGCCGATCACCATGTGCCCAGAGAAGGTTTCGTGCAGGGAGACAAGCGATTTGTTGCTTTGCATGCGGCGGATTTTCACATATTGCCAGGCATTGTGTGGTAACTAATGGCAACAGACACAGAGATTCTAAGTATCCAGAACCACACCTAGAAGTAAAGCGGTTTATTCAGCAAGGTGGGGTAATGGTCCCAGACATGGATCTTTGCAAAGGCATAGAAGCCAGGGACAGCCAAGGTCATGGATCCAGGAAACAGATTTAAAATCCCAATATGAACGGCTGAAATGTGAAAATGTGAAGCTTAGAGAGGAAAGAGATCGTTTCTGGGAATTCAGCAGAGTTCCTAATTTTGGGTTCCAGAAAGGGGAAATGAAGAAATGTTATTGAGGTCTTTCTAAACTATTTTACTGTTTGTATTTTTGAAAAAAAAAAAAAAAAAAAAGGAAAAAACTGACTTTAAACTTAATTCAAATGTGACTTTTTTCATTTCGCTGGAAACCTGTTTGGGGACCTAATTGTAATGTTAAAATCCTGTCTCTATGGTAATATAAAGGTGGCTGGGGACTGGACTGTTTCAGGCATTGATGTGTTAATTCAGTCCTATACAATTGCTAAGGGTTTTTTTGTTTTGTTCTTGGTGTTTGCATTGAGGTTTGGTTTTAAGTTAAAAGTTACTTTTTACTGAATCTCAATGTATATAGCAAGACGTCCTGTAACTGAAGGTTTGGTAGAGAGTGTACCTCAGTTGTGTTTTTTTTCATGTTAATGTTTTGAGTTTTAGAACTTTGCTGCGTTTTGCATAGTATCGCATTACGGTTGGTTTTGCGGTAGAAAAAGAAAGGATTTGGTTTTAAAACTTTCTTTTTATATTTACTACATCAAAGCGGATTGTGCAAGCGAGAATAACACGCTTCTATTGGTTTAGAGTTGCTTTGCGCAGCAAGTAGGTCATTTCGGTTTTAAGTTCAGACTGTTAGGTTTTTTTGAGAAGTTTTTTTCATTTGGTGACAGTGATTCATGTACTGTACTGAGACATCGTACAACTAGGAAATAGACAGCAGAAGGCTATCCCCATTTAACAAATGTATACTGAGAGAAGCCACATTGTTCTGTAGAGAAAGGATAGTCATTGAGCTGTGCGGTTTAGTCTGGCGACGCAGTGTACGGGCGAACAGCGTATACGCTGGTGTAGGCATACACTGTGAGGGGTAGAGACATAATTCGGGAAGGGGGTAATCTGTGGTTGTTGACTAATCGTTTGGGGCATAGTTCTGTACCCAACCTGTTGGGACAACAAGCCATAGTTACACGTCGCCTCGGTTAGGGTCTCTAGTTGGAGACTATAGTGGATATAGTCTGACAATCTACCGTGAAAGAGGACACCAGACGGTACTCTCCTAAATTGGTGCAGGGTTTCCCTGGACGCAGGGGTAAGACGATAAGCCGATTCGAATCGCCATGGGCAATGTGCCGTCCATGCAAGGGAAGGAAAGCGAGGCTTCCCACAGTCAGACGGCTGCGCAGCACACGAAAATCCTAGGTTTGGGGCGAAGGGCATGAAACCCCATTTAAAGAATGGCATAGATGGTCCAAGGGTACCGCTTGGGGTATCCCTCTGGAGGGGACATTTGACGCCTGGAGATGGAGAAATTCATAACTGAGTTTAAACCCAGACTCTGGACGGCAAAGACCTTAGGTGTAGCTCAGTTGTAGCTTCAGAAGTCTTTTAAGGTAAACTGACAGGGTATACAGAAGGCGGTTTCAATCCGGAAGAACCGCATTATGTACACCTGGCCAGAGGGGATAGCCGCGATTGGTAATCCAATGATGGAAGCAGAAGAGGCTCTTTCTGGGCTAACTCTGCTAAGGCAGGCTGGATCCACTAACACTGGATCTGTTGTAGTTTCCTCTGATGTTTCTGTTGTCACCAATGTAACTAACTCTGATCTCTCCAGTTTTTTTTGTGTTTTTACATTCCAAGGTTAACACCTAACATGGACACGTCTTCATCAGGGTCGGTGACTAGTCCCTCGGAATACAGTTGCAAGCTGAAGATCGTGTTAGATTAGTGGGCCCCAATCGATCCAGGGGTGGTATGTGGATGACTTGGTACTTTGATGTCCCACACGGGAGGTTTGTTATCGGCATACTGTATCATTTCTTAACCATCTGGTGCCCACAGGTAATAAGGCTAACAAGGAGAAAGTACAGTTTTGCAAGGAAAAGGTTATCTTTTTAGGACATTGTATCTCTCAGGGTACCCGACATTAATCACCCAGAGAGTAAAGACAGTAAGTGGCTCTAACACCCACTAAACTGACTCTAAGATGATGCACCATTTTTGAACACAGCGTCTCTTCTTCCTGTTATGAAGGGGGGAGATAATGGTGTGAAAAAAGTAAATTTTCCAACTTTTACTAACCATTCTAACCTCTCAATTTTCCAACCTAGTAGGGAAACACTTTGAGGACCATCATGATTGCTTTTCCTTGATGAGCTCCAAAAAGTCCACCAGGTCCGGGAGTCTCTCCCAGACCCAAACTCAATAACCAGTGTTCATTCTAGTCAACCAGGTGATTGGATCATGCTAAAGAAACATCCGAGGACGGGACTAGAGGCGAGATATCGTGGGCCATTCCAGATGCTGCAGACAACGCCAACCTCCCTGAAGTTCGAGGGACAAGGCAACTGGATCCACGCCGGTCACTGCAAGAAGTTTCTCAACTACGTCAAAGAGTGAAGAGTATCATTTTCTTTATTTGTTTAGTTTAGGTTTTAGCGAGGGAAATGTACCTAAGACTAGCAAGGGCCACAAGGAGACATTTGTAATAGTAACTCTGGCTCCTGTCGTTCGCTTGTTTAAATTCTTGTGCGGTGTTGTAGTGAGGGAGATCACCAAGAAACAACGACAGTAGAGCGTCCAAAGGGGGGGATTTACAAGGGTCAGGTCCATACTGATGGAGCAGGGCAGAAGAGGGTGGAATATTTTTTAAAGCTTTGGGAAGCTTCGGGGGATTTCTTGTTTTCCATTGGATCCTGGCTAAAGGTAATGGGAGTATAAATACTTATGGTGTTTCTGTCTCTATTCCTTCTATATGCCGGAGTGAGATGTTCCTGATGTCTAATCGACTGAGTTACCGAAGCCCGAACAGATGAGATGCCCAGAGGACCAACCCATGGACCAGATACAGAGGATTTCAGACCGACCAACAATCGACGCAACCCACCACCTCATGTCCTCCCTCTGAGTCACCTCCCCTAAAGCAGATTCTACGTGTCAAGATCTACGTGTCAAGATCCACGTGTCAAGATTTGTTTTAAGATTTGCCAAAAAAATCGGCGTGTCAAGATTTGTTTTAAGACTTGCTTTATGATCCACGTGTCAAGATTTGGTTTTAGATTTACTATCCACGTGTCAAGATTTGTTTTAACACTTGCTTTAAGATTCGGCGTGTCAAGATGGACTGTCTGTTGTTTTCTATCATGTGTTTGGTTTTTTGCATTCAGAACTTTACAAGAGGAACTGTTTCTTTCCAAGGAAGATCGAGATTCATCGAGGGACACTGGGGAGCAAATGACAAAGAGGAGGGACTGTCGTGGAAATTTTATTATGTGAACATTATAGTCTAGGATGTGTGTGTTTTTATATAAATTGTCATCTGTCTCCCTGTGTTGGATTTGAATGTGGTTTTAAATCCAAGCCACACCTCAGGGGGCCGGTCCATCATTCTAGTCCACACCTCTGTCCTTTTAATATGTAAATGTAATTACTGGACAAACAGGTTTTCTGTTTGTCCAATTTGTGTAATAAATGAATCTGACCAGAGGCCAGGGGAGGCTTTTGCTCTTGAGACTTGGGACTTGGTCAGATGAACACCAGGTAGAAACAACGTGATGGTGTCTGTGTCTCTTTTCTGCACGGGTGCAGGTACGTATATCAGGGATGGCAGAGCTGCTTGTAAGTGCAGCAAGTCAAACTACACTAGGGAATTGATAGTAGATTAATTTCCAAAACAATACAAGGGTAAAGTTGCAGAGCTCATCCTGCCCGCACAGAGGGAGGTCAGGATGTAAAAACTTGAGGATGCTCTAAAGCGACAATTGTGTAACACCTTTCCAGGCACTGGTAGGTTACCAAGTGATGACACAGGTGCTTCTGAGGCTACGGATGATCAGAGGAATAGATTTTAAATTTTTAAATTTTAAATTTTTTTTTTAGTCCACGACACCCAGGGACTTCAAATGTAGGCACCCATTGCCAGCGTCTTCACCGTATGGAGCAGGACTACCTAGGGGCAAGGGCAGACCTGGATACCTTTCCAGCAGATGATCCACTGGCTTACTGGGTGTTGAGATTGGATCACTGGCCAGAATTTAGCCAATATGCTATGCAGCTACTAGTTGCCCTTCATCCAGCGTACTTTCTGAAAGGACGTTCAGTGCCGCTGGAGGTTTTGTCACAGACAGAAGAGTGTGTCTGTCCACCGACTCTGTAGACTGGTTGATATTTATAAAAATGAATCAGTCCTGGATCAGCAGCTATCAATCCACTGATGCTGACGTAACTGAATAGATCGGGGATCTCTTCTGCATTTACAAAACCTCCAACACTGCACTCTTGCACAATACTACAAAGGGGTTACAGTGTGAAGGCACTTGCTGCCACCAAAGGCACAATATTTGGGTGCACTGCCACTGACGCCTATATTACCAGATTCATATAATTTTAATATTGGACGGCAGGTCCAACCCTGCACTCTTCCACAATACCACAGAGGGGTTACGGTGTGACGGCACTGTTGCCGACAATAAAGGCCCAAATTTAAAGCACATATTGTTACTTTCATCCAAAGCCTGCATAAGTTTCACTATAATTTAGCCAAAAAATTACTAAACTTGTTCTGCGTGTCCTAAAATGTCTCCTCTTTTCATACAGACTGCCGCCCTAAGCAGTTGTTTATGAATAGATTAAAGGAAAACCGTTTACCGTCATTTGAAATGTCATTTTTTTGTTTTTAAATGTTTCTATACATCCTACAAATCCGCCACTTCACTGGCAGGTTATGGGGACCTCCTAGGCACGATATTTGAAGGAATTTTTCGTTTTTATTTTTAACCCTTATTTCATGGAAAAGTCACTGTTCCTTTAAAAAGTTTTTTTTAAAACTTTTTTCCTTGTTTCCTGTCCCCCAGGGCACTACCTGGACCCCCATACACCTTTTATGGCAAATATCTTGCATATATGCCTTTTTGGAGGGCACTCTATAATTCAATCTTTCGAGTCCCATTGACTTGCATTGAGTTCGGTTCGTGTTCGCTTTCGAACTCGAACTTTTGAAATTGTTCAAGTTCAAATGTGAACTGAACACGGGGGTGTTCGTCTCATCCCTAGTCATTGATATGGAGTGCTCTTTCCTGGTAATATATATATATATATATAAATATATATATATATATATATCCTATTCCTTGAATGCTGTAAATCAGTGTCTCATAAATCGGCCCTCAGGACCCTCTAACAGACCAGATTTTGCAGATCACCTTTTATTTATTTATTTTATTTATTTATAAAGTATTTTACCAGGAAGGATACATTGAGTTTCTCTCGTTTTCAAGTATGTCCTGGGTTCGAGAACATTGAGTGGTTACAGAAATACAAAATAGTAAAATGCAAGATATTAACACAAGACCAAATATACAGATTAACCCTTTCGCTGCTGAGGCTTTTCACACCTCTGTGCTGAGGTCATTTTTACCGGTTTCGCTCATCATGTTTAACCGCGTTTTGAAGGCTTATTTTAATATATGACCCAGACATATTATATATCGTTCTTTCCGTCAGACTCGGTAGATTCATAATATGTCATTATTATATGTATACGTTATGTCATGTCTGTATATTATAACAAAAAATGCAATAAAATATGTATTTTCAATAATTTACAACGTGTAAAGTGTTTTTTTTCACATTTTAACATGCGAGCAATTGCGGTTATATTTTGTATGGGGTGCGCTTGTTAAAAAAATTAGAGATGGGGTCTCGTTACATTTTGTTTTGGGGAAAATTACGCGATTTTTAACAAACGCACCGCATACAAAAATCGTTAGTACAGCATCATTGTTCACATTATAATTGAAATGGTAACAATATTGCTGCATTAACAAACCAAAAAAAAAAAAAAAAAATGTTTATTTTTTTTTTTATAATTTTTGTTTTAAATATATTTTTATTTTTAATTTTAATTTTAATTTTTTTTAAAAAAACTTTTTTCACATTCGAATTTGGTATCGTTGGAACGGCCATGCTCTTGCCGATCCAACCATACCAAACTTTAACCCCTAGCTGCCACGGATCGGGAGATAGGGAGTTCATTGGAACTCCCTATCTCCACCGTTGGTGGCAGTTAGGGGTTAACTCTAGGACTGGCGTCATCGTGCTATGCACGATGACGCCAGTCCTTAGGGGGAGTTCCCGGAGGCTTGGCCGACATCCAAGATGTCGGCCAGCTCCGGGAAAGGATCACGAACCGGCGCTTTTCAGCGCCGATTCGCGATCCAGCTCCCCAGGGGTTAATGCCAGGCACCATTTGGAAGGGCAGGCTGTGCCCTTCCAAATGGTGCCTGGGTTAACCCCCGCAATGCTGCCGATCGGGAGGGAGAGAGGTCTGAAGGACCTCCCCCCCTCCCTTTCAGGCGCCTCCTCCGCACATGCGGGGGGGGCGCCTGAATTAGGTGTCATCGCGCTGCCGCGATGACACCTAATTTCAGCGGCTGCGGTTCCGGATGCTGGGCTGACATCGAGGATGTCAGCCCGCACCGGGGGGGCCAGCGATCGGCCGGAACCCGGCCGAACGCTGACCCCAAAGGGAGGACGCGCTCAGCGCGTCCTCCGCATACCAGCAGCCATGCGGAGGACGCGCTGAGCGCGTCCTCCGCATTGAAGTGGTTAACAGAAAAATAAATATGTAGGAAATAAAGTCATTATGTTACATGTTTACAGGTGCATTTCGTATTGAGGTATGTTAATAGGGAAGTCTTAAGGGACTTTATACTGGGGGAACATTTGACGGTTTCTGGGAGGTTATTCCATATTTGCGGTGCTCTGTAGGAAAATGAGGATCGAGCCACTTTCTTTTTGTATTGCGGTATTGCAAGTAAACTGCTGGTCCTGGATCTGAGGTTATAGGATGAGGGAACTGCCGGGGGAAGCAGCATATTCAGGTAGGGTGGTAGCTTCTCAGAAAAGCTCTTAAAACACCAGGTTGGAAAGGTGAAGGGTGTGTCTAGAGTCCAGTGATGGCCAGTTTAGTTCTTTTAACATGTCACAATGGTGTGTCATGTAGTTACATTGTAGCACAAAGCGACAGAATGAGTTATACAATGTAGTAACTTTCTGGAGGTGTGTTTGCGGGGCAGCTGCTTACACTACATCTCCGTATTCAATGGCTGGCATAAGCATTTGTTGTACAATCTGCTTTCTTACCGTGGGGCTCAGGCAGGATTTGTTTCTGTACAGGGCACCTAGTTTGGGGTAGAGTTTAGATGAGAGTTTTTCGATGTGGGGGCCAAAAGATAGATTTTGGTCTAACTACATACCTAGATATTTGAGAGAAGTGACTGTGGTCAGCGTGCCATTTGATTTTGTCCCAACACATAGATGGGGTGTTTGCAATTTGTGTAGTTTAGGTGCAGTTCCAAAGAGCATTGTAACAGTTTTGTCAGTATTTAGAAAAAGTTTGTTATTTGCGATCCACTTTTCTACCCCTGTGAATTGTTCTTGCAGCACTGCCTCCAGCTGTGGGAGATTTGGTTTGCTGGTATAGATTACAGTGTCGTCAGCGTACATGTGTACAGTTGAAGCTTTGCAGACATTGTTCAGATCGTTTATGAATATTGTGAATAGCAGGGGGCCAAGTATCGAGCCTTGGGGTACACCACATGTGACTGGGAGGGGAAGGGAAGTGCTGTCAGAAATGGACACAAATTGAGACCTATCAGACACATATGATTGGAACCAGGTTAACGTACTATCACCAATACCAGAGTTTTTAATTTTTTGCAATAGGATGCCATGGTCTACTGTGTCAAAAGCCTTGGCAAAATCAAGGAAGATGACTCCAGTTAGATTTCCTTGTTCCATGCCCGCTTGGATATCGTTACAAACTTTTAAAAGGGCAGTTGTAGTTGAATGGTTTGGACGAAAGCCTGATTGATCTGGGGTTAAATAGTTCTGATACTGATAATAATCACGTAATTGAGTGTAGACACATTTTTCCAGAATTTTTGACATTACAGGGAGCAGTGATATTGGGCGGTAGTTGGATACCAAAGTATTGTCTCCACTTTTATGGATATGTACCACCCTTGCAGTCTTCTAGAGTTTGGGTATGTATCCAGTCGCCAGTGATTCATTAATCAGGGTTGCGACAGGTTTTACAATTGCTGGTGCACTGATTTTCAGCAGCATTGCTGGGATTTGATCAGGTCCAGACTGGTATTTCATTTTTTTTTTATGGAGAAGTTTAGTGATGGCACTGACAGGCACTGGTCTAAAACTGAATTTCTCTGGGTTACGGGGTCTTTGCACTGTTGGTGGGGCCTGACCTGCGTGCGGCCTTTCTGATTGCGTGTCATTTCCTAGCTTAGCAATCAGGGTGGTGGCGCATGCAACAAAATAATTATTAAAAGCATTTGCTACATCTAGGGGGTATTGTACAGTTTGGCTGTTTACTTTTAAAGCAGCTGGTTGGGAGTGGACGGGGGGTGCCTGTATGTTACTTATGATTTTCCAAAAATTTCTGGGGTTTGATATGTTATTGTTTAAATTTTCATTGAAGTATTGGGCTTTAGCCATTTTTGTTTGTTTTGTGCATTCATTCCGGCATTTTCAGTATTCACAGTGATCGTTCATGGATCCAGTACTCTTGAACTTTGACCACAGGGAGTCTCTAAACTGGTACATATGCGTGAGGTCAGCTGTAACCCAGGGGAGATGGGCCCCTTTTACTCGCACTTTGCGCAGTGGGGTATGGGTGTTCCAGACTTTCAGGAGCTCGGCTTGAAAGTATTCAATTGCACAGTCCAGGTCTGGGATTAGGTTTAGTCTGTACCATGGGAGCTGTTTGAGATCATTTAGGAAGGATTCAAGATTAAATTTCTTGAAAGACCTGGTGATTATTACCTTTGGTGGACATTTTGTGGCCCTTATTTTGCACACACAGTACACTAGGCAGTGATCACTGAAACTGTTAGCGAGAACGCCTGCCTCCTGTATTCGATCAGGACATGAGGAGAGAATCCAGTCCAGCAAGGTGTGGTTAGGGCTTTTCATATTAATGCGAGTGGGGGAGGAGATTAATTGTGTTAGCTGCAAAGCCTTAAACAGTGAGCAGTGTTTATTGTTTATTGTTGGGAAATGCAGACTGAAATCTGCAATCACTGAGCAGCAAATCATATCCCGTGCTGTGCTTCAGATATCTTTTGGGGAAACACTGCCATAAATGTTCCCATTTCTCTTCTGCTATGACAGACAACTTTTCTCATAGTTTGCAGCTGTGGAGTGGTGGAATGGTCAGCCATTATTACTCTATAAGGGTTATTCTATAAGCATCGAGCTTGCCACCAGTGCAGATATTCAGACAGCTGTCAATTTGCCAAATACTGGTGAACAGACAGGGAAATACAGTGCAGTATGCCACAGATCACCGCAATTCGCCAATCTTTGGTGGCAGTGAAATTGTCCCATAGAGAAGTAATGGTTAATCTATTCAGAGAACGCTGAACTGCACAGAAATGTTGGCAAAATGCCAGTCAGTTCGGCGGTGTTCAGTGGGCTGTTCGCCTGTGTTCGGCGGCGTTGGGCTGGCTGATCGGAGGTCGCCCATGGCTTTCGACTTTCTGTAAACATTAGTATTTGATGTCCTATAATTTGTGTTTGAAGATATAGGGAAGACGCAAGGTTAATGGGATCTGAAATGGGCTCTTAAACAACGCAACTACTCAGTGCTGTATCTTGGCCTAGGCCGACAACGCCTAGGGCTGCAGTTTCCAGTGGGGCAGCAAAAACAGCAGCTACTGTGTTTCAGTCTGGTGGATTGTTAACCCTTTATTGACCTAGGGTCTTTAAAGTCAATGCATTTATGATGGAACAGTTCTGTCATTCACCCTTAAGGGTTAAATAGGCAGCAGAGGCCTTGTTATCTTTTGTCTGGCTATCCACCATGAGTCTGACACTTCCTGGTGTCTCATTGCAGTGTCTGGTCAGCTTATTATCCCATTCAGTTAAATGGAGAGAGTTTTTATTTTTTTTTACTTTTGCAATTCTTTATTTTAAATATAATAAGATAACAACACATGTATGTCGCACCAGAAGACACAATGTCAAAAAATAAACTTCCGAGAGAATAGCAAATAGGCAAACTTTTACAGGACAACAACATATCGAAAAAACAATAAAAATAAAAGGGAAGGGAGTTTCTCATTCTTACTAAAAACATTTTGTTAAAACTCCATTAACGAAAAAACTTCATTAAAAAAAGGGTTATAAAAGAAGGGGGAGAGGGCTATTAAACTAGATCTTAATTAATACTCCACCTTATAACAGTTACATTTACAAGCATTTATAAAGCGCCAACAAATACCTTAGCGCGGTACAATGGGAGAGACAGAATAACAAATATACTGTACATACGTGTTACACACACTGAACAGAAGGAAGAAGGACCCTGCTCAAGAGCTTACAATCTAAGAGGAGAGGGGTGACACACTAGATGAGGTAACATAACACAAGAGAAATCCATATGAGGATCCATAACCCGTTCTTTAAAAATACTTCCAAATTGTATGGCCATTTTAACAGTGCAAAAAATAGCTGTATACGACACTTGTCTCCTGCACTATCCAAAAACTGCTGGTTTCAAAACCTAATAATACTATAACCTATCGCCTAGTATCCTTGTATATTAATATTACTATAGCATTAAATTCCACAGCTAATAGATATATAACAGGGATACTAGGCGATAGTGCAGGACACCTGTATACATGTATTTTTGCAAAAAGTTTAGTAAAAATGCAAAATTCTCTCGCATGGAGGGAGTGGGGGCCCTTCATGGATTCTTGCATCGGGCCCTGAGGTTTCTAGTTATGCCTCTGCTATAAAAGAAAGCAGCAGCCAGTCCTTCACTGGCTGCTGGCATACTGCACTACTTGCCCAACGATTGTAAAGCTGCTAGGGGGAGACAAAGCTTCTCACCGGCCCTGCAGTGGTGCCAGGGCTCAGTGAGGGCAGGCTGGCTTTGATGAGCAGCAATCACTGCCTGACACCACGCCCCTGTCAGCTGACATCAGCCAGGGAGAAGCTGACTGCCCGCGCGCAGCAATGACAGGCTGTGGACTCAGGAAGCAGGGACCCCAGAGATACTGCTGGCCTCCAGCCCCTCCCAGCATGCCCAGCCAGCCCCTATGGCCCATCTATTACAGCATCCTGATCTGATAAGAGGTGCCTCCTTTAATGTTTGAGCTGAGGGCATTTCTTCAAAGTGGTGAGTGACTAACACACATCACACACACCCTCCATATATACTGTCGCCATACTGCTTCCCTCCATATATACTGTCACCATATTGCTTCCCTCTCTATATACTGTCACCATACTGCCTCTCTCCATATATACTGTCCACAATACATGTCATGTAGTCCTGATTTAATCATTCCTTTTTATTTTTCAACTAAAATTAAAATAAAACGATTTTGGTGATATCAGTGTGGTGCTTGTTATTCAGTTTTAGTTAAACTTTATGTATCTTATATACTAAGGGCAGCCCCAATTTTGGAGCAAATCTCTCTGTCCCTGTTTTGCCCTAATCTCCCTCTTTTTAGGGGCTCCTCCATATATTGGGTTTAGGTTGTCTTTAAGGAATCCTCTGTAGGTTGTTTCTGGATGTCTTTAGACCCTCCTCCATATTCAGGGTGTGTAGATGTTTATAGGGGCTCCTTCATATGTGCGTGCGTGTCTCCACCAATGAGTTATGCGATCATACCTTTTACTATTCTAGTTGGTTTTTTTGCGGTTTTACTTAATATGTGTAACACAGACGAAAGTGAATCCCAGACTCTCTGTATTGTGTAACACATACATAAGTAAATCCCAGACTCCTTGTATTGTGTCCTCTGTGTGTATAATTTGTAATGCAGACATATTGGTAAATCCCAGACTCTCTGTATTGTGTCCTCTCTGTGTATTATTATGTATAATACAGAAGTCATCTGTAAATTTGGAGGGGACCCAAACGTTTCCTAAACTTGTTGGCAGGCCTCTCCATGCAGCCTGTACTGCACTAAGTGGATGATGGCCACTGCATTATAGCAACAGCCATCTTTAAAACCAGAAAGTGCTAGGCTGTTTAAACAGGAGGTGCGGGCCTTGAAAGGAAAAAGTGTGTCCAATTTAATTTAGGGAGTGCACAAGTTTAGACAGGCCTAGGGCAGCACAAAACCTAAATATACCACTGCAACAACTAATAAATCATAAACCCCCCTCCCAGATGAGCTGTACCATTCCTGAGAAAGTACTTGATATTATGTTGATATTATTAATATTTTTAACTAAGGGGCTCGTTCATTTACATCCTAGTTTTAGCTGAGTTTGTGCAACCAGTTTAAGAGGTAACATCACTGCTCTATAACCGTGGACAGAGACTGTGGAGGCACAGCTTCGATCCCGGCAAGAGCATCTCTCCAGTAAGTGTCCTTGGGCAAGACCCCTAACGGTGCATAATCGCCACCCAGGACATACTTGAAAACGAGAGAATTCTCAATGTATCCTTCCTGGTAAAATCCTCAAAAAAAAATAAAAATACAACAGTGTACACTTGCTAGGTGATGTCCCAGTTAATTTCAAAAGTAACGTTTCATAGGCTTTCAAGAAAACGGGTCAGAACGATTAGTCACATTTCCATTAATTAGCTATTTTCTCAGGCAATCTTTTTTGCAATTTGGCATAATTAGCTATGTGTCACATTTGCAGTGAATCATGGTGACTGCTAGCAAGTACATCTCATCTATAAGTATGATTACTTCAAAGATCTGAAATCTTAGGAAAAGTCTTAAAGGAACACGCAAATGTAAAGTAGAGTGTCTTTTTATTTTTTGCCTCCGCTCAATTATTTTTTATTTATTTTTCTTATTTTGATGATTTTACTCACCTTTTGTCCCTCAATGCACAGAGCTCCTCCTCTTTGGCTCAGGGACTCCTGAACCCAGAAGTCCCTGGGGCATTTCTGTGCAAATTGAGCTCTTAGGCGAATTAAGTAGCATAGGAACCACAAATTGCGCACAGCTATAGGACTTGCAAACTTTACGTAAGCAAGTTCTATAGTGCCTGCGGAGAATGATGGATCAGAAATGCACGCATGCAATTTGTCTCAGAGATGGTGACGTTGGCACGTCCAGTGCGTGCCAACGTCACTAGTAACCAACAGCCAGTAAATTCAAATCCCCGTTTTTTTAAAAATGGAAAAATCTTATGTCCTCAGTATATTGGGTCTAGACATTTGGAAACCGTTACAGCACGTTATTTATTAATTTATTTATAAAGTATTTTACCAGGAAGGATATATAGAGATTTCTCTTACTTTCAAGTATGTTCTGGGTTCAAGAACATTGAAATACCTTTATGATTACCCTCTCCATTGAAATATTGAAACCATGAATAGATTTTGTATACGTCTTATTTAATTTGTGTATTTTTGTAAAAAAAAACAACAATCTAATTTCCGGCTGATGGTGACATTGGTGGGATGGAGGAAACTCTTCCACTTTACCGGTGTTTTCTACCAGTTTGGCTGGACTGGGGGGGAGAGAACAGGATTCACTCCTTACATCCTGGCCACTTCAAAAAGATAAAGCAGTCAGGATATGTAGTGTTCCTTAAAAAATTCAGAGCATATTTCTTGATGTAGGCCCATATCTCCAACATCCAAGGTAGAACAATTGATGTATAAATGCTTTATTATACAAACCAAAAAAAGACCTGTAGTGAGAAAAGAGGTTTGTGAGGGTCCTGAGAATGAGCAACGGCACTAGTGGCCTGCTCTACGGTGAGGCCCACTCAGGTCTCACAAGGCTTTAGCTCAATGGTGATATTACAGGGATGACTGCTCCATATGCAATCAGACTGCTATCACCCAGAAAGGGAGGCCACAGGACTGAAATACCAAGGCTGCCATCCCTGCATGATATGTGAAGCAACCCCGACAAAAAAATGATTTGCCTTGTAAATACACAAGCTATTTTTTCAGCAGTCAAGTGGTGGTTATATTATGTTTCTGCTTTAGGATGGACAGGAGATGATGATGGAATGAACCATCATTTTGGTGGCTTTTTGGGTTGGAAAATACCTTATTTGTATAATGTTACATGGGGAAAGTGACATACTTTAGAAAAAGTATGGATGAGGGCATGAAGGAAAGTATAAGAGAGTCCGGAGTGACTCCAAGGCTGTGGACTTTGGAAAAAGATATTCTAATTCCATCAACAGTGATTGACATGTAAGTGGGGCGCTGTCCTAGTAGGAGGAATAAGTAACAGGGTTCAGCCCTCCGAGTGCAGACACATATTCCTGCCTATAAGCTCAGATCAACAGGAGCTAAGGCTGGGGTCAGACGTGCGTCTTTGAGAGCGGAAGGAATGTCTGTGAGAGTGGACGTCCTTCCACTCTCACACCCGTCTGGCCACCTCGCTGAGAGCTGGTAGTGCGCTCAGTGCTGCAAGGCTCGATTTCCCCCTCTGGAGGATCGAGCTTTGCAGCCCCGTCAAAGCGCATCTAGCGTTTTGACAGGGAGGCTTTCTCCATGTCCGCTTTTGTGCTTTTTCATGTGTTACAGCATGTGATCGGCCCCGTCAAAGTGCCACAACGCTGAAACGGACACCAGGAGGCACGTCAGTACGGGCGCACCTAGTGCGTTCGTCTGACCCTGTCCTAAAGGGGAACAAATTTGCGGTTCACCTCCCAGTCATTAGATTGGGTGGATGCTTGCTGGAGCATCAAGTCTACCAAGGCCGTTTCACATCTCCTGACTTCCAGCTGTGCCCTGGTAAATAAGTATGTTTTATAATGATCTAAACCAGTGGTCTGAACCCTGTCCTCAAGGACCCCTAACAGGT
Organism: Leptobrachium leishanense; assembly: GCA_009667805.1. Taxonomy (NCBI): domain Eukaryota; kingdom Metazoa; phylum Chordata; class Amphibia; order Anura; family Megophryidae; genus Leptobrachium; species Leptobrachium leishanense. Next base: position 69,868,693 of record CM019063.1, read on the forward strand.
CAGGTTTGACAGATATCTGAAGCTCTCACCAACTCAGCTCCCCACTACCTGTCCTCATTAATCACCAAACACACGCCAGCCGCTCCATAACATCAAACAGTGACCTGCGCCTAGCTTCTCCCCACATCACCTCTTCCCATGATAGACTACAGGATTTCTCACACGCAGCCCCATCCTCTGGAACGCTCTCCCTCATACTTTCCCCTAGTTTCCCTTCCTTCAAAGACATTCCTGTTTAGGGAAGCCCACCACCCGGCTCACTGATACACCTCATTGATGCAACCAGTCCATCACTCTCGCCTTGCAGTCCTCTCCTCCTGTTTCCACCCCCAACCCTTCTAGATTGTGAGTTCCCACGGGAATAGGGCCCTTGTTTACTATTGTACCTTGTTTGTCAATTGTTGTTCAATGTATTGTAAACCTGTCTATATTGTGCCCATTGTACAGCACTGCAGAATATGCTGGCACTATATACAGTCAGGTCCAGAAATATTGGGACATCGACACAATTCTAACATCTTTGGCTCTATACACCACCACAATGGAGTTGGAATGAAACAAACACAATGTGCTTTAACTGCAGACTGTCAGCTTTAATTTGAGGGTATGTACATCTAACTCAGGTGAACGGTGTAGGACTTACAGCAGTTTGCAGATGTGCCTCCCACTTGTTAAGGGACCAAAGGTCCTTCTCAGCTGTTCCATGGCCAGGTGTTTGATATTCCCTCATTAGCCCAATTACAATGTGCAGATAAAAGGCCCAGAGTTTATTTCAAGTGTGCTATTTGCATTTGGAATCTGTTGCTGTCAACTCTCAAGATGAGATCCAAAGAGCTGTCACTATTAGTGAAGCAAGCCATCATTAGGCTGAAGAAACAAAACAAACCCATCAGAGATAGCAAGAACATTAGGCGTGGCCAAAACAACCGTTTGGAACATTCTCAAAAAGAAGGAACGCACCGGTTCAGCAACACCAAAAGACCCGGGAGACCACGGAAAACAACTGTGGTGGATGAGCGAAGAATTCTTTCCCTGGTGAAGAAAACACCCTTCACAACAGTTGGCCAGATCAAGAACACTCTCCAGGAGGTAGGTGTATGTGTGTCAAAGTCAACAATCAAGAGAAGATTTCACCAGAGTGAATACAGAGGGTTCACCACAAGATGTAAACCATTGGTGAGCCTCAAAAACAGGAAGGCCAGATTGGAGTTTGCCAAACAACACCTAACAAAGCCTTCACAGTTCTGGAACAAGATCCTATGGACAGATGAGACCAAGATCAGAGCCAGGCTCTGAGTGTCATTTGCAAGTGGCATTTTTAAGTGGACATACAGAGTTGTTTCCTGGAGCTTCATCCAAGATCCCCTACGCCATCACGATCCTAAGTCCTGTGTCTCCTCTCTCCACAGGTAGGACATTATCACCCATCATCCACAGTCACCCACATCTCATCTGATCGCCTGCATACTTTTGCTGGTAGGACATTATCACCCATCATCCACAGTCACCCACATCTCATCTGATCGCCTGCATACTTTTGCTGGTAGGACATTATCACCCATCATCCACAGTCACCCACATCTCATCTGATCGCCTGCATACTTTTGCTGGTAGGACATTATCACCCATCATCCACAGTCACCCACATCTCATCTGATCGCCTGCATACTTTTGCTGGTAGGACATTATCACCCATCATCCACAGTCACCCACATCTCATCTGATCGCCTGCATACTTTTGCTGGTAGGACATTATCACCCATCATCCACAGTCACCCACATCTCATCTGATCGCCTGCATACTTTTGCTGGTAGGACATTATCACCCATCATCCACAGTCACCCACATCTCATCTGATCGCCTGCATACTTTTGCTGGTAGGACATTATCACCCATCATCCACAGTCACCCACATCTCATCTGATCGCCTGCATACTTTTGCTGGTAGGACATTATCACCCATCATCCACAGTCACCCACATCTCATCTGATCGCCTGCATACTTTTGCTGGTAAGACATTATCACCCATTATTCAGACACCCACATCTCATCTGATCATCTGATCGCCTGCATATTGGTATTTTCTATTTTTTATTTATATTTATTTTTGTTTTTCTCCACCATTTGCTTTGCTAATTAGCATGTGAATCTCCTATCCTATTGACACAGCCCATCCAGCTTCAGGTGTTTACCTTCTAACTGCCTGAATGCAATCAGCCCGCCCTATATCACTACTATCCCAGGCTCTTGAGCCAGGCTCTGAGTGTCATTTGCAAGTGGCATTTTTAAGTGGACATACAGAGTTGTTTCCTGGAGTTGCGGGACTGGAGGAAGGAACTGCAAGGCCCACTTTTACTCTGGGTAAACGCACGTCTATATCATGCTTTCTCTCACGCTTCTACTCTTTACTTCTACTTTTCTCCTTAAATGGAACTCCTGCCCCTCTACCACCGACCCCTACACTATCTGCATCTCTCCCTCCCTCCTCTCGTCCCACATGATGGCCTCGCATGAGCTCCTTTGTTTCCTCAGAACATGGTCTCCCTCTAACTCTCTCGCGCTGCCAATCACTCCCACAAATCCCATTCCCACCTTCTCTTTCTCACCCTCCTGCTGCTACTCTCTTCAGGTGACATATCCCCTAACCCTGGCCCCACAACACATCCAATACTTCCCTCTCATCCTATCTCCATCGCACATAAATCACCTCCCTGCAAGCCCAGCAACCTCATCCCCATAATCCCTCAGCGCCTGTCCGCTTTCTCCTGCGCCCTCTGGAACGCTCGCTCTGTGTGCAACAAACTCACAGCAATCCATGACCTCTTCCTTTCAAACTCCTTCAACCTCCTAGCTTTAACTGAAACCTGGATAACTCCCTCTGACACGGCCTCCGTTGCTGCTCTCTCACATGGCGGTCTACACTTGAGCCATACCCCCAGACCGGGTGAGAGAAATGGTGGCGGGGTCGGAATCCTGCTCTCTCCCACCTGCACCTACCAGCATCTCCCTCCACCCCCATCCCTCTCCTTCTCCTCCTTCGAGACACACTGCATCCGCCTGTTCTCTCCTCTGGCTCTCAGGGTGGCAGTCATCTACCGCCCACCGGGACCAACCTCCCAGTTCTTTGACCACTTTGCTACCTGGCTCTCTCACTTTCTGTCTTCTAATCTTCCATGCCTAGTTCTCGGGGACTTCAACATTCCCATTGACGATCCTTCCGCCCCTGCTGCCTCCAAACTTCTTTCACTCACGTCCTCCCTTGGACTCACACAATCCTCCCTCCTCCCTACCCACCGCGATGGTCACGCTATTGACCTTGTCTTTTCCAACCTCTGCTCCATTTCTGAGTTCAACTGTCGCCCTTTCCCCATCTCTGACCACCACCTTCTCTCTTTCAACCTATCTGGACTTCCTAAACACCCTGCTCCCCCACCCCGCACACACACTCGCAGAAATCTACAGGCTGTGGACCCCCATCAATTCTCCAACCTACTTCACCACCTCCCTCATACCTCATCCTTTACCTGCCCTGATGCTGCCACTAATCACTACAACACTACGCTTATCTCTGCTCTAGACACTCTTGCTCCTCTTCGACTCTGTAAGGCCCCACGCCGCCAGCTTCAGCCCTGGCACACCCTCCAGACTCGCTACCTGCAAAGATGCTCCCGCACCGCAGAGCGTGCCTGGAGGAAATCCCGCTCTGAAGCTGATTTTGTTCACTTCAAGTTTATTCTCCGGTCATACACCTCTGCCCTCCACTTGGCCAAACAATCCTTCTTCTCATCTCTTATATCTACGCTGTCCTCCAACCCTAAACGGCTCTGGTCCACCTTCAACACCCTCCTCTACCCACCTGCACCTCCCCCCTCAGCTGCCTTCAGCGCTCAAGAGCTGGCAGACTACTTCCTCAGTAAAACTTTAACTATCAGAAGCAACATCCCAACACAAGATAGTTATCTGCCACCTCCACTCCCACAGGTCCCATCTGCCACCCTCTGCCGCTTCCTCCCAACCACTGAGGAGGAAGTCAATTCCTTATTGTCCTCCTCACATCTCACCACGTGCCCGCTCGACCCCATTCCCTCACATCTAATTCCTCCCCTCTCCTCCTCCCTCACCCCTGCTCTCACACACATCTTCAACCTATCTCTCTCCACTGGCTCCTTTCCATCTGCCTTCAAACACGCGCTAGTTACCCCTTTACTAAAGAAACCATCCCTAGATCCCAACTCTCCATCCAACTACCGTCCTGTATCCCTGCTTCCCTTTACCTCTAAGCTCTTAGAAAAACTAGTCTTCAACCGCCTCTCCCTCTTCCTGTCCTCCAATTCACTACTTGACCCCCTGCAATCTGGCTTCCGTCCGCTACACTCAACTGAAACTGCCCTCACCAAAGTCACCAACGACCTCCTAACTGCTAAAAAACATGGCCACTATTCTATTCTCATCCTGCTTGACCTCTCGGCTGCTTTTGACACTGTTGACACACCCCTCCTTCTACAGACCCTCAACTCTCTGGTCTCGGTGACACTGCACTTGCTTGGATTGACTCCTATTTATCCAACAGGTCCTTCTGTGTGTCCTTTGCTGGTAACTCCTCCTCCTCATTGCCTCTATCTGTTGGTGTACCTCAAGGCTCTGTCCTTGGTCCTCTGCTCTTTTCCATCTACACCTCCTCCCTGGGCAAAATCATCAACAGCTTTGGCTTTAATTACCACCTCTACGCTGATGACACTCAGATCTACCTCTCTACCCCTGATCTCTCTCCCCCTGTCCTTTCCAAAGTCAGTGACTGTTTATCTGGCATCTCCTCCTGGATGGCCTCCCACCACCTAAAGATCAACATGTCAAAGACTGAGCTCCTACTTATTCCTCCCTCTAATGCCGCCCCACCTCCTGACTTCTCGATCACGGTGGAGGGTATCACCATCTCCCCATCAAACCAAGTTCGCTGTCTTGGAGTTACACTTGACTCTGCTCTTTCCTTCATCCCCCACATCAAGTCTCTTTCCTCCTCCTGCCGATATCAACTGCGTAATATTTACAGAATTCGGCCATTTCTTACTGCTGTCGCCACAAAACAACTCATACACGCCCTGGTAATCTCCCGACTCGACTATTGCAATAATCTCTTATCTGGCCTCCCTCTGTCCCACCTCTCCCCCTACAATCCATCCTGAACGCCTCCGCCAGGCTAATTCACCTCACCCGCCGCTCTGTCTCTGCCGCTCCCCCTGCGAGTCCCTTCACTGGCTCCCCATCCACTGCAGAATTAAGTTCAAAATCCTTATCCTTACCTACAAAACCCTCACTAACTCAGCTCCCCACTACCTGTCCTCACTAATCACCAAATACACCCCAGCCCGCTCCCTAAGGTCAAACAGTGACCTGCGCCTAGCTTCTCCCCGCATCACCTCTTCCCATGATAGACTGCAGGATTTCTCACGCGCAGCCCCCACTCTCTGGAACGCTCTCCCTCGTACTGTCAGACTTTCCCCTAACTTCTCTTCCTTCAAACGCTCCCTGAAAACATTCCTATTTAGGGAAGCCTACCACCCAACTCACTGACGCAACCATCAATCACTCTCACCTTACAGTCCTCTCCTCCTGTTTCCAACCCCAACCCTCCCAGATTGTGAGTTCCTACGGGAATAGGGCCCTCATCTCCTCCTGTACTGTTTGTCAAATGTTGTTCAATGTATTGTAACCCTGTCTATACTGTGCTTATTGTACAGCGCTGCGGAATATGCTGGCGCTTTATAAATAAAGAATAATAATAATAATAAGATCAACTTGTACCAGAGTGATGGGAAGAGAAGAGTATGGAGAAGGAAAGGAACTGCTCATGATCCTAAGCATACCACCTCATCCGTGAAGCATGGTGGTGGTAGTGTCATGGCGTGGGCATGTATGGCTGCCAATGGAACTGGTTCTCTTGTATTTATTGATGATGTGACTGCTGACAAAAGCAGCAGGATGAATTCTGAAGTGTTTCGGGCAATATTATCTGCTCACATTCAGCCAAATGCTGCAGAACTCATTGGACGGCGCTTCACAGTGCAGATGGACAATGACCCAAAGCATACTGCAAAAGCAACCAAAGCGTTTTTGAAGGGACAGAAGTGGAATGTTATGCAATGGCCAAGTCAATCACCTGATCTGAATCCCATTGAGCATGCATTTCACTTGCTGAAGACAAAACTGAAGGGAAAATGCCCGAAGAACAAGCAGGAACTGAAGACAGTTGCAGTAGAGGCCTGGCAGAGCATCACCAGGGATGAAACCCAGCGTCTGGTGATGTCTATGCACTCCAGACTTCAGGCTGTGATTGACTGCAAAGGATTTGCAACCAAGTATTAAGAAGGGAAAGTTTGATTTATTATTCTGCCCCATTATCTTTGGTCCCTTAACAAATGGGAGGCACATCTGCAAACTGCTGTAAGTCCTACACCATTCACCTGAGTTGGATGTACATACCCTCAAATTAAAGCTGTCAGTCTGCAGTTAAAGCACATTGTGTTTGTTTCATTCCAACTCCATTGTGGTGGTGTATAGAGCCAAAGATGTTAGAATTGTGTCAATGTCCCATTATTTCTGGACCTGACTGTAAATAAAGAATAATAATAATAATTTCCTGCTCAGTGATTGCAAGATTCAGTCTGTAGTTCCCTACGTTAATCCTTAAAACCTGGCCTGTTAGGGGGACTTGAGGAACAGGGTTGGGATTAAAATGATAGGGAGTGTGTGGGGGAGGGGCCTCGGGTCGGATTAATGTTTAAATCCCCATGTCCAACCCTCCCATTTTAACCCTAGAGTGTCCCTCTCAAAGACATGTTCAGAGCCACAAGAAAAGCAAAAACAATAAAAAAGTTTTGTCTGACAACTAAGATTTAGGCAGTTTCTGGACGATATCAATATGTACACCATATCTAGTAAATATATTGCCAAACACCTTTGCAATCAAACAGCCATAAAATATTGTTATAATAGGTTTCACAAACCAATTAGTCCATTCAGGTTCGATCCCGGCAACAGCACCTCACCAGTAAGTGTCCTTGGGCAGGACACCTAACGGTACATACTCGCCACCCAGGACATACTTGAAAACAAGAGAAATCTCAATGTATCCTTCCTGGTAAAATCCTTTCTCAAAGAAACAAGGTGTCTCCACTAAAAAAGAAAATAGTAAATGCAACCTATTCTAGGAGGAATTAACTTGGCAGAAGAGAAAAGTCAGTTGTTTATCTTTCAATATATGTCGGTGCTTTATTTAAATGTATATAGCAGATATCATATCTGTAATTCCGTTTCGAGAGAATGAGGGCTTTTGCAAGGTTTATGCCGGATTACTTTTCTAGGCGTCTTGTTCCATTGACAAAACTTATAAACAAATACTCACATTACTTCACCCCAGGCACAACAATAATGATTAAAAAAATGTTACCATTCCTCCAATGATTATATCATACATTACTCTTCCTCCAATCTATAAACGATGACCAATTTGCAAGCATTGACATCACTGCTGTGAAATCTCAGAAGGATTGTATAATAGCATAGAACTAAATTAAAGATAACTGCATTAGCTCCAGCCAGTCTGTCTCCATTCAAAGAATCCATTCTGCCGAGAGGTAATTTCAAATTTATGGCCTGATTCTCTCTTGCTCAGAACTCTGACCTGCTTTCAGAATGACCAGGAGGATAAAGGGCTACACTTGAGCTCAATTAGTGTCTTCTGTAGAATAAAGTGTCAAGAAAGGATATCACACCTACCAACTTGTCAGTAACCCTGCCATTTCTCAGAAACTAAATTGCAATCTTGTTATTTATTTATTTTTCCAGTTTATGTCTTCTGAAGTAAACACAGACTGAAAAAAGGACATTTGTTTCATGCATGGTTCTACAATGGATACACAGGTGAGCTCTTGCTAAGGTATATCGATGACATTTTAAAATGCAATTGGTTGCATGGTTGTTTCTAAGCTTCGAGATGAATGTTTTTATTTTTTCCCAAAGAGTGGATTTTTTAATGATTTATTTCAGTTCAGAAGACCAAACAAAGAGAACATGATTGCTGTTGGGTGACCAATGAACAGTGGCACATTGTACTCGTGACAAAAATAGTTAATTTGCTCACATTCCATTTTCTCGTGTCAAAAAGCACGTGCGAAACTTTACAAGATAAACTTGTTTTACCAGGTCCCACATCACATCGTGTTCCTGCATGCCTACCGTTTTGTCACAATGTCTTGCAAAACTTATCACTGTATAACACATTCGAATATCTCATTACATAACGTATGTTTAGCTTTAACTTCAAATGCCAATAGAGTAATGTAGAGTAATCCGATTCTCCAAAAAATTGATCAAGGTAAGACTTAAAGGAAAATATGAATAATAAAAACATCAAGCGGCAAATGTTGTCCCGCTTCCCAGTTTCTGAAAAAGCATTCGGGACCCCTTGTTGATCTCTTAATTCTTTCAAGACCCTTCTATATTTGTTTGTGTATACTTCACAAAAGCTTATAATGGCACATGTCAAAAACATCTATGATTCATAATATCTTAAAGGGCCACTACCACCAAAAAATGAAATGTATTTATTTTATGTTGTTGATATCTGATATGTACTTTGTTTTTCTCCTGTATGTTTAGTTAATAAAATATTTTACTCTACATGTGTCACTGTGTGCACCCATTGTGTGATGTTTTGTGCTGTAAACTGCCCCTCACAGTATCTTTACAGCACTTGCTCCTCATTGTGCATAGACTGGGCATAGAATGGACTATATGGGTCAGAACACCGACCTATTGACTTGCATTGCGTACCGAATTTATCTAAATGACATCACCATGTGTTATAATCGAATTTTGTTAACCCACTATCAAATCCCATTCGACTGCCATCTCTTGTCTCGGGTAGTCTAAACAACACAATAAATCACCTGCGCCTTGTCTATACAGTCACTCCTCCACCCCATTGTCTACTACTGTTTTATGCTGTACCACAACTGTAAAGTGAAACTTGCCAGAAGATTTTGGTAAATGTTGAATTTTTTTGGGGGGGATGTCACAAAATGGAAACAGGATATAATCACCTAAATGTATTTTCCTTTTTATATTCAATTATTGCAAACAAAGAAAAATAGTAGCATGTGTTTTATAATGTTGTTTTTTTTGTAATGCACAAGTAGTCTAGTTAAAGCTTATGTTAGTGGTAATGTCCCAGGACATACTTGAAAATGAGAGCAATCTCAATGTATCCTTCCTGGTAAAATCCTTTTATTAATAAATAAATATATAAATAAATGTCCTTTTCACATAATCTCGTAACATCACTTAATAGGTAGGGCAATATTTTGCAACGCTCAGTTACCTATTCTGGTTGGAATGCATGCAGCAACAGGTTAGTGACTGGAGTACGTGTGAAGCAGCTGATAACATCCACAATGGCGTGCACCATGGTTGGTTTTTGTTCCTGTACTCTACAGAACTACATGGAGTGTTGCACTAGATCCTAATGGGATCACATTTATTACTCATCAGGTAGAAGGAGACTGGATAACTATTTATTTTCCAGATCCTTCAAACTGAGGCAAGACGAGGCAGTGGATTGGACCAGTGAATGCACTTCCCTGGGAGCTTTGTTTTAGGTGATTTTGCAGTGAAAGACGGTTATTAATTTTTTGGAACATGGACACTGTCCACCTGTCACTTAAATAGTGAGCAACTGTGAATCCATCGTTATTCAACAACACCCAAAAATAACAAATTATATAATAAAGCAAATACAGTGGAGAGTGCTCATGGGACCAGTGGGGTCAACCACAGTAATACCGTGACAAGAAAAAGATGGGAAGGGCCACTCATTGACAAAGGGTGGCATTAATGGAAGACGCAATGTATCAGTGACAGTTCCATGGACATGGACCTTACTCACAAAATATGTGTTAGACTATACTGTCTAGTGGGGGCAACACTGGCAGATTTTCTCCCAGAAGTACAGTTACGAGTTTAAGTTACAGTTATAAGTATTTATAAAGTTCTGTAGCGCTGTACAATAGGAGAGACAGAATATCAAATATACATACACATTACACACACAGAACAGTAGGACAGAGGATGTAATGTCCATTTGTGATGCATGTGTAGCGCTCACCCCTGAAGGAGCCGCTGAATAAACCTCAGGATAGTCTCACCGCACTAGGAAATAACTATACACCAGCACTGTTGTGGATTTTTCTATGTTATATTCTTTACTGATCCCAATAAAGCAGCATATAATATGCATATACGGTATTTGAGTAACAAGAATTCGTAATGCAGGAAAAACACGCGGCAGTAAAAGGAAACCGGTCAACCCCTCAGTTATGGAGTGTAAGTCCCGTGAAAAATAGCTCAAAAATATATATGTGTGTTGTCTAGGGTACCCAGGTACTATGTTCAACTGGCCAGTGAACAAAAAGAGCAATCTTCGACTAGTCACCGTTGGGGCCCTGTGAATTTAAACAATATTGCAGCGTGCGTTTCTGTTTTGGAACTGTGGCCTGGAGGCCTCTCACCCATCCGATGAACGAAACTGTCCAGCACTCGATGCCTCGACCAAAAGATCTTCTCCGCTGTGTACTGGGACTCCGTGCCACTGAATCTGCTCCCAGCTTGCCAAATCTCCGCAACTGGAACAACGATCCGCCGCCTCCACTCCCAATCGATCAGCGCGGTCTCCTAACTCGGGGTCCTGCCGGAGCCAGCTTGACCTCCAGACCTCTCAGCGCTGCGTAGGTAGGTCTCAACACGATCACTGTCCCGATCTCCAGCACCAGTAAGACAGCGTCTGTACTCCAGCCTGGTTGCAATCCCTGACAGCTCCAACATGCGTCCTCTACCTTTCACTGCTCCGCTCAGTCTGCCCATGCCTTGCACGAGACTGCTGATCTGTTTCCGCTTCCTTGTACCACCCCCTTCCTGTCCTCACGCAAAGGGTGATGGTAGATGTAGTTTGGTTTTGTCCAGCATAGTCCACAATGTCTCTGTCTCCCTCTGGTGGCAGCAATAGTTCAATGCACCAGAATACAGTGTTTTTTAAAGCAGCGCTACACATGTATTGCATAGTGACTTTGGGAGTTCCTCCTTGCAACATGGATGCGTCCCATTGTGCCCATAATAATTGTTAGAGGATCTAAACCAGTGTCAGACTCAAGTAAACTATGTGCCTTAGAACATTTTCCTCCTTGATAATTTTTTATTGACATTCCTATACACCGGGGTCAAACGTAATATCTCTGTTAATGTGCTTTACTTTATTGCAGTAAAAATATTAAGTCTACTACAGAAACTTGTTAAACTCAATTATTTATTAATGTGAAAATGCATAAATTATTAAAATATTGCAAGACCTGAATTTGCATCAGATCTCTAACCGGCAGTATTATGGCAGTTGGAATTGAAAATCAGAGACTAATTAGTAAGAAATGCTAGATTCTGCGGGTGTATGGCAGTCCTGGGACAAGTGAGAAGGGGAGCATCTTGACTAATGTTAGATGGTGGAATTGGTGCACTAGCAGGTCTATTCACTAAGAGGTGAAACTCAGGGTTATTCAGAGAAACGTGAAACTCAGGAGATTTGGCAGGAGAAGAGAACAATCTATACCAAATAGCAGATATGGAAAGTGAGATAAATGGGAGAATTTTTCTGGTTTGGTTATTTTGACCTGGGTTTTTCACTTCTCCAGACAATTCTCCTGAGTTTCACCCTTTATTGAAGAATAGACCTGTTAGTCTTTGTTAATTTGGTTCATTGTGATGGTCTCTGGGTTAACTGTCACCATTTAAATTCCTTTCCTTCATTTTTACACGCAGAGCCATATTACATAGTTGGTGCTAACTTAACCAGAGCTGTTGTAAACTTAAAAGCCCCATAGGCTATAATGGCTCTGGTAAGTTTACAACAGCTCTGGTTAAGTTAGCCCCAAGTATGTAATATGGCCCAAAGTGTGCATTGTATGTGTACATACAATGTTACGTTGCCTTTCTTGTGCTTGGTTGCAGTCTTGGCGTGTGATCTATTATGATTCATTAAGAGTCACAAGATACGGCATGTCAATTCTGTAAATTAGTATCATGTCTCAGAAATCTAGAATCAAGACTCAAGCCTTAAAAAAAGTGTGGCCATTCACCAAGATTCACAGCCATATACTAAAATTATATATCCATATAATTTTCTAATTATATGTATCATAGTATAATGGTAGTAAAGAGGTCCAACACGGAGATCACGTTAAGCAAAATGGGTACAGAAGGCCAAGATAAAGACCTAAAGAGTTGGTCCTTGTAAGTTGCCCACTGATGACCGGTCGCCCGCAAGGAGATAAATACAGACTCAACACAATAATAACTCCAACTACTTTGTAGTGTGGAATGATATATATTTATTATCAGCCACAGCTACAACCCCACCAAATATAAAATAATATATAAAATAAACATATATTAGCATATAAACAGTAAAATAACAGACCGTGCAGAAAGGGTACTCCACATTTCCACCATACCGCTCCTAAACCAAAACCAACTTAACTCCAACTTAACTCCCTTCCCATCTCCCATATTTCTAATCCGCCAAATTCCACCTTATATCAAGAAACCCTACCTCGGCACTGCCTACCTCCCCCGCTGTGACAAAAGGGGAAAATAAAAAACCCGGTATCCTAAAAACAACCCCAGCATAAACCCAATCTAAAGGGAGGGGTGGGGATCTTGCTTTCCCGGTTACCTCAGGAAAAAGACACGCAGAGCCACTGAGCATGCAATTTTAATCTGCTCCTGAAACCCCGCCCCTATTCTTCCTGCTCTAACTCCTTCCTTAGCTGGAAATCCTCCTTGCATCCTGGCATCAGGGGCAACTTAAGGGCCTTCCACCTGAGTTGTCCCAGGCCTTCATAATGGATGGTTAACAGCATATAGAAACTTATAGTCAGATTGTGCTGAGATCAGGACAATGGAGGTGCAAACACTTGAATGAGAAATAGCCAAAAATCTAGGGTTGGAAACAGCAACAGATTCAAGTTCTGAACATGGAAGAACTAATACAAGCACAGTAATGCACTCAAGAAACAGAGACCATGACAGAGCACTTGAGAATGGCAAGGGACAGGCTTATAAAATGGAAGAAGGGTTTGGATTGGTTGGTGCCTGAAAATGATCCAAGACGTCTGTGCATCTAACGACGCATGGCACACAGTCACGTCTATAAAATGGGGCTTAGAAGGTGAGGCATCATCAGTAAATGATGCATGGAATGAGTGGTAGAGATAATTGAAACGAGGATCATATGGTGGAAGTAAACTGACTCCAGGACCTCTTTACATCAATAGATTGGCAAGAGTAAGGTATGCATAAGTAATTTAATGCGAAGACAATGCGGTCTACGTAAAGTAATGCATTGCACATGAGCAGTAGACAACAAAGTGATGCTAGAAATAATAGTAGGAACGGGACTTTGTGCATGTACAGGGAAAGTACGACCCATAGTCATAGAAATCTTGTTGTAAAATGTATTACTGGATGTCTGTAGAACTTCTTTTGTTCTGGACACTGCATTAGGAAGTATGAGAATGTCATTCCATTGCAATTCCAATGCATTCAAACCCTGGAGACGTCGTAAATATAGGCAATTTTGTAAAATTGTGTATGAATAGAAAGTTATGGTAACATTTTTGTTGCGTTATGGAGCAGTGGTAGCATTTCAAAAGGTTTTTAGTGGGTATGCCAAATGAGAAAACTGTTCCACCTTCTAATATAGCCGTAAACTTTTGTTCCCAAGCATTACAGGGCTTTTTTGTTCCTGTTCTGATACAGTGCCAATTAAAGGAACTCTCTACTCATCCTGTCTACTTTATTGTTTTAAAGTTACCAGGATGTGAGGATGGCCCACCTCTTCAGGCCCCAATACGGAACTTGAGTATGAAAAGTGTGTAGTGCGTAAGTCCCGCAGCATTGCAAAATTCGCAGTTCCTACTCAAGGTGTTCAGAAAAAGCTTAAGGGACTTCCCAGTTCGGGAGTCCCCAAGCTGAAGAGGAGGAGCTGCGTGCGGCGAGGGACAAAATGTGAGTAAAAGAAAAACAAAAAATAAAAAAATAGCAGCATGTGCCCAGTTATTTAAGGGAAAATAAAGGAACTCTGATTTCAATAAAATATCCCTCGAATAGCAGATGGAGAAGTAGGAAAGGTCCTTGGAACATGGAGATGATGGACTTTCAACATTAATTTTAAACTAATGCACTACCCACCTTGAAAAGTGGCATTGGAACTGGGGGGGGTGGAGTCTCCTCAGAGGGGAGAAGGGACAAATAACCAAAACCCCCCCTCCCCAAATTTTTGGCATTATCTGTTGCATCTAACAGCAGTAGACAAGCAGTCTGTCTGTTTCCTTGTGCGCTGGCCTAAATAGTTAAAACCAGACCTTTGTAAGCCCATACATGAGCATTTTGCACATACAAAAGTGGTTATTTCATAGCTAGAATTATGTCATGGTAGCCCCAAGGTACAAATACTTAAGGGACTATACATATGACTCAATGACATCCAAACCAGTATGACAGGTCTCCTTGCTGTAGGCACGAGTAGGGTTCAGAGTGGGTTCATTGCCAAACCCAGCTGTCAGTTTAAACAAAAGTGGATTATTTATTGTAGATAGATGCACATTGTTTTAAAATGTTTGCCTCTTTAATATTGTTCTTTAACTATTGTGTTTAACAGGGTATCCTGGCACAGCCTTCTCTCGTACAAATGTTAAAGGATGCCCCGAGCCCTAAAGCTTGTAGAAGTGTTTATGGTGAAAAAAAAAATCCCTTGCGCAACCTTTATTAATGCAACTCATCAAATATCCTTTTTTTCTGATATTGGTATTAGTAATGATGGTTTTGTGAAACTGAGCTCAGTAGAGCGTGATCCCAAAGTTTTGCTCTGCTTTGTTGGCTTGCTGGAGCTGGGCTGAGAGTGAGCTCTGTGGTCGACTCTAGCATTGTTTTTTGCTGTCACCCTGTGCTCATAGCACTGTCAATGATCCATGATAATAGCATGTTCTGGAGGCTGAAATGCCATATATGGGGTTTTTCAATACCAGATTCAAGGCTTCCATGGATGGTTATGAATCGGATCTGTTCTCCACGTTCAGAGCAGACTTGGGGTAGCCAGAGGGAAGTTGGCAAAGTGGCCGTGGACAATTTCAACTGATTTAATGGAGCTGACGCCACAAGCCACCTTGCTTTGCTTGAATACATACACATCGTTTTCACGAAGACTACTTATACTACTTTAAAAGTATTTGGCAAACTGCCTGCTCTCTGTATAGCCGAAAGGCCACGAAAGTGCATCGTGTGAGGAAATTCACTCTTTGGTGCAATTTCGGGCCAGCTTGGCTGTCTCTGAATAACCCCTTAAATCACCGTCAGTGGCTCAAATCTGTTAGATGTATAAACAGACTGCCCTGCTTGTTATATCTTCAAAACAGAAATCTGTCAGGGAGGAGGAGATCAGGAGATCTACACTTAATTTATACTCTCCGCGTGTCTGATCTTGCACGGTTGCAATGGTATAAAATTTTCATAATTATTATTTTTTCCACGTAGATACTTCTTTAAAACTTTATTTAATACAATGTGTATCTCATACAAATCAAAACACGTATACAATTGAGAAATATAAAAAAATTATAATAATGAGGTGCCAGCATACTTTTACCATAACATAATGGGGGATGAAAAAAGAAGAGGAAGTGACAAAAGGGAGAGGAGAATGTGGGAGGTGGAGGTGGGGGGGTTCAGGGGTTCATGCTGCTTCTCCTCTCCTTGCACATGTAAAGAATTTTTTAACCATTATTTTAACGCTGCACCATACCCACTGTAGCACAGAAAAGTGGTAATGGTGCAAAGACCCTGCTGATGCATTTACAGTTTAATTTTTTTTTAATAGGGTTTGAAACTAAGCTTGTAAATCCACCCTGATTCCATGACTATCAGAGAGCTGGGAATTATAATTTCCGCTCCATACCTAAATAACTCCTGTGAGGATATATGACAGTAACTTGCAGTTGCTTCTGTGAGTGCAAACTATTTTATATGTTCTGGTAATTTACATAGGTGTGCTACGGATATCGCAAATTTGTATTTCAGATTTTTCCATTGGATGCAGGATATACTGGTAAGCGTTTTAAAATCTATACATATGATTGGTCAGTACATGAAATATACTGCTTGTAGCATGTACAATCTGCACTACTGAATGTAGAATATAATTAGAGATGTGCAATTCGTTTCGTTCCGAATTGAAATTCAGGCGAAATTCACCATTTTCGTGGTTCGGGAGCATTTCCGAAAACGAAATATCGACCACCTGAAATTTCGGATCAATCCGAAATTTCGGATCGATTGGATTTGATGATTCGGATCATTTTGGTGATTCGTATAATTTCACCGATTCGGATCATTTCGGCGATTCGGCTCATTTTACTGATCCGGCTCATTTCAGGTGATTCGGATCAGTTGTTTTTTTTGCTTTTTTATGAGTTATTTTGTTTTTTATTGCTTATTTAAGAATGGGAAGTAGATTACTACCAATAGAATGTAAGTATCTTTACTTAGTTATGATTTTAGAATTTTTTAGGCATTTTCTGGGTGAAATTTTACGTTTCCCAACTTTTTTTTTAAAGAAACAAGACTTTTTAATAGGTTTAAATGCAGCATATGAATGTGCTCACTGCCGGGCAGCGCCTCTCTGCAGAATAATTCAGCATATGAAACCACACACTGCCGGGCAGCGCAGAGAGGCGCTGCCTGGCAGTGTGCGGATTCATATGCTGCATTAATTATACTGCAGAGAGGAGCTGCCCCGCAGTGTGCAGATTCATATGTTGCATTGAAACCTATGGGTTTAAAAGCATTGTTTCTTTAAAAAAAAGTTAGGAAACCTAAAATTTCAACCAAAAAATGCCTAAAAAATCCTAAAAGAATAATTAAGTAAAGAAACTTACATTCTATTAGTAGTAATCTACTTCCCATTCTTAAATAAGCAATAAAAAAAACTAAATAACTCATAAAAAAGCGAAAAACCAACTGATCTGAATCACCCGAAATGAGCCGGAACGGTGAAATGAGACGGATTGCCAAAATGATCCAAATCTAGTCACAGAAAGCCGAACTGCACTGAATTGTTGGGGAAATGCCCTGATTTTCAGTGATTCAGTTTGACAGATTTAGGCTAATGTCAGGCGAACGCAGTCAGAGCGCACTCTGTGTGCGTGCGTAACAGACAGACGTACTGACGGAAGATACTGTAGAAACCACATGATCTGTTTTTTTTTATGGACGTAGAAAAAAAAAGGTAATTATGGGAAATAAAATATGAAAAATTATACAAATTTGAAAAAGATATTAAAAGCCATTTTGTGCGTCAAGGTGCTGGACGTCACAAATGCGCTGCGTCTGACATCTTCTCATCACTCACACAGAACACTACGCGGACGTGGTGCACTCTGCGAGTCTGTCTAGCGGTTTTACGTTCTTGCCTAACTTGCGTCCGTTTGCCACATGCGTTGTGGGTGCGCACGTACTTCGTGTGTGGGTCTCTATTTGTCATGATTCTATGCTACGACGGACGTTAAAATGTGCGGCAACACGTACGTGATCACTAGGGATGAGCTGTTCGGGTTCGGACGGTTCGGGGTTCGACCCGAACTTAGCCTGTTCGAGCAGATCGCGAACCCCGAACATTTCCAGGTGTTCGTCGCATGTTCGACCACAATGGACCACAATGCATTTTCCCACTGCCTGAAGCTCGTAATTGGCTACAGCCTTGCACCTGACCACAGGTCTGGTGCAAGACTGGTTGAACACTATGCCAATCACCGCTCAGAGTCCTGATTGGGCAAATTGGGCTCACAGAGCTAAGTCCTGCAGCACACTATATAAGGTTTCAACGCAGCACTTTCTGCACGCATTTCAGAGGAGATATCAAAGAAGATAGTTGTGTGTGTTGTTACTGCCGGTCTGCCACGCTACTGGGGGGGTCTGGGGGGGTCTCATTTCGACCAAATATCAGGGAATTTAGGTGATGTGTGTCTTGTCACTGTGCAGCAAGTTTTTTTGGGGTTTACAACGTTATTTAAAACATTTGAGTATTGAGGTGATTTTCTGGGTCTTGTCACACTGTGCCAGCAAGTCTTTTTGGGTCTCATCTATACCAAATATCAGGGAATTTAGGTGATGTGTGTCTTGTCACTGTGCCAGCAAGTTTTTTTGGGGTTTACAACTTTATTTAAAACATTTGTGAATTGAGGTGATTTTCTGGGTCTTGTCACTGTGCCAGCAAATCTTTTTGGGGTCACTAATTTCTTTAAAACACTTGTGAATTAAGGTGGTCTGTGTCTCGTCATACATACAGTACCACGCTGTATTTTGGGGCTCACTAATTTCTTTAAAACACTTGTGAATTAAGTTGATCTGTGTCTCGTCATACAAAAAGTACCACGCTGTATTTTGGGGCTCACTAATTTCTTTAAAACACTTGGGAATTAAGGTGATCTTCTGTGTCTTGTCACACAGCCAGCAAGTTTTTTTGGGGCTCACTAATTTCTTTAAAACACTTGGGAATTAAGGTGATCTTCTGTGTCTAGTCACACAGCCAGCAATTATTTTTGGGGCTCACCAATTTCTTTAAAACGCTTGGGAGTTAAGGTGATCTTCTGTGTCTAGTCACACAGCCAGCAATTATTTTTGGGGCTCACCAATTTCTTTAAAACGCTTGGGAGTTAAGGTGATCTGTGTCTCGTCATACATACAGTACCACGCTGTATTTTGGGGCTCACTAATTTCTTTAAAACACTTGGGAATTAAGATGATCTTCTGTGTCTCGTCACACAGCCAGCAAGTTTTTTTGGGGCTCACTAATTTCTTTAAAACACTTGGGAATTAAGGTGATCTGTGTCTCGTCATACAAAAAGTACCACACTGTATTTTGGGGCTCACTAATTTCTTTAAAACACTTGGGAATTAAGGTGATCTTCTGTGTCTCGTCACACAGCCAGCAATTTTTTTTAGGGCTCACTAATTTCTTTAAAACACTTGGGTATTAAGGTGATCTGTGTCTCGTCATACAAAAAGTACCACGCTGTATTTTGGGGCTCACTAATTTCTTTAAAACACTTGGGAATTAAGGTGATCTGTGTCTCGTCATACAAAAAGTACCACGCTGTATTTTGGGGCTCACTAATTTCTTTAAAACATTTGTGAATTAAGGTGATCTGTCTCTTGTCACTGGCTGCCAGCTATCAGTGTGTCTCACTGAGTTATACCAGAGTTATTTATATCTTTATACCAGAGTTGAATCAGAGTTCTGTATATTTTAATCTATATATCACTCACCATGTCTGAAAGAACAAAAAGGACAGGCAGACGCTACCAGCCACAGATAACAGGGCAAGCAGCCCCTGTGTCGGGAGGCTGTGTCTCTGGTCGTGGTGGACGTGGTGCATCCTCTGCAGGGGCACGCTTGTCCTTTCTAACTGGTGCTGGCCATCTTAAGCAGCAGCAACATACAGAGGACTTGGTGGATTGGCTAACCAGGCCATCCTCATCCTCCGAGTCCTCTGCCAGCCAGGCTTCTAGTGCTTTACAGTCCACCTCAACTGCCAAAGCATCTAATGCAGCCTCCATGTCCACAGCTACTCCTGCCGTAGCCTCGCTATCACACACGGAGGAGTCAGCTGAATTGTTTGACTACAATGAGAGTGACATGCTGCTTGAGGATGCGCAGCAAGTACAGTGCTCTGATTCAATCTCTGAGGTTGAGGAAGGGAGTATAATACACCTAGAGGAAGGGGGTGACAGTGATGACACACAAATAACTGGCACACATGTTGCCCCAGCAGCTGCAGCATACTGCCAAGTTGGCTCCAGTGACGAGGAGATAGGGGGTGAAGATGACAATGATGATGAGGTCACTGACTCCACCTGGGTGCCAGATCAAACAGAGGAATTAAATGAGGAAGATGGGGAGGAGGAGGCACAGCAAACACGAGGCACAACACCCTCTGTGACCAACCGTAGCACTAGCCAGTCCAAGGCATCACATGTCAGAGCTGCTCCGGTGCAGAGCGCTGTTGTCTCAAAGGACACATGCAGGAACTCTGCTGTCTGGGAGTTCTTTAAGAACTGTGCAGCAGACCCCACCGTTGCTATTTGTAATCTATGTCAGAGAAGGCTGAAGCGTGGGATAAACACCGGACACTTGGGTACCACGTGCTTGAGGCAACATATGAACAAGTGCCACACATCCCGTTGGGGCAAAACTTTGCGTAGGTCCTCCTCCTCCTCATTTGTCTCTACCCACACTGTATGTCCTGCCATGCAATTGCCTACAACCTCCACCGACAGGGATGATGCTACAGTAATGGATGTACCAGCAGGTCCTTCCTCACAATGTGACATCATCCCAGTAGTTGAAGATTTACGCAGTCAGATTACGTTGCCGCAGCTGCTGCAGCGAAAGAAAAAATATAGTCCCAACCATCCCCAAGCACAGCGTCTAAATGCCAGCTTAGCAAAATTACTCGCATTGCAGCTGCTGCCTTTCCAGCTGGTGGACTCTGCTCCCTTCCGTGAATTTGCTGAATGCGCTGTACCACAGTGGCAGGTTCCAAAACGCCATTACTTTTCACGCAAGGCCATTCCAGCACTATACCAGCACGTGGAAGACAATGTTATCCAGTCATTGGGAAAGGCTGCCAGCAAGCATGGACAGGGTCGTTACATTTCCTTCATGGCACACTGGGTAACTCTGATTGCAGCTGGGAGGTATCCAAGACGGGGCTCTGTGCTGGAGCTTGTTCATCCACCACGCCTCCAGAAAGCTGCTTGTATGAGGTCTGTCTGCTCCACCACCACCAACTCTTCCTCCTCCTCCTCCTCCTTCTCTGTCTCTGGCGAAGTGGCAGTTAAACCCATGCCTGACAGGGTCTACGCAATGGCTCAAGCAAAAAGATGCCATACTGTGCTTGAGCTGGTTTGTTTAGGGGACAGGAGCCACACCGGGTCAGAAATTTTGTCAGCTCTGCAGGGGCAGGTGCAGAGATGGTTTACACCACGCCAGCTTGAGCTGGGAATGATCGTCTGCAATAATGGCAGCAACCTTCTCTCCGCCCTACACAAGGGTAAATTGATGCATGTACCATGCCTAGCACACATCCTAAATCTGGTGGTACAGCGTTTCCTAACCAAGTACCCAGGGCTGCCAGAGCTTCTCATCCATGCCAGAAAAGTCAGCAGCCACTTCAGACGGTCATTCCCAGCAAGCGTTCGCCTGGCAGAAATTCAAAGAGGATTCCACCTTCCCACAAACCGTCTGATCTGTGACATGCCCACCAGGTGGAACTCAACATTAGCAATGCTGCAGCGTCTGCACAAGCAACAGAGGGCCATCAACGAGTACCTGTGTGAGTATGGCACAAGGACAGGTTCAGGTCAACTTGATTTTTTTCTAGGGATGTGCGTTTCGGGTTTCGGAATTTCGGAATTTTCACTAAATTTCCCGATTCGTGTTTTCGGATGCGGCCGATTTTCCGAAAATTTTTAGATCCGAAAATGGCAGATCCGAAAAGTTTTCCGAGCCGAAACGAAATATTTTCGGAGTTTTCGAATGGACTTGAAATGTGTCAAATCGAAATTTATTGCTTTGAAACGAGGAGAACAGACGTTCCGAAAAAACGAAAATTTCCGAAATCACGAAAAGGCGATACAAAAAACGAGCAAAGTGACAGGAAAATACGAAAAATGGTCGATATTCCAAAAAAAAATGTACACGAAAAACGAGTCGAGCCGAACCGAATCGAAACAGAAATCGGTCGAAACGAGCCGAATCGAAAAGTTTAAACATCCGAAAAATCGAATCGAATCGAACCGAAAAAAAAATCGGTGCACGAGCCTATTTTTTTCCCTCCCGCAGTGGCTGATGATCAAGGATGCATGCACTGTACTTTCACCATTTGAGGAGGCAATGAGGATGGTGAGCAGGGACAGTGCATGCATCAGTGACACAATTCATTTAGTGTTCCTGCTGGAGCACACTCTGCAGGGAATTATAGATGTGGCTCTAGAGGCAGAGCAGCGGGAGGAAGAGGACGCCTTCCCTAGCTCTCAAGGCCCCAGTCTTTCCGCAGACAGCATTCCAGCGGGTCCTACTCAGATCAGACAGGAGGAGGATGAGGAGGAGGAGGACTATTTAAGTAGTGTGGGCATTGAAGGTGGGGATTCCTCAAGGCAGGGTTTTGTGTGCCCAGAAACAGAAGGGCTTGTGCGTGGCTGGGAGGAGGAAGTGCACGATACGGTCATCCTCATTGACCAGGAAGACTCGGCAGCTAATGCCACCTCCAACCTACGCTGCATGGGCTCCCTAATGATGCAAAGCCTGCTAAAGGACCCCAGGATTCGTGCTATCAAGGAGAGGGATCATTACTGGTTGGCAACCCTTCTTGATCTATGATACAAGGGGAAAGTTGCAGAGCTCATCCTGCCCGCACAGAGGGCGCACAAGATGACAAAACTTGAGGACGCTCTAAAGCGAAACTTGTGTAACACCTTTCCAGGCACTGTTAGATTACCAAGTGCTGACACACGTGCTTCTGAGGCTGCGAGTGATCAGAGGAGCGGTGAAGGCCAGGGCCGCTTGACTGATGCATTTTTAAATTCTTTTAGTCCTCGACGCCCAGGGACGTCAAATGTAGGCACCCATTGCCAGCGTCTTCACCATATGGTGCAGGACTACCTAGGGGCAAGGGCAGACCTGGATACCTTTCCAGCAGATGATCCACTGGCTTACTGGGTGTTGAAATTGGATCACTGGCCAGGACTTAGCCAATATGCTATGCAGCTACTAGGTTGCCCTGCATCTAGCGTGCTTTCCGAAAAGACGTTCAGTGCCGCTGGAGGTTTTGTCACAGACAAAAGAGTGCGTCTGTCCACCGACTCTGTAGACCGACTGACATTTATAAAAATGAATCAGTCCTGGATCAGCAGCTATCAATCCCCTGATGCCGAAGTAACGGAATAGATCGGGTATGTCTTCTGCATGCACAAAACCTCCAGCACTGAACTCTTCCACAATACCACAAAAGGGTTACGATGTGAATGCATTTGCTGCCATGAAACGCACAATATTTGGCTGCACTGACGCCTGTGCCAGATTTATATCATTTTAATTTTTTGAACAGCAGGGTCCAACCCTGCACTCTTCCACAATACCACAGAGGGGTTACTGTATGATGATACTTGATGGCCTGGCATTAAAGGCACAATATCTGGGTGCACTGACGCCCATTACCAGATCAAAAACTTTTCAATATAGGACCACATGGTCCACCCCTGCACTCTCCCACAATACTACAGAGGGGTATGATGATACTTGATGGCCTGGCATTAAAGGCACAATATCTGGGTGCACTGACGCCCATTACCAGATCAAAAACTTTTCAATATAGGACCGCATGGTCCACCCCTGCACTCTTCCACCATAACACAGAGGGGTTACTGTATGATCATACTTGCTGGCCTGGCAGTCTTGCACCAAAGGCAGAATATCTGGGTGCACTGACGCCCATTCCCAGATTCATATCTTTTTAATATAGGACCGCATGGTCCACCCCTGCACTCTTCCACAATACCACAGAGGGGTTACTGTATGATAGTACTTGCATGCCTGGCACTAAAGGCACAATATCTGGGAGCACTGCCATTGACGCCTGTATCAGATTCATATCCTCAGAGGGGTTACAGTGTGACGGCACTGTTGCCGACGCTAAGGCTGGGGTCAGACCAGCGCACTTTTAACGTGCGTTCTGGCGCACTTAATCACGGCCGCACTAGCAGCAAATGACGGGCAATGACAGCCAATATACGAAGTACGGTCGCACGAAAGTCCGGCCGCGCAACGCAAGTGGAAAATGAATGCATTTTTTCGAGAACGCAGAACCGCTAGTACGGACGTACAGAGTGCGCTGCGCCCGCTAGCGGTGTGTGTGTGTGATTTGGAGACGTCAGACGCTGCTCGTGTCCGGCCAACATAACGTCCAGACACCCAAAGTTTCCTGGTTTGGATCTGTAAAAAATCACGCACAAAAATGCGCATCGTATGACCGTTTTCGCGTATTCCATGAAAAAATACATCAATGCGTTCGGACGCACTTCTTTACGTTCGCGTGTAAAAATGCTTTCGTTTGACCCTAGCCTAAAAGCCCAATTTTAAAGCACCTATTGTTACTTTCATCCAAAGCCTGCATAAATTTCACAATTAAATTATTGCAGGCCAAAAAAAACCCTAAACTTTTTCTGCGCGTCCTAAAATGTCTTTTCATACAGGCTGCCGCCCCAAGCAGTTGTTTATGCATAGATTAAAGGAAAAGCATTTACCGTCATATGAAACGTCATTTTTTTGTTTTTAAGTGTCTCTATACAACCTAGAAATCCGCCACTTCACGGGCTGGTTATGGGGACCTCCTAGGCACGATATTTGAAGGAATTTTTGGTTTTTATTTTTATCCCTTATTTCATGGAAAATTCACTGTCCCTTTAAAAATGTTTTTTTTTTTTAACTTTTTGTCCTTGTTTCCAGTCCCCCAGGGCACTACCCGGACCCCCATACACCTTTTATGGCAAATATGTAGCATATATGCCCTCTTGGAGGACACTCTAAAAAACCGAATTTTCAGCCCCATTGACTTGCATGGGGGTTCGGGTTCGGTCCCGAACAAATGGGAAGTTCGGGTTCGGGCTCGAACCGAACTCAGGGAGTATTTGCCTCATCCCTAGTGATCACTGCGTTCGTCTGACGCCGGCCTTAAATAGTCGAATCCCATAGGGTTCAATGTAAAAGAATATATATATTTTTTAATTCAACTGTTTATTCTTTTCATTTTCAGAAAACCCTCTTTTTTAATTTTTTTATTTTTTGGGATTTTTATTTTGTATTTTTTTGTATTTTTTAGGCAAAGTTTTTGATTCCCCTTTTTTATGGCTTTTTTAAAATTCTGTAATCGACCTTTTTATTTTTTTATATAGGACATTATTAGTAATTCCACACATTTTCATGCATTTTTATTGTTTGAAACGTCCTTTACAGGATAGCAGAGTTCCTGTTTTTTTTCTACAGTTCAGCAACATTCGGTGGTCAGATCTGCACTCTTCGGCAGCTTTCGGCCATCTATTAGGCAGCATTCGGCTGTCTGTCCGGTGGATGGTGGCGGTCTTCGGTAGCTCCACACTCGCTGCACTTCGGGGACCCTGTGGTGAATAGTGAATTCACCGCAGGGTCGGCGAACTGGAATCACCGAAGAGCACCGTAGTGCGCAAAACGAGAAACCACCAAAATTTCACTTAAATTTCTGTGCTTTCTGAATTCCGTTTATACCAGGAAAGATGTATAACAAAAAAAAACATGCCGGTACATTTGTCCTAGGCAATGCCTTTTAGTGTGGCGTTATCCAAGGTTGTGTGAGGTTGATCGTCAGCCATAAAGGATACCTTTGTTATCGCAAGCAATTTGAAATCAGATTAGAAGATCATTTGCAGCATGATAACAGAGGCACAATAAAAATATTTCATCGCCGAATGTGTCTTGGCACAGTTTCCATATTAACCAGTTCTGTAATTTATACGAAGGAACATCTGTTCACCTTAACAATTGATCTCTTGCTTATATTAAATAATTACGCCTTTAATTGGATCAGGCTCAATAGCAGTTGTTAAAGAGCCTGACTGTCAGTGGAATTGCAAGCTTTCAGTTTATGCAATCATTATGGCTTCGAAATAGAACATAATCTGCAAATATTGCACATAAATATTCATAATGAGCTATACATCTAAGGTACAAAATGATATATATCACAAAAAAATAAATCAAACAGAAAATCCAGAGAAGCAATACAGGTCCTCTTTAGCTGTATGGCAAAAAATAAGTCTACTGAATCCATATTAGACATGTGCATTTTGTTTCATTCCGAATTGAAATTGGGACGAAAATCACTATTTTGTTATTTTTTGCGTTTCTGAAAACCGTAATATCAGCCGTCTGAAATTACGAATCGGCCGAAATTACGAATCGCGGTAGCACAAAGAAAAAAAACTGAATGAAATATTGGAAGGCAAAATAATTCCGAAAAAGATCTGACATTATATAAAACGGAACGAAAATGATCCGAAACGAGAATAAAAGGAAAAAAATGACCCAAAACTAAAAAAATACAACAAATTGATTTCAAAGTAATAAAAACTGGTTTTTTTTATAACATTGAAACCTATAGGATTTGCCTATAGGTTTCAATGTTAAAATCCTTTATAAATAAAAAAATAAATAAAATTTTCAAAAATTCCCATTTTTAATAAAAATATTTCTTAACCTGCTTATTCTTTTCACTTGCAGAAAAAAGTCATTTTGTTTATTTTGTAGGATTTTATAGGAATTTGTCGGGATTTTTTTGGGTGAAATTTTATTGTTCCTAATTTATTTTACAAGACTTTTTTCCATTCTGCTATGAATTGAATTGATACGATGTTTCAGCACCATGTTGAACTCCGTAGCTATCCATGGTGCTGAACTGCTGATCTGAAACATACAGGGTTATCCAAAGAGATCCGAATGGCTGGAGAAAGGTAACCAAATGCTGAAAATCAGTGTTCGGTTACCTTTCTTGGCCATTCGGCTATCCAAAGAGCAGGCAATTCGCCAAATCCTGGCGAATTGCCTGCACATACGGTGCCTGTTTGGTGCCTGTTCGATGGCAGTGAAATCCCCATAAAAAAATCACTGCTTCGGCTATTCAGAGAACACAAACCAGCAGTGAAAGGTTCCCAAATGCCCTGCCATTCAGTGGTTTAATTCGACAAGTTAATTCAGGTGAATCCCATAGGCTTCAATGTTAAAAATATTCCCGTTTTAATTCAATATGTAATAAACCGTTCATTATAATATTCTGCAGTAAAGAGTCTCTTTATTTATAGATTTTTTGGGATATTTTAAGCATTTTTCTGGAATTTCTTTTTTTTAAAAAAAAATCTGATTTTTTTTAAACTTTACCTCTTTTTTCGGTAACAGCCCTTTTTATTATCATTCCTTGGACCTCATATGTAAATTTCAGACATTTTCGCTCAGTAGTTTCTTTGCAAACAGCGTTTCACTTTTCAAACATTCAAGCGTACTGTTTTCCTAATATATTTACTGCATTCGTCTGCAGTGTCGGCTTTTTCCATCGGCTGCACTGCGTGTGATCGGCTCCTGCTCGAGTTTTTCCGGTGCCTTCGGCGGGTTAATTCAGATGTTTTTGCAGGTTTTCAGTGTGCATTCGCCAGGTTTTCGACGGGGTTTCGGCTGGTTTTCAGTGGGTCTTCGGCAGCTTTTCCCTGCAATTCAACAGCCCTGTAGTGCTCGCTGAATACACCGCAGGGTCGCCGAAATGGGAAAACCGAACGTGCGGTGACTTTTCGAATCTCTTTGAATTACTCTGATAGTATTCATTGAAAATGTTTCAGGGTCATGGTGAGCTCCATAGCTCTTCATGGTCCTGAAGCATTTTCAATAATGTAGCTGAACTCATGGGCTCCAGTCTGTGTAGATAGTACCTACAACTTTCCTCTTGGTTGCTTGTTTTTTTTCCCTGTTATTGCTTAAGGTGCTTGTGTCCTATATGTTCTCCAGCATACCAGCTGACCATATAGCACTGGCCTTCTCTCTTCATAAGGCAGTCGCTCCCATTCAGCAGTGCTCTTTCATAAGGTCTATCTGCTGCCAGTTATTTTGTTACTGCTGCCAATATTTATCTCTGTTATTTACCCTTTGTTTATTTAGCTCAGTTTATTTTCAGTTCCCAGTTTCCCTTGTCAGTTTCATTGTTCTTCCCATTTGTTTTGGTTGTTCACCTTACTGTTTTTTCCTGTAACTTTTTTTTCCCCTGTTTTTTCCCTTCCTTACTTCTGTGTGTTATATTTTCTGTTTTACCCTTGCTGTGTGATATTCTTGTGTACCGACCTTGGCTTGTTTAGGATGGGGTCAGACGAACGCAGTGCGAACATGCGTTTAGCCGCACTTTATTACAGCCGTGGTAGCTGCAAATGATGTCCAACGCAGGCCCAGACACGAAGTACAGCCGCACGAAAGTTCATCCGTGCAACGCAAGCAGCAAACGAATGCATTTTTTCAAGAACGTCAAACTGCTAGTACTGACGTACAGTGTGCGCTGCGTCTGCTGCATCCGCATAGCGGCGTCTGTGCGTGATTAGGAGACGTCAGACGCTGCTCATGTCCGGCCAGCATAACGTCCAGACACCCAAAGTTTCCTGGTTTGGATCCGTAAAAAATCACAGCCGTAATTGCGCATCGTATGACCGTTATCGTGTATTCCGTGAAAAAGTACGTCCATGCGTTCGGACGCACTTTTTATGGACGATGCGAAAAATGCGTTCGTCTGACCCCAGCCTTAGTGACTATTCTGTGGGTTATCCTTTCTGTCTGGTTTTACTCCATGACCGGGTACTGTACCTGGTTTGTGTTGTTTGACTACGTCTCTGATGTTCCCCCTTGTACTTCGCAGTGTTTTTATCTGTTTGTGTAAGGACAGAGGCTTTGACCCCTGTATGGTGTTGGGTGTATGGAACCCAATGGCAAGCCGAAGGAGGAGACCAGAAGGAATATGATTGATTAAGCTTTACTGAAGACAACAAAATATAAGTCCAGAATAAAGTAATGTAATGTTTCTTTTGACAGAAATAAAAGTCCAGAACGGAGAGTTGTAAGGATAATTAAATACGGTTGCAATCTTGGAAATAGTCCAGGGGTAGAGGTATGCCGGGAGGTGGAACTGGCACTGCGATGGCAATCCTGAATATGGAAGCGGAATGGAGCTGTACCGTGATGGTAGGAATCGAAGCGGAGCTGTATCGTGGCAACAGAAGCAGAGCTGTATCGTGGCCGCAGGAATAGAAGCGGAGCTGTATCGGCAACAGGAACCGGAGCGGAGTTGTACCGTGGTAACAGGAACAGGAGCGGAGCGGTATCGTGGCAACAGAAGCGGAGCTGTACTGTGGCAACAGGAACCGGAGTGGAGCTGTACCGTGGCAACAGGAACCGGAGCGGAGCTGTACCGTGGCAACAGGAACCAGAGCGGAGCTGTACTGTGGCAGCGGGAACCGGAGTGGAGCTGTACCGTGGCAACAGGAACCGGAGCGGAGCTGTACTGTGGCAGCGGGAACCGGAGTGGAGCTGTACAGTGGCAACAGGAACCGGAGCGGAGCTGTACTGTGGCAACAGGAACAGGAGTGGAGCTGGTACCGTGATGGCCGGAACAGAAGTGGAGCTGGTACCGTGGTGACAGGAATCGAGGCGAAGCTGTATCGGCAGCAGGAGCGGAAGTCAGAATCGTTTTAGAGGAACACGAAGGGGAACCACTGGGTAACGTGGTGTAACCACAGTATAACCTGGTTAGTGAACTGGAGAAGGCGGCAGGTTTAAATAGGGTTCAGGGAATCATACGAACACCGTTCACCTGGGACTCGCAGGTGTAATAGGGATACCTGAGTGCTAGGTCGATTAATTGGTGGTATACGAGGATCTCCAGTGCAGGTGGGGTGCAGTACCTTAACTTGACCAGCAGAGTACCTAGGTCTTCATGCTCTGGGATGGACGATCGCGCATGCGCGCTTGCCTCCTGTTCAGTTGGATCCCGGAGACGGAGTGGGACACATCCTGGCTCTCCTCCCTCGAGCTGAAGATCGGAATCAGGGAGCGACGCGCCACGAGGGACCTCAGGTGAGTCTGCCAGGCGTCCCAATATGGCGGCCGCGGTCCGACCACGGCGTGGGGCATTACAGTTTGGTTCACCCAGCAGTACTAGTATCCACCCTTAGTTTAGAGACAGCCATCTAAGGACCGTGTTTAGATTAGGGTTTCCTTGTATGCTGCTGTGTGCCTGTGTATTTGGTTCTCCTCTTAAACCTTGCCCTTCCTGCTGTTCAGTGGTGGGTCCTTTCTGCTGCTTTCCTTGTGCAGATTTGTGGTGCTTCATTTCCAGTCTGCCAGTGTTATGCAGCCAGCCAGCAGCACTCCTGTCTTCTGGGCTATCAATCCCAAATATGGGCCCCACCTCGGCTCACGCCGGGTGCCCCTGTGAGAGAATACACTTATCCAATTAAAGTTGAATTAACAATTGAGATCTTTTTTAAACCCTTAGGGACCGCTGATGTACTATGTACGTCCTGCCCATGGGTCTCCCTTACACCCGCGGACGTACATAGTAGGTCTGAGGATCCTAACCTCCCTTCCGCCCAATACTTACCTCCCTCGCTGGATCCCTTGCAGATCTGGCAGGGAGGAAGCCTGCCCCCATGATTTACAGGGGCCGGCGACCTCGATGACCTCACCACGCTGCATGGTGACGTCATCAGCAGGCACCCCCATTGAAATCAATGGAGGGGAGGGTGGGCTCCTTTGGAGCCCTCTATCTCCCCAACCATTGAAGGTAGAGTGATGCAAGTTGCACCGCTGGAAAGGGGAGAGTCTCCCCTTTTCAGCGGTGCAAGGCCTTAACCATTTCGCTGCCGGATCGCGATTCGGCGCAAACTTGCGCCAAATCACGATTCAAACCTGGAAGGGGCTGACATTGTGGATGTCAGCCAAGCCTCCAGGTCACCCCCCACCCACTGATATCCCTACCATATGTGTGAGGATGTCAGTGGGCCAGTTAACCCCCTAGCTGCCAAGGGGAGATAGGGGGATCCTTTGGATCCTTTGGATCCGTTATCTCCCGATCCGTGGCAGCTAGAGGGTCATGTTGTACATCATTGGAAAGGCCTGATCAAATTTTTTTATTTTTTTTACATTTTTGTCTGGGAGGGTTTAGTTAAATAGGACCTAGGCTGTCATCTAAAAATAATGAGCATAAAATAGTCAGAATGAGCTCAGCGCACGTACTGTAGGTGAACTGGCTCAGCAGTGAAGGGGTTAAAAATCAAAAACTTGTACAAATTGGGTATTTCTATTCTCAGGACAAAATTCTGAAACTATTTAGCCGGGGTCTTTTTTAGTGGTTTTGGGGATTAAATTACGAAAAGGTGTGTTTTTACCATTTTTTTCATAATATTTCATATTTTTTTATAGTAAATTATAGGATATGATGGAAATAATGGTATTTTTAGAAAGTCAATTTAATGGTGGGAAAAACGGTGTATAATATGTGTGGGTTGCATAAACGAGTAAGAGGAAAATTTGACCTAAACACGAACAGCGCAGAAACGTAAAAACAGCAGCGGTCACTAAAGGACAGATTTGTGTAAAACCACCCGGACCCTAAGGGGTTAAAACTTCTCATTCTCACATGGGTGTATCTGTTCTTGTAAATACATTATATGTATATAATATGATTATACCACCTGTGTTATATATTTCTATTTTCTTTGGAGGAGATCTCAACCATCAATTGTTATGGAATCACCTCATACATTGGACTTTTGCTTTTCTGTTTTTTTGTTACTTTACTTGGTGGCTTTCTATCTGTTGCTTTCTGTTTATCAAATTAGTTGATGAATCTAATGGGCCTATTTAAAGCTTCACTCATAACGAATATGATTTTGGTTGATAAAGGCACTTCATAATACATCTATGTTATATTGTCACGTCTGCCCTGGGTCCCCTGTATCCCGGCAGCCGACAGCACCACCCTCGCTGCTATCTGGCCGGCCGCCGAGTGAAGTAGTCGGAGATCGCGGCCGCGGGTCATCATTGACAGTGTTTCCCCTTTTATCTGTCTATTCTGTGTTTTGAAATCTGGCTACCTAAAGACCAGCAGTGGAGGTAGATTGTCTGCGTGCAGGGATTAGACATTTGTACATATACGTGACATATATCCTCTGACAGTTAATATATGACACTTGGAGACAGACTGAAAACCAACTAAATTTGTCAAAAACGTTACACTGTTTAGAAAGTACAGAGGAGAAAAATATAATTTTTTTGGTGATAATTCTCATTGTTTGCTCTAGACTAGTCCAGACAATTTCCATCTACAAAACAGAACAATCTTATCTAGGTCTGGACTGGCTATCAATTATACCAGGTTACTGATATACCAGGTATCTATACAGACATACCGATTGGCTAGTTCATGGCTGGTTCATGTTGAACAAAGATCTTTCAATGTAAAAAAAAACACCACAGGATCTCCACGGTGGACTTGTCCTATGGCTTTGATTTTACATCCTTCCGCCAATTTTAGGCCCCCTGCTTGGTTTGTCCCCACCCTGGAGGTGAAGTGTCAGGGCGGATCGACGGTGGGGACTCTGCTGGCCGTTTTTCAGCCGGTGCCGGACCTAGGACCTACTGCTGAGGCCTATGTAGAGCGGCCTACTTTGAGGCCTTCCATAGAGAATGTGTTTCCTGTAGAGCTGTGGTTCCCTCGGAGAGGGCAGTCTTGGTGCTGGGTGCAGCAGAGAAGGAAGCTAAACCCTGAAGCTAAATGGAAAGTACATTTTGTTTTGCTTCTTGTTAAGTAGCTTAGCCGCCCAATATTAAAGGTGGGAATGCTAAAGGGGTTATTCAGAGGTTATTCGCTGACATTTCGGTCCTCTCTCGTTCCCCGCACTTCCCTGCACTTCGGGGAATCAAAGTTTCCCACCCTGCAGTGAACTCAGCATTCACCGCAGGGTCCCTGAACTGCAGGGAAAACTTCTGAATGAAAAATGCCTGGAATTTACATATAAGATCCTATGAATGATAATAAAAGGTCTGTTACAGAAAAAAGAACATTTTTTAAAAAAAACGAAAAAGAATTTGCTACAAAATTCAGAAAAATGCCTAAAAGATCCTAAAAAATGTCTAAAAAAAATCAAAAAATAAAGATAGTTTTTACTGCAGAATAAAATAATAAACTGTTTATTAGATATTGAATTAAAACTGGAATATTTTTAACATTGAAGCCTATGGGGTTTGCCTGAATAAACCTGCCGAATGAAAACACCGAACAGCAGTGCACTTCGGCAACTTTTCACTGCTGTTCGGTGTTCTCTAAATATATTAACCATTGCTTCTCTATGGAGGATTTCACTGCATTGGAAAATTTTGCAAACTGCCTTCTCTCTGAATAGCCGAATGACCCCGAAATGACACCGTACGGGGAAATTCACTGTTCGCTGACATTTCGGGGCCAGATCGGCTCTCTCTGAATAACCCCTTAAATGTTTAGTTAGTCTCCGTATACAGAGTAGGCGTTTCATTTACGTTTTGTTTTATTTTCCTGTTTATGGAGTACCCTGCAAGTATCATGGCTGCATAATAAAGACAAGCGTGAAGCACTGATCCCTGTGTCCAGTGGCTATATCACACAACATTCAAAATTATACATGAGGTTGTATAGTGTAGCTATGAGAAAGATAAGTTTTGACTTGGTGGTATCAGAAAAAGAGTAAAATGTATCTATATTATTATTATTATTAATAATCTTTTTTTTTAAAGCGCCAGCATATTCCACAGCGCTGTACAATGAGCACAGTATAGACAGGGTTACAATACATTGAACAACATTTGACAAACCGGTACAGAAGGAGACGAGGGCCCTATTTCCATGGGAACTCACAATCTAGAAAGGTTGGAAACAGGAGGAGAGGACTGCAAGGTGAGAGTGATGGACTGCAAGGTGAGAGTGATGGACTGCAAGGTGAGAGTGGTGGACTGCTAGGTGAGAGTGTTGGACTGCTAGGTGAGAGTGATGGACTGCTAGGTGAGAGTGATGGTCTGCAAGGTGAGAGTGATGGACTGCTAGGTGAGCGTGATGGACTGCTAGGTGAGAGTGATGGACTGGTTGCGTCAGTGAGTCAGGTGGTAGGCTTCCCTAATGTTACATCACATCAATTTCTAGGGAAAAAATATAGAACAAGAACATTAAAGAAAAACTTGTATTTGCGCTGCATAGAACCTTAATAATACAAAGATGTGACGTTTAAAGGGTCGCTCTAGTGAAACAATTTCATGACCTACTTTGTTATTATGGCACGTTCAAGGAGAAGTTGGAATCAGGCACTCAATCTCAATTATAACAGCTTTATTGGGCAATCCCAGCTTGTACACAACTATTTCTCAAGCTTAAGAATGGCTTGTGTACAAGCTAAAAAGTTGCTGTGATGGTCCAATAAAGCTGCTATATATTGAAGACTGAGTGCCTGGTTCCACCTGCTATTGTTTGGATTTACAACATGGGAGTTGGTCCCTCCAGGGTACAGTGTGCACCTATGTTTTTACTAATGTTCGAGTGGTTGTCCTATCTGTATTTTATTTGGCAAAAACAGTCACTGGAACTATGCGCTCATACCCTGCTACAAATTCATTGTATGTCTCCATGCAGCAAGTCAGTGCGGCAGATACAATGAAACACTCTGCTAAATCTAGGGTAAAGCTGAGCGGTCTCACAAGGCGTTCTCAGCTCGAAATATTACGGATTCAATAAGAATATCTACATTGATTGAAAAATGGCTAGTTGTCCACATTATAATTACACACACTGCAAGATCATTCAATTAACTTTCAGAGCTTAACATGAAAGTTGTAAAAATATTAAACTTTTTTAAGTGTTTTAATGCCAGTCTGCTTGTCTATAGATTTCTAAATTAACCTGTAATCAACCTCATTCCAGAGCTCCTTACAGTATGTACAATGTTTTAAATGAAGGTTACTTAAGAGGGTATCCAATCTTCTAGATGCAGTTTGATTTAGTAAACCTTGCATAGCAGTGAGGAGGGAAGCTCCAGAAAAATTCTAGATGACTCCCAAATTAGAGATCCTCTAAATGAACAGTAACAATCAATATCACTTGTTTCCATTTCTCTCTGTAGACGCACCTCGCTTTACTGGATAGAGTTAAAGGGACACTACACAGTTTGAGTACTCAATCTTATTTGAGTGGTCACATTGGTGTGAGGTCCCTACTCCCTCTCCGAGGAGGGTTTAGAGGGCTAATTAAGCTATACAAATTCCTGGGCTTAATCCTACCCAGATTCTCAGTTCAGGTTTCAGGGCTTCGGGACCTTTAGGAACTATCTTATCCAACACTATCAAAGCCTACCTGCATTGAGCCACTGGTTTGGCTGGAGTGCACAGTCCCCCTTTGGTCACATGACATGCTGTGCTGGAAACGCATCATATCCTACAGAGATCAGGGGGAGACCAGCACTGGATCCAAGCAAACTTTTAAAGGAAACTAAAGGGTTAAAACAAGAAGGCTAGGTTAATGTTTAATCCCTCTGTTTCCTACCACTTCCATTTTTTAACCCTATAGTATCCCTGTAATGAATGAAGCCCAATGCATGGGCTGGATGTATTTGGTAGGTAACCTGTAGGCCACATGGGCACTGATTAACAGTGTGTAGACCAAAGAATTCATTTAAATGTGTCCTAATCATTACGTGGGGGTAGAGCATACTTGTACAGGCAATTCAAGCCAAAGTAACATGCCTTTTTAATATAAGACAATACAATTTGGTATTATAGCTAGCGGGGAGGGCATAGGAAAGCTCTCATATTACTCTCGGACTATAAGGTTTGCCAATGGCTAAATAGAACTAGGAGCCCAATGTGCAACTAGCTCTACGGAACTTGTTGGCGATTTTTAAATACTTGTAACTGTAACTGTGTACACAGAGAAGGGTGGAGGAGGATATGGATAATTAAATAGACTGAAAACAAGGGGCAGGACACGCAGAGGGCTGAATTGGATACTGGTGAAAACACGGAGGATAGTGGAAGATGTATTTTTTGGGTACTTACTGACCACAGTAGGAACACTGGAGACACGAGGATCTTGAGAAACAAACTTTGGAAGCATTGGAGGGAACGAGGATCCAGGGGAAAAGGCACAGCAGGAACACTGGAGACACAATCAGCTTTGGTAGGGCCCAGGGATCCAGAGGAAAAGGCACAGCAAGAACACTGGAGATACGAGGAGTTTTATAAGGGGTATGAGGAGTCTTGAAGGGCAGGCTGGACATGCAAGGGAAAACACAGGTCTGAACAGAGCAGCAACATGTATGAGTGGAGTAAAGAATTGCAATGTTGGAACATTGGCTAATTAGTAGACATGTGCGATTCGTTTCGTAAAGAATCTAAATTCGTACAAATTTCCTGAAATTCATAGATTCGGAAGCATCCGAAATAACAAATTGCTATGCTTCCGAATGAATCCGAAATACGAAACAATGTTTCGGATCCGATTCGTAATTTCACTACAACGGAAAAGTGACTGTTTGACCAATCAGAGGTTTTCTTCTGCTGCTGAGGGAGGGTTGGGAAAAGTACCTTTTTTAACATGGGAGTGGGAGACTGGTGGTTGATGGGAGATTCAGAATCGGATGAAATAAGAAAGTTCGTTAATATCGTTTTATTATCATAATATTTGCGAATATTCGTTATGATGAAATTAAATTACCTTTTTTTAATATTTGAATTGGGAGTCACCAGTAGGGTCCGAATTGAACATTGTTCGTTCGAGCGTTGTGGGAACCCCTCATAATGAGCACAGCGGGGTGTACTCTGTACAGAGAGCACTGCAGACCCAGGAGGAAGTCAGCACAGCTGAGGTTGAACATAACTTGTAATTGATCCGAATTTCGTTAGAACGGAAATGTGAAAAACTCAAAATCACTTACAAAGGTGGAAATGTCCTTTAACAGGGTTATTCAAAGAGCTCCAAATTGCTGGAGAAATCGTGTGATCTGCTCCACCACACTAACTAACCCACAAAGGGAAGTCACATGATCGGGACTGTAATGCAGGCCTCATGTTCAGAAAAAAAACTCTGATTGGTCAACCAACAGTCACAGGTTTCCGACCAAACGAAATTCGGAATCAGATCCGAAATGCGTTAACGTAATTTCGGATTTTCGTGCCTGTGTAATGTAATGTAATAATGTTGTTTTTCAAATCCATCATAACGAATGATCGTAATTGTTACGAAAAGTGAACGAATCTAACAAAAATTCATATTTCGTATGAATCTGAATTGGATTTCAGACACGAATTACGAAAAACGAAATAACGGCTAATACGAAACGAAACAAAACAAATTTATTGACGGCGCACAAGTCTACTAATTAGAGGCGTAGCCTTTTATTGAGGGTGGCCAATGCTAAATTGGTCAAGTGAGCTGTAGCAGGGGAAAACCTGTGATGTTAGAAGGAAGGCCAGGATGTAATAGGCCATTCCGGGAAAGGTGCTGCCATGGATACCAAGGAGCAGCACCGGTTCGGGCCTTCTTGAGGCGGCGACAGCGCAAAACCTGATAAGGGCAATAATGGCAAACCTTGGCACCCCAGATGTTTCAGACCTACATGTTCCAGTATGCTTTGTCACACATATGGTGGGCTGAGCATCATGGGACAAGTACTTCAGAAACATCTGGAGTGCCAAGGTTCAACGTTACTGCTCTAGGAACTGGACTTTAAGTGTATAATGGTACATTACACAATATATAATGGTGCAAGTAATGGGGAGATGCATGTTTGTTGTCCTTATTTGATAAGATTTTCTTTTTTTATCCTTTCAGTTCTTTTCAGGAGTAGATTATGCACGTGGCAAAACATCAGTCAAAAAAGGAAGCGTTATGACTGTTACTCGAGTTAGTAAAGAGTTAGAAGCGAAGCATTGCACAACATTTAGTAATGCTGAGTTCCCTCTATCAGTTATACAGATAAGGTCATGAGGGTCCCGTGAGAATATGTCATTTATCCCATTTTTCATTTTTTAATACACTATAGCCTAGATTTTCTGGCTTATGAAAAAGTAATAAAAGCAATTTGTTGAAATATTGTATTCCGAGCAGACACAAGAACCACGGAAAACAAAACTTTCTGGTTTAGACGGTTATTGATCAAAACTTAAATTACAAACAGCATGGTAACGAAAAATCTATAAAATAATGTTCTGTTGCAGTGCAGAGTCACATAGCAGAGTTTATTTGCTAAACTGGAATAAAGGAGACTGGCAATTTTAAGCCAACACAAGCAGTTGGAAATTCTCCTCCTATGGTTGTGTTGGCCTTAAATGTCCCGTCATCGGGTCACTTAAGTGCAATTAATGGTTTAGTGTATAACATTTAAAAAAAATTAAATGTAGATTAATAATTTGATGGGGATTATTCACAAATCATAGTTGTTGCAACTACGATGAGGATCGTCTGTCCCAAGAAGGAAAATTCAACAACAGTTGAAGTTCCTGCAAACGACTGTGAACAACGCTGAAGAACAGAACAGCGCCGCCATGTTTCTTCCATAAATTGACTAAACTGCGGCCAGTCTCCATTCAGCTTTGCTTTGTTCTGTGGTGATTTTAAAGTGGCGATCGTCATTCAACTGCCATAGAAAAAAACCCACTAAAAATAATGGTTGAACTGAAAACTGCAATGAAATCTACCTTAAATAATTTTGGTACCAACTATGATAGAAACACGATAGTAAATTACACTGAGTGCAGGAGATTTGTCGAGCCCAGAACTGGACCGCTGAGCTCCGGTTGCAGAATTTTAAGAGTTTCATAGACCAGCTCACACAAACTCAGCATTGACTGAGAGCTATTGAATTGGCAGTAACCCCATCGTTGCACGACCACTGTGACTTACAGGAACCCAGCGGGGGCTCGTTGCATCTGGGTCATCACAAACGGAGCCGAGCATTGGATTCAAGGTGATTTTGATATGAATCTAAAGGGCTAAAAGACGATGGAGGCGCAGGGGAGGTGGGCATCAGGAGGGATTCATGATTAATCATTCTCAGGGTTATTCAGAGAAAGGTGAAACTCAGGAGAACTGGCAGGAGAAGAGAACAATCCAGACCAAATAGCCGATTTGGAAAGTGAGATAAATGTGAGAATTTTTTGTTGGCGCTGTTTTGACCTAGAATTTTCACTTCTCCAGTCATTCTCCTGATTTTCACCTTTCTTTGAATAGACCTGTCTGTTTCCCACCTTCCATGTTAATCTAAAGTAGTGTTTCTCAAGTGGTGGGTCGTGACCCAAAAGTGGGTCGCGACCAGGGGCGGACTGGGTCACGGGGCAAGTGCCCCCAGGCCTCTCTAATGGCTGGGACCCGCTGCAGAATATGCCGACGCTTTATAAATAAAGAATAATAATAATAATAAATGCATCTTACCTGCAGCAGCGGGTCCCAGGCGGTGGTGCGGCTACCTCTGAATGTTCAAAGGTGCCACCTGGGGCCTGCTGCATCAGGTAAGATACTCTTTAATTGGAAGGTGGGGGGGTCTGTAATGGGGAGGTGTGGGGGTGGGACTCAGTGACTGGCAGCAGCTCTGTACTTCCAACACCACGAGCTACTGTGCGCAATGCACATCTCAGTGAAGCAAAAGTCTGTTGGGTAAAGGGGGCTCCCTACAGTGGTGTATTTAGGTTTTTTGCTGCCCTAGGCCTGACTAAACCTGTGCACACCCTATTTTAAATTTGACACACCCCTTCCTGTCAATGTCATACCTCTCCTGTTTAAACCTCACCCGTCCTCTCCAGCACTAATTGTATACTCAGTTTCCTCCACGATGACTGGGTCTGCTGGAACCGATCCTGATGGGGGATGGGAACCACAAGACTGCCGTGGATAGACAGAATAGACTGTAAACTTAGGATAGTAAAATCACCATCAATTTAATCAGTATGAATTAAAACCATATATGGACAAGTAAATCCAACATGTTTCGTCGCACAGCGGCGACTTTCTCAGGGATACTATCCTTTCAAAATATATACATTCTGTGTGTAATATATATATATATATATATATATATACACACCCCCCTTAGAACAGTTAATTGAAGACTGGTGCTTAGGGTTGCCACCTTTTCTTCAAGCCAAACCCAAACACTCTAGTGCTAGGCTTGGGCGGCAGATATTTTTTGTAGTGTATCCATTACGCCATTATGCGTATATATTATGGAACGTGGTATGCATTGCATGGCAGACTGCTATGATGGCACACTGGTATGCATGACATGTCAGACTGATATTCTGGCACACTGGTATTATGGCCTGTCAGACTGGTATTACAGCACACTGGTATGCATGGCAGACAGGTATTATGGTTATGGCACACTGGTATGTACGTCAGACTGATATGCACAGGTATTAGGACACACTGGCTGGTATTTATGGCAGACTGGTATTAGGGCACACTGGCTGGTATGCATGGCAGACTAGTATCATGGCACACTGGGAGGTCTATATGGCAGACTGGTATTAGGGCACACTGGCTGGTATGCATGGCACACTGGCATGAATGGCAGACTGGTATGTATGGCACACTGGGTGGTATATATGGCAGCCTGGTATTAAGAGAGGTGGGAGGGATTTACTTATCAAGATCAGAGTAATTTGTTGTCACCATGATTCTTGGAGCCTGAGGAATGGATCCAGATCCCTGAATGATTGCAGCAGGCACAGCTCAGAGCAGTTCGTCTTGGGAGTCCTGCTGCCTCTCTCAACTTGGTCACGTGTGCCTGAGTGCAGGGCCGGCGCTGCCGCTAGGCGAGCTAGGTGCCCGCCTAGATCGCAGCGCCGGTCTAGAGCGCAGCCGAGACCTCCGCCGGCCGCTGTCACTTATCTATCACGCTGCGCCCCAGAGCAAGCGTGCAGCATGATAGATAAGTGACAGCAGTGTGCAGAGGAGGGGCAGCGGGGAGCCCGGGAGGTGAGAGCTGGGGGGCAAATATACCCATATGAGCTGGGGGGGCAAATATACCCATATGAGCTGGGGAAAAATATACCCATATGAGCTGGAGCAAATATACCCATATGAGCTGGGGGGAAAATATACCCATATGAGCTGGGGCAAATATACCCATATGAGCTGGAGGGCAAATTCAACCATGTGTGAGCTGGGGGCAAATATACCCATATGAGCTGGGGCAAATATAACCATGTCTGAGCTGGTCTGGGGCAATATATCCATGTGTGAGCTGCTGGGGCAATTTCTCCATGTGTGAGCTGGTCTGGGGCAATATATCCATGTGTGAGCTGGTCTGGGGCAATATATCCATGTGTGAGCTGGTCTGGGGCAATATATCCATGTGTTAGCTGGTCTGGGGCAATATATCCATGTGTGAGCTGGTCTGGGGCATATATGCATAGGTGAGATAGGCTGGGGGCAATATATCCATGTGTGAGCTGGTCTGGGG
Source organism: Leptobrachium leishanense (assembly GCA_009667805.1). Classification (NCBI taxonomy): domain Eukaryota; kingdom Metazoa; phylum Chordata; class Amphibia; order Anura; family Megophryidae; genus Leptobrachium; species Leptobrachium leishanense. Next base: position 69,909,942 of record CM019063.1, read on the forward strand.
GCAATATATCCATGTATGAGCTAGTCTGGGAGCAATATATCCATGTGAGAGCTGGGGCAATATATCCATGTGAGAGATGGGGGTAAATATACCCATGTGAGAGCTGGGGGAAAATATACCCATGTGAGAGCTGGGGGCACATATACCCATGTGAGAACTGGGGGCAAATATACCCATGTGAGAGATGTGACAATATATCCATGTGAGCTGGGGGCAATATATTATATCCATCTTTTTTTTGGGGGGGTGCAAGTAGCTGGTCTTGCCTAGGGCACAAAATAGTCTAGCACCGGCCCTGCCTGAGTGGGAGCAAGTGGCTGATGGGAGGAGGACCTGGCAGAGTGGGGAAGAAGAGACGTCACCGCAGACCCCCCACATGTCAGTGACTGCTGGTGCGGAGCGTCTCCCACACGCACGCAGCCTGCCCTGCGTACGAGTGAAGATTCGAGGCACAGGCAGCACAAACGGTCTGCTCTCCTCTGCAGCTGCCCCTGTAATAACCGATCGGCAAAGGTGCAGCATTCTTAAGAAGGATGTGGGTCCACTACCAGTGCTTCTTGTTTCCCTGCCACCACCAACTTGGAACGCCCCTCCAAGTGACGCGTTTCCAGTCCACGTGACTAGGCAGCCGATCCTTGCTCTGGTCACTTCTGGTGGCCATCTTTGTAGTTCAAATAAAGTTTTTTGTAATTTCGGTGATCATAACGTCCAATTCCCATGTTATACAGTCTCCATGCAAGCCCAAGCCTTTTTTTTGCTGCACCCCTAGAAAGTACCGCCCTAGGCCTAGGCCTTGTTGGCCTAGGCCAAGATACTGCACTGGCTCCCTATGTATATTTGATTGTGTTTTTCTCTGTCCTTTTGTTAATCTGTCCTTTTACCTATTTATGCAGCCTTCTTTCTGAATATCTGGTATTCTGTCTGTCCATCTATATCTGTGTGTCTTTCTGTGTATTTTTCCATCTGTCCTTGTATCTATGTCTCCATCTCTCTCCTTTCTCCCTCTATCACTCGCTCCCTTTTACTCTATAAATCTCTCACTGCTCTTCCTTTCCCAGCAGAATCACACACAGCTTCCTGATCCCGACCTCCCTGCATACCAGGGACGTGCAGTGAGGGCAGTGACTGGTGAGGCATTGGCTAGTATCAGAGCCAGATATACACAGGTTACATAGGTTCAGTGCTCCCAGCATCTGGCTACTCTCAGTGATCCCCAGGATCTGGCTACACTCAGTGCTCCCCAGGAACTGGCTGCTCTCAGTGCACCCCAGGTACTGGCTGCTCTCAATGCTCCACTGGTACTGGCTGCTCTCAGTGCTCCCCAGGATCTGCATCGTCCACTCCAGGCAGCCACGCACTGCCCCCTCCACCTGCAGGGAGCAGGTGCCGACACAGTGAACAGTCACACCACCCGAGCACTGCCCCGCACCCACTGACTGTGTGAGACGTGGACAGTCACATGACTGTCCTGCATCAATCAATGCATGGTAGGCCAGCCTCCCATGGAGGCGTTTTTTTGAATGGCTTGGATCAATGGTGCTTTTCCATTGGTACAAGCTATTCTATTGTTCTTCAGTCCCTCTCTGAGGAACTGCAGAGCGTAGATTCAGGAAGTAGGCGGCGCCAGACGAGCTGCAGACCTCAATCTCTTGGCCAGCTTCAGCTTATGCGATTAGCGTCGCGTTCAGCTACGCAAATTGCGTAGGCTCAGAGAGGGCAGGCTGCTGCGAAAAAATAATGTGCGCAGCGGCAGAGACAGACAGCGGGGGAGCATGGAGCACGTGAGCTTGTTAAGTTTTTGTTATATATTTTATTCATTCAGTAGTGATTTAAATTAGAGTTGCTTTGTCTACCGTCACCCCAGACTTTGAGACACTTATAAGAGCAAGAAGCATCCCCAGTTTTCCATTAAGTTATACTTAGTTTATTTTACAGCAAACACTTTCGTTTTCACTAGTGCTGTTATTACTGCACTATCCTTTTTTGTAAAGAATCCCTGTTTGTTCACAAAATTGTTTAAAAAGTGCATACATTGTAGAATATTGCACACGTTGTTTTGTGGAATAAATTATAATGTTTCAGAAATTAAATTATTTTTGGGTCGCGATTTAAAGACCAAGGACAATTGTGGGTCCTGAGGGTCCACAGGTTGAGAATCACTGATCTAAAGTATCCTTTTGAGAAATATTTTTCAAATATGTATTTAATGATTCAGTGAAAAAAGTGACCCCCGTATGATTTACTTTTGAGTCCTTTAATAAATTAAGCTCTACCTTTACTGGGAGGAAACTTCACTATAAGAAAGTCCAAACTGTTATTCTGTAGAAAACATCTACTGAATAAAGTAGACCCTAGCATCTTATCTGTCTTGAAAGCAACAAAACATTTCTAGGGTGACAGATAAGAGCATGGTCTGAGTTCTTGCCTATAAAATACTACCCCATCTTCAGGGAAAGTTATTTCAGTTTGCTATCTCTTTATTTTGTACTTCCTCTTCCTAATTGTGAAACCGTTCAGTGTGAATTAAATTTTTCTTAAAAAAAAAACCTAACAACACATTTCATGCCTCTTATTTTTGTCATATTACAAGATGTACTTCCTCCTGGAGATCACACAAAATCTTTAACATATTTTATGGAATGCATTTTAAATCTTGTGAAAACTAAACAGTAATTAAATAAATAAAAAATAAGATAAACACAGCTGACATTTTTGCATTAAACAAATACACAGTATTTTACATTTTCAAGGATAAAAAAGCAACTACAGTGCAAACTATGCGGATTTTGTTCATAATTTTGTCCAGAAAAGCTTCCCTCGGACTATTAGGGAGAGGGAACTTGACAGCGGGCATGGGCCGGCCAGTCAGAATGGGGATTGGGTGAGAGTGGGAACAGTGCTACAATATTTCAAAGTGGGGTACTAAGGCAAGGTAAGGGGAGGGCTCTGTCTCTTGCTCCCTGACAGCTTGGAAGAAAGAATAAATTGAAATTGTGATGGAGCAGAATTTGCAAGATTTAGGCTAGGGTCAGACTAACGCATTTTTCGCGTTGTCCGTGAAAAAGTGCGTTGAACGAATGGACGTATTTTTTCACGGAATACGCGATAGCGGTCATACGATGCGCATTCTCGTCCATGATTTTGTACGGATCATCAATAAAACCCTTTTTGCGTCTGGACGTTATGTTGGCTGGACATTAGCAGCGTCTGACATCTCCTAATCACGCACACACGCCGCTAGCGGACGCAGCGCACTCTGTACGTCAGTACTAGCGGTTTGACGTTCTCGAAAAAATGAGTTCGTTTGCCACCTGCGTTGCGCAGCCGCACTTTCGTGCGGCCGTTCTTCGTATGCTGCCCAGCATTGGATGTCATTTGCTGCTAGCACGGCCGTGATTTAGTGCGGATAAACGCATGTTAATACTGCGTTAGTCTGACCTTAGCCTTAATAGGCCGATTGCGCTCTCACGCCGACCCAAGAGGCACAACTGTGCAGGGTTTGCTGGCCGGTTTATCTGTCAGGAGTCGAGAATCGTCAGCAGCAGATGACAGGAGGCTTTGGCGTAGAGAGCGCACTTCAAGAAAACAAGAGGATCAGGCACTCCTCAAAAAGTGTAGGCATGTTATTCACTCAAAATGCAACATTTTTGTTGGTGCAACTGCCATTCCCAAGGTATAGAAAAGCTGTTGTATCACTTGAAAGGATGCATTCTGTGTGTATGCAGGGCCTTTTCAGGGAGTGCTTGGTTCCCATGATTTTTCCTTTATTCCTGTGCAGAGCACATTTCTACTCTCCAGTGTAGTTCCTGGCTTCCGTTTAGTTTTTTTGTTAAATTCATTGTGGTGTGTCGTTCCCTTTTCTGTCTCATCTGGCCATGCGTCAGAGAAGTAATAGCCAAGACTAGGGAGGGGAAGCATAACATCAAGCAGAGTGCTGGCAAGTCGATGTGCACTGTTTTTATTTTGTGAATTTTTTTTAAAGTGACAGACACCACTATCAAATGTCTACAAAACAATGACGGCAGGGCAGGTTACCCAGAGCATGCTCAGCTGCAGCAACGACAACTGAGCAAGTTCAGAGCGTGCTCCAGGAATAGGGAAAAAAGGACAAACATTTGAGTGGAGCAGCTCTGAACATGCTCAGTTGCCATTGCTGCAATCGGATGGTAAAATACCCTTAGTTTCCTTAAAAAAAAAAATACTCATTGTCTCTAGGAAAATAATGCTAGCATTGATTTTACACACAAAGTATTTTTTTAATTGTATTTAATTTTTTGCCTAAAAAAAAACAGTTAGGCGCTGCCCGTACTGACCCAATGGCGAAGCCACCACTGGCTTTTAGCCATTCTTGTGTACTTTCAGAATTTCTATATTACTAAAATCTGAGAATACTGTACATCTATTTTCATAACAAACCAAGATCAGAAGGAATGCAAAAAAGCAATAACTCAAACTGATAAATGTTATTGCGAAACGTCAGAGGAAGGAGAGGATAAAATGCAAATACTAAAACATCAATCCTGTTCTTGACCAAAGAGTTTCAGAAACATCCATCATAAAAGTGGAAAAAAGTAATAAAATACACCAAATAGTTGATAGGTGCAAAAGTATGCTAGATTTTAATTATGCAACGTGTTTCTTTACACCACGGCCAACAGGTGCTGTCATCACATTCTTCAATTTAAACACAGACAGCAGTATTCATGTCTCTTTGTCCCATCTTAGATAGAACCTCTGATTGTTAGACGCACAGGGTCCTCTTCCATGGCTGGTGTAGAAAGGGACACAGTAAAAAATAATAAAAAAATTTGCCCATTTTCCTTACTGTCTCCATTTTAAAGAAGTTATTGTGGGGTAGGCTCTTTATTAGTGTCTGGCCCTGGAAAGAAACAGAGGCGGAAAGCAATACTTGCAGCTATGTTGTGTGCCGCAGACACAATTTCGGCTCCTGAAGTCCATAGGACTCCATGGATTCCAGTGCGTCCCAGCTACAAGCTTTGCACAACCTCACTCACACGAGATCATCCAGGAGCAGCGGAGAGAGAATGGGAAGTATTTGTGCAAGATTATGCAAGCCAGATCCAGCCTTGACGACGGAATGATATATGGACGAACTCTAGGAACTATTTGTTCCTATTATTCAGCTGCCTGTGGAGCGAGGAAGTGTTGATCACGCCGTTATCTCCACTGAGGGTTCTGAGGTGAGTATGGGTTTTCTTGGTGGGTTTAGATTTATGTGTTAAGTGATTGTGCTGAAGCACAATCACTTAACATCAGGGTCTGAATTTTTCTTACTCATTTCAGAATAACGTCGAACATCGAGCAGATCGCTCAAACCACTACGCTGTACGGTTTGAGTGCTCTGGTTAGCAAGCTAGTTGTAATTTGTGATGAACCCAGGACATACTTGAAAACGAGAGAAATCTCAATGTATCCTTCCTGGTAAAATCCTTTATAAATAAATAAATAAAATTAGCCCGTTAAGGTAATGACTCCAGCCTTTAGACATAAAGACTCAGTTGGAATCCAACTCCCACTGTTTAGTAAAAATAAAGTTGTGATGTGAAAACACCTTAAATAATAGCGATATGCAATAATGGTAAAATATTTACTCTTAACAGAAGAACCAATAAAAAAAATTAGGATGCTTCAGTCTCTCAAAAGAAAAAACAGTGTGTTACATACTGATAATCTAAACAATAAAATGAGAAATGTCACTTGACAAAGAACCCTGTGTGGGCACACCGTTGTTCTTTTTTACATGCTATGACCCAATAAACTTGATTATTGGTTGTTAAAAAGAGTTTTGCTGGACAGATAAATTCCGCTAAAAAGGTACAATGTGGATCTTGGTTGAGATTAAGTCACATCTAGGGTGCAATGTGACCTAATGAAAATTTGCTTTTCTATGTGAATGCTGGCTGCATTATATCATTTATAGATATACTTATTCATTTGTATTTCTTTCTAGGAAGGGAAAAATGTCAGAATAAGACCTTAAGGGAAAGAGAAAAAGTGCTAACACATGTAGATAAGGATCATACATATAGAACATGAGATAAAATAGGGGAAGCACTTAAATGTTCCACTGACAGTTACACCACACACTGTCTGATAACAGGCTCTCCTATCATGTGAAATATAATAAAAGTAGTGCCTGGAAAGAAAGCTCAGTCTCTAAACACTCCACACATTTAAATACAGTTGAAGAGTCACCCATTGATACAATAGAAACATAGAAACATAGAAAAATACCTTGTGGATTCCCTTTACGTATTTAAATGTTTCTATCATATCTCCTCTGTCTCGTCTTTTTTCCAAGCTGTACATGTTAAGATCATTAAGCCTTTCCTGGTAACTTTTCTCCTTCAAGCCGTACACAATTTTAGTAGCCCTTCTCTGAACTCTCTCTAAGATGTCTATATCCTTCTGGAGATACGGTCTCCAGTACTGCACACAGTACTCCAAGTGAGGTCTCACCAGTGCTCTGTACAGTGGCATGAGCACTTCCCTTTTCCTACTGCTAATACCTCTCCCTACACAACCAAGCATTCTGCCAGCATTTCCTGCTGCTCTATTACATTGACTACTTACCTTTAGATCCTCTGAAATAATGACCCCTAAATCCCTTTCCTCAGATGTTGAGGTTAGGACTGTATCAAATATTCTATATTCAGCCCTTGAGTTTTTACGTCCCAGGTGCATTATCTTGCACTTATCCACATTAAAACTCAATTGCCACAACTCCGACCATTTTTTTAGTTTACCTAAATCATTTGTCATTTGGCTGATCCCTCCAGGAACGTCAACCCTGTTGCAAATCTTTGTGTCATCAGCAAAAAGACATACTTTTCCATTAATACCTTCTGCAATATCACTAATATAAATATTAAAGAGAATGGGTCCAAGTACTGACCCCTGAGGTACCCCACTGGTAACAAGACCTTGTGCCGAATAAACTCAATTTACCACAACCCTCTGTTGTCTGTCACTCAGCCACTGCCTAATCCAGTCAACAATATTGGAATCTAAACTCAAAGATTGCAATTTATTGATAAGCCTTCTATGCGGAACAGTATCAAAAGCCTTACTGAAATCTAAATAAGCAATGTCTACTGCACCACCTGTGTCTATTATTTTTGTTACCCAATCAAAAAAATCAATAAGATTAGTTTGGCATGATCTCCCTGAGGTAAACCCATGTTGTTTCTGATCCTGTAATCTATGTGTTTTTAGATGTTCAACAATCCTTTCCTTTAACATGGTTTCCATTAATTTCCCCACTACTGACGTAAGACTAACTGGCCTATAGTTCCCCGATTCCTCCCTACTACCCTTCTTGTAAATGGGCACAACATTTGCTAATTTCCAGTCTTCTGAGACGACTCCCGTTAACAAGGATTGGTTAAATAAATCTGTTAATGGTTTTGCTATTACATCACTGAGCTCTTTTAATAATTTAGGGTGGATCCCATCAGGCCCATTGACTTATTTGTCTTTACTTTAGACAGCTGCTGTAGAACCTCCTCCTCTGTAAACTGATATGTAAATGTCTCTTTAGTGTTCTCTCCTAACTGAGGTCCCTCAGTTAGGAGAGAACACTAAAGAGACATTTACATATCAGTTTACAGAGGAGGAGGTTCTACAGCAGCTGTCTAAAGTAATAATACGGTAATAATGTGCTATTGTCCACAAGATAAAAATGTAGTAGCATCATCATTGCAACACTATTGATGTAGCTCTTTGAGTTGTACTTTGCAGCACCTGATGCTTTATAGACAGGATGTGCAATAGTATATTGCTTATGTTATTGGATAGAATTAAGGGGAATTACTGTTTAGGGTATTTATAGAAGTCATTTGGTTTATGTTTCTTTTTTGTTTAATACTGCATAACACTACCCCCAACACCTAACCCTATTTTTAAATTCCTACTTTTACACAAACCTCCCATATTTAACATGTACACCAACACATTCCATATCTGCCAACCTTATCCTACCTGTTAAAATGCAAACTTAAAAGATCCGGCACCATTAGGCATTGCAGTTTAAATTGTTTCATCCTTCTTAAATAAAGTTAAATTGACACTCTACACACCCTGACCACTTTAGCTAACGAAAGTGTTCAGGCTGCATGAAGTGCCCCCCCCCCCACACACACACACATTGTTAGCCCCTTTGAGCTCAATTAGTCAGCAGCAGGGGGGATGATAACAGCTGTGGTCCTTGATTCTCCCATAGAGAATATTTCCAGAATTCGGCCATTTCTTACCGCTGTCACCACAAAACAACTCATACACGCCCTGGTAATCTCCCAACTCGACTATTGCAATAATCTCTTATCTGGCCTCCCTCTGTCCCGCCTCTCCCCCCTACAATCCATCCTGAATGCCTCCGCCAGGCTAATTCACCTCACCCGCCGCTCTGTCTCTGCCGCTCCCCTCTGCGAGTCCCTTCACTGGCTCCCCATCCACTGCAGAATTAAGTTCAAAATCCTTATCCTTACCTACAAAACCATCACTAACTCAGCTCCCCACTACCTGTCCTCACTGATCACCAAATACACCCCGGCCCGCTCCCTAAGATCAAACAGTGACCTGCGCCTAGCTTCTCCCCGCATCACCTCTTCCCATGATAGACTGCAGGATTTCTCACGCGCAGCCCCCACTCTCTGGAACGCTCTCCCTCGTACTGTCAGACTTTCCCCTAACTTCTCTTCCTTCAAACGGTCCCTTAAAACATTCCTATTTAGGGAAACCTACCACCCAACTCACTGACGCAACCATCAATCTCTCTCACCTTACAGTCCTCTCCAACCCCAACCCTCCCAGATTGTGAGTTCCTACGGGAATAGGGCCCTCATCTCCTCCTGTACTGTTTGTCAAATGTTGTTCAATGTATTGTAACCCTGTCTATACTGTGCTTATTGTACAGCGCTGCGGAATATGCTGGCGCTTTATAAATAAAGAATAAGAATAATAATAATAATAATAGAGCCCTTATCAGATTTCTGGAGGCCAGTCAAAGACAAAACAATCACATGCAGGGTAATTCAAAGAGATTCGAAAAGTCACCGCACGTTCGGTGACTTTTCGTTCTCTTCAATTCGGTTCCTTTTGCCGATACCTGTCACGGTGGCCCCCGCACCCCCCCGGCGCCTGGCAGCAGCTTCCTCGCTGCTCGCTGGCCAGGCGCCGAGTGATATTGCGGTCGCTTCCGCACACGTGGGACGCCGGGGGGCGGGGCCTGGCGGGGAGACGCGGACCCGCCGGTTTAAAGCCCAGACTCACAGAGACGCCGATGCCCTGACGTGGTAGTTACTTCCCGCAGAGCTCTTGTATATTTTGGCAAACTAACGATTCTGTGTATGACCCTTGGCATTGGCAAACTAACGATTCTGTGTATGACCCTTGGCATTGGCAAACTAACGATTCTGTGTATGACCCCTGGCATTGGCAAACTAACGATTCTGTGTATGACCCCTGGCATTGGCAAACTAACGATTCTGTGTATGACCCCTGGCATTGGCAAACTAACGATTCTGTGTATGACCCTTGGCATTGGCAAACTAAACGATTCTGTGCATGACCCTTGGCATTGGCGAACGAACCATTCTGTGCGTAACTCCTGGTATTGGCATTAACTCTTCTATTTCTGGTATTGAGGTCAGTCTGTGTGGCACCCTAAGCACACATCAGACTACCCCTGTTGTTAGGGTCTTGGGAAGAGCTAATTATTCTAAGTCCTTGTGTATCATTCTATGTCCGTCTAGTCGTGCCGACCAATCTAAGGATCGGAAGGGTAGAGAAGGTCCTGCGTCTAGGGACCACTAGTCAGATAAGCAGAGGGATCCGTGACGTCTCTCTTGTATGTGCTCTGTACTGCCATTCTAGTAGTCTGTCTAGTCGTGCCGACCATTCTAAGGATCGGAAGGGTAGAGAGTGTCCTGCGTATAGGGACCACCATTCTAGTATCAGGGGGATCCGTGACATTACGTCAGGGCCAATGGATCCCGCAGACCTCTCTAATCAGTTGACACGTATTGCAGCCAGACAGGAAGAGCAGGACCATAGAATGGACCAGATTGCTCTTGCCCTGCAAACCCTGTTAAATCGATCCAGTTCTGGAACTGCAAGCCCTCCAGACCCAGTAGTGCCTAGGGTCAGTTCGGCCGCTCCCGAGGGATGTAGGCTCAGTATGAAGGCACCCGTACGCTATGATGGAACACCAAACTTATGCCGGGGCTTTCTGACCCAACTCGAGATCTTGTTCGAGAACAATCCAGGGTCCTGTATGTCCGATAAAGCCAAAGTAGGCTATCTGATTAATCATCTAACCGAAAAAGCTTTATTATGGGCCACGCCCTTGTGGGAGAATAAGAAACCCATCATTTATGACTATGAGGGTTTTACCTCCGAGTTAAAGCGTACCTTCGATCCCTCTAGAAGGGCTACCAATGCGGGTAGATCCCTGTTTCACATCCATCAACAGGGTAATAGGAGGGTCTCCGACTATGCCATAGAGTTTAAGACTTTGTCTTCTGAGGTACACTGGCCGAACGACGTTTTAACCCTAGCCTTTACCGAAGGCCTGAACGAGGCTTTTATGTTTGAGTTGGCTCCCTTAAAATTACCAGAACATCTGGATCATTTGGTTGATTTCTGCATTGCCATGGACGATCAAATCAGGGAAAGGAGACACCCCAGAGATAGACCCAGACGGGTCCTGCCTCCTTTACCCCTAGTACCCAGACACACCACTACATCAGGCAACCCGGAGACCGCAAAGACTGATGTACCGGCCGTTGAACCCATGCAGATAGGAAAAACGGGTATTTCAGAGGCAGAAAGAGCTCACAGAAAAGAAAGGGGGCTCTGCTTTTATTGTGCCGGGGCAGATCATTTCCGCCTTCAATGTCCTCAGAGACCCAGGGGTAGCAGGGGTGAGACTAACAAATCAGGTCAAAGAACAGCCAATACCCAGGTTATCGGTTCTCTGTATGCCTCCTTTGTGGACGATGAAAAAAAAAAAACCCGGATTCTGGTACCCATCTCCCTCACCTGGGAGGGGGTTCACCTCGAGACTGAGGCATTCCTAGACTCTGGAGCCTCAGGTAATTTTATGGACAGATGTTTTGCCGCCAAAAACCTCTTCTCTGGTTCTAAAGGAGAGGCCTCTAATGGTGGAAGCCATAGACGGAAAACCCCTGTCATGTCCCCATATCACTCACGACACTATTGATGTATGCATGACTACGGGAGTTCTGCACCGCGAAACCATACGATTCCAGATTATCGACTCTCCCTCATGTCCTGTCGTTCTTCCCATGGTTAATATAACCCGGTGATTGATTGGGCCCAGCGAGATATAAAGTGTTGGGGTCCTAGTTGCCAGTCAAAGTGCCTAGGCAGGGTTGATGTGATTGGTAGCCTCAATATTGCTACAGCACCTCCTTTGTCCACCGAAGTCCCTGAATGTTATATGGCGCTAAAGGAGGTGTTCTCTAAAACCAGGACTGAGGTCCTACCACCGCATCGTCCTTATGACTGTGCTATAGAGTTGCTCCCTGGTACTATGCCTCCTAGAGGACACGTATACCCTTTGTCACAAAAGGAAAACGACATTATGGAGGAATATATAAGGGAGAATCTAGAGCGAGGATTTATCAGACGATCCTCCTCTCCGGCAGGAGCAGGTTTCTTTTTCGTTTCCAAAAAAGAGGGTGACCTGCGACCTTGCATCGATTATAGAGGTTTGAATAGGATTACCATAAGAAATGCATATCCAATACCTCTTATAACAGAATTGTTCGACCGATTAAAAGGGGCCCGTATTTATACGAAGCTTGATTTACGCGGAGCGTACAACCTGGTCAGGGTTAAGAAGGGGCATGAATGGAAAACGGCTTTTAATACACGTAGCGGGCATTATGAATACCTAGTGATGCCCTTTGGATTATGTAACGCGCCAGCCGTTTTTCAGGACCTCATAAACGACACCCTACGGGACTTTCTGCAAACGTTCGTTATAGTATATCTGGACGACATCCTGATATACTCTCCTGATAAGGACACCCATCACGTCCATGTGCAACAAGTGTTGAAGAGATTATTGAGGGCTGGGTTATATTGTAAACTAGAGAAATGCTTATTCGACATAGAGACAGTGCACTTCCTTGGGTATATAATAACCCCTGAGGGTTTCCAAATGGATCCTACTAAACTCTCAGCGATTCTTGACTGGCCTTTACCCCAAGGGCTTAAGGCCATCCAGAGGTTTCTGGGGTTTGCTAATTACTACCGGAGGTTCATTAAAAACTTTTCGGCCTTGGTAGCTCCCCTCACGGCTATGACTAAAAAAGGGGTGGCGAATCAGAAATGGACACCCCAGGCCAGTCAAGCCTTTGAGGCACTTAAACAGGCATTCACAACTGCCCCTGTTCTCCGACATCCAGATCCGGCTCTGCCTTTCCAGGTTGAAGTTGACGCCTCCGAGCTAGGTCTTGGTGCAGTCTTGTCCCAAAGGGAGGCACCCGACAAACCCTTGCATCCATGCGGCTTCTATTCCCGAAAGTTGTCCCCGGCAGAGAGGAACTATGATATCGGAAATAGAGAGTTGTTAGCAGTTATCGCAGCCTTGACGGAATGGAGATACTTATTGGAGGGGTCTAGGGACCCCATTGTCATCATAACCGATCATAAGAATCTTACGTACATTGGAGACGCTAAACGGTTAAATGCCAGACAAGCGAGATGGTCGTTGTTTCTTTCAAGCTTTAATTTCGTCCTCACATATAGACCTGGGTCAAGAAACATTAAAGCAGACGCATTGTCAAGACAATACGAATCCTACGAACATAACATCCAAGATCAGCATCCCATTGTACCCCAGGAAAGAATTATAGCCCTTACCACGATTAGTGTCTCGTCTCCTCTGATGTTAAGATTACGGACCGCCCAGGGTACAGCTCCTGGGGGGAGACCACCTGCGAAACTCTTTGTACCTGAGAACGAAAGAGAAGAAGTACTGAAACTTTATCATGATAACAAAACCTCTGGGCATATGGGGATCACCAAAACAGTGTCTAGTATACGTAAACTCCTCTGGTGGCCCACGGTGCGCCGTGATGTTAAAGATTACATAACCGTGTGCGAGGTGTGCACAAGACATAAAAGTCCCAAAACAGCGCCCATTGGTTTACTCCAGCCTCTGCCAATCCCCGAACGACCATGGTCGCATTTAGCTATGGATTATATAGTAGAGTTACACGAGTCAAAAGGGAATACTGTAATACTCACGGTCATTGATCGATTCTCCAAAATGGGTCACTATGTTCCTCTTCGGAAACTTCCTTCGGCAGCCGAACTGGTGCCCATTTTCATTACCAATGTGGTCCGCATACACGGTATTCCTCTTGGGATTGTCTCTGATAGGGGGACCCAATTCGTCTCCAGATTCTGGAAAGGGTTTTGCAAGAATGTGGGGATAGACCTATCCTTCTCTTCGGCCTATCACCCCCAGACCAACGGAGCAGCAGAACGAGCCAATCAAAATATAGAGAAATATCTCAGGTGCTTTATATCCGAACGACAAGATAACTGGTCAGACCTGATACCGTGGGCAGAGTATGCCTTGAACAGTGCAGTGAGCGAAGCCACAGGACATTCCCCTTTCTTCACTGTTTACGGTTTTGATCCTCCCGTGCTCCCTGCTACGTTTCCTGATACCGCGATTCCTGCTCTGGATGAGCATTTAGCGTCATTGAAAGAAACTTGGGGAAGGGTTAAAAGGGCTCTGGAGGATAGCAGTGGTATCCAGAAGATCAAGGCCGACAGACACAGGAGGCCGGCACCCGTGTATCAAGTTGGGGACAGGGTTTGGCTTTCTTCACGGAACATCAAGCTCTTAGTACCCTCTATGAAACTGGCACCCAGATACATAGGGCCCTATAAGATTCTGCGGCGAATCAATCCGGTCTCCTATGCTTTGGCACTGCCCTCCCATATCAGGATACACAATGTGTTCCACGTGAGCCTTTTAAAACCACTCTTGTGTAATCGGTACACCAGGGTCCGTGTCCCCCCTCCTCCTGTCTCTGTGGAGGGCGAGGAGGAGTTTGAAGTTGAGGCCATTCTGGACGCCAGGGTTTCTAGGGGGGTCCTTCAGTACTTGGTTGACTGGGTGGGCTACGGTCCAGAGGATCGCTCTTGGCTCCCGGCTACTGAGGTTCATGCTCCTCGGTTGGTGAGGGCTTTCTATTTGGCTCATCCCCGCGCTCCTGGGGGTCGTCCAGTGGCCGCCCGTAGAGGGGGGGTTCTGTCACGGTGGCCCCCGCACCCCCCCGGCGCCTGGCAGCAGCTTCCTCGCTGCTCGCTGGCCAGGCGCCGAGTGATATTGCGGTCGCTTCCGCACACGTGGGACGCCGGGGGGCGGGGCCTGGCGGGGAGACGCGGACCCGCCGGGTTTAAAGCCCAGACTCACAGAGACGCCGATGCCCTGACGTGGTAGTTACTTCCCGCAGAGCTCTTGTATATTTTGGCAAACTAACGATTCTGTGTATGACCCTTGGCATTGGCAAACTAACGATTCTGTGTATGACCCTTGGCATTGGCAAACTAACGATTCTGTGTATGACCCCTGGCATTGGCAAACTAACGATTCTGTGTATGACCCCTGGCATTGGCAAACTAACGATTCTGTGTATGACCCTTGGCATTGGCAAACTAACGATTCTGTGTATGACCCTTGGCATTGGCAAACTAACGATTCTGTGCATGACCCTTGGCATTGGCGAACGAACCATTCTGTGCGTAACTCCTGGTATTGGCATTAACTCTTCTATTTCTGGTATTGAGGTCAGTCTGTGTGGCACCCTAAGCACACATCAGACTACCCCTTGTGTTGTTAGGGTCTTGGGAAGAGCTAATTATTCTAAGTCCTTGTGTATCATTCTATGTCCGTCTAGTCGTGCCGACCAATCTAAGGATCGGAAGGGTAGAGAAGGTCCTGCGTCTAGGGACCACTAGTCAGATAAGCAGAGGGATCCGTGACGTCTCTCTTGTATGTGCTCTGTACTGCCATTCTAGTAGTCTGTCTAGTCGTGCCGACCATTCTAAGGATCGGAAGGGTAGAGAGTGTCCTGCGTATAGGGACCACCATTCTAGTATCAGGGGGATCCGTGACAATACCATTTCGGTGACCCTGCGGTGTATTCAGCAAACACCACAGGGTCCCCGAATTGCAGGGAAAGGCTGCCGCAAACCCGACGAAAACTAACTGCAAAACCCACCGAATGCACGCAGAAAAGCCACAAAAACATCTGGATTAACCTGCCGAAAATCAAGTCCGAGCAGGAGCCGAACACAGCTGAAGCAGCCGAAGCAGCTGAGACCGTAGACGAGGGAAGTGAATAAATTAGCAAAATAGTTTTGTATGAATCTGTGAAAATGAAACGCTGTTTGCAAAGAAACTACTGAGCGAAAATGTCTGAAATTTACATATGAGGTCCAATGAATGATAATAAAAAGGGCTGTTACAGAAAAAATAAGTAAACTTAAAAAAAAAAAGGAATCGGACTTTTAAAAAAAAAAAATTAAGAAAAATGCTTAAAATATTCAAAAAAATCTATAAATATAGAGACTCTTTACTGCAGAATTTTATAATGAACAGTTTATTAGATATTGAATTAAAACGGGAATATTTTTAACATTGAAGTCTATGGGATTCTCCTGAATTAACTTGCCGAATGAAACCACCGAATGGCAGGGCATTAGGGGAACCTTTCACTGCTGGTTTGTGTTCTCTGAATAGCCGAAGCAGTGCATTTTCATGGGAATTTCACTGCCCTCGAACAGGCACCGTATGTTCAGGCAATTCGCCAGGATTTGGCGAATTGCCTGCTCTCTGGATAGCCGAATGGCCAGGAAAGGTAACTGAATGCTGATTTTCAGCGTTCGGTTACCTTTCTCAAGCAATTCGGAGCTCTTTGAATAACCCTGATAATCTTTAAAAAAATTTAACTCTGCCTAGCAACTGTTGAGGAGACAATGTCACTGCTTAAAGCTACATAACACATTTTATCAATCAGGTACATTATTATTATTCTTTATTTATAAAGCGCCAGCATATTCTGCAGCGCTGTACAATGGGCACAATATAGACAAGGTTAGAATACATTGAACAACATTTGACAAACCAGTACAGGAGGAAATGAGGGCCCTATTCCCGTGGAAACTCACAATCTAGAAGGGTTGGGGGTGGAAAAAGGAGGAGAGGACTGCAAGGCTGGAGTGATGGACTGCAAGGTGGGAGTGATGGACTAGTTGGGGCAGTGTGGTGTATTAGTGAATCGGGTGGTAGGCTTCCGTAAATAGGAAAGTCTTAAGGGAGCGTTTGAAGGAAGAGTAACTAGGGGAAAGTCTGACCGTACGAGAGAGAGCGTTCCAGAGGAGGGGGCTGCGCGGGAGAAATCCTGTAGGTACATACTAAATGATGCAAAAAACAAGAGAAAAAAATAACATAGTTTAAAAAATGGAACGCACTGCCCCATATGGACCTATGAACAAGTCACCACTGTTATGTGCACTATGCAAATTGAGAAAGAAGCTGCAGAGACTTCCACAATACCTCAGAGGGGTTACGGTGTGAAGGCACTTGCTGCCACCAAAGGCACAAAATTTGGGTGCACTGCCACTGACGCCTATACCAGATTCATATCATTTTAATATTGGACCGCAGGGTCCACCACTGCACTCTTCCACAATACCACAGAGGGGTTACGGTGTGACGGCACTGTTGCCGACACTAAAGGCCCAATTTTAAAGCACCTATTGTTACTTTCATCCAAAGCCTGCATAAGTTTCACCATAATTTAGCCAAAAAAAATCGCTAAACTTGTTCTGCGTATCCTAAAACGTCTCCTCTTTTCATACAGGCTGCCGCTCCAAGCAGTTGTTTATGAATAGATTAAAGGAAAACCATTTACCGTCATTTGAAATGTCATTTTTTTGTTTTTAAATGTTTCTATACATCCTACAAATCTGCCACTTCACGGGCAGTTTATGGGGACCAATTTACAAAAACGAGAATGGTAAGCGCCCACAATATGACCTCCGAATACGCAGCCAAACCAGATGAACAGTGGTTTCCCCCAAACCAAAAACAAATGGAACAAAATACGTATCTGGTCAGAGCGAATAAATGCGAGGGGACTCGGACGGCTTCTCAGTTTATGGGGACCTCAGAGGCACGATATTTAAAGGAATTTTTTGTTTTTATTCTTAACCTTTATTTCATGGAAAACTCACTGTTCCTTTAAAAACATTTTTTTTTAAACTTTTTGTCCTTGTTTCCTGTCCCCCAGGGCACTACCCGGACCCCCATACACCTTTTATGGCAAATATCTTGCATATATGCCCTCTTGCAGGGCACTCTAAAATTTGAACTTTCGAGTCCCATTGACTTGCATTGAATTCGGTTCGAGTTCGAGTTCGAACTCAAACTTTTGAAATTGTTCGAGTTCGAATGCGAACCGAACACGAGGGTGTTCGGCTCATCACTACTAGGGACCTGCAAACCTTCAATATTCGATTTGAATTCAAGTCGCCAGATGTATTCAATTTGGAAGGGAGCAGATCGATTTGAAAACTTTTCAAATCGATCACTTTCTTAATCAGATGCTCCGGTATCAGACTCTCGTAGTCTGATTCCGGAGCTTGCCTTGCCGCGATTCGCGTCCCCGGCAGTGCATGGTGCCTCCCAGACGCACAGCACGTGGCTGAGAATGGCATGCTGCTAGGCGTCGCCCCCTCCAGCAAGACTGTCGTGTGAGACATCACATGATGCACAGAGGAGGCCACCAACAGGCGCAGTCAAAGCTGCAAAAAGGTGTTCAACCGGGACAGAGGAGTAAACAGCAGGCAGGCTTGAGCCAAGTTGGTGAAGGTGAGTATTACTACCCTGTTACTCCTTTATTGTGCTTATTTTGCAGATGGTGAGGCAGGGGATGGAATGGATCATTCTTCATCACCAGAAGAAGATGAGATGGCCACCATCCTGCTGTGTGGGGGTAGAATGAAAGCGTCCAGGGTGGGGGGGGGGGCTTAGAACTGGCCATATTAGTTATATGGGGGCCTGCTATGTGTGGGGAGATAATTAATTATATGGGGACTTGCTCTGTGTGAGAAATTATAAATTATATGTAAAGTCAGCTGTAACATCTGCTGAACCTACATGCACAAACCTATTCAGGTTGCATCCTACAGGAAAGCGGCACTCAACCATTCGATTCGATACTCGATTTGAATTCGAACCCTAACAGCCGATTTGATTCATGATTCGATTTGAGTGAAAAATTGTGATTCGCACGGCCCTACCTTTAATCCCTTCCCTGTGGAGGACGTGTGGGGAATGTCCTCATTGACCCCTGCTGTATGCGGAGGACGTACACCACACGTCTTCCTCTCGGCGGGGGGGCCAGAGAGATACTCACCTCTCTGGTCCGGGTCCTGCGGCGTTCTGACTTTCCTTGAAGTCAGACGCCGCTTTTATAGACCCTCCCGCTGTAATGATGTCATTGCGTCAAATGTGATGACGCCATTTCCAGGTGACCAGGCAAAAGCCTGGAGATCGCCTGAAGGGTTGGGGGGATCTGTTCGTATCCCTCTCTCTCCCGATCGGGAGGGTGTACAAACAAAATCCAGACACCACTTTTAAAGGGCAGTGTCTGCCCTTCAAAGTGGTGCTTGGCTTTAACCTCTTAAATGCCGAACCGCGATCTGGTGCCATTCGACGCCAGATGGCGGCCTAGATCCAGTGGGGGCCGCCATATTGGATGGCAGCTCCATTTCCGGGTTCCCCCTCGGCAACAGACATCATCGCACATATCCCCCATAACTCCTGAACGGTGGCAGCCAGGGGGGTCATTTTGGTATGATTCGAAAGGCCTGAGCATGGCCTTTCGAATGATACCAAACATGACAAGGTTTACAGTAAAGAGAAAAAAAATTAAAAATAAATTAATAAAATAAATAAATAAAAACGTGTCTTTTTTGTGTGTGTGTGTTTTTTTATTAATGCAGCAATATTGTTCACATTTCAATTATAATGTGAACAATGATGCTGCACTAATGATTTTTTTTCTATGGGGTGCGCTTGCTAAAACTCACGTAAATCCCCCCCAAAAAATGTAACGAGTCCAAATTTCTAATTTTTTTAACAAGTGCACCCCATAGAAAATATTGACGCAAAAACTTGTATGATAAAATGTGAAAAAAAAAACACTTTACACGCCGTAGATGATTAAAAATTCAAATTGCATTGCATTTTTTGTTATAATATACAGGCAGGACATGATGTATTATTGTATGATACATATAAACATGATATATTATTCATCTGCCGAGTCTGCCGGAAAGAACGATATATACCGTATTTTTCGCTCCATAAGACGCACTTTTCTCCCCCCAAAAGGTGGGGGAAAAGTGGGTGCGTCTTATGGAGCGAATGCCTCAGCTCACCTGTCGTCGCCGCCGCGTTAGGCTCCCTCTGAGCGTGCGTCCGGTGGCAGGAAGCTTGGGCACTCGCCTGGGGGAGCCACGTGACCGCGATCTCACGAGATTGCGGTCACGTGGCTCCCCCAGGCGAGTGCCCAAGCTTCCTGCCGCCGGACGCACGCTCAGAGGGAAAAGAGAGAATGCAATGGAGGCGCTAATTAAATGTGGATATATTATGTTATGCGGCCAACAGGGATTACAACACAAAACCTCGACAGAAATGTGTCAGTGATAGAGCAGAGAAAAGGAGGGGGATCCTAGTGGCGCAGTCCCTTCTGAGGGTAATTTGAGAGGAATAGTAAGGATTCCTATTAGTTCAGAAGCAGCGTGGTCTGAATGACCGTTCTAAAGTGCTGGTTAGAGGGCGGGGCTATAGGCAAGGTGCAGACAAGCTGTGAAGCTGTGAGCAGGTTATACAATAGCAGCCTTCCTAGATCAGGGAACATTCAAATGCATACAAAGTGCAAAACGTGAGTACAAAAAATGCATGTAAAGTGCAATATGCGAATTGTGAACAAAAACACAATGTGAAAGAGTGTACAATTGCAAAGTAAAATAGGGTACAATTGACCAAGTGAACAGTAGATGCCCTGGTGGCTCAAATGTGCGTACAGATGTAAAATGTACATTTAACCCCATATTTTTTTACATCTGTACGCACATTTGAGCCACCAGGGCATCTACTGTTCACTTGGTCAATTGTACCCTATTTTACTTTGCAATTGTACACTCTTTCACATTGTGTTTTTGTTCACAATTCGCATATTGCACTTTACATGCATTTTTTGTACGCACGTTTTGCACTTTGTATGCATTTGAATGTTTCCCTGATCTAGGAAGGCTGCTATTGTATAACCTGCTCACAGCTTCACAGCTTGTCTGCACCTTGCCTATAGCCCCGCCCTCTAACCAGCACTTTAGAACGGTCATTCAGACCACGCTGCTTCTGAACTAATAGGAATCCTTACTATTCCTCTCAAATTACCCTCAGAAGGGACTGCGCCACTAGGATCCCCCTCCTTTTCTCTGCACGCTCAGAGGGAGCCTAACGCGGCGGCGACGACAGGTGAGCGGAGGCACATCCATGAGCTGCTGGGGCACATCCATGAGCTGCTGGGGCACATCCATGAGCGAGCTGGGGCACATCCATGAGCGAGCTGGGGCACATCCATGAGCGAGCTGGGGCAAATCCATGTGCTGGGGCAATATCCATGTGCTGGGGCATATCCATGAGCTGGGGCATATCCATGTGCTGGGGCATATCCATGAGCTGGGGCATATCCATAAGCTGGGGGGCATATCCATGAGCTGGGGGACAGTATCCATGAGATGGGGCATATCCATGTGCTGGGGCATATCCATGAGCTGGGGCATATCCATGAGCTGGGGGACAGTATCCATGAGATGGGGCATATCCATGTGCTGGGGCATATCCATAAGCTGGGGGGCATATCCATGAGCTGGGGCAGTATCCATGAGCTGGGGCAGTATATCCATTATTACACTATTTGATTTAAGAATATTTATTTTCCTGTTTTCCTCCTCAAAACTAGGTGCGTCTTATGGTCAGGTGCGTCTTATGGAGCGAAAAATACGGTAATATCTCTGGGTCATATAATAAAACGTAGCATCAAATCGCGTTTAAACATGATGAGCGAAAGCAGTAAAAATTAGCTCAGCACACAGAGGTGAAATGGCTCAGCAGTGAAAGGGTTAACCCTTGCCACCAGGGCCCTCCTAGCAGCAAGGTGGTCCTGAAAGACATGGGATGACATTTCAGGCAGTCCCACGGTAGCCATTGATGAGCTCAGCACACGCAATGGGGACGGGACGTAGGTGGGCATGGGGAGCCAGAGGGACGTGCCGGCCCACAGCATTCAGATCCACCCACCACGAAGGCGGTATAGCATGCACCGTGGTGGGAAAGGGTTAATTGGAAGAAATTAATTTTGAATACGAAAACGTATATCTATATTCTATAAAAAATAGGTAGAAAAGCAGGAACTACTAAGAATGCACACATGATAGCAATAACTGGAAGGACACTTTTTACAGGAAGATTTTATTCAAAATTAAATAATAATATAGTTTTCCTGCCGACTAAAATGTTTGATTAAGTTTTGAAAAATAGAGAATTCCACCAAAGATATATTGCAGGTGGTAAAGTTTTCCATGCCTAACCCGGTGAGAATCAGAGATAGAGAACGAATACAGACCTGTATTTCACAGAAATTAATTTTCCAATTTATTCAGATATACAGGTTAGTGGATTTAAGGAGATTATCCACAAGATCAGACACAGAGATCAGACAGGCTTTGGGGCCGGACAGTTAGGAAGCAATAATATCAGAAAGGATAATAGATATGGCAGATATAGCATTTAGAAAAAAATCTCCATGCTGTTCTTTTAATTCCACGTGACAGATGTATTTGACAAGGTCAGCTGGTGGAGGTTTGATCCTCTTGGTATTTGCAATAAAGATTTTAATAGTTGTTCAACACCTCTGTGTACATTTACTGTGTGGGTAAGTGAAAATTGTTTTCCATAAACTCGCTGGGCCCTGGCAGTAGTTTAATGGAAAATCACTTGATTTTGAATGGGTTAAAAAAGACCTTTTAAAGCTATGAATCCATGCAGTGCAAACATGTTTACAGGACTGACTAAATTAGAACGAGCATGGTTGAAGAGAATGATTTAGAAAATATTATAAATGTTACATTGCTGACGGTGGGCTACATTACAATCTTCACGCAAACGTTAACGCTCACTTTCGTGAGCATTAACGTTTGCTGCGGTGTTTACCACATATTACAATCCAAACGCAAATGGGTTAAGAAACCCGTTTGCGTTTGGTACCTTGAGCTTTTCAGCGCGAGGTTACTGTACTTTGCGCTCCCCGTGTTAAGTATAGGGAGCACAAAGTGTTAATCAGCGCTGGATTACAAAGTCCCAGCGCTGATTAAGGTAGCAAAAAGTTAACCACAGCCAGGACTTGGTGTTAACGGATTCTGCATCAGCCTCAAAAATTAAAAAATGAATCACATACCCTATGTCCCGTGGCTCTGACTGCAGCAGCAGGGAAAGACTGGGGGAAAAAGTCCCCCCAGTCTCTCCCTGCGTATCACTACGCCGACCGGCCGGCGACCGCAAGGCGAGATCCGGCTGGTCATGTGACCGGCAGGGGTGAACTCAATGGAGTCCTATGGACTCCATCGTGTGGATGCTCGCGACTGCGCTCAGCACTGCCGCGAGCATCCTGGGGTTAACGTGCTGTAACAAAGCAGGCAGTAATTTTTGCGCCTGCATTTTAACCTAGCGTTAAAATGTGGGCGCAAGGGGGAAAACTGCGGGCGCAGTTTTTCCTCCCTTGCGCCCGCGTTTTAACGCTAACATTGTAATTTGGCCCCGTGTGTAGTTTGAAAATGACATGATCTCCTCAATCATTAAGAATACATAGAAAGTGGTTGACAGCACATAAAAAAAAAATAATAATATAGATAAACTGGGTGAAGGGGAGTTTTATTGTGAGAGCTCTACAAAATAAATTATTTTAATACACAAAGGGCTAAACGGTAGTTGGCTCTACCGTTAGCGTTAAAGCGTGTAAGCGTTAACACTAGGATAAGTGACTTTAACACATGCACCCCATATTACATCCTTCGACCTAAACCAGTAAGAAATCACTTAGCGCATCGGTGATTGCACTATTTTGCGCAAGACTTGCAAAAGCTTACTGTACTTTGCACATCCTATACTTAACATGGGGAGCACAAACGATCTATAACGTGTTGATAAGTAAGGTATTTCAAAGTGCAGGCGCTACGTACCTCCAGGATGCGATGTTGAAAATGTTAGCTATTGCTCCAAACTCGAAAAAACCTTGCCAAATGCAAAATCACCAGCCCATAAAAAGGAATGCAGCATAGCACATGTTCCATTGACCCCATACCAGAGTTATTATACGATGGATGCTGTAAGGCATGTGTGTATTATTGCTGCTGCTATTCTTCTTGTACTACGCTACATACGCAAAAACCGTCTGTGACGCCAGCAGGAGTTGGAGAGACACGTTCAATCCCATGGTCACCTCGTATCCACTAGACCCCCATTGGAGAATGTGACCGATGCAGAGTGCCACCTTCAATTTAGTTTAAGCCATGACAAGATCTCCAGGTTCTACATACAGCTGCAGTCCCATCTGGAGTCGAAGTCTGGCTCATGCATATCTGTGTCAGGGATGACCAAGCTGCTGCGCTGTCTAAGGTTCCTCGCTACTGGGACCTTTCAGTGGCCCCTGTCCGAGCTAGGTGGTGTCAGCCATAGCACCTTCTCCAAGATACTACACCGATTCCTCCTAGCTATGCGTGACAACTCCCCTCACTATACTGGATACCCTACAACCCTGAGGGATGATGTAGTGTGAAACAGGGATTTTATGATGTTGGAGGTTTTCCCAATGTCCAGGGTCCAATAGATTGTACCCACAAAGAGATCCGTGCACCCTGGAAGGATCCTGCAGTTTATATCAATCGCAATCACTTCCATTCCATCCATGTGCAAATGATTTGTGATGCCAATATGCACATCATGTATTTGTTTGCAGCATTTCCTGATAGTGCCCATGACGCATATTTTTTCTGCAGAACTCCTCAGTACCACGTGACTTCCAGGACAAGATGTTCCCTGAAGCGATGGCAGAGGGGACGGCATGTGTGTTGAGCGGCAGGCTTCTTGGAGCATCCAGGGAGAAGTTACTCTGTGGTGAGCGCCTTGGGGACAGTTTGGACACAGGCTGTGCCACAGCTTCCATAAAGAGGATATAGTCTTAGTCCCCCAGGAGGATGAGGAAGGACTGGGTGGTCTCATATCCCAGTTCTTGCTGTGGGCGCAAAGGTGTCACAGGGTATGGTGGTTTTGGTGGTGGTGGTGGTGGGCCTGTGAAGAGAGGATAGGATAGACTGACTACAGTGCGCAATACACACATGAATCTATTCTGAATTGGGGGTCAACAGATTATGCGTCACAGACACACATGTGCCACCATGGGGTTATATAAAAAATATTATAAATAGATAATTGACATGACATGGTGAGAATACTAGCAAGTTAATACCAGCAATATGTGAAATCTAGATACAGAGCAGAATGACCCCCCATCAGAATAAACCACCAGAAAGAATAAAAACAGCAGCATAAGGATGCACACCACAGTAAAAGGCCTGATGATGTAAAGCAGCGTTTAAAAGCCATCATTTATCAAGCAGCAATTATGAAACAACAATTTACAAACATCAAAGCTACAAAGTTAATAAACCCAATCCCAAGCATCAAAATCCTATTTTAAATTATATTTAGATTATTTCTGTGCAAGCTGACTAATGCAAATGTTTTTGGTTTTTATGTACAATCAGTGGCGTAGCGTGGGTTGTCAGCGCCAGGGGCAAGGCAAGAATTGTGCGCTCCCAACCTGTGGACACGGTAACACACCCTGATTCCCTTCCACCAGTAGAATATTGACCCCCTTACATCACAAGCACATGTATTGTATATTAACAAAATACTGATATAATAAAAAAATTAAACACACATGCCCCCATGCTACACCACTGGTAGCAGTCACCCTGTCCCAGTATACCCTAACATAGTTCCACTCTCACACTATAACCAGTCACCCTCTACCAGTACCAGTCACTCTCTCCCTCCAAGTACCCCCAGTCACTCTCAGTACCCCCACTTTCTCAGTACCCCCAGTCACTTTCTCTCTCCCAGTACCCCCTGTCACTCCCTTTCTCCCAGTACCCCGTCACTCCCTCCCAGTACCCCAAGCCACTCCCTCCCTGTTTCCCAGTCACTCTCTCCCAGTATCCCAGTCATTCTCTCCCCGAACCTCCAGTCACCCTCTCCCTGTACCCCCAGTACCCCCTCACTGTGTGTTGGTCACACTGCTCTGGTGTCACAGTGTCGCCTACCTGCGTGGAGTTGCTGGTGGCCGGGGGGGGCTGTTCAGGGGGCTTAGTGGAGACCAGATTTTAAATGTGCTGCAGGACAGGCGTCTCCCTCCGTCCTTCCTGTTCAGCGGCTGCAGGGCTGCCAGCGGCAGGGGGGCTGGAACAGGGCTTCAAGGGGGGCTGACAAGCGTGGTACAGGGTGTTCTGTCAAATAATGCTGCGCTGCTTCATGTGACTCATGTCAGCGTTAAGTAGGAGTCAGGACAGGACCAGAATTTTCTGTCCTGGTCCTCCCATCTGGATGCTGAGTGCTAAGTCACTGCTGGCGTGGCAAAACTGGCAGACACCTTGCTGATCCCTGCTGGAAAATATTAGTGGTTCAAATTTATTTTGAAATTTTTCACCCCCTACAAAAATTGTGCCCGGGGCAGCCGCCCCCGAGGACCCCCCCACGCTACGCCACTGTGTCCCATGATGCACTAGGGAGCGATTGAGTGACTGAGCAGCATCATGGAAGAGGTAGCCCAAAACATCTGCACAGAAGACTGCACGAAACATTAGCTAGAATATGAGGAAAAAAACATTTAACAATCTCAATGACAGCAATACTCACGTTTGGGGGTTGGTTGCATGTGTCTGCTGTCCACGCCTCTCTCAAATCCTTGCACGCTGATTATGTTAATTCCAGGCTTCAGGATCCCTTCCCACAGAGCATACGTGGAACTCCTTGGGGTGCCACCTCCATTCCTCCAGGAATCCCACCACTCCCTTTTCATCATTGCCCTGTGCTCCCTTTTACAGCCCTGGTAGTGGTGTTTTTTTACTGGATGCTCCAGCTCTTTCCCAGCACACAGACAGCGCCCAAGCTCTCACTTCATAGACAAAGGCTCAGGTGCCCAGACAGGGAAAGGTCGTCCAGCCAGTGTGCCCTCTGCATATCTTATATCAGTGCCTCCTTCTCATCCGGAGTGTTCCTCTCTTCCTGGATCCATCCTGTGTCCCGAAGTGTAAAGGTGCACAAACTCCCTGTCTTGTCCCTCACCCAAAATCTGTCCCTTGGCTGGATGGGCCTGGCACGCTGACCTCACTCCTACGACTCATCTCCCCTTCACTCCTCATCTCCCTGTCTCTGCTACTGTCCCTCTTGGCACTCCTGTGCCTGTCACTCCTCCTTAGAACGTCTCCTCTTCCCACTCCTCTGGTCCCCCTCAGCATGTCTCCTCTCCCCACTCCTCAGCTCCCCCTCAGCACGTCTCCTCACCCCACCACCACGTCTCTTCTCCGCACTCTTCCTCTCCCCCTCACCCTATGCCCAGACACCTCTCTACCTCTCCTCACTTCCACCTCTTCCTTCCCGCCAATACTCCTTCCATCTCCTCTCCCTCCCAACACCCTCCGTGACAGACAATGACAGTTTAGAATACACAGGGGTAAAGGGACAAGGTGGGCACAATAGGGGGGCAAGGAATGGATAAAACAGGTAAGTATGTGATATGTAGTACTGTATAGGTGTATGTGTATATGCAAGTATGTATAATACGTATTTACGTGTAATGATGGTTGTATGTGATGTGTGATAAATGGGTTAACACATATGACAGGTGACAAGACAAAAGAACTATTTCCTACACTCTGCAACTGCACTCCACAACCTCAATACTCACAATTAACCTCCCAGGGCCCTGTGTCTGACTTGGAAAGCGCGATCACAGTCAGGGCATTGCATGCACAGATGGTATTTATTGGCAGGGAACAGGTGAGGTCAGGAGAAGATACATGGGAAAAATCCGGTCGGATTCTGCGCATGCAAACGTATTAGAGTATAATGGTAATGATCTGCTGTGTAATGTTAGCACATTGCACAGATGCACTAACCGACCGTGTGTCAGACCCTGCACAAGCTTTGTAATCTGCTCGATTTGGCAGGTGCTAACATTAACCCCATCGCCTTACATTTTTGCTTTTGAGTTTGCAGCTTAGTGTTCACCATGGAATTTAGCCCAAACACAGTAGGATTCATGAACATATTCCCACAGGAAGCTCGTATTGAAGAGATTGAAGAATGAATGTAATATCTATAAAATCATAAAACTAATATACTACTTGCGGATAAAACCAGAAAAAAAATCTGAATTGTTCTGTAAAACCTGTCAATGATTTGACATTTTATTTTGGCGCTATATAAGTAATTAAAATAACGTCCATGGATTTCTCCTTCCGTCTTAGTAGCAAACCGCAACTGGGTACCAAGCGAAAAATAAAGAGAGTACTTCCATAGTTCCACATTTTTCACCAGGAAGGGTGTGCGTGTGTGTGATCACTGCAATATTTGGTTGTAAATTAATGGAGGTTACATCCCTGTGACTGAGCAAGTGTTGTGGAGGTTACATCCCTATCACTGAGCAAGTGTTGTCTCTTCATTAACATGCTACCAATAAACTGAGCAATTAATCAAGCTAAGCACAGGACTGGACAAGGGTTACAATGTAGCATTGGTTCAGTGACATTGCATCCATTGTACGTGGATATAAAGCCTGCCTTCAGATTATGGGGAGTCTTGTTGTTACAAGTTATATTTTTCGTGCCACTGATGGGAACATCAGCAGGAGCCTTTACATCTGTATGCTCTTCAGGCATCATAAATAAAGTAAACTACATTATACTGAAATTGTTGCCAAAATTTATATGATGCCAATGTCAGGATTTTATGTAGTTGTCAAATGTTACCTAATAAGCTCTGGGAGTATAGACATTCTCGTGCAAACTATGCCATCCGCCACCTCCACATGCATTCATAGCATTTTAGGCTAACAATGAAGCTTTATATACTAGAACACACAAGGTTTGATAAGTGGAAAGAAAAAAAATATTATACAATGCAGTCACCCCATATTTTCTTGAACTACAATTGAATCTGGATGTAAGTATTCATTCGACGAAGGCAACTGAGGTAAACAGACAATTCAACTGCTTTCAGCATATTTCACATTTTGACACACATTAGTGTCATTATATGCTTTGTACAAATTGCAGCAATGAAAATATTTTAAAATAAATTACTAAACAACAAATGGAAGCATTTGACGTGAAGTATAAGAAATCAGACATTCACTGTGGAGAGGGATGCTGACAATTTTGTATGTCTGTTTTTTGTCCTGTGAAGTCCATCAATTAAAAAAAAAAATAGAAAAATAATTCGGCTCTAATGCAAGGTTTATTAAAAAAACACATGTAGGCTAGGGAGTGACTGGTAGGCATCAGACTCTGACGATATAGACTGCCTGGACAAAAAAAGTCAAAACCTGGATTTAATTAAGCCGATAGGGGTGAGCCTTCCATTGGATAATTACTGCAGTGATTAATATGTTTCAGACAGAAAAAGGTTAGGTCAGCTGACTCCCTGAATATACTGAATGAGCAGGCTTTTTCCATCAGTGGATTTTTTTCCTCCCTGATGGCACAACGGGCATATTCCAAG
The DNA here is from genome assembly GCA_009667805.1 of Leptobrachium leishanense. NCBI lineage: Eukaryota > Metazoa > Chordata > Amphibia > Anura > Megophryidae > Leptobrachium > Leptobrachium leishanense. The sequence continues at coordinate 69,938,923 of CM019063.1, forward strand.
ATGGCAATTCCTGGATTCATCAGGCTCAAATTAGGCTTGTGCACCGATTTTTTTTTCGGTTCGATTCGATTTTTCGGATTTTCAAACTTTTCGATTCGGCTCGTTTCGACCGATTTCTGTTTCGATTCGGTTCGGCTCGACTCGTTTTTCGTGTACATTTTTTTTCGGAATATCGACCATTTTTCGTATTTTCGTGTCACTTAGCTCGTTTTTTGTATCGACTTTTGTGATTTCGGAAATTTTCGTTTATTCGGAACGTCTTTTCTCCTCGTTTCAAAGCAATTAATTTCGATTTGACACATTTCAAGTCCAATCGAAAATTCCGAAAATATTTCGTTTCGGCTCGGAAAACTTTTCGGATCTGCCGTTTTCGGATCTAAAAATTTTTGGAAAATCGGCCGCATCCGAAAACACGAATCGGGAAATTTCGTGAAAATTCCGAAATTCCGAAACCCGAAACGCACATCCCTAGCTCAAATTGTGCGAGATTGGTTCAGGGAGCATGAGACATAATTTTCACACATGGATTGGCCACCGCACAGGCCAGACCTTACGCCCATTGAAAATCTTTGAGATAATGTGCTGGAGAAGACTTTACACAGCGTCCGACTATCATTAAACCAAGTTCTTGGGATCAAAACAAGATCTTGGCCACAAATTAATGCAACTCTGGATGAAAATAAATGTTGTGACATTGCATAAGCTTATCAAAACGATGCCACGGTGAATGTGTGCCGTAATCAAAGCAAAAGGTGGGCCAACGAAATATTAGACAATGTGACTTTTGCAGTCTATAAGAAAATACAGAACAGACCTTGGAATTGGTTATGTACTCATCATGAAGAGAACAGGATTCGTTAGGAAAGAGAATCTAGGCTTGATAAAGGTCGCAGCTGCAACCGAAACATTGCTAAATAAAGATCCTCCCTCTTTCTGGTAATTTTGGTGTACCTGATTGCCTTTTACTTATTTTTGCATGCAATACAGATTTTGGCGCAATCCTGATATCCCACCATCAGTATAACCTTTTTTTTACTGCGGCAGGAGGTGTTCACATTTTTATCTTGTAAGTGCTTTCTTATTATTATATTATTTTAATAACATGATTAATACCCAAATGCTTGTTTTCAATCAGTGTATTGTGAATTAAATGTGTCTTTTGATTATGCTGTTTAATCAATGTGTGTGTACACTATACACGGGACTATTAGTTAGTACTTGAGATTATTTTACTTGAGAAAGGCTGCTAGTCCAGCTGAAACGTTGCCAGCTGCTGTTGTAAATATCCAATAAATTGCCACTTTTGGGATGGAGCGCCTGGTCTTTTAAACATTTTATTACACTTTCCCTCTAGCGACAGTTTTTTGTGGCTGTCAATTCCACCTCACTTAGCATGAAGGGGTTTATTCTTCCAATCTACCCTTTAATAAATGAATGCATATAAAGTAAAGCGTAATAAATCTTTGCCGTATTCAAAACTTTCTGGCGTGTTTGTGAATTTGAGCTAGAAACATGGTTTTTCAAATGTGTATAGAGGGATTCTGGGGAACTTCCACACATTGTGCTTGGGCAGTAAATGATGCATGATTCAAAGCAGTACAGAATGAAGCAAAACCCAGGCTCATAAGGACTTTGACTTGACCACAGTATATAAATGTCTATAAACTACATAAAATAGTATACGTGTCACTGCACACGTTTTTGTGCAGTTTAAGGGCCCTATCCCAGCTGCACACTGTGCTTGCAGCATAGACGTTGTGGCTCCTTACTGTAAACTAACATTTATACTTTGTACGGACTTCATTAGTTTGCGGCTGGTCAGAAAAGAACATGCAAATCCAACATAGCTTGTACTTCTAGCTTGAGCTATTATTCTGCAAAGAACAATGTCCCACAAGCCCCGGTGTTAAGTGATTTTGATTTTGCAAAATCACTTAAAAGTTTTAAAAAAATTATACAAGCAAAAACGCCTTTTACTTCTGGTCCATGGTACAGAGGGTGGTGCATTCTGATGCCTCCTCTGGCAGCATGCAGAAGAACACTAGGAACACATAGTGCCCTTCTGCGATTCAGGTGTAATACCCCTTTGAACGTCTTTCCGTGGAGTCCTATACACCCCAGGAGCTGATACTAGCTTTGGCCTACATTGTCACTGCTGGTTTCGATAGGTGTCTCAGAACTACGACCACTCGAGCCACCAATTCTTCAGGTCAGTAGCAACAGAGACATTAATACCAAGCCACTAATGGTTAAATACTTGAGCACAGTTTTGTGATTATAGGCTCAGTTGGAATACCGCCTCAAGTGCAAAAAGTGCCTATAAACAGCACACAGCACGTCCGTGTGCTCAATTCCTGTTACTATTAGATCCATAGAAGAATCAGCAGCTATATCATAGTTAATTCCAGTTAAAATTTAATTCAAAAGGGAAGTTCTATCAATTATTAACACTTGATCTTGTATTTGGAAAATGGGCACCTTGAACATTTGTTTTGGACTTAGCTTTATTTTTCTGATTAAAATTAGAATTTCTAAATCCTTACTTGTGGATTCTGATTCAAAATATTTTTCAGGAATAAGTTACGTATTTAAAATGACCTCTAATTTTATAACTAAAAAATTATTAAACAGTAGTTTGAATTGATTTAGTGCATCTATGTATATATTAGTTATTCTGTCAGTCAATCTGTATCACTATCTCTCTATCATTTATCTGTGTGATTATCTATCTATGGGGGTTATTCAGAGAGCACCGAGATGTCGCCAGCATTCCGGTGCTCTCTCGTTTCATGCACTTCCCTGCACTTCGGGGAATCAAAGATCCCCACCCTGCAGGGATTTCAGCATTCACTGCAGGGTCCCCGGAGTGAAGGGAGAACCCGCCGCAAACCTGCCATAAGCCCGCCGAACACCCGCCAAAAACCCACTAAAAATCTGCCGGAACCACTGCAAAAACACGCCGAACACGTCAGAAAAAGTCGCCAAGCCTCTTATCACAGCACAGGGCAGCTGCCAGAAAAAGCCGACGAGCTGATGAAAGGGGTAAAAAAAACAAGAAACAATACGCTTGAAAGTGTCAAAATTTAAACGCTGTTTGCAAAAAAACTACTAGAGAACAAAAGCATAGGATGCGTGGCGAACCTTCATAGGGAGAGCCCTGTCCTGGCTGGAGGAGAGACCCAGTGCAACGTCAGCAAGGTCCGCCTGCTCCTCCAAACTTTGAGCATCCACAAATCAACAATGGCGTGCGACACAGGTAAAGCAATCCAACGGAATTTTATAGAAAAAGTAGCAGCAGATAAAAATACATCATTTTGATCCTAAAAGACCTTAATCATGTATGTGATTACATGTATGTATACATGATTACGGTCTTTTAGGACCGATCGTCGTATTTTTATCTGCTGCTACTTTTTCTATACAATTCCGTGGGATTGCTATACCTGTGACGCATGCCATTGTTCATTTGTGGATGGAAAAAAACTACTGAAAAAAATGTCTGGAATTTACATATAAGATCCTATGAATGATAATACCCAGGACATACTTGAAAACGAGAGAAATCTCAATGTATCCTATCTGGTAAAATACCAATAATAAAAAGGTTTGTTACAAAACAAAAAAAAAAGCTTAAAAAAACCCCGGATTTTTTTCCCCCCGAAAAAATCCCGAAAATTGCCTATAAGATCCTAAATAATCAATAAATAAAGAGACTTATTACTGCAAATTAAAATAATAAACGGTTTATTAGATATTGGATTAAAACAGGAATTTTTTTAACATTGAATCCTATGGGGTTCACCTGATAAAACCTGCCAAATGAAAACACCGAACAGCTGAGCATTTTGGCAACCTTTCTCTGCTGTTCGGTGTGTTATGAATAGATTAACCATTGCTTCTCTATGGGGGTTTTCGCTGCCTTCAAACAGGCCAAATTTTGGCAAACTGCCTGCTCTCTGAATAGACAAATTGCCCCGAAATGTCACCGTACAGAGAAATTCCCTGTTCCGTGCCATTTCAGGGCCAGATCATCTCTCTCTGAATAACACCTATAGTGAGTATCTATGTATTTATCCGACTATATAGTATTTCTCTATTTTTCTTTCTATCCAACAATGTTTATTTGTATTAACTGGGCTTGTACATTGGAATTTCTCTGCTGGACACTTTTACAACTTATCAAGTTATGTGACATTTGCAATTTTGCTTGAACATTTGTTTTGGACTTACATATGTATTCATATTTCAAATAAATTGGATGTACACAAACTTTTAATGTAAAATATAAAATAGCATTTTTCTCCCTGCATTTATCAGGTCTAAAGACATTTGTAATATGTTTAAAATGTGGAAGCTTTTATAATAAGAAAAATAAAACATATAGAACATCAAACATTAAATATTCTTTTTTTATGGTTGCAAATGATATTTGTGGGTTGTGCTTACAGTATGTTGTCAATTTGTTCTCGTGTAATTGTATTAAATACTCAGACTGGAACAACAAACACGTGTAGAAAAACTGAGTGACGGTATAAATACTATCTAAACACATTGGTAGGATCTACCCTGCCCTCAATTTACCCCAAACAGCCCAGATTTAAATGATTGCCATAGGAAAATGTAGACTGAATCCTACAATCACTGAGCAGCAAACCATATCACCTGTGCTTCACATATCTGGCAAACCTGGCCTAGATCAGTGACGTGCGGTGAGGTCAGTGGCTGGTGAGGCACTGGCTAGTATCAGAGCCAGACATACACAGGTTATGTAGGTGCAGGTTCAGTGCTCCCCAGGATCTGGCTGCTGTCAGTGCTACCCAGGATCTGGCTGCTGTCAGTGCTCCCCAGAGTTTGGCTGCTGTCAGTGCTCCCCAGAGTCTGGCTGCTGTCAGTTCTCCCCAGGAACTGGCCGTTCAGTGCTCCCCAGGATCTGGTTGCTCTCAGTGCTCCCTGGAATCTGGCTGTTCAGTGCTCCCCACGAACTGGCTTCTCTTAGTACTCCCCAGGAGCATTGTAACAGAGGTCAGGGCGCTGCTCCTATATTAGGATGCTTTGGGCAAGTGCTTCTGTATTAGGATGCTTTGGGCAGGTGGTTGTCACATGACTGTCCTGCGCCAATCAATGCATGCCTCCTATGCAGACGTTTTTTAAATGGCTTGGACCAATAACACTTTCCTATTGGTCCAAGCTATTCCATTGCTCTTCCAGGGCCTCTGAGGCACTGTGAGAGCAATATTCAGGAAGTGGGCAGTGCTCGGACGTCTGTTCATTGAACAGACGTGCCACACTGCCCACTTCTTGGCAGCCTACGTGATTTGCATAGTGTCCTACGCAAATTGTGTAGGCTCAGGCTGCTGGGAAGAAAAAAATGTGCGGCGGATGGAGATGATAGCGGGGGAACGCGGAGCAGGTGAGTTTGACTGCAGGGCAGCCCTTAATGGCAGGTGAGGCTCTGCCACCCCTGTCCGCGCGTCCCTGCCCTAGATGTACTAGAAGACCAGGGTTGGGAACCACTGCTGTAGGTCAAAACTGGTGCAGGTCGGAGAAACGTGGAGGGGTTTAATTCTCTAATTCTGCCACGTGGGAGGGGGCAGCCACGATCAGTCAGCTCCAGATTCAGACTCCAAGAGTCCGATACCAGAGCTGAGAAGCAAGGCGGCGGTGGCCCACTGATCCAGGTCCCAGCAACCCGTGGGCCCGATGGGTCAATCCGCCCCACCCGGCCTCAGCTAATTTCCACTCGCCATATGCCGGCAGGCGAGTGGAAATTTTGCAGTCTGCCCTACAGTATATCTTGGTGGTGGGACAGAGGGTGTCGGGGAGCAGGGGTTAGTGCGCGCAAAAGGATGGGCCCCGACGGATGGGTACAGACCCGACCCGAGTGCCGACTGCCGGCCGAGGGGTGCGGGGGGGTCCTCTGCCCCGGAGGGCCAGGACCCCAACCCTCCTCGGTGGAAGGGGCACGCGGGGACGGGAAAGCCTGCCATTGGTGGGCCTCCTGTCGCACGAAACTGCGACTCTCGATGCCGGCTTGGTTGAAGTAGAGGTAACATCACTGCTCTGCATGGAGAGAGCCTGTGGAGTCATGGGTTCGATCCCAGCGAGCACCTCTCCAGTAAGTGTCCTTGGCAAGACACCCAACAGTACATACTCGCCACCCAGGACATACTTGAAAACGAGAGAAATCTCAATGTATCCTTCCTGGTAAAATCCTTTCACAAAAAAAAAGTAAAAAAAAAAGTATATCATTATTATAATAATTTATACAGCATTAATAGCTGTCGCAGCGATTTACAATAGAGGATATGAAATTAAGCTAACAATATTTTAAACAAACTTAGGAACCAGAGATAAGAGCTGCAGGGCATTGAGCAAAGGAAATAATGCAAGACTATTATTCTCATCTTTCTGTGATAGTTGGAAGCAGTGAAACTAGCGCATATTTTCAATGGATTTTTCCCATAGTTACTCCAACAAAGACTCATCTCCTTTTGTCACTCGGCTGTAGGCTACAATTAACCTGGCACATCAGAGATATGAACGACACAATAAAAGAGTTATTTTCTTTAGGACTTGAGTACTGACAAGTGATATTAGATAATTGGCAAACATGCTGCTCTGCAAGAAAATTTTTATTCCCAAAACATTCATTCTTTGAAACCGACATTAGTTATTTATTGATGGAAACTTTAAAAATGCAAAAGAAATAACCTTGCGGATGCTAATGGGATCCGACATTTAGTCCATATCTACAGCATTATGAAACTGCATTCTTAAAGGGACACTCTACTCATCCTGACCACTTTATTGTTTTAAAATGGTTAGGATGTGTAGAGTCTCACCCCCCCCCTCCGATCTGGTGAAAAATGCTAGGTGAAGTGGAGGCATTTCTTCCACACCCAACGTCACCAGCAGCCAGGATTTTTGAATTTCCTGGCTGCCGGTCACCCGATCGGTCACTATAGTGACGTCAGTACGCAAAGAATGTGCCAACATCACCCACTCTTAGACCATCCTCTGCAGTCTCAGAGAGGCAGCGATGGACCGGATCTGTGCATGATCCATCCTTCTGTGCAAGCGGTAGGAAGCTTGTGTATGTAAAATGCACAAGTCCTGTAGCGGTATTCAGTTTATGGTTCCTACGCTACTCAAGTTGCGTAAGAGTGCAACTTGAGCAGAAAGCTTCAGGGACTTCTGGGTTCAGAAGTCACTTAGCCGAAGAGGAGTAGCTGCGCATGACGAGGGACAAATTTTAGTTAAGTCACCAAAAATTAAAAAAAATAATAAAAACAATTGGGCCGATGCTGTGAGTGACTAATCTGCGGTCTTTTCAGATTGTATCGTAATTTTCTTTACCTATATAAAGCATTACTCTTGCCAGTCAGTCCCAGTTTGGAATGTTTTGGCGTGTTTTCTGAAGTGGAGTGAGCTAAGCCTTTTTGAATTGTTATTATTGTCATCATATATCGCATCAACAGTTTCTGCATCGCTTAACGTTAACCGATGGGAACAAGACAAAATTATACACAAACGTAGGAACAGAAGAGGTGTAGAGGGCCATGCTCAGAGGAGTTTACAGTATAGAGGAGTTGGGGTGGAGGATGACCAGAGGTTTTTGTGGATGTCAGGATCATTAGCATTAGTGTCAGAGAAATGGTGGGTGGGGACAAGGAAGTGACATCTCTCATAATGGGAGGGGTAGATGATGAGAGGGATAGGCCGGCATTACTAACGTGGTATACTAATCTGAGAACATGCGTTTTGAAGGATTTCTTGAAGGCCGAAGATCTGGGATCAGAGTTGTCCTTGAGAAGTCTTGGACATGGGAGGAGTCCGAACACAGGTAGAGGTCACATGCTGACCAGAGTGGTCTAGCAGGGATTTGCTTTTGAAGTTTTATGAATATATATACTTATTTCATCTTTTATAACTCTGGTTAAAGGTCCCCTCCCCTTACAGAAATGAGAAGAGAGAACTAGAGGCATCATAAATAAGGAGCCTACCATAAAACAGTTACAGTAAACTGAGGTTGACATAGAAGCACCAGTCTGTCTATCTATCTCTTTCATAAATTAACAGACAGAATGACGATGGAGATAAGGATCTCATCTTGGAGGACTTGCAATAGGAGCTTAATTTCTTGACATGCATCATCTGTATGCTTAATTCACAGTGAAAGTTCTGCTGTCTCTTATGTCACTGCGACATGCATTGGGTGCGAGGGACAGGATGGCTCTCCTCTCAGTGTGTGTGCCTGCTTGACAGTCAGCATCTTGAATGACAAGTCATTGCTGATGGCCAACTGGCAGCCCCAGTTAGCTCTGGCCTACAGATTGTGAAAGATGGCAGCACTCGTTGCTGGATCTGGGTGAGTGCATCCAGGGATGAGATATCGCATACACCTTAAGACCATTCCATCCTCTGATGGGATATTGCAGATAAAATACACCTGTGCGGCACAGTACTCTTTAACATACACCCCTGAGGAGGTTTTTCTTATCACAGGTAGAGTGACCTTGAAATAAACTGTGCTAGACAATTATTTCTAAGAAGGACACATGAATAGAGACCGCAGATGGCAGGGCTCACACGTGACTGTCCGCGCCAGCTTTGTTTACGTGTTTTCCATAATAAGGTAAAGCCGGGTGATGTGCTGCATAATACATGTCTATGACTACAAAAAGGTTTGCTCCGAGCCATCTTAGTATTAATATACATTTTTGTCATTGTGTACACGAACCCTCTGAGTTGTATGCTTAATAAATTTGCATTTGTAATTCAAGACCTACATTCATTATTTATTGAAAATATACATATGATGATACTTTCAGGAAGCGTTTCATGTCAGTGTATAATGCAATTAGTTTAGCCACATAATCTTAATGAAAAATGTATACATTATATAATGTGCAACAGGTTTTATTTGCTAATATTTTTGTGTTAACGTAAAAAATATATATTATTTAATACAAAAATAAAATATATAGTGGAGGCGCTTTTTATTAAAATAATATTCTAAAAGTATGAGAAATGTATATGCTGCCGACGAAGGATAAAACACACAATAAAACCAAAACAAAAAGTGTGCGTGAAACAATAAAAAAAAACTAAAATAGTCCTTATGGCTCAATACATTGAAGTCTCTTGTACATGAGGTGCCTTTTAACCTACATATAAATACAGTCACTAAAAAAGTCACGTCTGTGATTCCAACAGAGGCTATATAAATCACAACTGTGCGCATAAAAAGTGTTAGTCTTATATAAAACTTCACGTGAGCCGGTGGCCTTAAAAAGGTAAGAGCAAATTTATATTTAAGGCCACCGGCTCACGTGAAGTTTTATAAGACTTTCACTTTTTATACGCACAGTTGTGATTTATATAGTCTCTGTTAGGACACACAGACGTGACTTTTTAGTGACTGTATTTATATATAGGTTAAAAGGCACCTCATGTACAAGAGACTTCAATGTATTGTGCCATAAGGACTATTTTAGTTTTTTTATATATATAATTTAATACCCAGATTTTATCATGTTACGAATTCGTTCTTGAAATTTGATTTGGGCGAACTGATTACAGAATATACTATTTGCCCACAGGCAGTACTAAGTACCAGAGGGCAAATATCTGCCAGCATGTATGTGGATAAATTAGTGGCAGATGGCCATCCACCACCCTAAGATAAATGTGGGGGATCATATTAATTCTATAACACCTGATGCCCCCACCTGACATGGTGCGTGTGATGGCATATCACCCAAACATTGAAACAGTGGGCAGCTGTTGCCTGCTCATTGCTAGCAACCCAGTACTGTTGGGATTAAAATTTTAGGAAATGATCAGCTATTGCTGCCCAGTCGCTATTACTGTGGAGCCACTTGTATAAGGAGGGGGGACTTCACAGCATTCCCTTTGCAGCCTTCACACATGTGCACCTTGTGCCAGATATAATAAACTGGCCAGAGTAGAAGATGCCATTGTCCCTCTCTGCATCCCCCTGCCCCGGCATTGAGTGTGGGTAATAGTGATGGGCTATGAAGATGTCATTCTGACACTCAAGTCTGTGTTGTTGGTTTTTTTAACCTGTAAAAAGGGTCAGCTGGCTAGCAATCATGACCTGACCAGCTTCCACTTAGTATCACTTGCAAAGTATGCGAATAAACTATAGGTCGGGCACCCTTTACCAGGAATTCTAAACATCCATTAGACTAAAAACTAGAATTTGTGGAGCCCTCTGGATTTAAGTAATTCCAGAATAAGGGCACTCTGGACGGGTGCTGATGCTCAAAAAACAGACTCCCAAGCATTGCAGTAGACAGCGACACATGCTAGGAGCTGCTGAGCAGCCGCAGTGTGTTATATGCTGCTTGGTGTCCCATCGATACAGCATGTTTATTTATTTATTTATTTATTTATAAAGGATTTTACCAGGAAGGATACATTGAGATTTCTCTCGTTTTCAAGTATGTCCTGGGTTCAAGAACATTGAAGTGTTACAGTTACAGAAATACAAAGTAATACAATGCAAGATATTACAAAAAAAAACAACACAAATATACAGATTAACAGAAAATAAATATGTAGGAAATATAGTCACTAGGTTACATGTTTACAGGTGCATTCTGTATTGAGGTATGTTAGTAAGGAGCTTTTGAGTGACTTAAGACTGGGGGAAGATTTGACGGTCTCTGGGAGGTTATTCCATAATTGTGGTGCTCTGTAGGAAAATGAGGATCGAGCCACTGTCTTTTTGTATTGTGGTATAGCAAGTAAGGTGCTGGTCCTGGATCGGAGTTATAGGATGAGGGAGCTGCTGGGGGAAGCAGTCTATTCAGGTAGGGTGGCAGCTTCCCAGAAATGCTCTTAAACACCAGGCTGGAAAGGTGAAGGGTGCGTTTAGACTCCAGCGATGGCCAGTTTAGCTCTTTTAACATGTCACAATGGTGGGTCATGTAGTTACATTGTACAATGTCATATCCATCTCGATGAGTATATCATGATTGCAAAAAGCTGATCCCCAGAACCAAGCCGAATATTTCAATAGGGGACCAGAGAAAAGTCAACTATTATGAAACAAATGCCTTAACAAGGATAAAACAAAGGTACAATAAGGGAATATGGGAGAAGGGGCAAAAGTAATGAGTAACCCCGCACAGCGCCCCATAATGTGGGGCAGCAGTGGGAAGGGGTTCGCTTTCCCACCACAATCTCATTCTTCTAAAACATTGGCTTCTCCTAGATTCTAAAATCCAGAAAAAGGCAGAGTGACACCTGTCACTTTGGACTTGGGGTGCCTGAACCTGGAGATGTAATTGGGAGGTCCACTCCTGATGTTCTATATTACTTCCTTGCCCTCTCCTCTACAGTCTGTAACTGAAAACCCAGAATAAAGCCATTCCCAGTTTGGTTTTTACCCTGCAAGGATCTCCTGTTATTAAGTGAGTGTTGGGTCAGAACCAGTACACCTTCGGGATACTGACGTCGAGGGTATCATGCTGTTATAGGGGTACAAGAATCTGACACAGGCAAAATCCTTAATGCCCTGGGTCCTGCACACACATGATCTATTTGAATTTGTTAAATATTTATGTTAAATCGAGATGGATATGACAATGATTTTACAAAATACCAAAGTTAGTCACGGTCGTGGTCAGGTTATCTTGATTGCAAAAGCTGATCCCCAGAACCAAGCCGAATATTTCAATAGGGGGCCAGAGAAAAGTCAACTATTATGAAACAAATGCCTTGACAAGGATAGAACAAAGGCACAATAAGGGAATATGGGAGAAGGGGCAAAAGGCCACCAAAATCTTCAGTTCCAAACTCAAGATAGAAACCATTAATCCAGCACTGAGATACATATGTTCAACCAGAGTTCAAATACAGCTGGAAATACTACCCCAGTAATAAGATAATTACAAAAAACGTAAAAGAGGATTGGCAAAGTGATGTGTGCGTGGGAGAGTATCAATGTTTTGTTGTTAAAAAAGAGAAATGTCTTGATCTTTAGCATGGACCACACATAGCAGAAGAATGATAAATTCCTTTTACTGAGATAACAAAGTCTGAAATCTTTGGTTGCAATGTCAGGGTTCATGTGAAGAGAGCAACATGATAGCTTACTTATCTTCATTGTGCGTTAGACCTAATGTACACTGAAATATGGTGAATTAAATTATTGAAATGTAGAGATGCGGTGTCTAAGCTGGCGCTGGTGACTTCCAGAGGATCAACTTCGCTTCCACCAAAGAGAAGAACCGCTCCACTCTGCTGTGGCTCACCATCCCTGTGGACATTTGTGTGTGCGGGCATTTTCGATTGCAACATTCAAAAGAAGAATTCAGTAAGGAGTTCGTTTTCAACGATTAAATGGTCACCTGGAGCGCACGTAGGAAGTGCTGAGGCTGTCAAAGAGCCGGAGAGCAGGCTGCTTTGGGACCAAACAATGTGCACCCTCGTCAACGCTTTCTGTTTCCCCCCAAAAGCCCCGAACCTACAAACGGCTTACAGTTACTGTACACACGAACTACTGTAACCTGGAGCAACGTTCTTTTGAATGTTGCAATCGAAAATGCCCACACTTTTGAACTGGTTCGGGCATCATCCCTAACATCAATCTTTGCTGAAATCCCTGCGTTTTTCTTCTATTTCTGTGTGGAGCTGTGGGAATATTTCGGCATTTTAAAGATCAGTACAATTGTGCCTCTCCTATCACCAACTGTTTGTTTTCGACAATTGTGTGTGTAAGATTATTTGTGAGACATTTGGACAGTGATACCAAAGACAACTCAAAGCTGTTTGTGGGATAATTGAAGTTTGAGGATACAGAAGTAGAGCTAATTTGCATGGCTTTCCATCCACCTATCAATCACTCTTAACAACAAAAACAAATTATATTAAATATGAGTATTCATTATAATATCATTCTCTAATTCCACAAGGTGAATTACATTCAATTAAATCTATAAATAGAAGAAAATAGTTTTTAGAGGATACATAGAGCAATGGTGGATAAATGCATTATGGCAACACAAAGTAAAAAAATCTCAAATGCCATTGTTTTCATTTTAATTTCTGTCTCAGTAAACATCAATCTGTGCCTCCAAGGTTTTACATACGTTGTGAAAACCGATTTGATTCTAATATCACTACATATGGAAACGTCCATGTCAATGAATTCTTACTTAAGACATGGTGTATAACACCTGTGTTTACTTCCCTGTGGTACATCTTTTTGTAGATTCTTACTCTGAGTAGTTAGTGCCCTCACTAAGGACATTTGATGATTTTAGTATTTGTCAAATCATGACACTCATTCAATTCACTATGCAGAAACGTTGATATGCCAATGTGCTTATAAATGCTATATTTATATCGCTATAATTGATAATTGCACATTATATTCCAGATGTGGACTCCTTGCTTGAGATTCTTAGACGTATCCTCTATGCCCTACTAATGAGGTCCTACAAGGCATTGCGGGTGAGGTTCATCTTGTGGAGAGGAGGCTTCCTTGGCATTTCCGCTCTGACCACGCTTTTTGAGTGATAGTTGTCGGAATATGGTTTAGTCGCATATGGTTTAGTCCTAACTGTAATGGCACCATCAAGCTAAAAATTTGAGACCTGAGCGTGAACCCTCCATAGGGCAAGTCACTAGGGCTGTTGCTTTGTCTCAGTGGTCTCATACCTTTGTTTTTCTCACAATGTTATAATGATACATTAAGCCATTGCAGACAATGAGCCCAGACGTTGTGACTCTTGTCAACACCCACAAACACTGGGGGCACTATTGTGTGCCCTGAGCTAAAACCAGGACGCTAAGGGGAAAAAATTACATTAGTTAATTTTTCCTTAGCGTCCCGCTTTCCCCCAGCAGATCACGAGGCAGGCGCCGAGTTCGGCAGCCTGCCCCTTAGTGATCACTAAGCTTGCGGATAGGATACATAGGACTCTGTGGAGGATCATGCAGCCGGGTCACATGATCAACAGGATCTCGACTCTCGCGAGATCCTGCTGGTTGATGGAGTGATCGTGGAGGGAGACAGGGGACTTTCTTCTCTCTGCTCCCTGTGTCCAGAAGCAGCAGATCGGGCCGCCGTTCTCGCTGTGGGATGAGAGGTGAGTATGTGATTTTTGGGGGGTTTTGAGCTGCAGGTAACGGATTCTGCAGCAGCGCAATCCATTACCTACACCTCTGAGCTGGTGGTAACTTTTCCGTTAGCGTCAGCTCTTAGCAGCTAACGTTAAGACCAAGTGATCCGAACGCTAGTTAATCTGTGCTTGCACTTTGCGCTCCTCATGTTAGGTATAGGGAGAGCAAAGTACAGTAAACTCATGCGATAGAGCCCCGGGTCTTTGTGAATAACCCATTGAGAGTTATTAGTTCCCACATCCAAACATTTAGATTTCAACAATTAAAACAACCAAAGAGTAAGTCCACATCAGAAGATGATTGCCATCAGGTGATGTTATTCAGTTTGCAAAAATGTTGCATAATGGACCTTTTCACACCTGTTTATCTCTGGCGAGCTGTGTGAGATATAACGTCATTGTCATGGTCCTCGGCTGTACCCCTTTCAGTGTGCTTATCTCGCAATCTGCTGTACGTATCTTACTATATGAAAAGATATTTACAACTGACAAACGGGCCAGACCTGGACAAAAAAAATGGTTTTACACTTCATGTTCTGCGATAGATTGAAAAATTGTAGGCAACTCAAAGTTTTTTTGTAGCGGCTGGTCCTTATCAATATCTTTCATGATATTTTAAAGGAAAGAAAGAATAGGATCAAGTTCAGCCATTGAGATGTGAATTGGTGGAGAATTACCACGGAACATATATACAGGGTTATTCAAAGAGATCCGAATTGCTGGCGAAAGGTAACCGAACGCTGAAATTCAGCGTACGGTTACCTTTCCTGGCCATTCGGCTATTCAGAGAGCAGGCAGTTTGCCAAACGTTGGCGAATTGCCTGCACATACGGTGCCTGTTCGGTGCCAGTTCGAGGGCAGTGAAATCCTCATAGAGAAGCAATGCTTTGTCTATTCAGAGAACAAAAACCAGCAGTGAAAAGTTGCTGAATTGCCCTGCTGTTCGGTTGCTTCATTCAACAGGTTTATTCAGGCGAATCCCATAGGCTTCAATGTTAAAAATATTCCCGTTTTAAGCCAATATCTAATAAACTGTTGATTATAATATTCTGCAGTAAAAAGTCTCTTTATTTATTGATTTTTTTAGGATCTTTTAGGCTTTTTTGGGGATTTTTTTGCAAATTTTTTTTCTTCATTTCTTTTTTTTTTTTAATCGTTTCTTTTTTTTGTAACAGCCCTTTGTATTATCATTCCTTGATCTCATATGTAAATTTCAGACATTTTCTCTCATTAGTTTCTTTGCAAACAGTGTTTCGCTTTTCAAACATTCAAGCAAACTTTTTATTTTTTTTCTCACTCCATTCGTCTGCGGTGTCAGGTTTTTCCGGCTCCTCCTCGGGTTTCTCCGTAGTGTTCGGCAGGGTTAATCCAGATGTTTTTGCGGGTTCCGTGGTGCGTTCGCCCTGGTTTTGCGATGAGTGTTCGTCGGGTTTGCGGCGGCTTTTCCCTGCACTACGACGGAGAATACACCGCATTATACACCGCAGGGTCGCCAAAATGGGATTGCCAAATCGCACCGAATTGAAGAGAATGAACAGTCACCGAACGTGCGGTGACTTCTCGATTCTCTTTGAATAACCCTGATAAAGTCCAATATAGTCCAGATGAAGAAATATTAGAGTTGATACATATTTCAAACAGTAATAAACACAAATAATAATAATATTAATAATAAACATTCTTAAAAATCAGTCTTCAAATGATAATCAGTTAACCACTCATTGTCCATGGGGTGTCCTTGTTTCCAGATACTTGGCTATTTTACGAGATGACCCTATTGAATCAACAAACTGGTGAAATGCAAGGCAATAAATCTGTAAAAACAAAGTAGTTTTTACAAGTTAATAGTCTGCAATTACAACGCTATAAAATAATTGGGTGCCATGTGAGCCGCCAGTATATATGAGTGAGCTGCAAACTCGAACAGCCACACACGTCAATGTTAGCGACTCGGCTGCTGTATTTCCATGCTAATTCCCGGCATCGGCCTGTTGTTCCCTGAATACTTCTCAGAGATTATCCAGCCCTTGGTGGATTTGATCAATAAGGTACAGCTGTGGAAAGTTTAACAGCTTCATGATTTACACCGGTTACAGACACAGTATCACTTTTAATGCAGTGGCTTGCATGTTCTCAGAAGCAGTTTGGCCGCTTTACATGGTTTCACACACCCTTAAATGCTCCTTGGAAGGAAAGAAATCTGTGCCTTGCTCTAATATTACATTGTAAATTCAACAGCAGACAAAGGTCTTTACGCATTTAAGACAACGTTATGGTGAGATCTTCTTTCCTGGTTTCCCAGAAGTTGTGCTTAACTAACATTTAGCAGCTAACTAGAAACCGATGCCGCAAGTCAGGCCATTACCTGAAACGTCACCATCATATGAAGATGTTTCTGCGGCTTCTCAAATAAACCCTAGCTGAAAACCTGGCAATTTAATGTCGTACAAATGTCATACATATCCTCACACGATCTCAATGAGTTCAGTGCCTTGGAATTGAAGGTGAGAGAAAGGGTTCACCCTCAGGCAAAGCTAAATATTTCAGAAATTAATTATGTGCCCAACAGCATCTGTAGAATACACGGCGCATTGTTTTATATCTATTTCTCGATCACATACAGGAAAGAGCACTCCATTTCAAATCTTTAAAATGTTTTTCAATTCTTTTTGATACTCTCCAGATGGGAAGGCTCCCTCCAAGACACTAGGGCAGGATTCCATGGATCCAAGAAGCCTGGACGTCCCGGACCATGAACCTTCAGATTCCTCCACGGTCGCACCGCTCTGGGTCCTAGTCTCCAGCATCAGTGTCCCAGCCGGAACACCGACCTCAACGCAGCCCCCTGCGGCAGTAGCCAGAGTCCTCTGGTGAGCGGGCCTTCCGAGTCCTCCCTTGCCAACAGCTGAAAACAGGCCTCAAGGCCTGTAAGAAAGGAATCATTACCTCCAGAGGGGTTCCATCCAGCCAGCCGTCTGTAGGCCTGCCTGTCGTTCTGACCAAACGGTCACTCAAGCGGGCGGGAGACATGGGCCCTCCGTCTCAACAGCCCTTAGCATGTGCTCAGGATGGGCCAAAGCGGCAGGACAACCTGGTAGGGAGACGAAAGGAGCCGGGACGATGGCCGCAAGATGGCCACCGGGGCCTCTCTCTAGCCACAGATCAGCAGCTGCAAGGGGCGTCTCAGGTCCTGGGGGGACGACAAAACGGCCTCCGGACAGCTCAGTTCCGATAGCCAGCTAGTTAAGGTCCCCATGTCGAAAGAACACTGCAGGAAAAGTCTCTTGTAGGACCTTAAGGGCAGCAGACATGTGGAGCTCCACCAAAACACGTCTGCTCCCGTTGGTAGCCAGCCACGTCCCCCCTTTAAAATATTTTTAACCAGCTCGCTTAGGAAACAAATGATGGGAATTTAGTTAAAAAAATATGATCATATGTTGCTTAACTCTTTCCCGCCCCAGGACTTTCTATGCTGTCCGTGCGGTAGGGTATGCCCCACTGTCTTCAATCGACCACCTCATTCCCTCCCCTCAGCCGGTGTGTGCCATGTGTCATTGGCTGCAGAGAGACGGTCTGAACTCAGGACGTCCCCCTGCAGCCAATGAAGCCGCACGTCACCTGCATGGGCGGGCAAAATTAGAGGCCCGTGGCGGCACCTAGTGGCATGGTGGTAGGAAGAGAGGTAGGAAGAGAACCAGGAGAGAGCAGTGTCACCGAGGCCAAGATGACGCAGTGTGAGGAGCTGGAGCAAAAGATCAAGTAAACCTCCAGAGTCAATAAAGCCTGTGGCATTGGCAAGTTGTACCAAGGCTTTGGTTAATCTTACGGACTCAGAATGTAGACCTGTTTTTCTTTTTTAACCCTAAATCCCAACCCAAACCTCCCCCTAAAATCTATTTGTAATAATAACTGTTCCCTCAAGGCTAAGTTACCAGTGGTGCTTTTTATAACATTGTTGTAATAATGACACTTTATGAATATAGCAATTCCAGCCACTAATGGATAGAAGCAATAATGGTGTGAGCCCTGTGTGAAATGTGTCATCAATTCCCGCTGTTCTATCAAAAGGACATAGGAAAATGTATTTGTTCTCAGTGATCTTCAATTATTGGGTAGAAGAGACACCAAATTGTGCCCTTCTCTTCACCGAGAGTCCATTGGTGAGTATTATCTTTTTTAGTTACAAATGTTACAAAACTAGCAAGCATAACATGACAAAGAGTATTTTGCTCAACATCGAATCAAGACCTTGCTGTTTTAAGTTATATATGATCTGAACATGTAACCTGTATAAAACCATACAATACTTGACTGCACAGAATGCAAGAATGGTATAAAGCCTTGTATTGTACATTTCACAAATTAATGTTAATATAATGTGCACTGGTCATGCCCAACTTAAGTTGGGCCCATTTGATCATGAATCACTACCTAAATATGTCTTGGAGTTTGGGACATTTGGAGCCATCCCTTGTTAAAGGGACACCACCACCAAGAAATTAAATGCTCTGTGTTTATTTTATGTTTCTGATATCTTACATATCCATTGTGCGTCTCTTATCTCAGTCAGCCTGAAGAACAACACTCTCCTGACAATGTATCTAAACATTTCTTCCTCTACCTCATTAACTGTTTGATAATGTAGATTAGATAAACACAAGACATAAATCAAAGCTTTTTGTAAATGTCGCATCATGGGAAAAATACACAAAATGAAAACAAAAAATCAAAACCTTACTTCATTTTCCTTTTTACATTTACATGCAATTACTTCAAACGAAAAAAAAAAAAAAAAAAACAGTTGCATGTGTTTTATAATGTGGTTTGATTTGTCATGCACAAGTAACCAATTTACAGTTTATGGTAGCTTATGGTAGTTTATGAGAGCACCAAATTGGCCCTGAAATTTCACTGAATAGTGAATTTCCTTGTACGGTGTAATTTTGTGGCCATTCAGCTATTCAAAAACCTGGCAATTCGCCAAATATTGGAGAATTGACAGCGAAATACGGTGATCTTCGGTGGCAGTGAAATCCCCATAGAGACGTAATGGTTAATATATTCTGAGAGCATCGAACAGCAACGAAATGTCAGTGAAATACCCTGATTTTGGAATTTTGGTTTCATTCGACAGGTTTAATCAGGTGAATCCCATAGGTTTCAATGTTAAAAAAAATCCCCGTTTTTATTGAATATTTATTAAACCGTTTATTCTTTTAATTTGCAGCAAAAAGTCTCTTTATTTATTTATTTTTTAGTCATTTCTCAGGATTTTTTCTATAACAGACCTTTTTATTAATATTCATAGGACCTCATACAGTATATTATTTCTATGCATTTTCAGGCAGTAGTTTTTTTTGCAAACATCTTTTTAAAAGTTGCGTTTTTTGTTTTAGGGTTTTTACCCAGTTTGGCAGCTGGTCGCTTTTTCAGGCAGCTGTTCGGCGGATTGTTGGGTTATTTTGGATCGATTCAACGTTTCTTCCGATCGATATGGCAGGTTTGCGGCAGTTTTTGATTAGTTCAGCGAATCCAGTCGACGCACTTTGGGGACCCTGTGGTGAATGCTGAATTCACCGCAGGGTAGGCGAATCTAACTCGCCAAAGTGTCTTTGAATAACCCTTTTTGTGTCACTTCTGGTGGTATGCTACCTGGGTGATTGACAGCTGCGAATGGAAGAGCCATACCGCAGGACAGCTTTCCACTCATTTCTCAAACCTGATTGTAGGACGGGACACTGGATGACAAGCCGTGCAGGAATTACTGTTGAGGTTGAATATCAAAGTGGAGCAGGATGGCCCTCCCATAGCTCCGCGCAAGAAGGGCAAACATATTGGCATCTGGCACTGGAACCAGGTAAATACTGTAACAGGGTTATTCAAAGAGCTCCGAATTGTGGCCGAAAGGTAACCGAACAGTGAAATTCAGTGTATGGTTACCTTTCCTGGCCACTCGGCTATTCAGAGAGCAGGCAGTTCGCCATACGGTGAACATACAGTGCCTGTTCGACGGCGGTGAAACCCCCATAGAGAAGCAATGCTTCGTCTATTCAGAGAACAAAAACCAGCAGGGAAAAGTTGCCGAATTGCCCTGCTGTTCGGTGGTTTCTTTCGACAGGTTTATTCAGGCGAATCCCATAGGCTTCAATGTTAAAAATATTCCCGTTTTAATTCAATATCTAATAAACCGTTGATTATAATATTCTGCCGTAAAAAGTCTCTTTATGTATATATTTGTTAGGATCTTATCTTAAAATATTTTTTTCTGTTTTTTTTTATATTGTTTTTTCTTTTTCTGTAACAGCCCTTTTTATTATCATTCACTGGATCTTGTATGTAAATTTCAGACATTTTCGTTCTGTAGTTTCTTTGCAAACAGCGTTTCACTTTTCAAACATTCAAGCGTACTGTTTGTTTTTTTCCACTCCATTCGTCTGCGGTGTTGGCTTTTTCTGGCGGCTGCTCTGCGCTGTGATCGGCGGCTGCTCGGGTTTCTTTGGCGGGGTTAATCCAGCTTTTTTGCGGGTTTTGGTGTGCATTCGCCGGGTTTTGTGGTGAGTGTTCGGCAGGTTGGCAGTGAGTGTTCGTCGGGTTTGAGGCGGCTTTTCCCTGCACTTCGGGGACCCTGTGGTGCTTGCTGAATACACTGCAGGGTCGCCGAAATGGGATTGCCAAATCGCACCGAATTGAAGAGAACGAAAAGCCACCGAACGTGCAGTGACTTTTCGATTCTCTTTGAATAACCCTGTATGTATCCTCGGGCAAGACACCTAACGGTACATACTCGGCACCCAGGACATACTTGAAAGAAAATGAGAGAAACCTCAATGTATCCTTCATGGTAAAATACTTTTTCAATAAAAAAAATACAGGCTGTGATATCTAAGACCATTACGATATCCATCGGCTTGTTAGTATATAATTGTGTAAGCGAACCTGGGGAATATTTCATGCGTGATGCAATCTCAGAAAATTCATTGTTATTTATTCTGTACATTTTCTGTCAATAAAACACCTTTGAGATGCACGTCTTGATAGTGTAAGAAATATTTTCCAGAATAATTGTGAACTTTCTTATCTATCTTTTTAAAAAAATGTGAATTAAAGGATGAAAAGCTCTTTTTTTGACCGAGATTTCGCTGTTTAGCCTCTTTGATAATCAATATTGCTTGAACTTTCTTTCACCTGAAGTAAAAGTCGAAGTGTCAAGTTGCAAGGGAAATGAAAAGACATATATCAAGGGGAACAGCGAAAGGCCTGTGATCTCTCGCACATATGTAAATAAACTCAATAGGGGTTTTGTCACTACAAAAGAATCTATGGCATATGCTGGTTCTAGTGTGACCCTGCATTAAAAAAAAAAAAGAGTCTTCTGATCCAAGAGTCTTTCTGAAATTAACCACGTACTGACTTGAGGAGGCAACACATCTAGGGGAAAAGTATTTATTTAACACCAGCTTATTTACTACATTACCTGGACAAACAAGGATAAAAGCGACATTTTGGTGCTGTCTCGTTACCCTGCCACTTCCCCGCACTTCGGGGAATCAGATTTCCCCAGCCTGTGGTGAATTCAGCATTCACCGAAGGGTCCTTGGAGTGCAGGGAAAACCCACCAGAACCGCTGTATTTAACACGTCGGAAAAAGCCGACGAGCTGCTGAACACAGGGCAGACCAGCCACTGGAAAAAGTCAACAAGCTGACGAACTGGGAAATTCCCTGTTCAGTGACATTTCAGGGCCAGATCGGCTCTCTCTGAATAACCCCTTAACTATACTGTATATACAGTACATAGTGCATATATACTGTACATATACGGCATCTTTGAGTTTTTCCTACTCTAGATTTCTGCAGCTGTATTGCACTAGGCATATATATTTACTTTTTTTTAGCATAGAAACACACTCCTGGAAGTCTGTCCTTGCTTTATTTATTTATTTATTTATTTACAAAGGATTTTACCAGGAAGGATACATTGAGATTTCTCTCGTTTTCAAGCATGTCCTGGGTTCAAGAACATTGAAGTGTTACAGAAATACAAAGTAATACAATGCAAGATATTAAAAAAAAACAACACAAATATACAGATTAACAGAAAAATATGTAGGAAATATATTCACTAGGTTACATGTTTACAGGTGCATTCTATAAAGGTACATAAAAGGTACATATTTGTTTCACCTTTTTTTCTGCTATATTATTTAATACATGAAATGCAAAATCAAAGTGTAAGGGCCACATTACTTTCTTGACATTAACGTTAACGCTCACTTGCGTGAGCATTAAGGTTAGCTGCGGTGTCTACCGTATATTACGATCCAAACTCAAACGAGTTAAGTAACCCATTTGCGTTTGGTACCTTGCGCTGAGCGAGGTTACTGTACTTTGTTCCGTTTCTGCAGAATCCGTTAACACCAGCCACAAAAAACAAGTCAGACACTCACCTCCTGTCCTGTGGCGAGGACCGCGGCTCTGTCAACCTCCTCCATCCGGCGGGAGCAGGGAAAGACTGGGGGAAAAAGTCCCACCAGTCTCTCCCTGCGTATCACTACGCCGACCGGCCGGATCTCGCGAGGCGAGATCCGGCTGGTCCTGTGACCGGCAGGCGGAAACTCAATGAAGTCCTATGGACTCCATCGAGTGGATACTTGCGGCTGCACTGAGCGCAGCCACGAGCATCCCGTTCCGTAGCGCGCGGTAACAACATATGCCACAGTATATTGTAAAGAGGGTAGGACAAACAAACATAAAAACCATAAAAAAAACAAATAAATTTGACATACAGAGAACGATAGAGAAAGGAGTCCCTGCTCAAGAGTTTACAATCTAAGTCACAGACCAACAGCAAGCATTATGAAAGTGAGGGAAGCATTAGGGTCTTCCTGTTGTAAGTAAAGGAGACAGAACTCACACACAAATATGAGATTTTGTTCTCGGCTTTAGGTTGGATGCCCACTGGATTATCTCCTGTCTTGACTACTGTAACCTCCTTCTCTCTGGCCTTAAGAGTTCCCAAATTCTCCCTCTGCAGTCCGCAATAAATGCCAGCGCCAGTCTCATTCACCTCACCTCCCCCCTTTGTCAATCTCTACACTGGCTCCCAAGCACCAGAATTGTGAGTTACTACTGTGTGTCCCATGATAATTTATTAATCTATTCTTTATATAACACCAATATCTCCACGACATTCAAAGAGGGGAGTTTCCTTTCTTGTGGAGTTGGGGTGGAGAAGTACAAGAGGGATCGAAACTTATTGCATGTCATCAGTCAGTGTGTCTGTATCCAGATAAATTTACACTGAAAAAAACAAGAATGTAAAATAGAATGGAGTGGACAAGTAAAAATGGAAGAGACATCTTATGCAGCAATAACCCAGTCAGATGATACATAATCCTACAGAGAGGACTTTTCACAGATGTCTTGAACCACTAGAGATTAAAGGTGACGTAGAGAAAAGTAATGTACCATATTCCATCATGGTGGGTACCCACAGGAAATGTACTAATTACAAATTATAATAACAAGGTGCAAATACCAGTGAAATTTGCCGTTGTGATACAGACTTGTGAAGCATCTCCTACGGCTGTTTGATATCTCTTTTATGAAATGTTGTAACACCAACAAACACCAACAACAGTGATTTTCATCAAACGCCAGCACTTATTGAATAACTTCCAATATTTATAATTGCCACTACAAGCATTTCTATGAATAGTTAACGAAAGTACAGTCATAAATAAAAGAAACCTATAATTAGCTGTAGCTTCTGCTGTCACTGTTTTGGTATAATTGCTGCATCATCAGATCTTTAGATTGATTGCGATAAAGTTGCCCATAAACTCCTACGCAAAGCTGAGAATGGCTAAAGCCCAACTTCACTAAAACTATGCAGAAAATGTCTGAAAAGGGGAACACGTAAACACACGGTTTCATAAAATTTCCTGAGCAATAAAGTCAAGATGTAGTAGTTTCACGTGAATGCACATCATTGCTTCATTAAATGTTTCCATTACTATAAAAAATGCAAAAATGCTGTTTAAGCTTTGGGACTGATTGGATTCAAATGTTAATCGTAATGTACATTGTATCAATTTCCAGACTAAATTTACTATGATGTGAAACGTGATTTAATTCAATATGATATCCAGCTCTTAATTAGTTCTTTTAATATAGTCGCTGAAGGAAAGAACAATTAACCCTTTGCACCCGACCTCGAACAGCAGGTTGATTAAATAGAAAAGTGCCACAAAACAAAGTTTTTGGTAAATGTTGCATCATGGGAAAAAACACAAAAATTTAAACAAGAGATAAAAATCTTACTTTATTTTTCCGTTTACATGCAATTAGTTAAAAAAAAAACCAGCAGCATATGTTTTAGAATGTGATTTTATTTGTAATGCCCAAGTAATCTAGTCACAGTTTATATACAGTTGTGTTCAAAATTATTCAACCCCCACTGAAATTGAGTGTTTTGGCCAGTTTGACATTGATTTTGATCATTCAGTCATCTTGCTTACAATTAAATCAAAGAGGCACGTGTAGGTCAGACAAATATAACATAACATTTATAATGAAATAACCACAAATGTCTTTTCTGTGCTCACATCATTATCAGTTTTATTCAACCCCCAAGTGACATTCAATCTTAGTACTTAGTACAACATCCTTTTACAGTTATAACAGCTTTTAAACGTGAAGCATAGCTTGACACAAGTGTCTTGCAGCGATCTACGGGTATCTTTGCCCATTCGTCATGGGCAAAAGCCTCGGATTTAAGTCAGGTGACTGCGATGGCCACTCCAAAATGTTCCAGCCTTTATTCTGCAACCATGCTCTAGTGGACTTGGAGGTATGCTTGGGATCATAGTCCTGTTGAAAGGTCCAACGTCTCCCAAGCCTCAGGTTTGTGACGGACTGCATCACATTGTCATCCAATATCTCCTGGTACTGAAGAGAATTCATGGTACCTTGCACACGCTGAAGCTTCCCTGTACCTGCAGAAGCAAAACAGCCCCAAAGCATGATTGACCCCCCGCCATGCTTCACAGTAGGCAAGGTGTTCTTTTCTTCATAGGCCTTGTTCTTCCTCCTCCAAACATAGCGTTGATCCATGGGCCCAAACAGTTCTAATTTTGTTTCATCAGTCCACAGAACACTATCCCAAAACTTCTGTGCTTTGTCCACATGACTTTTGGCATACTGCAGTCGACTCTTCTTATTCTTTGGAGACAGCAAGGGGGTGCGCCTGGGAGTTCTGGCATGGAGGCCTTCATTACGCAGTGTGCGCCGTATTGTCTGAGCTGAAACTTCAGTACCCACATCTGACAAATCTTTTCTCAGTTCCTCAGCAGTCACACGGGGACTTTTCTCCACTCTACGCTTCAGGTAGCGCACAGCAGTCGAAGTCAGCATCTTCTTTCTGCCACGACCAGGTAGCGTTTCAACAGTGCCCTTTGCCTTGAATTTGCGAATGATGCTTCCTATGGTCTCTCTTGGTATGTTTAACATCTTTGCAATCTTCTTTTAGCCATTGCCCTTCCTGTGAAGAGTAATCACCTCTTCTCTTGTCTTCCTGGACCATTCTCTTGACTTCACCATGTTTGTAACCACACCAGTAAATGTCTAGAAGGAGCTGAGTATCACAGTCATTTTAAAGCTGCCTAATTGGTGCTTATTATGCTTTATTGCTGCTCCGTGACATCCACAGGTGTTTTCAATACCTGATTGAAAACACTTGAATGAACCTCTGTTCTTCAGAGTGGTAGTCTTTAAGGGGTTGAATAATTGTGTCAATGAAGAATTCACAAAAGAAACATTTACTACTGTATTACAAAACCAATTGATGTCATTTTAGTTGCATATGGTTCTTTAAAAAGTCCTTGTAGGATTTCATTCTGAATACAATTACAAATGTACACTAAATTCCCTAAAACCCTTTACAGCATTGGGGGTTGAATAATTTTGAACACAACTGTAAGTGGTGGTGTAGTGGTAGTGTTCAAAGCCAGGGATTCCGAGCCGGAATACACAGACAAATCCAGGAATCAGAGCAAGAAGGGTAGTCACACAGAGCCAGGTGTTAATGCCAGACTGGGTAGTCACACAGAGTCAGGGGTTAATGCCAGAACAGGTAGTCACAAAGAGCCAGGGGTCGGTACACAGGAGTTTCACAAATTAGAAAATAGCAAGGAACGCACTGAAGATGGTAAACTGACAGGGCAATGGGCTAAATTCACTTCCCCTTTTTTGAATCTGGCAGGCGCCACGTCATTAGGCCGCACCCCGCCCAAGTCACCAACCCGTGGCCGCAATCGCCAGCTATTTCACTCCGTGGCCAGCCAGCGAGAAGCGAGGATGCTGCTGCCAGCCACTGGGTACCAGCGGAGAATGTGACACTTTCACATGCCCCGCACTCACTAAGAACCACTCACATGTACCGCACTCACGCAGCACATCTCACATGCACTGCACTCACACAACGTCTCTCACATGCAGCACAGATACACTCACCCAACCTCTTTCCTGCTTTTTGTGCTGGGGAATTTCAGTCTTGAGGTCTGGCCTGGTCCCAGGGGGTCCTAGCTCAGTTTTGAGGAAGGAGAGCTCAATGGGGGTTGGATTTCTCCTGTGTTGTTCTACCTCCCCAGTGAAGCATTGTGGAGACGTGCAAGGCAGAATTCCAAGGGCTGCGAAAGGTGGAGCATTGAGGGCAGTGCCAGACAGTGCAGTAGGGCAGGCCTGGGTAGAGCATGGGAGTGGGGTCTCTTCCTGGCTGACTCATCCTTCTTAAGTTTGAGTGACAGCTGGGAGGCACCAATGTCTCTGTATGCTGGAGTGCCGGGCCTTTTTAAACTTCCATTAACCCGAAGGCCCAGGTCATCCAGAGGAGCTGGGCTAGAGGCCAATAATCAGAGGAGGACACAGCCTCAGTGCCCCCCCCCCTTGTCAGTAGGCCCAGAAATGCATCATGGGCTGTAATGCCACGATGGTGACCCTGCTAATGAGTACAGCAAAAACCCAGCAGACTGGAACTGTGTGACGCCCATGAAAAGGGAACATGGTGGTGCTGGGAACGAGTAAGTAGCACTTTGTGGTATTTCATACAGGAATGAGATATCACAGTGATCTTAGATCAATGACTTGATGAGACATCACAGGGATTGTCTCTGATGGGTTCATGTAAATCTAAATTGTCTATGCAGGAATAAAATATATTGTTTTTGGAGTTGTACATGCTATTAACATTTCTGCTTACACTAAAATGGCTGTGGTGACAGCACAGTAGACATTGCTCACTTGTCCCTAGTGTCCTATTGTGGTCCTGGCACGACCCATAAAAAGAGTGCTTGCGCAGTGTTGCACTTCGCTCCATGGAGACCTATGTCAGGTCAGATTTGACCAGATATCTTAAGCACAGCACAGATGATATGATTTTCTGCTCAGTGATTGCAGGATCCAGTCTGCATTTCCCCAAGGTGATCTTTAAAACCTGGTCTGTTAGTGGGCAGTGGTCTGTTAGTCTGTTAGTGGGCCCTGTGGACCAGGGTTGAGGACCACTGCTATAGAACATAAACAAATGAAAGGAAATTAAGATATTTCAGGAAAAGTACCTCCTCTTATGTTGAATACACCCCATCACACCAAGCGCTGGAAGTGACAGAGATTGAGCCATTTCCTGCAGACCAGAACGTGAAGTTCACTTTCCATGGCATATCTTTTCAAGTAATGGAAATCATTGTATTACCTCATTACTCGATGACATATCCCAAACTTTGGCTTACCACATTGTGGAACAGGCACCAGAGGCAACCTTGTGCTTGATTGTCACATACCAGAGGTCTCATTCATGTGCTTCTCACTTTGCAGCTCTAATTAGGGA
The DNA here is from genome assembly GCA_009667805.1 of Leptobrachium leishanense. Classification (NCBI taxonomy): domain Eukaryota; kingdom Metazoa; phylum Chordata; class Amphibia; order Anura; family Megophryidae; genus Leptobrachium; species Leptobrachium leishanense. The sequence goes on from CM019063.1 coordinate 69,966,959, forward strand.
GAGGCAATGCACAATTTGTTGTGAGGCCAAACATGCAACAGGGAAGCTGGGTCTTTTATCAGTACCTAGTCTGTCCGTATACACAGGGCAAGCATTTTTGATTACTCAAGCGAAGTTGCGTTTTGGTGTCCCCCTCCACCCAATCCATGCCATGCCAATGGGGAGTGTTTGGTGTCCTCACACATTGCCAATCTGTGCCATGCTGTGCCTGGTGCCCCTCCTGTGCCACAGGGCCAATCTACAGAGTGTGTGGTCCCCTCCTTTGGCAATGTGGCATAGGAGGGGCACCAGGCACTGCACAAATTTGCAATGTGGCCTGGTGGTGCCCCCTGGTCTTGCTATGTGAATATACCCACATATTTCAAACTACCTGCCTGCTACCTACCACTCTCACTCTGTTGCTGTGGTTCACTGTCTGACTCCAGGTCTCCAGAAGCAGACTGGCAGCAGGGTCCTCGTCCTCTAATTCAATTCACTCCCCCTTAATTCATTTTCCCCTTTAATTATTTTCACCCCCTCCCCCCTTAAATTAATTTCATATAGCGTATGACAGATCTCCACAGCAATAAAACTCACAGTAATGTGCGCTGTCTATGAGCGTATGACAGAGCTCCACAGCAATAAAACTCAAAGTAATGTGCAGGGTGTATGAGCGTATGACAAAGCTCCACAGCAATAAAACTCACAGTAATGTGTGGGGTGTATGAGCGTATGACAGAGCTCCACAGAAATAAAGCTCACAGTAATGTGCGCTGTGTATGAGCGTATGACAGAGCTCCACAGCAATAAAACTCACAGTAATGTGCGGGGTGTATGAGCGTATGACAGAGCTCCACAGCAATAAAACTCACAGTAATGTGCGGGGTGTATGAGTGTATGACAGAGCTCCACAACAATAAAACTCACAGTAATGTGCAGTGTGTATGAGCGTATCACAGCGCTCCACAGCAATAAACCTCACAGTAATGTACCGATATCAGGTTACTCAAACCCCCCATTAGAACATTACACACAAACACACACCCAGCAGAACATTACACACACCCCAGCAGCACATTACACACACACCCCAGCAGACCTTTACACACACACACCACCAGCAGAACATTACACACACACCACCAGCAGAACATTACACACACACACACCACCAGCAGAACATTACACACACACCTCCCCAGCAGAACATTACACCCCCCAGCAGAACATTACACCCCCCGAGCAGAACATTACACCCCCCGAGCAGAACATTACACACATACACCCCCTCCCCTCCCTCATTTTATTCAATCCTTTTAAAAATCTTCTCTCTGCCCAGTCCTCCCTCACACTACAGTGGAAGCACGCAGGCTGACTCTGCTGCAGGGCCGCACCCTAAGCTTTGGGGTTTGTCCTCCAGGCTTTCTGCTGCTGCGTGTCACGTGAGGGGGCGGTGCCAAATTATGCATTGTGCCTGCTCATGTTTAGAATGTGGGACTGAGGCAGGCACACTGCATCGGTTTGAGAGTGCGCGGCTGGGCTGCTGGTTGATGTCTGAAGATCATTCATAGCTCCGCTTCCGGTATTTTAAAAACAGAATTTTTCCGCCCCTCACACTGACAGCAAGCCAGGACAGTAAGGCGGCCACCTGTACCGCCTTACACTAGCACCGGCCCTGCGTATATACACACACAATTCTGACCAGATCCTCAAAGCACAAAGGCCATGCTCACTACAGGGCGCCGCCATTACTGGTCTACTTTAGGCCGGCTCTCCTGATGCAAACTAACAGGAAAACATCAGAAGCTCTAATTGGTTCTCAGATTGCTGTGCCAATATTAGTACCAAGATGACGGCGCCCTGTATGTAAGCATGACAGTTGTGCTGTAAATCCATCTCTGGGAGATCTCTAGACTAAGCACATCCCCAACAGCTGTAAACATACTAAAGCTATCTCCACCTAAACCAACCTATTTCTGAAGCTCCAGCCATTATACTTTAGCCTTTCTTCTTCTTATTATTATTATTATTATTGTCATCATTTATATAGCGCCAACAGTTTCTGCAGTGCTTTACAATAACCAAAGGGAACGAGATACAGATAAATGGACATAGAAGGGAAACAAGAGGTGTAGAGGGCCCTGCTCATAGGATCTTTCAATCTAGAGGGATTGAGGTTGAGGAAGACAAGAGGAATTTTACTAGATAGCAAGATCATTAGTGCCAGTGGTTTCAGAACGATGGGGCCATAGAAGCAGCTTCAATTATGTGTGAGTAGGTGAGCAGAGGGAGGAGTTGCATCAGTGATATGGTACGCTAATCTGAAGAGATGGGTTTTGAGGGATTTCTTGAAGGCCTGAAGGTCTGGGGAGAGTTTGATAGTGTCACGTATCGCACAGGTGTCCCCCGGTGCCCCCCGGTGCCCGGCAGCATTATCCTCGCTGCTCAGGCGCCAATTGAAGAGGGGAACCGCGGTGGTCACGTGGGATGCTGGGGGCGGAGCCTGGCGCACTGACGCAGCGTCGCCGGGTTTAAAACTACAGACAATGCAGACTCTCATTGCCCTGACGTGGTTTCTCATTCCTCTCAGCTCTGATTATTTCTGTATATTCTTACTGATACTCTCTGACATATTGACCCCTGGCAAACGGCTTACTGATACTCTCTAGCATATTGACCCCTGCAAATGGCTTAGTTTATCTTCCTATCTGTATCTGTGTATCCTGTACTGTATACTAGCATAGGGTATAGTCGCATACCCACCAATTTTAAGGATCGGAGGGAAAGGATAGTTGTGCTGCATTCAAATATCAGATACCGAGTTCTGGTAGGGAACGTAACATTACGTCAGGGCCATGGATCCTGCAGACCTTTCTCAGTTAGACAAGATTTCTGCAAGGAGGGGGAGCAAGACCATAGCAGGGACCAAATTGCTCAGGCCTTACAAGCTCTGCTGAACCAGCCAGTTAGAGCAACCCCTCCAGTTACTACACCAGTAACTGATGTCAGTACGTCTGCTGTCACCTTACCAGCTAACCACCATGTACACATGACCACGCCTATACGTTTTAACGGAACCCCTGGGGATTGTAGAGGTTTCCGGATTCAATTTGAAACTCATTTTGACCTTAATCCTGGTATGTGTCCCTCTGACAAATCTAAGGTTGGGTTTCTTATTAGTCACCTATCTGGCAAAGTTTTGGATTGGGCCACCCCGCTGTGGGAAAATAAGAAACCTATTGTATATGTTTAAGAAGCGTTTGTGTCTGAATTACACCATACGTTTAATCCTACTTGAAGAGCTAAAACTGCTGGTAGAGCTCTTTTCAGAATCAGGCAGGGTAACAGGAGAGTTTCTGTCTACGCCATTGAATTTAAAACACTAGCCTCTGAAGTCATGTGGACAATGAGGCTTTGGTATTGGCCTTCGTGGAAGGCTTGTCTGACTCCATAATGCATGAACTTGCTCCTATGAAGTTGCCTGATATTCTGGAGGAAGTGATTGATTTTTGTATGGACAATCAGATCCGTGATAGAAGGGCCCCCAGAGAAAGAGTGTGTAGACTGTTGCCACCTATTCCCAATGCCACATCGACTATTCAGATACAACCTGCAGCTGAAAACAGCCCCCCCTCTGAACCTATGCAGATTAGTGATACAGGTATATCACAGGAAGAAAGAGAGTACCGTAGACAGGGGTTGTGTTTTTTGGTGGAGCTCGTGGGCACTTCAGGGGACGGTGTACTAGAAAACCTAGAAGATCCAGGGTATCTGGAAACGATATGGCCTAAGGTTCTCTAGGAGACAAACTTTGGGCATGACTACTGTGTCTCCTAACATGAAACAAAGAACACACATGTAGTGCCAATCTTTACAATTCTATGTACTATATCGCATAAAATAAAATTAATCTAGCTCTAAATCTTTTTTTTTTAAATTCAATAACTGGTCTATTGAGTAATCCTTACGGCAATTCAAAAATTCAATAACATTAGCAGGGTAAATCTGAATTCACGCAAGATTAACTCCATTTTAGACATTATAAATATACCAAGTACATTTAATGGGGAAATAGTTAATGACCTATAGCATATTCATAATAATAGCATTGAAGGGCACTTTTAAAAATCCTTATTAATTTGTATGGTACACCAGTGCACATTGTATACTCCTTAGATAGTAAGCTTTCGAGCAGGGTATTTCCCTCTTACTGTTCAGTGTTACGATGCTCTTTGGAACAGCACCTAAACTAAACAAATTGCATAATCCCCATCTATGTGTCAGGACAAGATCAACTGACATGTTGACCACAGTCACTTCTCTCAAATATCTAGGTAGGTTAGACCCAAATCTATCCTTTGGCCCCCCACATAGAAAAACTCTCATCTAAACTTTACCCCAAACTATGTGCCCTGTACAGAAACAAATCCTGCCTGAGCCCCGCGGTAAGAAAGCAGATTGTACAACAAATGCTTATGCCGGCTATTGAATACGGAGATGTAGTGTATGCAGCTGCCCCAAAAACACACCTCCAGAAATTTACTACATTGTATAACTCATTCTGCCCCTTTGTGCTACAATGTAACTACATGACCCACCATTGTGACATGTTAAAAGAGCTAAACTGGCCGTCGCTGGAATCTAGACGCACTCTTCACCTTTCCAACCTGGTGTTTAAGAGCTTTTCTGGGAAGCTACCACCCTACCTGAATAGGCTTCTTTCCCCAGCTGTTCCCTCATCCTATAACCTCCGATCCAGGACCTGCAACTTACTTGCAATACCACAATACAAAAAGACAGTGGCTCGATCCTCATTTTCCTACAGAGCACCACAATTATAGAATAACCTCCCAGACGCCATCAAATCTTCCCCCAGTCTAATGTCACTCAAGATCAAGAGCTCCCTATTAACATACCACAATACAGAATGCACCTGTAAACATGTAACATAGTGAATATATATATTTTTTGTTGATCTGTATATTTGTGCTATTTTTTTATTTCTTGCATTGTATTAGTTTGTATTTCTGTAACAACTGTACCAATTCAATGTTCTTGAACCCAGGACATACTAGAAAACGAGAGAAATCTCAATGTATCCTTCCTGGTAAAATCCTTTATAAATAAATAAAATAAATAAATTAGCATGGTCTGCACCAGATAGAGGTGCAGAGTGAAAGATGTCCCACCAGGGATCACTTTTTATTTCCTTACTGGAGGAGAAGAGGAGCCAATACTATTTCATTTTTAATTAGCTTACTGCCTTGGGCAGCTTATGGAAGGGGGCCCCGACCAATGATTTAGTAAGGGGCCCCAAGAATTCAGATGGCAGCCCTGTACAGATGCAGTATATTTGCGAGCTGTATATGGATAAATAGAAAGGGAATACTGCATATAGTCAGTGGGAAAGGGATCCACAACCCAAATTGTTTTGTGTTTTTATGAAGCTTACATACAGCTACAGCCTGTGACGGTAGATGTCTGGGTTCTAAACAAGCAGCTCATTGAACCACTGTAGGATATCAATACATTTTACAGCTCAACGCATCACAGACACAAGGGAAGGATGGAAATAAATAACAGGAGAAATGAGAAAAACACTATCTGGGTTATGAGAAATAAATTAAAAACCCAATCAAGATACTTGTCTATCCCAGAATCCCATTCTCCAGAAGACCACCTAAGCATACCAGGTTTATAATACTGTGATGCTATTTCCTTTGTCACAATACATTTTTAAAATGTCTCTCAAGAGGTTTCTAAAAATGCATTACTTCACAGAGGCCTATCAGCTCACTGCGTAATCCCCCAATGTACCTTTACTGATCTATTCCAACACAGCACCCAAGCACCTCATTACTGCTCATACTTTGCTATTTACCCTCCACTCTGTGTGTGTCACCCAACTCTTAGGGCTAAATTTCAATCTTCGCGCAAGAACGCTCGAGCAAAGCGTGAATTTTTGCGCCACGCATTAAACGTTTGCGCGCGCAAATCACCGCTGGAATTACAATCCTTGCGCGTTTTTTCATCCGTCGAGCAATAACGCGGGTAAATCGGACGCGCACAAATGCTCGTGCAGTACCGTTGCGCGCAAAAATCAGTGTGTGCACCTTTTTTTTCTCGCGATTCAGCCAATCAGAATGAAGAACCACAATTATCTCCCATTAAGTGCACCTGCCAAAGTCAATCTGAGCATATATGCTGCAGCAATAATAAATGTACACACAACTTCTCCATTTTATTGGTTTGGTATGAGTAGAATGTGTAACTATACTTTGCTGCATTTTTTTTGGGGCTGGTGTATTTGTGTTCGGCCAGGTTGTTCAGATTTGCCCTTAACACCAGCTTTTAGGAGTTGCTAAAATTATGTGCGCAAAGGCTATGCGTTAAATCCTGCGCATAGATTTGAATACCATCCGCGTACCAGCGCACATTCGCGTTTGCGCTCACAATGTTAAGTATAGGACGAAGGCAGTACAGTACGCTCGCAAAGGGTTCGCGCAGGTTCACCTGTGATAGACGATTACACGCGTTTGTTGCGCTGACTATGTAATACGGCATTTGGCGCAAAGGGTTTTACCCCTCGCATTAATGGGTTTTTGCTCTTGCGCAAACGTTTTGCGAAGATTGTAATTTAGCCCTTAGATTCTAAGCTCTGAACCAGGGTCATCTTTTCCTATTATTCTCTGTATGTCATACTTGTGTCTTAATTTTAGCTCTTTTTGTCCTGCCCATTGTACAGTGCTTTGGAATATGTTGACGCTTTATAAATAATTGAAATTGATTAAATAATTATCTTTTTATATTTTAATGTGTATTGTATTGTAATATATAAGGCTGTGCAGAGGTAGAAACAAAAATGTAAATCTCATCTCATCCAAATATTTATATTTCAGTGCTCTGGCCATAGACTATTAATGAAGCCTCGAGAAAGATAGCTTAACTTCTTCAGTACCAAACACTTTTTGTGGAAAAAAATGACCTTAACATTTCTTTGAAACATTGGATGTGAAGTTAATGTGGAGCAAAATGGCAATTTTGCATTGAGATTTGTATTCTGTGATAGTGAAAAGGTTATAATATAAATTTGTTCATCTTTAATTCTTCATGTATTCATTTATCCATTACAGAAATATTGCTGGAGTGAAAGGTTCTAAACTCTAGATGGTGTCCATTATCTTGTACACTTTCAAAAAGGGCCTGATTTATTAGCATGCAGGCAGAAATGTCCTTTCTGTTAAATTCAGTAAATGTGATAAAGATAGATAATAAAAATCAGCCAGAAATTCAGCTTTTCGAGATTTGTTTTGTTTATATGATTATTAGCAATGCAGCTTACAGAAAATACCAATAGACTATAAAATAAATGATCTATGTGGCATAATGCCTGTATAAGGATGCTACAGTAACTCCACATGTCTACTGTACAGGGATTTTTTAGCAATTATAACCCCCTGAATCTTATCCCTATACAGTAGTGAATTACCCCAGAGCACTCCCTGTATCTTGGTCTCCCCTAGGCTGTTGTAATACCACAGCAAAGTTTGTTGAGCTGTTTATTACAGTGAGGATTCTCCTTGTAGCTTCTTTACAATAATACAGGATGTCAGGAGGGAGACTTCAGAGAATTTTGTTTCTCCATACTGGACACACTAATCAAGCATTAAAAATGTATGCAAAAGGGTTTAATAAGCTACTTTTTGTATATAAGTGTATTATTTTGCAACATCAAGTATATGAAACTCACTAAATACATTAGTAGCTATTCATCATTAACATGGATTTTGATGTAAAAATTGGGACATTAAAGCCTGATCATTGTTATTACAGGGAAATCTATCAAAAAATATTTCACAGAAATTTTTCTCACATAATGTGTTTTTCATGGTTCTGTCTGTGACTGTAATACCAAAGTAAGATGATAAGTGTCATTGTGGTAGGATGTATTAGTCTCACGTTACAATAGACAAAACTATGGCAAAGTGAACAAAGATTCCAATTAACAGACAGCTGCCTGAGTAATGTAAGCTATAAAAGATTTTACTGTGTATTCACTCACAAAATACACACAGGCCAGGTGCAGTAATATGCTATAATAAAATGGGAGAGTGTATTCTTGTAGCATGGAAACAATATAGATAGTTATATTGAAATAACAATACAAGTTAGACTTTTTATTTTTTTTAGTTAAAGTCCATTTTGGTTTTCAGTGTATGAACAGTAGAAATCAGTAAGAAGAAAATAAATAAAGGAATATAAATAATACAGGGAGTCACGGATCACTGTCCCCAGTGTGGGTATCTCCATGCAGAAAGGCTCACTGTCAATATACCGAAGAAATATTGATTCTGGTCCGAACACCCCAGTCATCAGCTGGAGTTCATTATAGGGTGAAAACAGACTTAAAACTACTTTATTTCGGCTCAGGTAAGGTAAGGAACAGGAGAACCAATGGGACAACACACACAGGGGATGAACAGTGCGACATAAAACACACCACAGCATTACCATACTGATAAGCCACCCCCCCCCCACACACACTAACACCCTTGTCTAACAAACAAAGGAACTCCCCTCCACCTCATGACAGGGAGGGGAATGGCATGGTTACAAAACTGGCTTCTTACAGTTCCAGGATTGAGACCAACATAAATCTGGCTTAATCTGGTGCTCAAGGCTAGATGGGAGCGTTGAGATATTTAGGACAATAAAGCAACAATACAGTATACAACAGAGAATGAGTACTGCATATACAACACTCTATAATGAATACATCAGCTAACAATACAACACATCTCCCAAGGTATGACACAGACATCAGGTAATAGGACACAGAGAGCACGAACACCCTGTACCTACAAGGGACACATTTTGACATTGACATAGGAGGGGGCTGGGGAACAGTATAAAATGTCAGACCCACCCAAAACCGGCTGACACACACATTCCAAAAGCATCTCTAGATTCATGTGTCCCAAGTGACTGCCGTCACACAGGGTAAAATAATAAGACATCCAACTGTACAATAGGGCAAAAAAAATCAAATGCATCCACTCAAAATAGGAAAGGCAATAAATAATTAAACAAGGGTAGGGACAATACTGTGGATTAAAGAAGCTACACGTGGAAGGGGTTTATCGTGTTCCCATTTCTCTCTATATCAGATTAGAAATGTAAGAAAGTAGAGGGGAAGATTGGAAGAGGGGAATTAACAGAAGGGGAAGGGAATTAACAGAAGGGGAAGGGAATTAACGACTAAGCAGGAAAAAAACGGGGGAGGTAAGAGAAAGAGAGGAAAAGGGTGGAAGGGGCATTTACAGTAAGACTTGGAGAGGGGCATGAGGGGCACAGCCTTGGCCACCCAGATGTTGTGGAACTATATTGGCCATGATACTCATTAAGTCGACGTTCCTATTTAGGGAAGCCTACCACCCAACTCACTGACGCAACCATCAATCACTCTCACCTTACAGTCCTCTCCTCCTGTTTCCAACCCCAACCCTTCTAGATTGTGGGTTCCTATGGGAATAGTGCCCTCATCTCCTCCTGTACTGTTTGTCAAATGTTGTTCAATGTATTGTAACCCTGTCTATACTGTGCCTATTGTACAGCGCTGCGGAGTATGCTGGCGCTTTATAAATAAAGAATAATAATAATAATAAAGTCAACAGAAATATGGGAAAAGTAGTTCCAAAACATCTGAAGGGCCAGGATGACACCCTTGCAGTAGGGGATGGGTAAGCAATTTTTTTTAGCTATTTTTTACAGTGAGCAACTTAAAATAATCGAAACATTGATTCTCTATGAAATGAGCCTAACATCTCTTAGTACATGTTAATGATGACTATAGACTGCTGTGGACAGAGGCCAATCTTAAGCCTGGAAAGGGGGCTTAAACATGAGTAGGGAAGGTGCAGTATCCCGGAAGCAGACCCATGCCTATAGTAAGCATTGGGCATGGGTTAGATAAGGTTGGGGCTCGTCTGCAGCCTACAGGAAACAGACGTTATGACCAATAGCTAGTCCAGGTTTGGTTTTAAAAATGACTTATCGATGACTCCCGAGGGCCAACCAAATCCTCCCCTTCCTAAGCATTTTCTGACCGAGACGGGACCCATTCCCTATGACCGTTTGCCCATGCAAAACGCGGGTTCATTCCTAACCCGATTTCACCACCATAGACTCATACAAACACTGCGATCTCATGCCCCTCTCCAAAACTATATTAGACCACCCACACAATTTGAGGCATTGATAGAGAGAGGCAGATACCCATCACACTGCCTCTCCTTGATGTATGATATGTTACAGGCATTAACTCCTCTGACTAGCTCCTCACGCACTAGCTGGGAACGGGAATTGAACCACGCATTTGAAGACCACCAGTGGCGCGCAATCTGCCTATTAGCACATTCCAGCTCCACCGCAGTCAGGGTTCAGGAGGCTAATTATAAGGTGCTGACGAGATGGCATAAGACGCCCCAAGTCCTCAACCACTATGCAGATCAGGAGACTGGTGGGTGCTGGAAATGTGCATAGCAAATGATGGAGAAAGGAGACAAAAATAAATAAAAAAAGACCAAGTTTTTTTCTTTCTACGGAAAAAAGAGAACCTGGTCCCTTTTTTTGTTCTGGAAATTCGTTAAGAGGTCTTCGTGGATTTGACCCAAGAAACAAATCCACTGGCATTATCACCCAGAGCTTGGTCATAAGCTCCATACAATGTGAGTTGATATTCCATTTATAATACTTCACATACTGATTGACGGACCTACACAAGAAGGTCTTTCTTCCGTCTCTTATGTTTTCTTTCATACCCAATGAAATGAGAGGAACCACCAATCACGGAGGGTTTGGGTCTCCTTCGATGCACTAAGAAGTAAAAGGACCCAGACGCACTTTATCACTCAGAGCCAGTGTCAGGGCTCTGCACTTGTGAGTGAATAATTATACCAGTGCTATACCTTATCACTATTTGTACACCCTGCACTATTATATGCATTTTGTGTTTTGCTTCCTTTTTATATAACCCATGTGGACGATACATATCATGAGAACCACCTGAATACCAAGAAGCGATTACCGTTGCGCCACCAGATATGTATATCTATATCTGTTGTCACACTGGTTTGGGGGAAACCTCTATAGATCTGGTTTGGCATTGGGATATTGGTGGAGGTACAAATTTGGGCGCTGACCACCTTCTTTTTTTTGTGCGTTTTATTAGTATATACCAGCGCTGGTGGTCGCCCGTGGCTCCCCCTCCTCCACTGGGGCACTGGTGCCCACCGGGGCAGATGCTGCCTTCTTCCTGTCTTCTGCCAAATCCAAAAAATAACACGTAAATAATGCAGACTGGAAAAAATGGTATATCTATACACTATATTGCCGAAAGTATTGCGACTCCCTTCCACTACCCACTAGCACTACTAGCTTGACCCACCACTACTCCCATCTCATTGTTCTAAAGTCACAAAATATTTATTTATTTCCCCTGCATATAGACATATATTACCGTTCAATTATATATATTTTTCAGAAGTAAACATTACGTTTATTCAATAAAAACTATTATTTGTGTTGCCGACTGCTTTTAGTTATTTTATAGATGCCTCAGCTTCTGCGAATAAAACTGCGGATTTTGCAGAAACAACAGAAATCCGCCATTTTGTTTTGAAATTTGCATCTAAAGTGTTCAATGACACTGCTGTAGCAAACTGAATTGCTGCGCTGCAACAATTCAGCAGCTGCTGAGGACGTATTGAACGCGGCTCTGTTTGGATGCACTTTCAGAAGAACTACATGTCCCATCCTACCACTAAGCAGAGACGCAGAGATTTTTGTTGATGCGCAGGTGGGAGCCAATATTGGGCAAGCTGCGGGTCATCTCGTATGCATCACTTAATCACAACAACCTCCCCCCCTAGCATACTACAGTACACAGTGCCAAAAGAAATCCAGCATTGTAATTTCATCTACATACATCAAATATCAAAATTTTCACGAATACGTAAAATCCCAAAAAAGAAGAGCTATGGCAAAAATGCATGTATGAGTCCTAAAAACGCAAAGCTATACACATTGCATGGAGTAGATAAAGGAGTAGATAAATCAACGTATTTCTGTGCACATTAGCACATGTAAGCACATTATTATTATTATACAGGATTTATATAGCGCCAACAGTTTGCGCAGCGCTTTTTACAATATAACATGACACTTACGTTTGGCTATGACGCGACAGATGTGCCTCAGCTGCTCCTGCTCGCGTGCCTTCAGATCAGACCAGCGTTTTCGGAGCTGGTCCTTCGTCCGTTCTTTCCCAAATAATTTCGCGATGGTGGTGCGTAGCTTATCAAGGATACGGTCCTTCCACGCGTTATTCTTTCTGCCGTAAGGGCCCTTACGGCAATCGTAATCATTTTTATCAAAGATGCGGACCAGCTCCAACATCTACTCAAATGCCATGTTGCTGGCCCTCTTCTTCCTGGGTGGTGTCTCTGGGGTGGAAGCAGATGAGGAGGTGTCTGAATGGGACTCTCTTCTTTCAGCCATGATATAAATTATAAATAAATTCAATATTATTTGGCCTGTCAAAAAATTGTCAAAACTCTCTACAAAAATGGCTCAATAAAGTTTATGACATCCGCCCTCGCGCATGCGCGACCCACGTACGAATCGGATCTGATTACGACAGAATTATCGTTGCGACAGAATTATCGGATCATTGGAAACAAGTGATACGCATTTACAAATACAAAATTTAAAGAATCAGCGATATAACCGATAATAGTTAAATATACGATGTTCAAAATTACCGAAATGGAACCGAAATCATGAATAGAGCGAAAATAAATTTAGATTTGACACATTTCAAGTCCATTTGAAAACTCCGAAAATTTTTCGTTTCACCTCGGAAAACTTTTCGTATCTGCCGGTTTTCGGATCCGATCTGATTCGGAAATTCGGCCGAATCCGGAGACACGAATCAGGAAATTTCGTGAAAATTCCGAAATTCCGAAACCCAAAACGCACATCCCTAGCGTGCGCTAAACGACCTTGTTCATGGACTACCGCGGACAAGGTGATCTGTTAGTAGGTCATCAGGCACTACGTTTTAACGACTCGCGCTAAATTTTTCCTTTAGTGATGGTGTTTTAGCTCACACCAGGTGATAGGGCCCTTAGTTTTATTAAGTGATATGATTTATTGGTGAAAATCTTTAGTGCCCCCCCCCAGTTTTGATGGCGGTATCCTATGTGCCTCCCCTAAATATTGTTCCTAGAGTCACCACTGGGTGTGTGTGTGTAATGTTCTGCTCGGGGGGGTGTAATGTTCTGCTGGGGGGGTGTAATGTTTTACTGGGAGGGGTAATGTTCTGCTGGGGGGGTGTAATGTTTTGCTGGGGGTATAATGTTTTGCTGGGGGGTAATGTTTTGCTGGGGGGTAATGTTTTGCTGGGGGTATAATGTTTTGCTGGGGGGTATAATGTTTTGCTGGGGGGTAATGTTTTGCTGGGGGGGGTAATGTTTTGCTGGGATGTATAATGTTTCGCTTGGGGGGTAATGTTTTGCTAGGGGGTAATATTCTGCTGGGGGTAATGTTCTGCTGGGGGGTAATGTTCTGCTGGGGGGGTGTAATGTTCTGCTCGGGGGGTGTAATGTTCTGCTCGGGGGGTGTAATGTTCTGCTCATGGTATAATGTTTTGCTGGGGGGTATAATGTTTTGCTGGGGGGTAATGTATTGCTGGGGGTGTAATGTTGTGCTGGGGAGATGTGTGTGTGTAATGTTCTGCTGGGGGTGTGTGTATAAAGTTCTGCTGGGGTGTGTGTGTAATGTGCTGCTGGGGTGTGTGTAATGTTCTGCTGGGGGGTTTGAGTAAACTGATATTGGTACATTATTGTGAGGTTTATTGCTGTGGAGCTCTGTGATACGCTCATACACACTGCACATTACTGTGAGTTTTATTGCTGTGGAGCTCTGTGATAGAGTAATGGGCAGTGTGTACGAGTGTGAGTTTTATTGCTGTGGAGCTCTGTGATACGCGCATACACACCGCACATTACTGTGAGTTTATTGCTGTGGAGCTCTGTGATACAGTAATGGGCAGTGTGTATGAGTGTGAGTTTTATTGCTGTGGAGCTCAGTGATACTTTCATACACACAAACTGAACATTACTGTGAGGTTTATTGCTGTGGTGCTCTGTGATATGCTCATACACAGCGCACATTACTGTGAGTTTTATTGCTGTGGAGCTCTGTGATAGAGTAAATGGGCAGTGTGTACGAGTGTGAGTTTTATTGCTGTGGAGCTTTGTGATACGCGCATACACACCGCACATTACTGTGAGTTTATTGCTGTGGAGCTCTGTGATACAGTAATGGGCAGTGTGTATGAGTGTGAGTTTTATTGCTGTGGAGCTCAGTGATACTTTCATACACACAAACTGAACATTACTGTGAGGTTTATTGCTGTGGTGCTCTGTGATATGCTCATACACAGCACACATTACTGTGAGTTTTATTGCAGTGGAGCTCTGTCATACGCTCATACACAGCGCACATTACTATGAGATTTATTGCTGTGGAGCTCTGTCATACGCTCATACACAGCGCACATTACTGTGAGTTTTATTGCTGTGGAGCTCTGTCATACGCTATATGAAATGAATTTAAGGGGAGGGGGTGAAAGTAATTAAAGGGGAAAAATGAATTAAGGGGGAGTGAATTGAATTAGAGGACGAGGACCCTGCTGCCAGTCTGCTTCTGGAGACCTGGAGTCGGACAGTGGACCACAGCAACAGAGTGAGAGTGGTAGTTAGCAGGATCACAGGGAAACACTGGGAGTGGCAGGCAGTTTGAAATATGTGGGTATATTGGCACAGCAAGACCAGGGGGCACCACCAGGCCACTTTGCAAATTTGTTCAGTGACTGGTGCCCCTCCTATGCCACATTGTCAAAGGAGGCGACCACACACTCTGTAGATTGGCCCTGTGGCGCAGGAGGGGCACCAGGCACACCATAGATTGAGGACACCAAACACTCCCGATTGGCATGGCACGGATTGGGTGGAGGGGGGCACCAAAACGCAACTACGCCTGATAAAACAAAAATGCTTGCACCGGCACTGGATACCACACACAGACATATACATATATATCAACACGCAGACCTATATATACGTATATATCAACACGCAGATATATATATACACCCACCCACAGACCTCAGACCATATATACACATACACACATGGGGGATGGCATGTGGACCTCTCTCCCTCCCGATCGGCGGCATTGCGGGGGTTAACCCAGGCACCGTTTGGAAGGGCACAGCCTGCCCTTCCAAATGGTACCTGGCATTAACCCCATGGGGGCCGGATCACGAATCGGCGCTGAAAAGCGCCGGTTCGTGATCCTTTCCCGTAGCTGGCCGACATCTTGGATGTCGGCCAAGCTTCCGGGAATGCCCCCTGAGGACTGGCGTCATCGTGCATAGCACGATGACGCCAGTCCTGGAGTTAACCCCTAACTGCCACCAATGGTGGAGATAGAGGGTTCATTGGAACCCCCTATCTCCCGATCCGTGGCAGTTAGGGGTTAATGTTTGGTATTGTTGGATCGGCCCGTGCATGGCCGTTCCAACGATACCAAACATGAGTATAAAAAAAGTTTGTAAAAAAAAAAAATAAAAATAAGAATAAAAAAATATTTAAAAGAAAAATTATAAAAAAAAAATAAACAATTTTTTTTTCTTTTTTTTGGTTTGTTAATGCAGCAATATTGTTCCCATTTCAATTATAACGTGACAATGATGCTGCACTGACGATTTTTGTATGCGGTGCGTTTGTTAAAAATCATGTAATTTTCCCCAAAAAAAAATGTAACGAGACCCCATCTCAAATTTTTTTAACAAGCGCACCCCATACAAAATATAACCGCAATTGCTCGCATGTTAAAATGTGAAAAAAAAACACTTTACACGTTGTAAATTATTGAAAATTCATATTTTATTGCATTTTTTGTTATAATATACAGACAGGTCATGACGTATACATATAATAATGACATATTATGAATCTGCCGAGTCTGACGGAAAGAACGATATATAATATGTCTGGGTCATATACTAAAATAAGCCTTCAAAACATGTTTAAACATGATGAGCAAAACCGGTAAAAATGACCTCAGCACAGAGGCGGGAAAAGCCTCAGCAGCGAAAGGGTTAAAGGCTGGAACATTTTGGAGTGGCCATCGCAGTCACCTGACTTAAATCCGATTGAGAACCTCTGGTGGGACTTAAAGAAAGCAGTTGCAGTGCACAAGCCTAAGAATGTGACTGAACTGGAGGCTTTTGCCCACGACGAATGGGCGAAGATACCCGTAGATCGCTGCAAGACACTTGTGTCAAGCTATGCTTCACGTTTAAAAGCTGTTATAACTGTAAAAGGATGTTGTACTAAGTACTAAGATTGAATGTCACTTGGGGGTTGAATAAAACGGATAATGATGTGAGCACAGAAAAGACATTTGTGGTTATTTCATTATAAATGTTATATTTGTCTGACCTACACGTGCCTCTTTGATTTAATTGTAAGCAAGATGACTGAATGATCAAAATCAATGTCAAACTGGCCAAAACACTCAATTTCAGTGGGGGTTGAATAATTTTGAACACAACTGTATCATACCTGCCCTTACCTTCCTCTATAAATTTGCTAAAAATATACACACAAAAAAAAAACCACTGCCTGAGACCCCGCGCAGCCCACATGCCACCCCCCTCTACCTGGCTGAATGTATCTAATATATATAACTAAATACATTCAGCCAGGTAGAGAAAGAAAAAAAAAGGTTTTATTTTATGTTCCCGGGGACATTTAAAAATGTCCTCGGATTTTATTTTTTTTAGAAATGTGTCGCCTTACCTTAGCCTGGTGGTCAATGGGGGCTCCCTGGATCCTGGTTGTGGGGGGGGGGGTCTGCCGTTGCCACAGGTGCAGTGTGGCTCCCTCCCTGCACCGCCTGTCTCTGCCACATGCACCCGGGCGACTAGGGCACACAGTCGCAGCTCTGTCATCCGGCAGCTGCATGCTCCTCAAGGGGCTGCTCTCTACAGTGCCTGATTAGAGGGCCGTGTCTGCCTGATGTTTTAGTAACAAGAATGTTTTATCCCATAGACTTCAATGTTAAAAATATTCCCGTTTTAATTCAATATCTAATAAACCGTTGCTTATAATATTATGCAGTAAAGAGTCTCTTTATTTCTAGATTTTTTAGTATTTTTTAAGCATTTTTTATACTTTTTTCAATTTTTTTTTTTTTTTCAAACTTTTGGCGAACGGCCTGTAAAGTTCGAAGTTCACGAACTTTCGAACAGCCGATGTTCGATTCGAACTCCGAACAGATCCGAACCAAACGCTCATCCCTATTTATTAGATATAGCAGAAAGGTTTCCATCAACATGACTTTATAGATTTTTAACGTAACCATCTGCAATGTGGTGAAGGATTCTGGTTTCCATGTCAAAATATTAATTACTATCAGGGTTATTCAGAGAGCGGTGAAAAGCAGGAGTAGGACTGGAGAATGAAAATTTCTAGGTCAAAATAGCCAAACCAGAAAAATTCTCCCATTCATCTTACTTTCCAAATCGGCTATTTTGACCTAGAATTTTTCATTCTCCAGATATTCTCCAGTCATTCTGCTTTTCATGCTCTCTGAATAACCCTGTATGTGTACATATTAATCCATAACTGCTTTTTATCCACATGAATTATCTAATTGAACCCACATAAAGCCTATTCTATTCAGGGTCAGACAAGTGTATGAAAGCTTGCGTTTTACAGCATATTCTGTTTATTCTGGCAGGAACATATTTAAAATGAAATGTATAATTATGGAACATTTTGTGATCCTCCCTCGACGCAATTAACCTAATAATCTTACAATAAAGCAGCCAGTTAATTATGGTGTTAAAATAAAGATCTGTGTAGCTTTCTGTAGCCAGACTTGAGATACAAACCCGATTAGCATAATGAAAGAAGTACTACGCTAGAATGAAGCACAGAAAAAAACTAGTGGGGACTTGAAACAGCAGCAGATCAACACCGTGTACTTTGTGAGCCCAGACGTGCAGAAAATCCAGTAATTAAGTTCTGATCTCAGTTCTCACACACGTAAACGTCCCAAAGAGTCTGGGTATACAGGGTCACCATAAAGCATAACGCTGGAGCGATGGGCAAGACCCAACAAAAATCCTAAAGACTGCAATTTAAATGCTCCAATGGAATTGACTGTTTTTCAAGGTTTCGTTATGGAGCCTCAGGCATAAAACATCACATTTTTCAGTGAAGCAGTTGTGCCAGGTTTCTATATATCAAAGTCAGTCGACACTGTACATGGGTCAGTGAAGGCCTGGTATCTACATTTTGCAAACAATGCAGGAGAAAGGTTCTATCATCCAGTATATGTTTACTCTGGTAATGATCAAAGTCAAGTTGATCAGTTTAAAAGCAAAACCTACAGAAATCCGGCTGGGTGGAGTAGAGGTAATGTCACCGCTCTGCGTGGAGAGAGCCTGTGGAGTCATGGGTTCGATCCCAACAAGCAACCTCTCCAGTAAGTGTCCTTGGGCAAGACACCTAACGGTACATACTCGCCACCCAGGACATACTTGAAAACAAGAGAAATCTTAATGTATCCTTCCTGGTAAAATCCTTTCTCAAAAAAAAAAAAAAAAAATCAGAGAGTATGGTGAATAGTTTGCCACCATACCTATAGGTCCATACATGGGTGTGCCTGGCGTGTCCAGGCACACCCTAACGTAGGGCAAAGAAGTCATTTTCACCCCCTACGTTGACATTTTAGGCTGGGGTCAGATGAACAGAAAAGTGCGTTTAGCCGCACTTTATTACGGCTGTGGTAGCAGCAAATGACGTCCAATGACGGCCAACATACAAAGTACGGCCACACGAAAGTTCGGCCGCGAAACGCAAGCAGCAAACAAACGCATTTTTCTATAACGTTGAACCGCTAGTACTGACGCACAGAGTGCGCTGCGTCGGCATAGCGGCGTGTGTGCATGATTAGGATACGTCAGACGCTGCACATGTCCTGCCAACATCACGTCCATTTGTTTTTAATAGCTCTGTCGAAAATCGCAGCCGTGATTGCGCACCGTATGACCGCTATCGCGTCTTCTGTCAAAAAGTGCGTCCATGCGTTCGGACGCACTTTTTGAAGGTAGACGAAAAAATTGCGTTAGTCTGACCCTAGCCTGAGATGCCCTTTATCTGGTTCATGATGAGTAATTTGAAAATGGACTTTATCTGGGATTACAGGCTTTTTAGAGCTAAAGAAAAATTTGTATTTTGTGCAAAATCTTCTAAACATACTTGTTCAATTAATAAATGCACTGTGGGTATATACGCCAGTGGGCCCATACAATTTATATATGTACTTCTGAAAAAGAGAATATTGAAACTTTAGGTTTCCATATTAACATCCGTTCTCTAATGTTCTAGATGCAAAAAAAAATCAGCCCGGGACAAGGAAACTAGGAACTAAGAAAGCGATTACAGTGAAAGAATACTTCTCCAGGGATAATTAAATCTGATTTTATTTGATACGATTATTTCTTGATAAGGATTGGAAGCCTATAAAAAAAAATAGTGCACATATATTACTCAGGGGGATCGGATTGTAATTGGATCACAAATCAAAAGCATTTCGTTATCCTTTAAAATGCATCGCTGAGATTCCACGGGGAATAAGGAAAAATAGAGAATCTTATTTGATTTGAATATCTATTAATACTAGAAATGAAAGTAGCACAAAAGAATTTTAAGATTTAATTACGAAATGTCATTTGATTATACTTTTAAAGGTTTCCCACATGACATCCAATACACGCAATGGAAAGAAAGCTCCTCACCAATCCAAGATGTAAATCCTTACTCAAGATTTAAACTAGTGTTCTGCAACCTTGGTCCTCCTAATCAAAAGCTGATTATCAGGGAAATGTAGTTTCAAAGCATCTGGAGGACTGCGTTGTTTGACCCCTGATTTAGATTGTTAAATTAAAGTCCATGTTCCTAGGGCAGATAGACTACTGTACTTCTGGAATTCGGAAGTCCCTGCAGCCTTTTTACATAATTTTGCAAATTATGTAATGCAAAAGCTCCAACGTTCGAAATTTGTTTACCTTTTGCCGCATTCTACACTGTTGACCACCCTCTCTTGCTCCTAACGCTGTGTCAACTTGGCCTCAGTGACACTGCTCTCTCTTGGTTCTCTTCCTAGCTCTCTCTTTGCTCCTTCAGTGTCTCCTTAGCTGGTGTCTCTTCATCACCACTTCCTCTCTCAGTTGGGGTGCCTCAAGGCTCTGTTCTGGGTCCTCTACTCTTCTCAATCTATACTGCCTCTCTGGGCAACCTCATATCTTCCTATGACTCCAATATCATCTCTATGCTGACGACAACCTAATCTACCTTTCCTCCCCGTTCTCTCTCCTCCTCTGTTGGACCGCGTTACAGCCTGCCTCTCGGCTGTCTCCGATTGGATGACTTCCCGTTTGCTAAAGCTCAACCTCTAAAACTGAACTTCTCGTCTTCCCTCTCTCTAAATCCTCCATTTTTGTAGCCATTTCCCTTCAGGTAAATGGTGCCACCATTACTTCTACCTCTCAGGCTCGCTGCCTCTGGGTCCTCTTGGACTCAGATCTATCCTTTATTCCTCACATTCAGTCATTAACCAAATCCTGCTACTTCCAGCTAAAAAACATTGCACGCATACGTCCCTTCCTTAATCAGGACTCTGCTAAAATGCTCATCCAAGCTCTTATTATCTACCATCTGGACTACTGTAACCTCCTTCTCTCTGGCCTTAAATGATCCCAGATTCTCCCTTTGCAGTCTGTTATGAATGACTCTGCCAGACTCATACACCTCACCTCCCACACCTCCCAAACCTCACCCCTTTGTCAATCTCTACACTGACTCCCTGTTTCCTTTAGAATCCAATTCAAAATGCGGGTCCTCACATACAAAGCTCTCCATAACCACACTCCTGCCTACATCTCCTCCCTTATTAGCAGGTACATCCCGTCCTGACCACTCTGCTCTGCCAATGACCTGATGTTATCTGGTCCTTGTACCTGAAACCCCAACTCCCGCCTTCAGGACTTCTCCCTAGCTGCCCCCTTTCTATCGAACTCCCTCCCACGCAACATCAGACTCTCCCCGTCTCTCCAGTCCTTCAAGACATTGCTGAAAATCCATTACTTTAGGGAAACCTATCGGCTCATGTGCTGCCTTAGGGCAGAGAAGATTCAAGGTTTACATAGAAATGTATATGTTGTGTTAGAGCGCCATCTAGTGGCTGTTTTATTTCATAGCACTCTGGTATTCAGCCAGCCTTCCTAGAATCCTATAGGCTGGCTAGTCACATGCTTCCCTCCAGCAAGGGATTGTGGGAAGAAGAACCTCATTTCCTTACCACAGGAGCTGAAAGACACATCTGGCAACCATCTCTCTCCTCTATGAGAAGCATAGTCGGTAAGGACTTTAGCTTAACGTTCCCCTAGCCATCCGACAGTCCCTACCAGCTTTAGAAGCACCATATGTACTGTATATATGTTTCCTCTTACATTGCAGCCACCTGCTTTTCACATGGTTGCAGCATGACCTAGTGTTTTAAATTGACACACCTTGTTTCTGTAATGTTATGTGTTACTGCTATACAAATCTGTGTATATTCTGTATTTTTACACTATACTTCTCCGCTTTTCCACAGTTTTACCACTCAACATCACACACTTACACATCATGCATGTGCATGCAGTTGTGTTCCTACAACGAGTTAATAAACCTAAAGACTGCAAACCAGCCTCATTTATTCGACTCGTAGGAAAGGTTTAGCTGCTTGCTAAACTCTGCATAGACTCCGGGAGTACGCCGAGTGTGGACAGGACAGCTCACTTCCTAATCCCCCATTGTTCATTTCTTGCTCCTTCTTCCCACACTGCCCACACGCACCCCGTTACTTATTTTACTCTATTCACCCTCACCTAGCGTGTCACCCCTATCCTCTTAGATTGTGAGCTCTAGTCTCGAGCAGGGTCTTCCTACTGTTTTGTGTGTGCGTAATGTGTATGTACATTTGTTATTCTGTTTCTCCCATTGTTTCTCCCATTGTACAGTGCTATGGAACATGTTGGCGCTTTATAAATGCTTGTAACTGTAACAGGTTCCCTAGCACCGGTGCTGAGTGATGGATTGAGGTTGTGCATGCATGCACAGCAGCAAGCCTTCTCTCAGGTTGCTCACTGACCGAGTTGGTAATTGGTGACCAACTTGGTGACTGGTAGCCCGGCAATTTTAAATCCCAGCTGAGTGGGGACGTGTATGTGGGCAGTAGAAACTCTGCCACTTCACACAGCATTATCTACCAAACTGGGTAGGGGGTGCACTACACAAAGCCCAACCACTTTAAAAGGCTAAAGTGGACAGGCTGTGCAGAGTGTCCGTTTAAAGGAGCATTCAAGCGGGTCTTAAATTAAGCCTTAAGAAGTCCAGGGCACTATTACAATCTTCACGCTAAAACGGGGACACTAAGGAGAAAAACCTGTGCCTGCAGGTTTCTCCTTAGTGTCCCCATTTTAGAGTGATATTACGGTGTAGGTGCTAATCCAGCAGCCTGCAATGTAACCCGGCGCTAAGCCTTGGGATGCTCATAGCAGCGCTAAGCGCCGCCACGAGCATCCTCTCCATAGGACTCCATTGAGGCTAACGCTGCCGGTCACATGACCTGCAGGATCTTGCCTCGCTATTTATGTATCTGCCCCTGAGCCCCGTAATCTGCCTTGGTTTATATCCTGTTTTTCTGTAATTGGTTCTGTGTCTAGTTCATTTTTCATGTCATACCCCTCTGTCTCTAACCTATGTTTAGCTCATCCAGTTTCCTTCTAGTCTTGTTATCTGTTCTAAATACAAATATATTGTGTCAAGATGTTAATGTCATATGATAGAGCTGGGCAAATTGATAAGAGAATGCTGTAACTCAGATGGTGAGAGCGGGGGTAACCCTATAATAACAATGTTAAGAATCTTGCAGATACAGTGCAGATGCGAGAGTAGGTTTGGTGATAAAACTTTACTTTTACTGGTAAGCTTTAAAAGCATACATATATCATGTCCATGGGTGACAGGTCCCACCCTACAGAGAAATGGGGGGGGCACATGAAGAAAAGAAAGGCCCACAACAGAGAGATACAAAACATATAGAGACCCTGTATGTGTATAACAGGAAAAACCCAAATAACTTGCCCTCAGGATCCTTGAAGTGGTCCTGAGATTTTGTTCCTACAAAGATATATAGAACATGTATACGTTACCCTGCAGAGGTTCATTCCTAATGTCTGGGGGTCAGCGGTGTATTTTGGCATAGGCCGACGAGGCCTAGGGCAGCAGTTTCCAGGGGGCGGCCGCCCCGCCGCTCAGTGGGACCCGCCTGTCACTGTGACCGACTGCCCCGCGGGACGCGCTGTCACTAAATCACCGGCCGCTGAGCACTGCCTCTTAAGACCCCCTCACTGCTGCATGGAGGAAGTGTGCATTGTGCGCTGGGAGGAAGTGATATGATGTCACTTCCTCCCAGCGCCAGCACTCCACTTCATGCAGATGCTGCAGGAGGAGAGGAGGCACGCAGGACCCAGCCCCAGGATTGAAGGGGGGTGCTTTAACGAAATGAGTGGGGAGCTGGGGGCAATATATACATGTGATCTGGGGGAAAATATATCCATATGAGAACTGGGGCAAATATATCCATGTGTGAGCTGGGGGAAAATATACCCATGTGTGAGCTGGGGGGCAAATATACCCATGTGCGAGCTGAGGGCAAATATATCCATGTGCGAGCTGGGGCAAATATATCCATGTGCGAGCTGGGGGGCAAATATATACATGTGTGAGCTGGGGGCAAATAAATCCATGTGAGCTGGGGCAAATATATCCATGTGTGAGCTTGGGGCAAATATATCCATATGTGAGCTGGGGCAAATATATTCATGTGTGAGCTAGGGGCAAATATATCCATATGTGAGCTGGGCGGCAATATATCCATGTGTGAACTGGGGCAAATATATCCATGTGTGAGCTGGGGACAAATATACCCATGTGAGCTGGGGCAAATATATCCATGTGTGAGCTGCTGGGGACAATATATCCATGTGTGAGCTGGGGGCAATATATATCCACGTGAGCTGGGGCAATATATATCCATGTGAGCTGGGGCAATATATATCCATAAGAGCTGGCCTGGGGACAGTTGTGTTTTATTGCTGTGATGTGCAGCACTTTGATACGCTCATACATAGTGCATATTTCTGTGGTTTTTATTGTTGTGCAGCTCTGTGATACGCTCAAAGCATAAAAGGTGGAGCCTAAAGAGGAAGGGCGGGGTTTAACCAGGAAGAGGTGTGACTGACATGAAGGGGTCTGTCAAATTTAAATTAGGGGGTGCACGAGTTTAATCAGTCCTAGGGCAGCACAAAACCTAAATACACCACTGCTGGGGGAAGGTGAGGGCACGTAAGCAGAGGAGAAAACCAGCGTTGCATGCCCACTGGTCCAGGAAGCAAATTAACCTTAGAAGATCAGGGATAGAGTCTCAGGATAAAAATTGAATAGGTCAGTGCATGTGCTCTAGCTCTGCGCATTTCGCCATGGTGTCGTCATCAAAGAGCATGCAAGTAGGCATGAAGATAGACAGACCATAACAAGATAAGAGGTGACCAGTTTATAGTAACATATTGAGGTGTGATTACTATGCAACAGCTGACACAGGTAGGGGTGATGCAATCTGTGCCTGTCCAGCCTCAAATGGGTTGAGTTCCAGATGCCAGAGGGTGATTAGCATATATGGTGCTTGCGGCATACACAGAGCAGGAAGGAGAAACTAAGTGCATCTTTTCTTGTGGTTTGTAGCATATGCAAAACAATCTTCAGAGGGGGCGAATATCGCGATGGCTCAACCCCCTTCATTATAGATGAAGCAGGCAGGAAAATGGATTGATTGCTACTTTGTATACACCTTCTAAACCCACTGCCTGGACTTGGCATGTGCCTCAAGAGTGTGGCCACGTTTACCACTCACCCATCAGTGCCGAGGCCAACCACTGTGCCAGAAGCTATTGCGCACATACCGTGCAGTCGTATGAGCCACTTGATTATTTGTCGCGCTTTCGTGTGAGGCTGAAGGCGCCAAGCATCCGTATGAATACATTGGCTGCAGTAGTTTCTGTATCATAAGTGAAGTGCGCATGCGTTTGGTTAGTGCTACAAAAGTATGATGGAGATCTATGGCCAGCATAAAGTCTGCTAAAGCACCCCCTAATGCACAGACTTAATATGTCCAGGTTTGCATTTCTAGCCGACGGCAAGCCAAAAAAAAAGCGGTGGATTAACCATTCATGTGCAGGGTGATCTAGAACTGGAACCATCCAGGAAACATGATGGAAAAACCGAGGTATATGGGGTCTCACTGCTATTATCTCATGAACCATTCGCTACTAACATATGGTGGGCACAAAGCCATAAGTGGTTAGGCGATGTATGCATTGCAGCAGGTGGAAGACCCTTACTGAGCTGGGTAATCAATCAGTTTAAAACCGTGATGGTCATATTGGATCAAACCCAATGTGGATATTGGAGATCATATTGATCCTTTTTGCTGTTTGTGACTGTTGACGCGATAGACACCTGTGGCCATATGGGGTTAGGTATTGTTGCAGCGGGTAGAACTGCCGCATTTGGTTCCAAGCATGCATAGTGTGTTGAATATAGGTCATTCATAACAGAGATCTGGTTTGTCATAAAAACGGGCATAGAGTCTTCAGCTTAATTAAAAATCCAAAACATTTTGCGCTGCTGGAGACGTCTATCGAGGCCGCCACCCCTCTCCACCAGGGTCGTTTTTTCCAATCCCATGAATTCTTAGACCCTCTGGGCTATTCTCAAGGTACACCCTGAGGTAGCGTGAGATTGATGTCTCTGGCATCACGGACAGATCTTATGTGTTCCATAATTCTGAGCTTGAGCTCCCTAATGGTAATTCTTGTTTTCTTTATTTGTTTCCCAGCCCCTCCCCCATTTCTCTGTAGGGTGGGACCTGTTACCCATGGACATGATATATGTCTTTTAGGCTTACCATTAAATGTTAGATTTTGTCACCGAACCTACTTTGTTATCTGTTCTATCCAGTGTCAGTTCCTTTCCTGTCTCACCCTTGTGTCTAGCTCCCTTCCTAGTCAGCCCCTGTCCTGTCTCGTCCCTTTGTCTAGCTCCCTTCCTTGTCAGTTCCTTTCTTGTCTCGACCCTGTCTCTAGCTACTTTCTAATCTCCTCCTTACCTTCAGTTCTGTTTCTGTATATCCCAGTGTTAATTAAACTTCACTGTGTGCCCTGTAACCTGTTTGGCCTCCTGTATATGTTACATCTTTGGCCCCCGCAACGCTTCCTGGGGGGTCAGGGCACCAGGTGGCATCGCTGGCTAGCCTGTTTCTAGTAGTAAGAGCTGGCAAAACGGCATCTGAGGGGGCGAAGTTAGGCATAAGTGCAAGGAGCCATCAGCCTTTAAAAGAGGGTGAGTGGAGCTGCTGCTTGAACTGTCGTGGGAGTAATTTGGAGTTAGTGGAGTCCTAGTTCTTGCTTTACCTGTGATTTAAGTATTTCCAGAATCTGTCTAGTTCTTGTCTTGGTGATTTCTAGTTCTAGTTCATGTAGCTTGGTTTCTAGTTCATGTATCTTGGTTTCTAGTTCATGTAGCTTGGTTTCTAGTTCATGTATCTTGGTTTCTAGTTCATGTATCCTGGTTTCTAGTTCATGTATCCTGGTTTCTAGTTCATTTATCTTGGTTTCTAGTTCATGTATCTTGGTTTCTAGTTCATTTATCTTGGTTTCTAGTTCATGTATCTTGGTTTCTAGTTCATGTATCTTGGTTTCTAGTTCATGTATCTTGGTTTCTAGTTCATGTATCTTGGTTTCTAGTTCATTTATCTTGGTTTCTAGTTCATGTATTTGAGTTTCATGTCCATGTATCTGAGTTCCTAGTTTATGTATCCTGTCGAGTATCTGTTTCATTGGTTGCTATACAGAAACCTATCGTTGATAGTAGGCCTGCCTGCAGGCTATTGAACTTTGTGTTCCCCCTCTGTTTAGCTAAGTTCATGCCTCTAACAGGGTTATCCAAAGAGATTCGAAAAGTCACCGCACGTTCGGTGACTTTTCGTTCTCTTCAATTCGGTCCCTTTTGCCGATTGCATTTCGGTGACCCTGCGGTGTATTCAGCAAGCACCACAGGGTCCCCGAATTGCAGGGAAAAGCTGCCGCAAACCCACCGAAAACTAACCGAATGCACGCTGAAAACAAGCAAAAACATCTGGATTAACCTTCGAAAAAGCCGAACAGGAGCCGAACAGGAGCCGAACAGGAGCCGAATCACACAGAGCCGAAGCAGCTGTGACGTAGAGGAGGCAGTGAATAAATTAGAAAAACCATTTGTATGAATCTGGGAAAAAGAAACGCTGTTTGCAAAGAAACTACTGAGCGAAAATGTCTGAAATTTTCACAGGAGGTCCAGGGAATGATAATAAAGAGGGCTGTTACAAAAAAAATAAGCAAACTGAAAAAAAAAAAAAAAAAATCGGACTTTTAATTTTTTTTTAAAAAATTCAGAAAAATGCTTAAAGTATCCTAAAAAATCTATAAATAAAGAGACTTTTTGCTGCAGAATTTTATAATGAACGGTTTATTAGATATTGAATTAAAATGGGAATATTTTTAACATTGAAGCCTATGGGATTCTCCTGAATAAATTTGCCGAATTAAACCACCGAATGGCAGGACATTAGGGGAACCTTTCACTGCTGGTTTATGTTCTCTGAATAGCCGAAGCAGTGCTTTTTGATGGGGATTTCACTGCCCTCGAACAGGGACCGAACAGGCACCGTATGTTCAGGCAATTCGACAGGATTTGGCGAATTGCCTGCTCTCTGGATAGCCGAATGGTCAGGAAAGGCAACCGAACGCTGATTTTCAGCGTTCGGTTACCGTTCTCAAGCAATTCGAATCTCTTTGGATAACCCTGTAAGTTTCGAGTCTGTTTTTTCTGGTTTATGTTTTCATGTCTGTTTGTCTGTCTGGTTTCAAGGCCTAATCGCAAGGCATCCAGTTTTGTGTCTAGATCAGTGTTATGTCTGTTCCTAGTTTCTAAATTTAAGTCCTGTCCATTCTGTTGCTGAATTCATCTGCTGTCTTGTATCCTGTCGTTTCTGTCTTCCTGGCCACGAAGCCATTTGGTGCTGAGGAGTTAATTAGGTTTCTTGTAGTACCTCCCTGGGGTGGGAATCAAGGTACTACAGCCTTTCCTGCTGTCTGTGTTCAAGAATCTGTCCTAAAGAATACAAAGAAACGCTACTCCAGGGTAGCGCCGTTAGCGCACCGTTACAGTCTGTAATTGACGCAAACCGGACTCAAACCAGCTCCCCGCACACAGCGCCCCTGACAGCAAATAATAGAATTATATTGACATACCATCTTGCATATATTCACTGCTGGATGTGAAACACAAGAGTCTCTTTAGGTTATTGTATCTCTGTACATTGTTATGTGTTCAGTCCCCTTGAAAACGATTCTTTATTGTGTCAAGCACCTACAGTGGCTGCAGATAAACATACAGACAGCTTATTTATTCAGCGCTACGGAAAATTCCATGCTTTGTCTAGGGAGCTGTGCAGGGCGGTGTCTATGTACAGCTGCGGCAGGTACACCTAATCTACGTTTCAAGATTGAATCATTGTTTATTCTGTTATTGGTATAATACATCTTTTGACTATTAAAGTCTAGACCATAGACGGCCAAACCTTGGTATTCTGACTTGGTCTACCTGGCAGCTAATATATCACTTGTAGGCTATGATTTTCTCAAGATGTGCAGCTAACAGTCTAAGGAGACCCTATGATATGACTCTGAAGAGGGTGTGGTGCAGAGCCAGCCCAAGCCACTGTGCTGCCTGGAGCAATGGATGAAATGCTGCCCCCCACAAAAAGTGACATACAGTCAGGTCCAGAAATATTGGGACATCGACACAATTCTAACATCTTTGGCTCTATACACCACCACAATGGAGTTGGAATGAAACAAACACAATGTGCTTTAACTGCCGACTGTCAGCTTTAATTTGAGGGTATGTACATCCAACTCAGGTGAACGGTGTAGGACTTACAGCAGTTTGCAGATGTGCCTCCCACTTGTTAAGGGACCAAAGGTAATGACAATTGGCTTCTCAGCTGTTCCATGGCCAGGTGTGTGATATTCCCTCATTACCCCAATTACAATGTGCAGCTAAAAGGCCCAGAGTTCATTTTAAGTGTGCTATTTGCATTTGGAATCTGTTGCTGTCAACTCTCAAGATGAGATCCAAAGTGCTGTCACTATTAGTGAAGCAAGCCATCATTCGGCTTAAGAAACAAAACAAACCCATCAGAGAGATAGCAAGAACATTAGGTGTGGCCAAAAAAACTGTTTTGAACATTTTCAAAAAGAAGGAACGCACCGGTGAGCTCAGAAACACCAAAAGACCCGGGAGACCACGGAAAACAACTGTGGTGGATGACCAAAGAATTCTTTCCCTGGTGAAGAAAACACCCTTCACAACAGTTGGCCAGATCAAGAACACTCTCCAGGAGGTAGGTGTATGTGTGTCAAAGTCAACAATCAAAAGAAGACTTCACCAGAGTAAATACAGAGGGTTCACCACAAGATGTAAACCATTGGTGAGCCTCAAAAACAGGAAGGCCAGATTAGAGTTTGCCAAACAACACCTAACAAAGCCTTCACAGTTCTGGAACAAGATCCTATGGACAGATGAGACCAAGATCAACTTGTACCAGAGTGATGGGAAGAGAAGAGTATGGAGAAGGAAAGGAACTGCTCATGATCCTAAGCATACCACCTCCTCAGTGAAGCGTGGTGGTAGTGTCATGTCGTGGGCATGTATGACTGCCAATGGAACTGATTCTCTTGTATTTATTGATAATGTGACTGCTGACAAAAGCAGCACGATGAATTCTGAAGTGTTTCGGGCAATATTATCTGCTCACATTCAGCCAAATGCTGCAGAACTCATTGGACGGCTCTTAACAGTGCAGATGGACAATGACTTGCATACTGCAAAAGCAACCAAAGAGTTTTTGAAGGGACAGAAGTGGAATGTTATGCAATGGCCAAGTCAATCACCTGACCTGAATCCCATTGAGCATGCATTTCACTTGCTGAAGACAAAACTGAAGGGAAAATGCCCCAAGAACAAGCAGGAACTGAAGACAGTAGCAGTAGAGGCCTGGCAGAGCATCACCAGGGATGAAACCCAGCATCTGGTGATGTCTATGCGTTCCAGACTTCAGACTGAGATTGACTGCAAAGGATTTGCAACCAAGTATTAAGAAGGGAAAGTTTGATTTATGATTATTATTCTGTCCCATTACTTTTGGTCCCTTAACCCTTTCGCTGCTGAGGCTTTTCCCGCCCCTGTGCTGAGGTCATTTTTTACCTGTTTTGCGCATCATGTTTAAACGTGTTTTGAAGGCTTATTTTAGTATATGACATCGACATATTATATATCGTTCTTTCCGTCAGACTCGGTAGATTCATAATATGTCATTATTATATGTATACGTTATGTCATGTTTGTATATTATAACAAAAAATGCAATAAAATATGTATTTTCAATAATTTACAGCGTGTAAAGTGTTTTTTTCCACATTTTAACATGCGAGCAATTGCGGTTATATTTTGTATGGGGTGCGCTTGTTAAAAAAATTAGAGATGGGGTCTCGTTACATTTTTTTTTGGGGAAAATGACACCATTTTTAACAAACGCACCGCATACAAAAATCGTTAATGCAGCATCATTGTTCACATTATAATTGAAATGGGAACAATATTGCTGCATTAACAAAACAAAAAAAAAAAAAAAAAAGTGTTTATTTTTTTTTTATTATTTTTTTTTTTTAATTTTTTTTAATTTTTTTTTTTTTTTTTTTTTTTTTTTTTACAATTTTTTTTACTTTCATGTTTGGTATCGTTGGAACGGCCATGCTCTGGCCGATCCAACGATATCAAAATTTAACCCCTAACTGCCACGGATCGGGAGATAGGGAGTTCATTGGAACTCCCTATCTCCACACTTCGTGGCAGTTAGGGGTTAATGCTAGGACTGGCGTCATCGTGCTGCGCACGATGACGCCAGTCCTCTGGGGGAGTTCCCGGAAGCTTGGCCGACATCCAAGATGTCGGCCAGCTCCCGGGAAGGATCGCAAATCGGCGCTTTTCAGCGCCGATTTGCGATCCAGCTCCCCAGGGGTTAATGCCAGGCATCATTTGGAAGGGCAGGCTGTGCCCTTCCAAATGATGCCTGGGTTAAGCCCCTGTGAGCCGCCGATCGGGAGGGAGAGAGGTCCGAAGGACCTCCCCCCCTCCCTTTCAGGCGCCTCCTCCGCACATGCGGGGGGGCGCCTGAATTATGTGTCATCGCGGGGGCGCGATGACACATAATAATGGCGGCCACTGCTCCGGATGCCGGGCTGACATCCAGGATGTCAGCCCGCACCGGAGGGGCCAGTGATCGGCCGGTACCCGGCCGAACGCTGACCCCAATGCGAGGACGCGCTCAGCGCGTCCTCCGCATACCAGCGGGAATGCTGAGGACGCGCTGAGCGCGTCCTTAGCATTCAAGTGGTTAACAAGTGGGAGGCACATCTGCAAACTGCTGTAAATCCTACACGTTCACCTGAGTTGGATGTACATACCCTCAAATTAAAGCTGACAGTCCATTGTGGTGGTGTATAGAGCCAAAGATGTAAGAATTGTGTTGATGTTCCAATATTTCTGAACCTGACTGTATACGCGCGTATCACAGAGCTCCACAGCAATAAAACTCACAGTAATGTGCAGTTTGTATGAGAGTATCACAGCTCCACAGCAATAAAACTCAGTTATGTGCAGTGTGTATGAGCATATTACAGAATCCACTGCAATAAAACTCGCAGTAACTGTTACATCCATGGCCCCCGCAGCGCTCCCTGGGGGGTCAGGGCACCAGGTGGCATCGCTGGCTAGCCTGTTGCCAGTAGTAAGGGCTGGCAAAACGGCATCTGAGGGGACGGAGCCAAGCATAAGTCCAAGGAGCCATCAGCCTTTAAAAGAGGCTGAGAGAAGATGCTCCTTGGAGTGTTGTGGTTTCTAGTCTGGTGGAGTCTTGTTCCTGATATTTTCTGATTGATCTGTTGCTGACCTGTTTCTGTTCGAGGATCCTGATCACGTTTTGACCCGGCTATCCCTCTTGATTATCCCTTGTGTACTTTTGCCTAGTACTTCTCGGTCTTGTGTATGTTTTGCCTTTTTGGTTCATGTTTGTCTTGTTCATGTTTATGTTCAGCCTTATGATTCATGTCTGATGTTCGTTTAACTGGTTGTGAGTCCTAATCGCAAGGCATCCAGTTCTGCGTGCTTCTGGAGTCCAGTTGAAGTCCTGTCCTGCTTCTTGTATAATATATATTGTCTGGTTGTCCGTCTGTATCTGTGCAATCTTTGTGGAGATACAGTATCCAAGCTCTGCTTGTCGGCCTGTCTTGCAGGCTATTGAATTATGTTCCCACTCTGTATGACTGCATAATACAGAGTCCAGTCACTGACTGAAGGCCTCCCCTGCATTCCTACACTGTATGTTCTAATCTAGAAGTGTGTTGCACTAAGCAGTATTTTGGTCCAGAAACCAATTGAGCTTAGTTGCTTTGTTAGGTCTGTCCTCGACTATCTTGCCTATTCTGTTTATTTATCACGTCTCTGTATCTGTTCTCTTTTGAGTATTTGTGTTTTGCACTAAGTGGTCTTTTGGCCTTGAAGCCAATTGAGCTTAGTTGCCCTTTCAGGTCTGTCCAGTTACTCCCTGGCTTGGGAGATCAGATTACAGCCGTTCTTAGTCTTTTAGTCTTTAGAAATCTGTCCTAAAGGATCCTAATACGCTTTTTGAGGTGAGTGCTATAGCCCACCGTTACAGTAACGTACAATGAGTATTAGCGTATCACAGAATCCACTGCAATAAAACTCAAACATTAAGGGCTCTATTACATTCTTCGCACAAAAATGGGCGTGTGCGCAAAAACGCATTAATGTGAGGGGAAAAACCCTTCGCGCTGACCGTCAAATTACGACGTTCACGCAAACGATGCGAGTTACCCTGCACGAGCGAAAGCTTGTGCGCGCATCCCATACTTAACATTGTGCGCGCAAATGCGTTCGTGCGCTGGTACGCGCATCGTATTACAATCGATGCGCAACTTTTTAGGAACAAAGTTTGCGCCCATAATTTTAACGTCTTTGAAAAGCTGGTGGTAACTGCAAATCTGAACGTTCTGGCCGAAGCGAAAATCACCAGCACGAAAAAAATAATACAGCAAAGTATAGTTACACATTCTACACATACCCAAACAATAAAATTGAGAGGTTGTGCGTGTTTTTTTTATTGCTGCAGCATGTATACTCAGATTGATTTTGGCAGGCGCAAAAACTGAACGGGAGACAATTGTGGTTCTTAATTCTGATTGGCTGAATCGTGTGAAAAAACAGTCTGCCCACCGATTTCTGCGTGTAGCGTTAATTTGTGCTCGTTTTTGCACGTCTTTTTACATGTGATATTTTTTGACGGATGAAAAAATGCACTCGGATCGTAATACCTGCGTTTAATTTACACGCGTTAACGTTTAACGCTGTGCGCAAAAAAATTGCGCTGCGTGTACGAATTTGCGTGGAGAATGTAATAGAGCCCTAAATTTATTATTTAAGTTCTATATAAAAGAATTTAATTTAATAATATACTGTAATGTATCCTTCCTGGTAAAATGCTTATTTATAAATAAATAAAAATATACTAAATATTTATTCAATTATTTTTTTATAAACAAATATTAAATTTTTTTAAATATGCTAAATTATTAATAAGTATAAAAATAAATAAACGTCGCCCCCTCTCCTGCTTACCTTTTTTTTTTGTTGCTGCAGGGAGAGGTCTGAACATGTATCCCTGGTGGTCCAGTGGCAGAGAAGGGGGTGTCCAGTCTGGACCAATTCATCTGCAGCCCAGGCCTGATAAATGCCTGGTGGTCTGGGTGGTTGTGGATCTGCAATGCAATCTGTGCTTCGCGCACAGACTGCAGAGCACGTCCCATGCTGGACTCCAGTGCCAGCAATCTCTGACCTGTCAGCTTACCGCCGGCGCTCACTGACTGTCAGAGACTCTCTGACACAGTGTGCGCCGGTGGTCGGCTGACCGGTCATCAGGGATCGCTGGCACTGGAATCCAGTGTAGGATGGTGGGAGCGGTCAGTGCGCCGGCCTCCAACCGATGCTGGCGCAGCGGCACTGATAAAAAAAAATATTGCAGGGGCTCGGCGGCAAAATTTTCCACCCCCCAGAATTTGCAGCTTGGAGCGGTTGCTTCAAACTGCTCCATAGTCGGGTCGGCCCTGTGCAGAGCATATTATAGACATGACGTTAGAAGTATTTTAAATGTATTCACAGCTTGAGTACCCCTGATTCAAAATTCTGAAAGATTACGAAAACCGAAGTTTTGGAGGCTTTTGATCATCTTCATTATTACTGCTGCTTCCTCCTCTGTTCCATCTTTGTGTAACGTTGGGGGCTTCCAGCCTCTCCAGTGTGTTTGAAGGCAGCATGTCTGATGCTGCTCGCTGACCAACACCCAATTTAAATAGAGACAGGCAGGGAGGTGGCTGCATGAGGCGCAGCTGGAGAGGGGGGTGCCGTCTGGTGAAGGTCTTTAAAAACCCACAGTGCCTTCTCAGCAGTGCCAGATTGTGGTTATCCATACCTGAGTGCCCCGTACCTGTAGTTGCTTGTGATTTAACCTGTTATTGACATCTGCTTGTTTTCTGACCATTCTGCCTTCCATTGCCCTAGACCAGGGGTCAGCAACCTTGGCTCCCTGATGTTTTGGGAACTACATCTCCCACAATGCTCAGTCACCCATTAAGCTGACTGAGCCACATGGGAAATGTAGTTCCCAAAACATCAGGGAGCCAAGGTTGCTGACCCCTGCCCTAGACTATTTTCCTTGTACTACGCTTCTGCACTGATATCGACCCGGCTATTCTATTCTCTATTCCTGACTCTGGCTCGTCTGACTACCGATGTGTTGCTGACCTGGTTTTGTATTATGACATTGTCTTTGATTAACCCTTTCTGTCTAGCTAGTATACTTATACCTGGCCAATTTTTAAGGACCAGACAGTTAGGGATTGTTCTACGGCTACTCTGTTGGTAGCTTTTTGGCTCTGTGGAGTGTTGGGCTTTAAGGGCTGCGTGGTGGGATCCGGGAACCGTGACACTTTGCTCCTGGTGTGTCAGTGAGAATGGGCTGGGACATACTGTTCAGTGCCAGAGAGGAACACAGTGGTGCTGCTCATCATGTCCCTAGATAATGCTGCATAGTGTGTCCCAGCGTGTCCCTCACTGGCACAGTACAGCTTCCCCCCTTTGGCTATTTGGAATCTTGCCATAAACTGGAAAATTCCAATGCATTTCAAATCAGGGCTGTTCAACCTCTTCTTGATTGTTGATTCACCCTCTCCATGCATTTAAAGTGAATCTCGATTGGATAAAAAATTTAAAAAATATTTCTATATTTAAAATTTATTATTCATAATTTTTTTTAAGGCTTTTGGCACTATTCCATAGTTATCAATAAGATAACTACAGGAGACGTTACACAATAACATCTCTTGTAGTTATCTTATCGATGGGAATTGCTATTCCAATCTTGCCGCAAACTGGACTTGCGGCTCAAGTGGTGCGTTTCCCTGTGCGAGGTTACTGTAAAGTAACATCTCATACAAAGGGGTTATTCAGAGAGCACTGAGATGTCCCCGACAATTTGGTGCTTTCTCATTTGGTGCACTTCAGCGAGTTCAATTCGCCGACCCTGCGGGGAATTCAGCATTTACTGCAAAGTGAGGCAAATTGACCTACCGAACGCAACCAATAAATTGAGTTGATCGGATAAACCGCTGATTCGGTCGCATAACTGACAAATGCATCCGTCGATCTGCCAAACGGATCATAGAACGCACCTGAAAAAAGCCAACCAACCGCTGAACGGGGGTAACAAAAAAACCCAACTTTAAAAAAAAGTTTTTAAAAAAAACTAGTGCATAAAAATGCCTGGAAATAATATAAGGTCCTACGAATAACAATAAAAAGGTCTGTTGCAGAATAAAGAACAAAAAAAACATTGGAATCTAGGATTATGTCGCAAAAAAATCCTGAAAGATGCCTAAATAAAGAGACTTTTTGC
This sequence comes from Leptobrachium leishanense, assembly GCA_009667805.1. NCBI lineage: Eukaryota > Metazoa > Chordata > Amphibia > Anura > Megophryidae > Leptobrachium > Leptobrachium leishanense. Next base: position 70,003,370 of record CM019063.1, read on the forward strand.
TGCAAATGAAAAGAATAAACGGTTGAATGAATAATATTTTTTTAAAAAATTTTTTTACATGGAAACCTATGGGATTCGCCTTTTTAAACCTGTCGAGTGAAACCACGGAAAATCAGGGCATTTCGACAAATTTCCCACGCTGTTCAGTGTTCTCTGAATAGATTAACCATTACTTTTCTATGGGGATTTCACTGTTGCCGAAGGTCACCGTATTTCACTGGCAAGTTGACAATATTTGGCCAGCTGTTTGTATAGCCGAATGGCCACAAAATTACACCGTATGGCGATATTCACCATTCCTTGGCCAATTCGGTGCTCTCTGAATATAATAACCCATTTAGTCTAGGAGACGTTGATTTACATCTCTGAATGGAAGCGCAGGCTATTCCAAGTCTAGCTTGTGGTTTCACCCAGGAGATGCTATTTCACTGAGAAATATCAGCTCCTAAAAGCTGGTGTCAAGTGATTTTACAATAGCATCATTTTGGATCATGATTGAGTCCCTTTCCTTATCCTCACCATTTCTGTAACACTAGTGCTAGTGATCCTGATGACCTATATAACGCCTCTCGTCTTCCCCTAGCACAACTCCTCTAGACTGTAAGCTCCTCCAAGCAGGGCCCTCTGCACCTCTTGTTTCTGCTCCTTTGTTTGTTTTTATTTAGTCTCGTTCAGTGGCGTCACTAGGGTCGGTGTCACCCGGTGCGGTAATTTATGGTGTCACCCCCCCCCCCCGAGTTTTTCAGATTTTTTTTTTTAACTACTCTTACTCCTAAATCAGTACTCCCATATAACACTGAATGCTCATACACACAGCGCACATTACTGTGAGGTTTATTGCTGTGGAGCTCTCTCATATGCTCACACAACTTTTTGCCAACTGCCAGCAAGTACGTTGCCTGTTCGAAGGCAGTGAAAGCACACATGGATATATATTGCCCCCAGCAGCTCTGGATATATATTGCCCCCAGCAGCTCACCCATGGATATATATTGCCCCAGCTCACATATGGATATATTGCGCCTCAGCTCACATATGGATATATTGCGCCTCAGCTCACACATGGATATATTGCGCCTCAGCTCACACATGGATATATTGCCCCAGACCAGCTCACACATGGATTATATTGCCCCAGACCAGCTCACACATGGATATATTGCCCCAGACCAGCTCACACATGGATATATTGCCCCAGACCAGCTCACACATGGATATATTGCCCCAGACCAGCTCACACATGGATATATTGCCCCAGACCAGCTCACACATGGATATATTGCCCCAGCTCTCATGGATATTGCCCCCAGCACACATGGATATGCCCCAGCTCCTCTCATGGATATTGCCCCAGCTCCTCTCATGTATATACTGCTCCAGCTGCTCTCATGGATTTTGCCCCAGCTCATGGATATACTGCCCCAGCAGCTCATGGATATACTGCCCCAGCAGCTCATGGATATACTGCCCCAGCAGCTCATGGATATGCCCCAGCAGCTCATGGATATGCCCCAGCTCATTGATATGCCCCCAGCTCCTCATGGATATGCCCCAGCACCTCATGGATATGCCCCAGCACCTCATGGATATGCCCCAGGCCCCCATGGATTTGCCCCAGCTCCTCATGGATTTGCCCCAGCAGCTCATGGATTTGCCCCAGCACCTCATGGATATGCCCCAGCACCTCATGGATTTGCCCCAGCAGCTTATGGATTTGCCCCAGCTCCTCATGGATATGCCCCAGGCCCCCATGGATTTGCCCCAGCTCCTCATGGATTTGCCCCAGCAGCTCATGGATTTGCCCCAGCAGCTTATGGATTTGCCCCAGCTCCTCATGGATATGCCCCAGCACCTCATGGATTTGCCCCAGCTCCTCATGGATATGCCCCAGCACCTCATGGATTTGCCCCAGCGCCTCATGGATATGCCCCAGCACCTCATGGATTTGCCCCAGCAGCTTATGGATATGCCCCAGCACCTCATGGATTTGCCCCAGCTCCTCATGGATATGCCCCAGCAGCTCATGGATTTGCCCCAGCACCTCATGGATATGCCCCAGCACCTCATGGATTTGCCCCAGCAGCTTTTTGGATATGCCCCAGCACCTCATGGATATTCCCCAGCACCTCATGGATTTGCCCCAGCACCTCATGGATTTGCCCCAGCTCCTCATGGATATGCCCCAGCACCTCATGGATTTGCCCCAGCTCCTCATGGATTTGCCCCAGCTCCTCATGGATATGCCCCAGCAGCTCATGGATATGCCCCAGGCCCCCATGGATTTGCCCCAGCAGCTCATGGATTTGCCCCAGCTCACCTCCTGGTCCCAGCACATGGATAGCGGCCCAGGCAGCACCTCTCCGCCGCGTTTTTCGCTCCTTCTGAGCGTCCGGCGGCGCGCAGCTTGGGCGCTCGTCTGGGGGAACCACGTGACCAGCCGCGATTGGCTGGTGACGTATTTCCTCCAGGCGAGCGCCGAAGCTGCATGCTTCGGACGCTCGCACGGAGCGAATACGCGGCGGTGGCGGGCGGTGGGTGAGACACCCGCCCTTAGGGTGACGGTGTCACCCTAAAGGCGGGTGTCACCTGGTGCGGGCCGCACCCACCGCCCCCACGTTACGACGCCACTGGTCTCGTTCCCTTTGGTTATTTTAAAGCGCTGCAGAAACTGATGGCGCTATATAAACGACGATAATAATAATGCTGTCTACAAAATCCTGTGTGTTATGAGTTCTGCACCAGGCCACGTATGTTTCCAAGAAATAGAAATGACAAGAAAAGGAGGGATGTGACATGACATTAAACTAAACAAAAGCATTTGCAATGCTGATTAATCCCTCGGTTTCATAAACACTAGATAACATATTTATGATGATACATTCAACATTGCTGCAAGAAGGATTCGCTTAGAGAAGAAAATTTAACCATTTGTATAGGTACCGATCATGCACACACACTGATTTTTATGCTTTAGGAGACCTATAAACCTATATACACACACAAACACAAATCAGTTTAGTAAACCTTTGGGTACAAATCAGAGCCAGAGCCTAGGACTTTTAAAGTTCAAACAGAAACAATGCAAAGCACAATATAAATATAATACAAGAAAGGACCTGTGTACTGAATATGTGGATGTATGCATTACATACAACGACCCTCCTAAGTTACTTCAAAATAATTAGGGGTAACCTTTGTACTGAAATTGGCAAACATAGATGAAGTAAACCTTGCTTAAAACATAACTTTTAATAAGAATAATCATAAATAAGAGATTAAAGACAAGAAAACATGAAGATCACCTCAAACACCCATAACACACATAGACACTTCTGAAGTGGGTGAACCTTATGCCTCTGGTTCTGTTGGCTCCTCGTGGCAAAAAAAATAGACGAGGGAAAGATGGGCGGCTATATCTAGACTAAAGCAACTTCGGTCTAGTTTAGGTAGAGATGGTACAAAGCAGCACCCTCAGACCATAATAGAGCGTCCAGCCCGTTTTTAACGAGCTCCCCTATATATAGATGCTATCATTAGTAAAATTCGGTCTTATTTCTGCACTCTGGATGTACAAGAGCCAAAGCCCATTGAAAGACCTCCTGTCACACCATTAATAGTCCATCTAACATCTGCCACCGCTTCCCAGATTCACAGCCAGACACAGTAAGATGGGCACACTAGCTCCCACATTGACCTTATTGCGGTGGTGTAAGAAAGGTGACACCCTAGGATTGTCCAGATTGAAAAGATCACATACAATACTGGTTACTACAACAAGGAATATATAAATCCCGCTAGCCAGAGGTCCTGTAGGAAAGGAAATGCACCTTCATGGGTACGACGTGATAGGAAAGCAAGGTAATGGCGATCCAAAGGTCTCAATAATATAGCTCACAGCCGTGAAAAAGTTTTAAAGTAACAGTACCACCAAATGATTCCATCCTCAATTCACATGAATTCTGATTCTGCTCATAATTCAGGCAGAGTGAAATCACTCCCTCATTGGGAGGTATTATCTGACCGGCATGGCACTTGGCCATTGGAAATCCTTGGTCTAATTGACCCTTCACCTTTTGAGGAGGGAAGGAACCAGCAAACCAACGCTATGCTGTAACAGCCACCTCATGAAGTAGTTGCAGTCAGGTTCGCCCTCCATGTGAACCGCGGCAGCCATGTTGGATGGTTTACTGGACGTAGTTTAATGCAGTGTTTCTCAACTCCAGTCCTCAGGACCCACTAACAGATCAGATTTAAATAGGGTTGATACTGGGTACTGCATGAGTACTTGGTACTCGTGCAGTACCCCCCCGATATTTTTTCCGATACCGGAAGCCGGCATTGAGCTGGCATCCGAGGGGCTGCGGCGGCTGTCCGAATGCTCTATCAGCATTCGAACAGCCGCCCCTGGAGCTGCTCTCCGCGATACTTACCTTCCTGGGCGCCGCCGAGAATTTTCTCCGCGCGTGCGCTCGTTGGAAGGACCCCAGCCGCGACCACGTGGGACCATGTGATCACGGCTGGGGTCCTTCCAACGAGCGCGCGGAAACTTTCCCGGCGGTGCCCAGGAAGGTAAGTATGAACACAGTGAGCAGCTGCAGGGCCTGTCCGAATGCAGATAGAGCATTCGAACAGGCCCTGCAGCTGCTCTCCGCGATGATACTTACCTTCCTGGGCAACGCCGGGAAAATTTCCCCGCGCGCGCTCGTTGGAAGGACCCCAGCCGTGATCACATGGTCCCACGTGGTCGCGGCTGGGGTCCTTCCAACGAGCGCACGCGCGGAGACATTCCCGGCGGCGCCCAGGAAGGTAAGTATCATCGCGGGGGGGTCCGGTCCATGAGCTGGGGGGGCATACCCATGTGTGAGCTGTGGGGGCATATCTATGAGCTGGGGGGCATACCCATGAGCTGGGGGGCATACCCATGAGCTGGAGGGCATATCCATGAGCTGGGGGGCATACCCATGTGTGAGCTGGGGGGCATACCCATGTGTGAGCTGGGGGGCATAACCATGTGTGAGATGGGGGGCATACCCATGTGTGAGCTGGGGGGGCAAATCCATAAGCTGGGGGGCATATCCATGAGCTGGGGGGCATACCCATGTGTGAGCTGGGGGGCATAACCATGTGTGAGCTGGGGGGCATAACCATGTGTGAGCTGGGGGACATACCATGTGTGAGCTGGGGGGCAATATCCATGTGTGAGCTGGGGCAAATCCATGAGCTGGGACAAATCCATGAGCTGGGACAAATCCATGTGTGAGCAGGGGCAAATCCATGAGCTGGGGCAAATCCATGTGTGAGCTGGGGCAAATCCATGTGTGAGCTGGGGCAAATCCATGTGTGAGCAGGGGCATATCCATGTGTGAGCTGGGGCATATCCATGTGTGAGCTGGGGCATATCCATGAGCTGCTGGGGCAAATCCATGAGCTGCTGGGGCATATCCATGTGTGAGCTGGGGCAAATCCATGAGCTGGGGCAAATCCATGAGCTGGGGCAAATCCATGTGTGAGCTGGGGCATATCCATGAGCTGGGGCAAATCCATGTGTGAGCTGGGGCATATCCATGTGTGAGCTGGGGCATATCCATGTGTGAGCTGGGGCATATCCATGTGTGAGCTGGGGCATATCCATGAGTGAGCTGGGGCATATCCATGAGTGAGCTGGGGCATATCCATGTGTGAGCTGGGGCATATCCATGTGTGAGCTGGGGCAAATCCATGAGCTGGGGCAGTATGAAATTATATATATATATATATATATATATATTCGGGGGGGATATACATGTGAGCTGGGGGCATTTTTATATGGTCTGTTCTTATTGGAAAGCGTCACATGACATTAAAGAAAAGTATCGGTACTCGGTATCGGTGAGTACTTTTAAAAAGTATCGGTACTCGTACTCGGTCTTAAAAAAGTGGTATCGGTGCATCCCTAGATTTAAACTAGGATTATTTTAGGGCAGTGTTTCCCAAACCTGTCCTCAGGACCCTCAACCAGGCCAGATTTTGCAGATCATCTTTGGGAAATGCAGACTGAATCCAGACAGAGCAGCAAATCCTATCACCTGTTCTGTGCTTCAGATATCTCAAAAGTGGCGTGTCAGAGGGTCTTGAGGACAGGTTTGGGAAACATTGCCTTAGGGAAATGCAGACTGAATCCTGCAATCACTGAGCAGCAAATCATATCACCTGTGCTGTGCTTCACGTATCTGGCAAACCTGGCCTGTATTGGGTCCCGAGGACTGGAGTTGAGAAACACTGTGACTCTAACGATAGTACCTATATATTGTGGAGCTCGTTAAAAACCTCTGTATTATGCTGTGAGTGTGCTGCTCTGTACTATACCTACTAGGGATGAGCTGTTCGGTTCGATATGTTCGGAGGTCAATTCGAACATCGCCCGTTCGCATGTTCGCGAACTACGAACATGTTCGCCCACAATGAACCACAATGCACTTTTTCCACTGGCCTGAAGCTTGTAATTGGCTACAGCCTGCACCTGACCAGTTTAGGTGCAAGACTATGCCAATCATGGCTCAGAGTCCTGATTGGGCAAATTTTGCCCAATCATAGGCTCACAGAGCTAAATCCCGCAGCACACTATATAAGGCTTCACACAGCCTTCAGCATGTGTTTTTTGAGGGGAGATTGTTGTGTTAGTGTGTGTTCTCACTGCCACCAGCTATTGGGGGGGTCTCACTTCTACAAAATATCTGGGAATTGTTCTAATCTGTGTGTTCTCACTGCCACCCATCAGGGGGTCTCACTGATTTATAGGAGGTTTCTGGGAATTGTAATCTGTGTCTTCTCACTGTCAGCTATCAGGGGTTCCCACATACTTCTAGCAGATTTCTGCAAATTGTAATCTGTGTCTTGTCACTGCCACCCATCAGGGGGTCTCACAGATTTATAGGAGGTTTCTGGGGATTTTAATCTGTGTCTTGTCACTGGCTGCCAGCTGTCAGAGTGTCTCACTGAGTTATACCAGAGTTCTGGAAATCTTTAATCTTTATACCAGAGTTGAATCAGAGTTCTGTATATCTTTAATCTATATATCACTCACCATGTCAGACCAAAAAGGACAGGCAGACGCTCCCAGACACAGATAAGAGGGCAAGCAGCCTCTGTATCGGGAGGCTGTGCCTCTGGTCATCGTGGACATGGTGCATCCTCTGCAGGGGCACGCTTGTTCTTTCTAACTGGTGCTGGCCGTCTTAAGCAGCAGCAACATACAGAGGATTTTGTGGATAGGCTAACCAGGCCATCTTCATCCTCAGAGTCCTCTGCCAGCCAGGCTTGTAGTGGTTTACAGTCCACCTCAGCTGCCAAAGCATCTAATGCAGCCTCCATGTCCACAACTACTCCTGCCGTAGCCTAACTATCACACACGGAGGAGTCCGCTGATTTGTTTGACTACAATGACAGTGACATGCTGCTTGAGGACGTGCAGCAACTACAGTGCTCTGATTCAATCTCTGAGGTTGAGGAAGGGAGTATAATCAACCTAGAGGAAGGGCGTGCCAGTTACACACAGATAACTGGCACTCATGTTGCCCCAGCAGCTGCAGCATACTGCCAAGTTGGCTCCAGTGATGAGGAGATAGGGGGTGATGACAATGATGATGAGGTCACTGACTCCACCTGGGTGCCTGATTGAACAGAGGAGTCAAGTGAGGAGGCACAACAAACACGAGGCACAACGTCCTCTATGACCAACCGTAGCCAGTCCAAGGCATCAGATGTCAGAGCTGCTCAGGTGCAGAGCGCTGTTGTCTCAAAGCACACATCCAGGAACTCTGATGTCTGGGAGTTCTTTAAGAAATGTGCAGCAGACTGCACCGTTGCTATTTGTAATCTATATCAGATGAGGATCAACCATGGGAAAGACATCCCACGCTTGCGTACCACGTGCTTGAGGCGACATATGACCACCTGCCACGCATCCCGTTGGCACAACACTTTGCATAGGTCCTCCTCCTCCTCGTCTGTCTCTACCCCACTATATGTCCTGCCATGTCATTGCCTGCTACAACCTCCACTGACAGGGATGATGCTACAGTAATGGATGTACCAGGTCCTTCCTCACAATCTGACAGCATCCCATCAGCTGAAGATTTCTGCAGTCAGATTACGTTGCCCCAGCTGCTGCAGCGTAAGAAAAAACATAGTCCCAACCATCCCCAAGCACAGCGTCTAAATGCCAGCTTAGCAAAATTACTCGCATTACAGCTGCTGCCTTTCCAGCTGGTGGACTCTGCTTCCTTCCGTGAATTTGCTGAATGTGCTGTACCAGTGGCAGGTTCCAAAATGCCATTTCTTTTCACGGAAGGCCATTCCAGCACTATACCAGCACGTGGAAGACAATGTTATGGAGTCATTGGGAAAGGCAGTCAGCAGCAAGGTGCACATGACTTTAGACATGTGGTCCAGCAAGTATGGACAGGGCCGTTACATTTCCTTCACGGCACACTGGGTAACTCTGATTGCAGCTGGGAGGGATCCAAGACGGGGCTCTGTTCTGGAGCTTGTTTATCCACCACGCCTCCAGAAAGCTGCTTGTATGAGGTCTGTCTGCTCCACCACCACCTCTTCCTCTTCCTCCTCCACCTTCTCCTTCTCTGTCTCTGGCGACTTGGCAGTTAAACCGACGCATGACAGGGGGCTACGCAATCGCTCAAGCAAAAAGATGCCATACTGTGCTTGAGCTGGTTTGTTTAGGGGACAGGAGCCAGACCGGGCCAGAAATTCTGTCAGCTCTGCAGGGGCAGGTGCAGAGATGGTTAACACCACGCCAGCTTCATCTGGGAATGGTCATCTGTGATAATGGCAGCAACCTCCTCTCCGCCCTACGCCTGGGTAAGTTGACGCATTTACCATGCCTAGTACACGTCCTAAATCTAGTGGTACAGCGTTTCCTAATCAGGTACACAGGGCTGGCAGAGCTTCTCAGCCAGACCAGAAACGTCTGCAGCCACTTCAGACGGTCATTCCCAACAAGTGTTCAAAGAGAATTCCACCTTCCCACAAACCGTCTGATCTGTGACATGCCCCCCAGGTGGAACTCAACATTAGCATTGCTGCAGCATCTGCACAAGCAGCAGAGGGCCATCAACGAGTACCTGTGTGAGTATGGCACAAGGACAGGTTCAGGTCAACTTGGTCCCCCCCCCCGCAGTGGCTGATGATCAAGGATACATGCACAGTACTATCACCATTTGAGGAGGCAACGAGGATGGTGAGCAGGGACAGTGCATGTATCTGTGACACAATTCCTTTAGTGTTCCTGCTGGAGCTCACTCTGTGGGAAATTTATAGATGTGGCACTAGAGGCAGAGCAGCAGGAGTAAGAGGAGGCCTTCCCTAGCTCTCAAGGCCCCAGTCTTTACGCAGACAGCATTCCTGCAGGTCCTCAGATCAGACAGGCAGAGGATGAGGAGGAGAAGGAATATTTAAGTAGCGAGGGCATTGAATGTGGGGATTCCTCAAGGGAGGGTTTTGTGTGCCCACAAACCCTGCACGGGCTCCCTTATCCTGCAAAGCCTGCTAAAGGACCCCAGGATTCGTGCTATCAAGGAGAGGGATCATTACTGGTTGGCAAGCCTTCTTGATTCACGATATAAGGGTAAAGTTGCAGAGCTCATCCTGCCCGCACAGAGGGAGCACAGGATGAAACAACTTGAGTACACTCTAAAGCGACACTTGTGTAACACCTTTCCAGGCACTGGTAGGTTACCAATAGGGATGAGCTGTTCGGGTTCGGAGTTCGACCCAAACTTTGGCAGTTCGAAAGTTCGCGAATTTTGAACTTTTTGGGCGTGTTCGGTTCGGGTTCGAAAAAAAAAAAAAAAGAAATTTTGAAATAAGTATAGAAAATGCTTAAAAAAATACAAAAAAATCTAGTAATAAAGAGACTCTTTACTGCAGAATATTATAAACAACGGTTTATTAGATATTGAATTAAAAACTAATGTGTTTGTGGAAAGATTATCAACTCTAAATGACCTCTGTTCACAAACGGGCATAACACCAGGTGTTTTTAGTCTGGTAATCAATTTTATACATTGTACAATATAGTGAGGGTGGGGTGGTGTCTGCTTCTGATTGAGAATTTCCCTAAAACATCCTAATATGCTGCATTTAACCCTTGCAAAAATGCAATAAAATTAGAATTTTCAATAATTTATTATGTGTAAAGTGTTTTTTTTTTCACATTTTAACATGCGATCGTTTGCGGTTATATTTTGTATGGGGTGCGCTTGTTAAAAAAATTAGAAATGGGGTCTCGTTACTTTTTTTTTGGGGAAATTTCGCTTTTTTTAACAAACGCACCGCATACAAAAATCGTTAGTGCAGCATTATTGTTCACATTATAATTGAAATGGGAACAATATTGCTGCATAAACAAAAACAAACAAAAAAACTTGTTTATTTTTTTTTAGAATTTTTTTTTAAATATTTTTATATTTTTATTTTTATTTTTTATTTTTTAAAAAAAACATTGCTATGCACTGCTATGCATTGCTATGCACGATGACGCCAGTACTCAGGGGGAGTTCCTGGAGGCTTGGCCGACATCCAAGATGTCGGCCAGCTCCAGGAGAAGATCACGATCCGGCGCTTTTAAGCGCCGATTCGTGATCCGGCTCCCCAGGGGTTAATCACAGCCACAATCACAGCCTGCCCTTCCAAACGGTGCCTGGATTAACCCTCTGCCCCCCGCCCCTCCCTCCACCCCTCCCTTTCAGGCACTTCCTCCGCACATGCGGGGGGGCGCCTGAATTAAATGCCATCGCGCCGCCGCAATGACATCTAATTGCTCCGCCGGGGTCCCGGAGTGCTGGGCTGACATCCAAGATGTCAGCCCGCACCGGGGGGCGCAGCAATCCACCAGAATCCGGTGGATTGCTGCCTCCTGTGCATGGACGCGCTCAGCGCGTCCATAGCACAGGAGAACCACTTGGCTGGACGAGCTGAGTGCGTCCATAGCAGCCAAGTGGTTAACTGGTGTTTGAAAAAAATCTAAAGCAATGTTATTTTTCACCTCGGGATTAAACATTCACAGGGTTATTCAGAGAGCGGTGAAAAGCAGGAGAATAACTGGAGAAGTGAAAATTCTAGGTCAAAATAGCCAAACCAGAAAAATTCTCCCATTTAACTCACTTTCCAAATTGGCTATTTGGTCTAGATTGTTCTCTTTTCCTGCCAGTTCTCCTGGCTTTCACCTCTCTCTCGGTTGTTCAGAGAAAGGTGAAAACCAGGAGAATGGCAGGGAAAGAGAACAATCTGGACCAAATAGCCAATTTGGAAAGTGAGATAAGGCTAGGGCCAGACTAACGCATTTTTCGCAGCGACCATCAAAAAGTGCGTCCGAACGCATTGCCGTATTTTTTCACGGATTGCGCGAAAACCGTCATACGATGCACATTTTTGTGCGTAATTTTTTTACGGATCCAAACCAGGAAACTTTGGGTGTCTGGACGTTATGTTGGCCGGACATGAGCAGGGTCTGACGTCTCCAAATCACGCACACACGCCGCTAAAGGACGCAGCGCACTCTGTACGTCCGTACTAGCGGTTCTGCGTTCTCGAAAAAATGCGTTCATTTTCCACTTGCGTTGCGCAGCCGGACTTTCGTGCGACCGTACTTCGTATATTGGCCGTCATTGCCCGTCATTTGCTGCTAGTGCGGCCATGATTAAGTGCGCCTAAACGCACGATAAAAATTCGCTAGTCTGACCCTAGCCTAAATGGAGAATTTTTCTGGTTTGGCTATTTTGACCTAGAATTTTCCATTCTCCAGTCATTCTCCTGCTCTTCACCGCTCTCTGAATAACCCTGACAGGGTTATTCAGAGAAAGGTGAAACTCAGGAGAATGACTGGAGAATGGAAAATTCTAGGTCAAAATAGCCAAACCAGAAAAATTCTCCCATTTATCTCATTTTCCAAATCGGCTATTTGGTCTAGAATTTTCCATTCTCCAGTCATTCTCCTGCTTTTCACTGCCAAAAAATCAGTAAACTTTTTCTGCGTGTCCGAAAATGTCTCCTCTTTTCATACAGACTGCCGCCCCAAGCAGTTGTTTATGGATAGATTAAAGGAAAAGCATTTACCGTCATATGAAACGTCATTTTTTTGTTTTTAAGTGTTTCTATACAACCTAGAAATCCGCCACTTCACGGGCAGGTTATGGGGACCTCCTAGGCACGATATTTGAAGGAATTTTTGGTTTTTATTTTTAACCCTTATTTCATGGAAAACTCACTGTCCCTTTAAAAACGTTTTTTTTTTACTTTTTTCCTTGTTTCCTGTCCCCCAGGGCACTACCCGGACCCCCATACACCTTTTATGGCAAATATGTAGCATATATGCCCTCTTGGAGGGCACTCTAAATTTCGAATTTTTGAGTCCCATTGACTTGCATTGAGTTCGGTTCGTGTTTGCGTTCGAACTCGAACTTTTGAAATTGTTCGAGTTCGAATGCGAACCGAACACGGGGGTGTTCGACTCATCCCTAATATCTACCTAGACAGGACTAGCTTTAGTCTAGATCAGTGTTTCTCAAACCTGTCCTCAGGACCCCCTAACAGACCAGGTTTTCCAGATATCAGAAGCGCAGCACAGGTGATATGATTTGCTGCTCAGTGATTGCAGGATTCTGTCTATTTCCCCCAAGGTAATCTGCAAAATCTGGCCTGGTTGAGGGTCCTGAGGACAGGTTTGAGAAACACTGGATACAGCCGCCCATCTATCTCTCACATATTTTTTGCCACAAGGAGCCAACTGAACCATAGGCATAAGGTTCACCCACTTCAGAAGTGTCTATTGATTTCAGCGATTTTATGAGTGTTATGCAGGGGTGGATCCAGAGTCTAGTCTCGGGAGGGGCACTGACAGAAAATAAGGTGTTTTAGCAGAGAGCCCGACTCACGAGAATTTACTGAGGGCCTGGCTCACAGGAGCTTACAATCTAGAGGAGCAGAGGGCCTGGCTCACAGGAGCTTACAATCTAGAGGAGCAGAGGGCCTGGCTCACAGGAGCTTACAATCTAGAGGAGCAGAGGGCCGGGCACCCAGGAGCTTACAATCTAGAGGAGCAGAGAGCACCCAGGATCTTACAATCTGGAGGAGCAGAGGACACCCAGGAGCTTACAATCTGGAGGAGCAGAGGACACCCAGGAGTTTACAATCTGGAGGACACCCAGGAGCTTACAATCTAGAGGACCAGAAGGCACCCAGGAGTTTACAATCTAGATGACCAGAAGGCACCCAGGAGCTTACAATCTGGAGGACCAGAAGGCACCCAGGAGTTTACAATCTAGAGGACACCCAGGAGTTTACAATCTGGAGGAGAAGAGGACACCCAGGAGTTTACAATCTAGAGGAGCAGAGAGCACCCAGGAGCTTACAATCTAGAGGAGCAGAGGGCACCCAGGAGTTTACAATCTGGAGGAGCAGAGGACACCCAGGAGCTTACAATCTGGAGGAGCAGAGGGCACCCAGGAGTTTACAATCTGGAGGAGCAGAGGGCACCCAGGAGTTTACAATCTGGAGGAGCAGGACCCCCTAACAGACCAGGTTTTCCAGATATCAGAAGCGCAGCACAGGTGATATGATTTGCTGCTCAGTGATTGCAGGATTCTGTCTGTATTTCCCCCAAGGTGATCTGCAAAATCTGGCCTGGTTGAGGATCCTGAGGACAGGTTTGAGAAACACTGGATACAGCCGCCCATCTATCTCTCACATATTTTTTGCCACAAGGAGCCAACTGAACCATAGGCATAAGGTTCACCCACTTCAGAAGTGTCTATTGATTTCAGCGATTTTATGAGTGTTATGCAGGGGCGGATCCAGAGTCTAGTCTCGGGAGGGGCACTGACAGAAAATAAGGTGTTTTAGCAGAGAGCCCGACTCACGAGAATTTACTGAGGGCCTGGCTCATAGGAGCTTACAATCTAGAGGAGCAGAGGGCCTGGCTCACAGGAGCTTACAATCTAGAGGAGCAGAGGGCCTGGCTCACAGGAGCTTACAATCTAGAGGAGCAGAGGGCCGGGCACCCAGGAGCTTACAATCTAGAGGAGCAGAGGGCACCCAGGAGCTTACAATCTAGAGGACCAGAGAGCACCCAGGATTTTACAATCTGGAGGAGAAGAGGACACCCAGGAGCTTACAATCTGGAGGAGCAGAGGACACCCAGGAGCTTACAATCTGGAGGAGCAGAGAGCACCCAGGAGTTTACAATCTAGAGGACACCCAGGAGCTTACAATCTAGAGGACCAGAAGGCACCCAGGAGCTTACAATCTAGATGACCAGAAGGCACCCAGGAGCTTACAATCTGGAGGACCAGAAGGCACCCAGGAGTTTACAATCTAGAGGACACCCAGGAGCTTACAATCTGGAGGAGCAGAGGACACCCAGGAGTTTACAATCTAGAGGAGCAGAGAGCACCCAGGAGCTTACAATCTAGAGGAGCAGAGGGCACCCAGGAGTTTACAATCTGGAGGAGCAGAGGACACCCAGGAGCTTACAATCTGGAGGAGCAGAGGGCACTCAGGAGTTTACAATCTGGAGGAGCAGAGGGCACCCAGGAGCTTACAATCTGGAGGAGCAGAGGACACCCAGGAGCCTACAATCTAGAGGAGCAGTTACAGACTCATATCTGAGAGGTTTATTACTGTGCAGCTCTAGCTTTCTTATACACCCTGGAGGAAGGATCAAACTCTCAGGGACCCATTACTTACCTCCCTGGTGTCCCTGCATGGAGGCTCCAGCCCTCTCTCCTCTGATCCTGTTGCTCAGTGCAGCCTCAGATCCAGCCCTTTCCTGTGGCTGTCAGGCAGGCATGGAAGGAGACAGGCTCAGCCACATGGTCACTGGGAAAAGGATCACCACGTGACACGCCCCTGACACATGACTGGGAGGGGCAATCCTCAGTGCTTCTGCGCAGTGTGTGCCCCTGCAAATCACCATGTCTGCATTCACTGCACACATCGTGATTTCAGTTCTGGAGGTCATCCTGGTATCTGCACTGCTCGGGGGTGGGGGCAATTGCCCTGTTGCCACCCCCCCTGGATCCGCCCCTGGTGTTATGGGTGTCTGAGGTGATCATCGTGTTTTCTTGTCTTTAGTCTCTTATTTATGGTTATTCTTATTAAAAGTTGTGTTTTAAGCAAGGTTTACTTCATCTGTGTTTGCCAAAGCAAAATATAAGCATTTTCTGCAGTATATGAAAGCCCTTATTGCAAGAATGTAACAATCTGTAACATTTCCAGCTTTAAGTGTAGGCGTCCAGTTTCTGAAGCCCACTAGAGAAAACATTTTTATTGACAGTAGTTTGCTGAGTGGGTTCTGGCTGGATGAATTGTTATTGTTTCTCCACATTTTGTTTTATGTTATATTTTTATCATATTAAGTTTTATATATTTGTTAGGCGAATAAATGTACAGTGTGGAAAATTATTGCATCTGTGTAAGAGTCAAGCCATTTAACCTTGTGGATAAACTCACTATGTATCGTCAGCATGTCACCAACAGAAAATTCTCTGTTCCAACAACTATTTCCTCCTATTTTAAGAATTCTTACCCAAAGTTGCTACAATAAACAAGTTTTTTCCCACCTCATTGGCTCCATGGGGATACAGATTTGCCTTTCCTTCTCCTCCTTCTTCTTTCTCCAAACTCAAAATGTCTATTAATGATCATTCACAAATTCACTAAAGAATTGCCTGATCAAGTTTAAACATTTCTGCAAGATAAATTGCCTAGTTTGACATCAGACCCCTCTCCATCAACTACAGAAGGGCCTTAAGCCTCGACATTATGATACTCATTTTATTCAAAAGGTAATCAAGCAGGCAAGTGATACTAAATTAATAGTATGTGGTATACTGATTCATCATCTTTGTTCAGTGTGGATAGTCTAATCCTATTAGTAAATAAGAGAGAACACAACAAACCAGAGTAAATAATAAAGTAATCCATCAATATCCAAAATGTGTTGCCTTTATTCAGTATAGGTAATAAAATATCTTCTGGATATGGTTATATTTTATGCTTTGTCTTTTCCTAAGAGTTGCCACATCAAGATATAGCACAGCCCATGTGTACAACAATATTTACTAATAGGTTTAAACTATCCACACTGAACAAAGAGGATGAGTTAGTAAACCACTTACTGTTTATTTAATATCACTTGCCTCCTCGAATCCCTTTTGGAAGAATTCCATTTAGGGACTCCTTTAGCCCACGGTCAGATGAGCGCCCTTCTATCACGGGGCACCCGACATGAGCCAAGGTGGGCCCTTTCTGGGAGGTGTTAAGTCCTTGAGGCAGGTTTGTTGCTGGCTGGATTGATGCAGAACACAGTACACAGATATAACACAGATCCTGGACAAGAATGGCAGAACTAGAATAACACACATACACACACACACGCACACACACAAGGAATCCCTGATCTGGGGCAAGGTCTTTATACTGGCCTTCTAATACTATACAGGATACAGGGCAAAGAACAAATAACACAATAACAAGTGCTCTCTTTTTGTTTTGTTGTAATATTCCAATGCCGGCGCTTTATAAAGATTAATAATAATAATAATATGCCCAGCAGCAACATAGGGAATCCTAAACTTTGAGTTCCTTGCAATGTCCTCTAACATTGACTGATAATATAATGCTGCTGGGGTAAATACAGAGAGACAAGAGAACAGGACACAAGGAACAATAGAATAGTCAGGGAATGCAAGACGGTCTAAACGCCAGAGTATAGTGTCAGACGTATGCCAGGTATCAAGAGCCAGGAGAGCAGGTCAGAACAAGCAGAGGTCGGTACACAGGAAATCAATAATACAGAGTGCAGGGAGCAGACAAAATAATAGTCAGGGCCAGGCCTAGATCATACACAGAATAACACAGTAGAACTACAAGAAACAAGACTCTCAGGAACTGGACCCATGCAAGAGCATGGACCTATTGCACTGCTTGCAATATATAGGGAAATAGGACTTAGTAAACAAGACATGCGATCTCAGGCCAGATCAGCAGCAGCGGAATCCAGAATTGGCACAGGGCGGAATGGTTAACCCAGACTGGGAAGAGCTGGCCTGGATCGCTCTCACCACCAGGGGACCTGGCTGAAAGGTGGAAAAGTGACAACTTCAGAGTGGAAGTTACAGTTACAAGCATTTATAAAATACCAACAGATTCCTTAGCGCTGTACAATGGGACAGACAGAAAAATGAATATACATATACGTTACACATATAATAAAAACAATGTAGTGCCAATGAACATAAACTCAATGGTTAGCACAATTATGCACAATATATGTCCACAAACAGATTATTTTCTTTTCTTCCTTTCAAGGATTCGCCTCTTTTGAGGGGATATTTGCAACACTGCGGGAGAAAAAGAGAGACCAGGATTGCGCAGTATATAGTTCCGACCAGAGGATATAATTGTACAGGTATCCAACTCACATTTCTATGAGCCCACACCTGGCTCTAGGGTAGATCACTTTATGGGTCTTCTATTGGTCTCTTCAGGTGCCCATCAACCTCTTTGGGAGATCCTGCAGACTCCAATAGGGTTCCCCTACAGTGGAAATAGACGTATACCAGGGATACCCCTAGTGTGATATTGTAACCAAATCAGCTTGTTTAAAAATCACAGGTCAATTTAAAACTCACATGCTCCTGAGCCCCAAATGGCTCTGTCAAATACACATAGGGGATTTATAAGGTATCCCCAAAACCTTCTTGGACAGGAATCTTAGGCAAACAGCGACTTTAAAAACATTTATTAAAGCAATAAACATAGCATAGCTACCAGGACGCGTTTCGCCAGTTTGGCTTCCTCAGCTGGGGAGGACCCTGCTCGAGAGCTCACAATCTAAAAGAGGGGAACGTCCATGGGAGTGGATGCTCCTTCCACTCCGACGCCCATGTGGCCACCCCACTAAGTACAGTTAGTGCGCTCAGCAGTGGCGTAGCGTGGGTTGTCAGCGCCCGGGGCAAGGAAAGAATTGTGTGCCCCCCAACCTGTGGACATGATAACACACCATGATTCCCTTCTACCAGTAGCATATTGACCCCTTTTACCCCACAAGCACAAGTATTGTATATTAACAAAATACTGATATAATAAAAAAAATGAAACACACATGCCCCCCACGCTATGCCACTGCTACCAATCACCCTGTTCCAGTATACCCTAGCATAGTTCCACTCTCACACTATAACCAGTCACTCTCTCCCAGTAATCCCCAGTCACTCCCAATCACTCTCTCTCTCCCAGTAACCCCCAGTCTCTCTCTCAATCTTTCTCCAAGTACTCCCACTTTCTCTCAGTACCCCAGTCACTCTCTCTCTCTATCCAAGTATCTCCAGTCACTTTCTCCCAGTATTCCCAGTCATTCTCTCCCTGAACCTCCAGTCACTGTCTCCCTGTACCCCTCACTGTGTGTTGGTCATGCTGCTCTGGTGTCACACAGTGTTGCCTACCTGTGTGGAGTTGCTGGTGGCCTGGAGGGGGGGCTGTCCAGTGGGCTTAGTGGAGACCGAATTTTAAATTGTGCTGCAGGGCAGGTGCCTCCCTCCCTTCTCCCTGGTCAGCAGCTGCAAGGCTGCCAGCTGCAGGGGGGCTGGAACAGTGCTTCAAGGGGGGTTGACATGCGTGGTACAGGGTGTTCCATCGAATAATGCTGCTCTGCTTCACATGACTCATGTCAGCGTTAAGGAGGAGTCGGGACAGGACCAGAATTTTATGTCCTGGTTCTCCCTTCTGGACGCTGAGTGCTAAGTCACCGCCGGCGTGGCAAAACTGGCATACGCCTTGCTGATCCCTGCTGGAAAATATTAGTGGTTCAAATTTCTTTTGAAATTTTGCGCCCCCTAAGAAAATTGCGCCCGGGGAGACCGCCCCCGAGGCACCCCCCACGCTATGCCACTGGCGCTCAGCGATGCAAAGCTCAACCCTCCTATGGAGGATCGTGCTTTGCAGCCCCGTCAAACGTGCGTCGTGGGGTTTCGATGGGGAGTATTTCAGCACGTCCGCCGTAGCATACACAGTTCGTGCAAGCGCTACAGCGTGTGGCCGGCCCCGTCGTAATGTTGCGACAGACATCAGGAGGCACGTCAGTACGCATGCACGTAGTGCGCTCACCTGACCTCGGTCTTATTACATTTGTATGTTTCTGGGTTACCCCCTTAATTGGGCAGTCATACTTACCTTTTGTTGATCAGTTCTTCCCTTTTTGTCTTGTTTCTGCTCTCTTTTTGTTTTGTTGTAATACTCCTTTTATCCACCCAAAACTATTGATGTATGTAGTTCTTCTTCTTCCCACAGTACTTCATGTTCTGTTATACTTTACTTTCTGTTCGTCCTGCGGATGCTACTCGGGATCTCTTTTCTGGAGACAAATCAACTGAGATTGGCACATGGGAGCTCTCCATAATTTAATTTGCAGCCTTGATAAATGTTACTGGGTAGCACCACTGCTACCACTTTTAAAGACATTTTTATCTACCCTTTCCTCAAATGTACCGGCTGGGTGGAGTAGAAGGTAACATCACTGCTCTGCGTGGAGAGAGCCTGTGGAGACATGCGTTCGATCCCGGCAAGAACTAGTCTCCAGTAAGTGTCCTTGGGCAAGACACCTGACGGTATATACGCGCCACCCAGGACGTACTTGAAAAAGAGAGAAATCTCAATGTATTCTTCCTGGTAAAATCCTTTCTCAAAAAAAAAAATGTTTGAGGACCCCATGCTCCAGTGAAATGAATTAAAATTACTACATATCTTTATAGAAGTAAACCAGATGTTGCGTTTCTTATCGAACTCTCGATAAAGAGAATGAAAATTGATTGTTTGTGATAAATACAATTAAATGTTCCATGTATGTGCCCTTTAACCCCATCATTACATTTATCAAGTATACTTGTTCTTGAAAAGCACTTGCAGGTACTGAAAGATAGAGTATAGTCCTTCTGGTCTGATTCTGGAGCAATGCAAATTTTGCAAATGGAATTCATTTGCAAATAGGCTCCAGAACGTGCCAATGAAATTTCAACACAGACACAACAGCTGATGTTTTGAAATTATTTGAAAAGCTTCAAGATCCGTTTTTCTTTTTCACGGACACACAAAGCCAACATTCCGAATATAGTAGCACTTTTTGGCCAGCAGAGGAAGCCCTCATCCTGTCAATTAGGGTTCACCTAAAGTGAACATATACTGAGCGACGCTTCTGTACTTATTCATTGTGTATGGAAAATGGAAATAAATTTTCCCTAAAACCACTAGGTCCTGCCAGTGGTTTTATGGGAAAATCACTTGTTATTGAAAGGGTTAATATATAGGGACTGTGCACACTCCTAGTATGAGGAAGGTAGCTTAGTCTCATGGTCAGTACACAAAGTCAACATTCAGGAGATAAATGGAGGATATACAGTAGCAAGAAACCAGTAACATACTTAGGAACTCCAAGATAACTGGGGTTTTGTTGGTGAATTGACAGTGTTGCCATATGAAGTGACGCTGTTGAACTTTAAAGGTGAGGCTGCATCCATAGAATTTGTGTTTACGGTGTTAAGAGACAGCACATGATGGAGTAACAAAGTCATGCAGAGAGACCAGACCTGCCTACACTTGATTTGGCGTGTTGACTTTTCTAAAAGTCTTAGACTGAAAGATTTTGCTGATATAACGCAGATAGGCGCTTGCAAGTGGTATCCTGTACCACGAAGATTAGGTATAGTGCCAGCAATTGTGTTTTAACAGATAATGAAAAACAAACTTGTGTTTGCTAAAGGAGTTATTCAGAGAGAGCCGATTTGGCCCCGAAATGTCACTGAACAATGAATTTCCCCGTACGGTGCCATTTCGGGGCCATTCGGCTATTCAGAGAGCAGGCAGTTCGCCAAATTTTGCTGCCAGTAAGTACAGTGCCTGTTCGATGACAGTGAAATCCCCCATAGAGAAGCAATGGTTAATCTATTCAGAGAACACTGAACAGCAGAGAAAAGTTGCAGAAATGCCCTGCTGTTCGGTGGTTTCCTTCCGCAAGTTTACACAGGCAAATCCCATAGACGTCAATGATAAAAATATCCCGTTTTTATCCAATAGCTAATAAACCATTTATTATTTTAATCTGCAGTAAAAAGTCTATTTATAGATTTTTTTTTTTAGGATCTTTCAGGCATTTTTCAGAATATTTTCGGCAAAAATCTCCTTTTTTTTTTTTTTTTAAAAAGCGTTTTTTTTTTTCCTGTAACAGAGCAGACCTTTTTATTATCATTCATAGGATATGTAAATTCCAGGCATTTTTGTTCAGTAGTTTTGCAAACAGTGTTTCAAATTTTGACACATTTAAATGTACTGTTTTTTTATTTATTTTTTTACCCCATTTGACAGCTTGTCCCTTTTTCTGGCGGCTGGTCTGCTCTGTGATCAGTTGCTCGTCGACTTTTTCCGACGTGTTTGGCGTGTATTTTGCAGTGACTCCGGCGGGCGTTCGACAGGTTTTCAATATGGAGAAGATGTACTCACATACAGTAGTTAGGTCCACAGCTGGAGGAGGTCCTCACTCCTAGGCCTCAAAACAGCAAAATTATTGAAGAAATCCAGTACAAAGTGGTATATTTAGAAGTAACATAGAAACATAGAAAAATGTCAGCAGATAAGAACCTTTCGGCCCATCTAGTCTGCCCAATTACATGGATACTTTACCTGGATTTATCTTTTGTTTAGGATAGCCTTATGCCTATCCCCTGCCTGCTTAAATTCAATTACTGTTTTGGCCTCAACCACTTCACCTGGAAGACTGTTCCATGTATCCACCACCCTCTCAGTAAAATAATGCTTCCTGATGTTACTTTTAAACCTTTGCCCCTCTAATCTAAGACTATGTCCTCTTGTTTTGCTACTTTGTTTCCGTTTAAATATACTCCCTTCCTCTACCTTGTGGATTCCCTTTATGTATCCATCACCTTAATGAACCTTACTTCTAAATATACCCCGTTGTTCTGGATTTCTTCAATAAATTTGCTTCGCCAGATTTTCAACATGTTTTCCCTGCACTCCAGGGACCCTGTGGTGAATGCGGAATTCACTGCAGGGTGGAGAACTTTGATTCCCTGAAGTGCAGGGAAGTGTGGGGTGAACGAGAGAGCACGAATTGTCGGCGACATTTCGGTGGTCTCTGAATAACCCCTTATGTAATTTCCTACTATGACCAGACAGAATTTGGTTGAAATGCTCCCTGATATCTAAACAAACTCCAAGTTATCTGACGAGTCAAGATCATCAGTGACCTACAAATGCTTATTTGTGCAGCGGTCTGTCTGCCCTTGTAATGTGGCATTACCTTAGTTACTGGATACAATACCCAACTTGGATGATCCCTTTAAATATCAAGTAGCCGGACAGGTCTTAGACATCACATTGGAAAACTTCCAAGAATCCTGAACATGCAACTCCAATCCAACTTGATAAATTTAAAACATGCCTTTCAAAACCCTCCAAGGGAGTATTCATTATGAGCCTATTGTTGGAATCTGAGATTATTAAATCAAGATTATATCATTATCTGCATTAGATAACATTTAATTAGCAATGTTGAGAATTACAAGGGCACGCAAGTCTCAAATACAAACAAAGGTTCTTGGTATTTGCACAATCATTGCCAATCAAAATTTCTCTTCAGTTTTCTTGACACTTCAGTCAATTAGTTAGCATTGAAATATCAACCGCACATAACAGGACAATGGGTTTGTGAACTTTACGGCTGCCACATTGAACAACTGAAAATGCCTTTTTAGTCTTATGACAGATATAAGCAGCTCCGTCAGGTAATGTTATTTTTAGGCTAGGGTCAGACGAAAGCGTTTTTCCCCGCGAACGTGAAAAAGTGCGTCCGAACGCAATGACGTATTTTTTCACGGAATGCGCAAAAACGGTCAGACGACGCGCATTTTCGGGCGTGATTTTGTACGGATCGTCAATAAAACTCTTTTTGCGTCTGGACGTTATGTAGGCTGGATATTAGCAGTGTCTGACATCTCCTAATCACGCAAACACGCCGCTATGCCGCAGCCGCGCACTCAGTACGTCAGTACTAGCGGTTCAGCGTTCTCAGAAAAATGCGTTCAAATTCCACTTGCGTTGCACGGCCGGACTTTTGTGCGGCCGTACATCGTATATTGGCCGTCATTGCCCGTCATCTGCTGCTAGTGCGGCCGTAATTATGTGCGCCAGAACGCACGTTAAAAGTGCACTGGTCTGACCCCAGCCTTAGAAACGTAACATTTTTAGGGTCACAGCAGCAATTTTATATTAGACACAGGTTCGATCCCGACAAGCACCTCTCCAGTAAGTGTCCTTGGGCAAGACACCTAACGGTACATACTCTCCACCTAGCACATACTTAAAAACTAGAGAATTCTCAATGTATCCTTCCTGGTAAAATACTTTCTCAAAAAAAAAAAAAAAAATAAGATAGCTAGGCAGCAACAATCAATCAACTTTATTATTTTTTTTAAATGTACATTACTAGACAAGTGGAGTTCCTAGTGGCGCAGTAGTTAAAGTGCTCCTTTGTGGTATAACTCAATCAGTATCAAGGCTAATTGCGTGCACCATATATATTCCAATATGTAGTACAAAGTGCAAATGCAAATCACAGAGGGTATAAAGTGCTAGTGCAACGGTCTGAGTGTGCAATAGGATTAAAGTACAAATGCAACAGTGAAAAATAGTGCAAATTAGATGCGATATAGCAAGGCTATTAGAAACGAGGTAGTAATGGCTGATAGAGGCCAAAAAAATAGGGACTGTCTGCCAATGTTCAATATATATTTGGAGGTCAAAAAGTCTTTGCTGATGGTTAGTCCGGTTCCTAAGTGGATGGGTGATGTATCGAAAGTGCTCAAGAATAGTGTCAATATTACCCTTTCCACAAATGTAACGGGCCTGTTGGACGTGTCCGTTTTTCTAGTGGTCTTGATGGGCTCCGCAGTAGGAGATATAATGAAAAAAAGAGAGGTGATAGTGTGATACCGTCTATACGTGAAACGCAAATAATTAAAAATTGAACACTTACAGGATCCAGAGCCTTTTGAATCCAGGCTCTGGAGTGGAGCGCCTTGTGCCTAAAAATAGGGTGGTCACTGCCCTTCTTTACACGGTCTTATTCAACCTCAGGTAGGGGGACACAAGAGCAGAAAAGAGACAGCGCTCTCATAGCATGATATCAGCCTTACACTCGTGTATTAAGAGAGAGAAGAGTCACACTCACCAATTCAGGAGCCTTAATGGTCCAGGCTCAACTATTATACATGTGGTGCTCCTTAGCGGTGAGCTCCTGAACCTCTTTGGCTGCTTGCTCTGCGTCCAGATCGTTGTTCGTTGGATATCTGTGGTACTAATATTAACCTTATCAGGATAAAGAGCTGGTAAATGTGTAAAATAAGCTGAATTACTCTTAAAAGTGGAGTAAAATAATTTATTGTGCAAACTGCATAGATAGCTAAAAATACATAAAAAAGTGGGGGGGGGGTCGAGACGCGTTTCGGTGCAACCAGCACCTTCCTCAGTCGATATGAGTATATAGGCTGTTAGCCAAATTCACCACAATTTAGAGCAGATTGGAAATATGGCGCGGTTCCCATAATGATTACTTTGGTTTCAGCTTGTTTAGAGCTGGCAGCGCTGGATGTGTTAGGAAAGAACACTCTGTATCGGCTTGTACTGCAACATTTCTTAGAAACTGAACTTGTCTTGCTTCACAGGCCAAGATTCACATCCAAGGGCACATAGTTTGGGGGGGGGGGGAAAGCAATAATAAAAATAAGTATAATTGTTACGTCTATGCTTCCAATTTGGCCTTGGTGTCTGTTTAATCATATGGCTTGTCAAAAAGGGTGATGGTTGTTCAGAGAGCACCAAAATGCCACCGAAATTTCGGTACCCTCTCGTTCCTGCACTTCCTTCCATTTTGCCTAAAAAATCCCAAAAAATAACTAAAAGATCCTAAAAAATCAATAAATAAAGAGACTTTTTACTGCAGAATAAAATGATAAATGGTTTGTTAGATACTGCATTAAAATAGGAATATTTTTAACATTGAAGCCTATAGGATTTGCCTGAATAAACCTGCCGAATGAAAGCACCGAGCAGCAGGGCATTTCGGCAACTTTTCACTGCTGTTCGGTGTCTCTGAATAGATTAAACATTGCTTCTCTATGGGGGATTTCACTGCCTTCGAACAGGCACCGTACTGGCTGTCAGTTTGCTAAAATTTGGCAAACTGCCTGCTGTCTGAGTAGCCGAATGGGCCCGAAATGTCACCGTACGGGGAAATTCCCCGTTCGGTGACATTTCGGGGCCAGATCGGCTCTCTCTGAATATCACTGGGTGACTATGGGCTATTTGCAAGCAGAACTGCAACAAAATGAGTTACTGAACAAAAACGAAGAAGTGACTCGAGAACATTCATTAAGATACTAAAATCCATTATAATAAAGTTCATTAACATTCCAGGGAACAATAATCCAGAATTAACTTTAATTTATCACATTTTGCGAGCATTGCCAGATCAATACAAAAGGCCTATTATTCCCGTTCCTGCTAGGATGGGGTCCACTGCCAAATTTAATGGCTTTTTTTTTTTTTTTTTTAAACTGAAAAATAAAACCTTGGAATTTATTGCTGAATGAGAGCGAGCTTGTCTGGTCAGGGAACCTTAACAATGAGAACATTAGCAGGTTCAGCCGTAACAGAGCTCCTGGCACCCAGGGGGCACAATATTTGGATAAAAAGATCTTCTGAATCAGTCCCAAGCATCGGATATCAACAAACGAAACACAGATTGAGATCACTATTTATTTCTTTTTTTCGGGGAACGTGTCTGAGCACAGACATATTATTTTATAAGTGCAGGAATCTAGAAGCAGGGGCGTTCGAACTATTTTTTAAGGGGAAAAAGCATTCTCTTCCTCAGTTCCTCTGGTTGTGTAGTATAGAATCGCATTAAAAGTAATAATTAAGCAGTATAGGCTCTACTTTAAATTCTCATTGACCCGTAACTCTTACTCCTTTCTAGACTTTAGTATTAGAAGAAGGGTCTAATACAGGGATCAGCAACCTTGGCTCCCTGATGTTTTGGGAACTACATCTCCCACAATGCTCAGTCACCCATTAGGCTGACTGAGCCACATGGGAAATGTAGTTCCCAAAACATCAGGCAGCCAAGGTTGCTGACCCCTGCCCTAATAGATAATAACACAGGCCGACCATAAAAAAAACACCTTTTTCATAATTTTGGCTCTCTGAATCCGTAAATGACCATTAAATTGTCATAGGGCGTAGCATTTTTTCACAGAATACATTTTTACTCTACACCACTTATGTATCGGAAATGTTTAACCACTTCAATGCGGTGGACGCGCTCAGCGCGTCCAACCGCATTGCTACTTGGCTGCGGAGGACGCGCTGAGCGCGTCCTCCCTTTGCAGCCCGCGATCAGCCGGTATTCCGGCTGATCGCTCGGCCCCCCGGTGTGGGCTGACATCATCGATGTCAGCCCAACCTCCGGGACCCCGGCGGGCACGATAGGCATCATCGCGCATGCGCGATGACGTCTATTTCAGGCACCCCCCCCGCCATTGCAGGGAAGGTGCCTGAATGGGAGGGGGGGGAGGTCCTTCGGACCTCTCCCCCTCCCCATCCGTGCATGCCAGCGGTTAAAGGCAGGCACCACCTGGAAGGGCACAGCCTGCCCTTCCAAGCGGCAGCTGTCTTTAACCCCTAGGGGACTGGATCGCGATATGGCGCCAACATGCGCCGTATCGCGGTCCCCTCCCGGAGCTGGCCGACATCTTGGATGTCGGCCAAGCTTCCGGGATATCCCCTAATGACTGGCGTCATCGCGCAGAGCGCGATGGCGCCAGTTTTCAAATTAACCCCTTGCTGCCACCTATAGTGGAGATAGGGGGTTCATTGGAACCCCTATCTCCCGATCCGTGACAGCTAGGGGTTAATGTTTACTATAATTGGAACGGCCAGAGCGTGGTCGTTCCAATGATACTAAACATGACCATGTAAACTGTAAAAAAAAAAAAAAAAATAATAATTAAAAAAAATAAAAATTTAGATTTTTTTACATTTATTAGTGCAACAATATTGTTCCCATTTCAATTATAATGTGAACAATGATGCTGCACTAATGATTTTTTCTATGGGGGGCGTTTGCTAAAAAACACGTAATTTCCCCCCAAAAAAAGTAACGATTCCTCATTTCTAATTTTTTTAACAAGCGCACCCCATAGAAAATATAATCGCAAACGATCGCATGTTAAAATGTGAAAAAAAACACTTTACACATTGTAAATTATTGAAAATTCAAATTTTATTGCATATTTTGTTATAATATACAGACATGACATAACGTATACATATAATAATGACATATTATGAATCTGCACAGTCTGCCGGAAAGAACGATATATAATATGTCTGGGTCATATATTAAAATAAGGCTTCAAAACGCGGTTAAACATGATGAGCGAAACCGGTAAAAATTAGCTCAGCACAGAGGCGGGAAAAGCCTCAGCAGCAAAAGGGTTAAAGAGAGCATCTAGGTACTTAACAATTTACTTAAATTTACTTAAATCAAACACTGTTCAAATCAGATCAAGACAACGATGAACTGAAAAGAAAAGATGCTTGGACGGCATTTAAACAAGTAGCTTTGAAGTTTCTGGGGAGCGAGAAAGACCCAAATTCCGAAAATATACAGAGTTATTCAGAGAGAGACGATCTGGCCCTGAAATGTAACCGGACACTGAATTTCAGCAAACGGGGACATTTTGGGGCCATTCGGCTATTCAGAGAGCAGGCAATTCGCCAAATACTGGCAAATTGCCAGTAAGTTTGGTGCCTGTTCGATGGCAGTGAAATCCCCCATAGAGAAGCAATGGTTCATCTATTCAGAGAACACCGAACAGCTGAGGTATGTCAGTGAAGTGCCCTGCCGTTCGGTGGTGTCATACGTCTGGTTTATTCAGGCGAATCTCATAGGCTTCAATGTTAAAAATATCCCAGTTTTAATCCAATATCTAATAAACCATTTATCATTTTATTCTGCAGTAAAAAGTCTCTTTATTTTTTAATTTTTTTTTAGGATCTTTTAGGCATTTTTGAGGATTTTTTTGGCAAAAAAGTTTTTCCGTATTTTTTTTTAAATCGTTTTTTCATTTCTCTGTAACAGACCTTTTTATTATCATTCATAGGCAGTTTTTTTGTTTGTTTCACCCCGTTCGTCTGCTAGTTGGCTTTATCCGGCGGCTGCTCTGCGCTGTGATCGCCGGCTGCTCGCATTTTTCCGGCATGTTCGGCTTGGATTTTGCGGTGGTTTCTGCAGGTTTTCAGTAAGTGTTCAGAGAGTGTTCAGCAGGTTTGCGGCGAGTATTTCTTGCACTACCGGGCCCTGTGGTGCTTGCTGAATACACCGCAGGATCGGCGAACTAGGAATCACTGAATCCCCCGAAGTGCGGGGAACGAAAAGTCACCGAACGTACGGTGACTTTTCGGATCTCTTTGAATAACCCTGATAGTTAAAATCATGTTAAGAAAATTTGAAGGACTCGGGTGTAATATGAATCTGACAGGATTATTCAGAGAAAGGTGAAACTCTGGAGAACTTCTGGAGAAGTGAACATTCTTGGTCAAAATAGCCGATTTGGAAAGTGAGATAAATGGGAGATTTTCTCTCCAGAGTTTCACCTTTCTCTGAATAACCCTGCAAAGGTACATTTTTTACATTCACACATGAATTTTTTTCATGAAACTCTTGGATCAGTTAGTGAAGAGCAAGGTGAGCGATTCCACCAAGTTATTAAAGAGATGGAAAAACGATATCAAGGCCGTTGGGAGGTAAACATGATGGGAGATTACTGCTAGTCTCCCTCAGGAAAATCCAGAAACATTGCTTAAGGCTAGAGTCAGACTAACGCATTTTTCGCGTTGTCCGTGAAAAACTGCGTTCGAACGAATGGACGTATTTTTTCACGAAATACGCGATAGCGGTCATACGATGCGCATTTTCGTCCGTGATTTTGTACAGATCATCAATAAAACCCTTTTTGCGTCTGGACGTTATGTTGGCCGGACGTGTACAGCGTCTGACGTCTCCCAATCACGCAAACACGCCGCTATGCGGACGCAGCGCACTCTGTACGTCAGTACTAGCGGTTTGACGTTCTCGAAAAAATGCGTTCGTTTGCCACTTGCGTTGCGCGGCCGCACTTTTGTGCGGCCGTTCTTCATATGCAGCCCGGCATTGGACGTCATTTGCTGCTAGCACGGCCGTGATTTAGTGCGGTTAAACGCACGTTAAAGCTGCTTTCGTCTGACCTTAGCCTAAGAGGAAAAGCTACTCCCGAACTTTTACCGGCAAAAGGTTGAGAAAATATAAACCTTCGGATACTTAACCTCTTCACTACCTATCTAGTGATTTTCCCGAAAGAACACTATCAGAAACCAGTGGAAATTAAATTCTTTTGCAGCAAACGAATTTCACTTGCTTTTGGGCTGCAGATCAGCAGATCGAGATATCTCAATATCGGGTCACCGGATGGTGACTTTGAATGCCCGGGATAACTCAATATTGGTAGTGAAGGGGTTAAGAAAAAGTACTGTACCTACCCTAACGTTCACGTCACATTGTTAAAAAAATATAATAATTTTTAAGTCCATTTTTACTTTTTTTTATACACCTTTCCATTAATTGTACTACATTTTAGCGTTATAATAGCCTAACATTTATAGAGGTTGCAGAAAAATGATACGTGATAGGAGATATCTGATTGGATGTTCGGATTCAGCACCCCATAAAAATTAAAGAGTCAGATTGAATTATGGAAAAAGTTTTTCAAAAAAAATTTTTTTGGTTGACCTGTGTAATATATAATAACTATTGCTTAGTTGAATGCGGTTCTTTCAGAACTAGAAATCAGTACAAAATTCTTTACTAATTGAGAAAATCGACAGTAAACATTGCATTTAGAAAAACAAAATGGTATCTCGAATTAATTTTTTTAAAAGTGTCTTTAACCCCTTCACTACAAAGTGCTTATCTTATGATTTATTTGAAACGTGGAATGAGTAATTCAAACTTACATATAGGGTAAATGGGAATTTTACATAAAGACTGTTATTACAAAAGATTAAAACAATGTACATATACCCATTTTTCATATATTCATTTATCTTGTACAGAAATGTTGCTGAGCTGAAGGTTCTAAACTCTAGATGGTGTCCCTTATCTTCTACAATTTCAAACAGGGTCTCCATTATTATACAGGCAGAGAGTGACTTTGACAGTGGGATTAAGAGAGGAAACAATGATGGTCAGATCTCCTGCTTTTGGGGATTTTTAATGATCATAATCAGGGCCGGCCCGTCTATGGAGCGCTGTGGAGCACGCGCTCCAGGCGGCCCTTTGTCAGGAGCGGCATTTTGCCGCCCTGTCAAAGGCCGCGGCACTCTGGACCTCTACGAGGCTCGGCCGGTGACGGCGTTGTTGCATTCGAGAGGGTGAGAGGCTATGCAAAACCTGCAAACGGCTCACTTCCGGTGCGCGTGTACGACGTCACCGGAAGTGCGCCAGTCGGCACGTTTTCAGCGGTCCCCTCGTGCCTGAACGCAGGCGCCTGCATTTCAAGTATGCCACCGATCGACCCTCCAGCATCCTCCAAGCGGACCGTGCAGCTCGGGGGCCGACGACCTGCGGATGCTGGACATTGCATCCTACGGTAAGAGGGGGCTGTTTGTGGGTGCCGTGTCCTCCCCTGTCACAAAGCTTTGCGGCTGCTGCTTCGTGACATTGACAGCTTGCTGACGGCTCCTCCCTTTCTCCTCGCACGAAGATGGCCGGCGGGGTGAGTTGAGTACTGTGCAGGTCTGGATAATCCGCCGCCATCCCTTCCCCAGGGTACACAGGGGAGGGGAGGCGAGTCTTTGGCCTGCAGCCTGGTCTGCACGGACCCCCCGGGGGTGATTTTTTTTCCTGAATTGAGGTCGAAGGACCCATGTGTTCCTACGGAGTGACACCCCAAACCCATCTTCCTGGCCGGCTTCACCCTGAACTGGTGAGCAGAGCGCTGTAAATGCATCATGGGAGGACGCAGGGAGCCCTGTGTGTCCCTGAGAGCCCCCAAACCTCTGTACACACAGCTAGGCATGGGGAGGGGGCCATGCTGCTGTGTGTGTGACAGGGGGTGGATGTCACCTATATAATATATGCTACCATTCATTATACACAGGCCTCCATAACTGTGTTATCTATATAAAATGCGTATGTATGTAGTGGGCATTCTTTCCTATACATGATGTGTGACAGGCTTTTTTGCCAGGCGAGGTGTGGATGCCGTGTCCCCCCATTCCTGTCCTGTCTCTCCCCCCTTGTCTGCCTGTCTTGTCTCTCCCCCCTTGTCTGCCTGTCTTGTCTCTCCCCCCTTGTCTGCCTGTCCTGTCTCTCCCCCCTTGTCTGCCTGTCTTGTCTCTCCCCCCTTGTCTGCCTGTCTTGTCTCTCCCCCTTGTCTGCCTGTCTTGTCTCTCCCCTCTTGTCTGCCTGTCCTGTCTCTCCCCCCTTGTCTGCCTGTCCTGTCTCTCCCCCCTTGTCTGCCTGTCCTGTCTCTCCCCCCTTGTCTTCCTGTCCTGTCTCTCCCCCTTGTCTGCCTGTCCTGTCCTTCCCTCCCTTGTCTGCCTGTCCTGTCCTTCCCCCCTTGTCTGCATGTCCTGTCTCTCCCCCTTGTCTGCCTGTCTTTTCTCTCCCCCCTTGTCTGCCTGTCCTGTCTCTCCCCCCTTGTCTGCCTGTCCTGTCTCTCCCCCCTTGTCTGCCTTGTCGTGTCTCTCCCCCCTTGTCTGGATGTCTTGTCTCTCCCCCCTTGTCTGCCTGTCTTTTCTCTCCCTCCCTTGTCTGCCTGTCTTGTCTCTCCCTCCCTTGTCTGCTTTCCTGTCTCTCCCCCTTGTCTGCCTGTCTTGTCTCTCCCCCCTTGTCTGCCTGTCCTGTCTCTCCCCCTTGTCTGCCTGTCCTGTCTCCCCCCCTGTCTTCCTGTCCTGTCCTTCCCCCCCTTGTCTGCCTGTCCTGTCCTTCCCCCCCTTGTCTGCCTGTCCTGTCCTTCCCCCCTTGTCTGCCTGTCCTGTCCTCCCCCCCCTTGTCTGCCTGTCCTGTCTGTTTGACAGTCTCCTGACCGGCCGCATGTGTGTGGGCTCAGTCAGCGTTCAGTCACTGTGCCGGTGCTCCAACTGAGCAGGCACACGGAGGAGCAGCTCGTGCTCGTCCCTCCTGGCTCCTTCTGACCAGCCGCGGCACCAGCCTCCACTAGGACCAGACCAGCTGACCGGACAAGATACCTTATCTGGGATCTGTCTGGGTATACATGTATCTGGAGTCTGTGTATTTATATAGAGAATGAGGCTGTATATATATATATATATATATATATATAAATACACAGGATACATATATACAGCCTAATTCTCTATATAAATACACAAGATACATGGAGAATGAGGCTGTATATATGTAGTATATGTGGCACTCTGATAAACTCATACACACTGCACATTATTGTGAGTTTAATTGCTGTGTCACTCTGTGATACGCTCATACACATTGCACATTACTGTGAGTTTTATTGCTGTGGAGCTCTGTGATACGCTCAGACACATTGCACATTACTGTGAGTTTTATTGCTGTGGAGCTCTGATGCGCTCATACATGTCACTTGTTGTTTTTCTTGGGGGGGGCAGCATTTCATCCATCACTCCAGGCAGCACAGTAGCTTGAGCCGGCCCTGATCATAATAGATTTTTAGCAATGCAGCGTTCAAAAAATACCAATAGAATGTAAAAATATCATACATGTGGCATAATGCCTATGTATGAAAATTACAGTAGCACCTTGTATCTGTACTGTACAGGGATTTCCAGTCAACAGAATTCCCTGAATCCTATCTGTCATGGAGCTGACGTGGCGCTCCAAGCTTCAAACCCCAAGAGACTTTATGTTCATTTATATCGTGTGATTTTAAATATATTTTACATTGTTTGGTTTTAGTTTAAATTAGTTTAGTGTAAATGGCGTAGCTTTAGGTTTAAATATACTTATATTTCTTTAGGTAAAAATGTGTTTTTTATTAACTACGTGCAGCGAGTTCAAATGCTTTCTTTCATATAGATTGTAAAATAGGTTTGAGTAATTTGTGATTAGGAAAAAGGGTTTTCTCTTCGTTCATCTACTATCTGTTTACATGTCTCAGCGGTTGGGAGTCACCATTGTCTCAGCCAAAACTTAACTGATTTCCTTTACAATAGATTATTTAAATGATGTGTGATATGAAGAAAGAGGAATGTTTATTGTAAAAATCTGACATAATGTAATTAGCATTTTAGTAGGACGATGTGCGTCATTTATGCAAATTATGGCTGTTGGATCTCAGCATAAGTAGTGGCGTTTTTGTTCATTAAAGATCAGAGAGAGAGAGAGAATCCTGTTTTAAAGCATACAGCCGCGTCTGGTGTTTTATACAGCTATGCTACACTACACTCAACCTCAGAAGGCACAGAGCGGCCTTCTGGAAATTCCTAATGGCTCCAGGGCAGAGAAACAGAAGCAGGCGGGTCAAGCTGCTCGAGGCACTGAGGACAGCGCTCCCAGTAGCCGGGCTGACCGCGACGAAGGGGTGTTTGGAGAGTCAGGACAGGCGGAAGAGACCGGTTCCGTCACACTATCCCTGTACAATAGTGAGTGACCCCAGAGCTCTCCCTTATTGATATCTATCTTTGCCACATTGATAAGGACGTTTCTATCTGTATGTTGATAATTCAGACTCTGAATGAAATTGCGCAAGATAAGGGACACCATCTGGAGTCTGCAACCTTTCATCCCAACAATACTTCTTTAAAGGAAAAACTACTGCAGGATAAAAAAATATATTTTTTAGATTTTTCTGTGGATCACCGTTTTCGCACAGTGAACGTTGTAGAGATCAGGTGGTGCGACTATTAAGAAAACTCTCATTCTTGTCTATTAAGTCCAGACTGCACTAATCTTTTTCCAATATTCGGGTTCCTAGCCCAAACATCTATTTGTATTTACTTAGGGCACTATTACACTCTTCGTGCACAAATGTGCGCGTGCTCATAAACGCATTAACGCGAGGGGCAAAACCCTTTGCGCTGAACGTCGTATTACGACGTTCGCATATACGATGCACATTAACGTTTAACGCTGCGCCAAAAAAATTCGCTGCGCTTACGAATTTGCGCGGAGAATGTAATAGAGCCCTTATTTTTTTAATCTAATTTTTCATTTATTATGAAGAGACAAAATTACACACAATAAGAAAAAGTAAAACAGCGGTAAGTACATACAAGAATAACAATACACAGGAGAGGAACAGTGTAACAACACAGTTCAATAAGCAAGCACTCGCAAACTATTCCCAAGGCTCTATCCACTAGAGATGTGCATTCATTTCGGAAAAATTCTGAATTTGGAACGAAATCCATTAATTCGTATTTCAGAAGTACTTCTGAATAACGAATCGATACGATACGAATTTGAAACGAAACGGTATATAACAAATTTATTTCATTTTACACTGTGTCATCATCATAAAAGAAAAATCTGAATAA
The DNA here is from genome assembly GCA_009667805.1 of Leptobrachium leishanense. NCBI lineage: Eukaryota > Metazoa > Chordata > Amphibia > Anura > Megophryidae > Leptobrachium > Leptobrachium leishanense. The sequence goes on from CM019063.1 coordinate 70,038,068, forward strand.
TTAATTTTTTGGTGTTCCAGAATTCGAATCTATCAACTATCGAATTGATCTTAAATTAAAATACATACAATACAAGTAATGCAGTCAGCAAACAACTTTATGAAACAAATTAATTTTGTCTCAGTTTCACAAACGCCTGTCCCTGTTAAATTGACTCAAATACTAAATCTGTGAGACGGCTTATTTTAACCCTAGCTTGTCTTTTAACAGCAAAATTTGATCAATTGGGGATTTATTTAGTGATCCGAAATTCGAATTGATATCAACTTTCGATTTTGAAATGAACTATCAAATTGATATCAACTATTGAATTGATCTTAACTTACAATACAAGTAATATTCAGCAAAGGACTTTATGAAACAAATTAATTTTGTTTCACGGTTTAATTTGACTAAAATACTAAACCTGTGACACCGCTTAAAATTTAACCCTAGATTGTCTTTTAACAGCAAAATTTGATTAATTGGGATTTTTTTAGTGATCTAAAATTCAAATTGATATCAACTATCGAATTGATATGTGAAATTCGAATCGATTCGAAATTTCAAATCGATACGAAATTTTGAATCGATCCGAAACTAAACGAAATTAGTTACGAAATTCCAAAAACTAAACTATTTAAAAACAAAACGAAACTGAACTAAACAAATTTTTCAGCCATGCACATCCCTACTATTCACTCAAACCAGAGCCGCAGGACCCAAACAAAGACAGACCTGTAATGGCCAATCCGCAAAAGGAAAAACAGACCTCAAAATAAAACAACCCACGTAGTTAGTACCATTCTGTAGGTAGACATAAAGGCTATTCAGCAACAGGACCTTGTTCCCATAGGGGAGGATAAAGAAGAACTGGGTATGACAAACAACAAGAAAGAAGCCATCGATAAGGACACCATACAAGACAAGACATACAACAAACAGAACAACATACAGAACACACACAACCACTAAATCAAACCTTAAAGGCGGGGAGGGACCAGAAAAGGTTAGGGGTCGAGGCAAGTCATCATCAGGGTGCAGGTACCAACCCACGCAAACGCAATGTCGATTAAAGTCGAGATTGCAAACATCGGTAGGGCGTGGAAGGGAGGGGAATGATCTACGTCCCAGACCGCGGCTCCACAATGCAGACTGGCAATACAGAAGCCCACCAACACCAGAACACCACAGAACAGCACGTGAGCTAGTCACTTAATGTGCCACAGCAACAGTTCTCTCTGGGGCTGAACCAAGGTAACGGTTCCAGTTTATTTGTAGTTTCAACCCTAAATGCAAAGTTTATTCTTAAGTGTAAATAGATACTAGTCATTTCCTTTCTGTCTTTAACCTGACTGATTGAAGAGAAATGCTCCTGGGTTGTGATATTTTATATCTACTGTAGATTATATATGTATATTTGAATGTACCGAGCTCACGTAGTATTATCATGCTGAGGATCCTCCAACGGCTGACCGTATAGCTGCATATTGGGTGGCAATCATTACCCAAGGTCATTAGGACACAGACTTCCTACAAACATATCACAGTGGAAGACTGAAAGTGAAAATGTTCCATGAGATAAAATTAATTGTTGAAAGCTGCTTATAATGTCATGGTCTGGATCATCTTAAAAGAAGTTGAGAGCTACATGGAAAATTTTGTGGTTCCCACATACTAAGTCCTTCTATTATGATTATACGCTGACTTTCTGATATGCCTATTAATATCTGCTCTGGTGTTAACCTCTAAACCATATACTTGATGACCTGTCTTACCATTTTTTTAATACAAGCAAGCTGTTTGATTTGTATTTATGGTTGTCCAATAAAACACAGTTTGGAGGAGAGCCAAGAAAGAAAAAAGAAACCGCTACCTCTAATTACACCCCACATCAAAGAAGTGCATAAAGTCATGTAGAACGTGCCCTTGATCTTTCCTTGGCCAATGATACAGCGTGATGCATTTTCTTTGCGGATTTAGACGAGCTACTGCTGCTTTTAAAACCCATCAACATTCCATTGATTAAAAAAATGGAATGTTGTAGAAAGTGTTCTACATTCTCCCTGTTTTACAACAGAGTCAGAAAACCTGAAATGTACAGCGGATTAAATGAAATTACATAAGAAATAAAACGAATTGGGAAGAAATAAATTGCGAATTTTTCAGAAAAATTGGATTTGGCAAAGTATCTATTTTGTTGGAAAAAAAATATTATAACATCTATTTGAAGCATGGGATGCTAGTTTGCAATTAAATATAGGGTAAAATGGTAATTTAGCTTAGAGATTATTACTCCAAAATAGTTAAAATATTCTAATTATGCAACTTTACAAATTTTTATTTTGTGTATTTGTTTATCCTTTACAGAAACATTGTTGGGATGAAAGGTTCTAAACTCTAGATGGTGTCCCTTTTCTCGCCGGTTTTAAACAGGATCTGCATTATCATCATACAGTCAGAAACGGCCGTTGAGTCCAATACAGTAAGGGTTATATTACCATCTTCACGCAAACGTTTGCCCCGGCACAAAAAACATTGACACAAGGGGTAAAACCACTTGTGCCGAGTGCCGTATTACATACTGCAACAATCGCGTGCAATCGTCTACCACGGGTGAACCTGCGCGACCTTGCACGAGCTTACTGTACTGCGCGAGTCCCATACTTAGGCTAGGGTCAGACGAAAGCATTTTTCCCCGCGAACGTGAAAAAGTGCGTCCGGACGCATTGACGTATTTTTTCACGGAATGCGCAAAAACAGTCAGACGATGCGCATTTTCGGGCGTGATTTTGTACGGATCGTCAATAAAACTCTTTTTGCATCTGGACGTTATGTAGGCTGGACATTAGCAGCGTCTGACATCTCCTAATCACGCAAACACGCCGGTATGCCGCAGCTGCGCACTCAGTACGTCAGTACTAGCGGTTCTGCGTTCTCAAAAAAATGCGTTCAAATTCCACTTGCGTTGCACGGCCGGACTTTTGTGCGGCCGTACATCGTATATTGGCCGTCATTGCCTGGCATCTGCTGCTAGTGCGGCCGTAATTATGTGCGCCAGAACGCACGTTAAAAGTGCGCTGGTCTGACCCCAGCCTTAACATTGTGAGCGCAAATGAGAATGTGCGCTGGTACGAGGATGGTATTACAATCTATTTGCGGTAATTACCGCATAGTCTTTGCACATAGAATTTTAGCAACTGCAAAAAGCTGGTGTTAATGGCAAATCTGACCGACCTGGCCAAATCAAAATACACCAGCCCAAAAAAAATGCAGCAATTATAGTTGCCCATTCAACTCATACCAAACCAATAAAATGGATAAGTTATGTGTGCATTTATTATTGCTGCAGCATATATGCTCAGATTGACTGTGGCAGGCGCAATTTCTTAACATGAGATAATTGTGGTTCTTAATTCTGATTAGCTGAATCACGAGAAAAAAACTGTTCGCACATTGTTTTTTGCGCGAGACGGTACTGCGCGAGCATTCGGCCGCGTCCTCTTTGCGCACGGTATTGATCGGCGGCTGAAAAGACGCGCAAGGATTGTAATTCCAGCGGTGATTTGCGTGCGCAAAAGTATAACGCTTGGCGCAAAGATTAGGTAGATAATAGAAAGGGTCCGATCTCCTGCTTATGGGGATCTGTGGTGATCATAATGAGATTATCAGCAATACGGCTTTCAAAATATAATATTAGAATATGAAAGTATTATCTTTGTGTGGACATAATGTTTGCATGCGGAAATTACAGTAAAAAGTGTGTATCCAAGAGATACGGCAATATATTAAAGGCGGCTGAAACTAGTCAAAACGCTTTTCATTTTATTTTTAATTTTTTCATATTTTTACTGAACCTCTGTAATAAATGTATTTACCCATCTTGTATAGAGTATATATTATATTTTATTGATATTTTTCTATTCTTGGCACTGTTGTTTAAATAAAGTATTAATATAATGAATTAATTAGTTTTTTGACCTCGAGTTGACTGTGATCAAACTTTTCACCAGGACCCTGGAAGGTATATTACTTTGACCTGCCTAGGTCAGATACTCACCTGTAAAAGTGCCATAACCCTGAAATATGATCCTAAGGACATGAATGCTGTCTTGTCTCTTGTCAGTAACTGTTGGGTGTTCCATTATTTACACTGTCTGGATTTTGTTACACTATGGCCTTTAACGCAGGGCAAAAGGGGCAGATGCCCCAGGCCCCTTCATTATTGAGGGGCCCAAAGCAGCTGCCCCTTGGGCCCGCGTAAACTGGACGAGCGCCGCCTCTCTAATGTGTAGTCCCGAGGCTGCCTAATTTACCTCCGCTGCTACGCACGTTCAGACTGCACAGCAGGGGTAAGCACTGATGCAGTTCCGGCTGGGCTTCCGCATTTGGCTCCTCCCCCCATGCTTTCGTCATCATCCTGTCCCCGCGCATAGCACACTGTGTGCACAGGGACATCTGAGGAGGTGAGAATTGAAACACGAAGGAGCTAGACTGCAGCCCATGAACTGATCCCCTGCTCCTGGTGAAGATTGCAGACTCATCCCTCAACCTCTCTCCTGCACGATGGTGTCTGCCAGAGCCAGAACCCATTTAATTTATTTCATCCTAGTGCATTCATTGCTAGATGAACTACTTTCACTAGCCGGGTGCTCGGTGAGCCCCCCACCCCCTCTTCCATCCACTCCAGCAAAGCAGAAGCCTTTGGAGAGTGAAAATCCAAATAAGTGATGAGATGGAGCTGTGGAGAAGTCAGGATGAGAGCTGGAGAGGGGGTTAATGGTCAGGAGTATCCAGAGATGAAAGTGCTGAATTCCCAAGGAGCAGACAGCATGACAGCAGGAGGATCAGGTCAATCACTGTCAATAGCCTGGGCTGGGACTCTGGTATAGGGCAGGCCAGGGGTGCCATTAATATTAATTTCTCACTGGGTGCAGAAGAGAGTTAATCTTGCTGATAGATGGGTCTTTCCATGGTTTTACAATCCAGTGGGAGCACACTTACACTCCCTATCTGACTGGATCTATTTTGTTTTCTGTTTTATATATTTATCTCTGGCTAGCCATCCATCCCTCCCTCCACTCACCTAAGCCTCTCTATAACATTGCATTAATACCCTGTGTTGCTCTACAAATGTATCTATACACGTAAAAACCTCAGATGACAGATGTGGAAGTATTCTTTCATTTTTCTGAGTGGCTCAGGGACTGCACTTTATTGCATATTTTTAAAGGGTCCCTTGAGTGGTTTTATAATTTCATCTTAATAAATCCAGTCTAGTAAAAGAAGAATTTTAGCAATTGGAACAATTTATTTAATTTAAACTTTTGAGGAGACGGTCTTCAGCATACTGCAGACTCCTCATCCCAGATCACAGCAATAAAACTCACAGTAATATGCAGTATATATGAGTGTATCACAGAGCTCCACAGAAGTAAAACTCACCGTAATGTGCCATATAGGGGTGCAGCCAGTCCCAATTCGGGTTTCATTACCCATTTCTCATTGTGCCCTGTGAAGGAGGACAGAGGCCGAGTGATTTTCTTTTCAGTGTAGTGACTGGTGGTTAGCGAACTGCCAAAGAGATATGCTCTGTGATACGCTCATACACACCGCACATTACTGTGAGTTATATTGCAGTGCAGCTCTGTGATACACTCATACACACTACACATTAACCACTTCAATGCGGAGGACGCGCTGAGCGCGTCCTCCCATTGGGGTCAGCGTTCGGCCGGGTTCCGGCCGATCGCTGGCCCCCCCGGTGCGGGCTGACATCCTCGATGTCATCCCGGGATCCGGAACCGCAGCCGCTGGAATTAGGTGTCATCGCGGCAGCGCGATAACACCTAATTCAGGTGCCCCCCCCCGCATGTGCGGAGGAGGCGCCTGAAAGGGAGGGGGGAGGTCCTTCGGACCTCTCTCCCTCCCGATCGGCGGCGTTGCGGGGGTTAACCCAGGCACCATTTGGAAGGGCACAGCCTGCCCTTCCAAATGGTGCCTGGCATTAACCCCTGGGGAGCTGGATCGCGAATCGGCGCTGAAAAGCGCCGGTTCGCGATCCTTTCCCGGAGCTGGCCGACATCTTGGATTAACGATTTTTGTATGCGGTGCGTTTGTTAAAAATCGCGTAATTTTCCCCCAAAAAAAATGTAACGAGACCCCATCTCTAATTTTTTTAACAAGCGCACCCCATACAAAATATAACCGCAATTGCTCGCATGTTAAAATGTGAAAAAAAACACTTTACACGTTGTAAATTATTGAAAATACATATTTTATTGCATTTTTTGTTATAATATACAGACATGACATAACGTATACATATAATAATGACATATTATGAATCTACCGAGTCTGACGGAAAGAACGATATATAATATGTCTGGGTAATATACTAAAATAAGCCTTCAAAACACGTTTAAACATGATGCGCAAAACCGGTAAAAATGACCTCAGCACAGAGGCGGGAAAAGCCTCAGCAGCGAAAGGGTTAATGTGTGTTATATTGCCATGGAGCTTTGATATGCTCATACGCATTGCACATTAATGTGACTTTTATTACTGTGGAGCTCTGTGATACGCTCATACACACCACACATCACTGTGGGGGTAGAGAGCATAATTATGTGGTAGGCGTGGCTTTCGGGGGGCCCCAAGAAAATGTTTGCCATGGGTCCAATCAATATTAAAGATGGGCCTGACTATGGCAGCTCTGTCTCCCTCGTTCTTGCTTTAAAAATATATACCACAAAAGAAGGGCTATGCCACCCTCTATTTGGCCATAAGTGCTGCTAATAAAGCTGAGACTAAGGGCTCTACAAAGTGTGAGTGCTTCTGCTCATGAATACCACACAATATTGTAAATTGTGCTTTTATATTTTGTGTCTCTTAGGCTAGGGTCAGACGAGCGCAGTGCGAACGCGCGTGCAGGCGCACTTAATCACGGCCGCACTAGCAGCAAGTGCCAGGCAATGACGGCCAATATACGAAGTACGGTCGCACAAAAGTCCGGCTGCGCAACGCAAGTGGAAAACGAACGCATTTTTTCGAGAACGTTAAACTGCTAGTACTGACGTACAGAGTGCGCTGCGCCCGCTAGCGGCGTGTGTGCGTGAATTGGAGATGTCAGACACTGCTAATGTCCGGCCAACATAACGTCCAGACGCACAAAGTGTTTTATTGATGATCCGTACAAAATCACGGATGCAAATGCGCATCGTATGACCGCTATCGCGTACTCCGTGAAAAAATGCGTCCATTCGTTCGAACGCACTTTTTCACAGACAACGCGAAAATGCGTTCGTCTGACCCTAGCCTTATTTGAGATCAACTTGGAAGTGGAAGATATTTTGCATACTAAATATAAGTATCTAAGCTTGTTGTGTATATTGAGAATAGAACACCTTGGTGCACATATACTGTCAGGGTTATCCAAAGAGATCCGAATTGCTTGAGAAAGGTAACCGAACGCTGATAATCAGCTTTCGGTTACCTTTCTTGACCATTCGGCTATCCAGAGAGCAGGCAATTCGCCAAATCCTAGCGAATTGCCTGAACATACGGTGCCTGTTTGGTGCCTGTTCGAGGGCAGTGAAATCCCCATGAAAAAGCACTGTTTCGGCTATTCAGAGAACACAAACCAGCAGTGAAAGGTTCCCCTAATGCCCTGCCATTCGGTGGTTTAATTTGGCAAGTTTATTCAGGAGAATCCCATAGGCTTCAATGTTAAAAATATTCCCCTTTTGGGCTGCTGTGCTCGATGGGGAGAGGACTGTGCACTGCAGGGGGACCCCTTGATCTGTGCCAGGTCCTTTTTGTGCTCTCTCGGAGCTGTTTGGGACACTTTGCGGTCTCCGACCTGTTTTTGAGGCCTATCCTGGGCGGCCATCTTTGAGCCTTCGTGGCAGTGATATAGGGATCCATATCCCCCCTTTCTTGAAGCGGTGGGGCCCTGATGGAGTGCCTGGATGGGTGCCTGTCCTGGCTATCGGAGGAGGGGGAGCGGCCACTGACACGCAGGGATGTCTGGCGCCTGGTAGCTGAGTTGCGGCTCGGCAGGGATGCAGCTGCTCCGTCTGGAGGTGTGACTGAGGGCCCCTGCGTGGGTGTGGTGTGCTTACCTGCTCGGTCGAGAGGAGAGAAGAGGTATGGAGACCAGGGAATGGCGGTCCTGAAGACACATTGCAGCAGATCGACTGCGGTGATCCGGCTGGGTTGCTCCATGTGCCGATGGTGTCCAACTTGCCTCTAAGTGGGCTCTCAGAGGGAAACGTCCAGGAGGATTCCGGGTTCCAGGTGGGCCCTGCGACACTCGAGATATCGGAAAGATCTCCCCGCGCGATGATGCTGTCGGCCCAGCTGTTTCTTGGGATGCAGCGGGGTATGGAGACCCCTGGTGGTCCTGGAACAGAGGCTGCCTGGAGGCTGTGTAGATGGCGAGAACCTCTCCCCCCAGACTTCCTAGGGGACGTCCTGGGTGATAATCGATGCATTGACCTGTTGCCACTGCCGACTTTGATCTTGCTCCTGGATGGTGGACGTGGGAAGATCGTGTGTCTTAATTTTGCCCTGGACACTGGCTGACCTGGATAGCCCCACTCCCGGATTCCTGGCTGCTGAATTCCCCTGCATGGCTGTTTCCTCATTTTCCCCCTCAGAAGTGTTTACCCCCCCCTGATGTTTTTTCCCTGCTGACATTCCCCTCCCCCCACACACACTTTTTTGAGGACTCTTGCTGAGTTTTTCTCCCCCCCCCCTAGACACTCTTTAGCGGACTTTCCTTCACCTGACCAGGACGTGGATTGTCATGACTGTCTGAGCATCTGGCCCACTTTTTTTTTTTTTTAAATTAATTTTATTTTTATTTCTGTGTGCGGGACGATAGGTTGCCCTGGGTGAGCCATTGGAGCGGATACCATGGCTCTGTCTACTCCCTCTGGCCCCAGGACGCCTGGCCCTGTGGCCTCTTCCGTGGCCTCCAGTCATCTTGCGAGGTTGATGGAGCGAGCCAGGAATGCCACTTTTTCCTGGGCTGTCCCCCACCTTCCTTTTTTTTTTTTTAAATTTATTATTCTTTTATGTGGACGCCCCGTGTCTGATGACGAGACCACCTCCCTGGTCATTTATGTCTGAGTGTCCTTCCCCCTCCCTTTTATTTTTTGCTATCATTGAACCTTGCTGGCTCTTCTCGTTTTTTTTTGTTGTTTTTTGTTTGTTTCTGTATGATCTACTGTTGGCTTATTTTCACAATAAAAAATTTTGAATATCAAAAAAAAAAAAAAAAAAAATATTCCCCTTTTAATTCAATATCTAATAAACCGCTCATTACAAAATTCTGCAGTAAAGTGCCTCTTTATCTATAGATTGTTTCAGATACTTCAAGCATTTTTTCTGAATTTTTTTTTTTAAATGTCCGATTTTTTTTTTTTTTTTTCAGTTTACTTTTTATTCTGTAACAGCCCTTTTTATTATCATTCCCTGGACCTCCTGTGTAAATTTCAGACATTTTCGCTCAGTAGTTTCTTTGCAAACACCGTTTCAATTTCACATTCATACAAACGGTTTTGCTAATTTATTCACTGCCTCGTCTCAGCTGCTTTGGCTGCGTGTGATCGACTCCTGCTCGGACTTTTCGACGGGTTTATCCAGATGTTTTTGTGGCTTTTCAGCGTGCATTCGGTGGGTTTTGCGGTTAGTTTTCGGTGGGTTTACGGCAGCTTTTCCCTGCAATTCGGGGACCCTGTGGTGTTTGCAGAATACACCGCAGGGTCACCGAAATGGGATTGGCAAAAGGAACCGAATTGAAGAGAACGAAAAGTCACCGAACGTGCGGTGACTTTTCGAATCTCTTTGGATAACCCCAGGGATGTTTTGACATTCTGTAATGCAATCACTAGGGACGTACGCTTCGTTTCGTACCGATTCGTTTTTCTTACGAAACGGGCCGATTCGGTGCTTTGGATTTGTCCAATGTTCCGAACCAGACCGGCAACGAAATACACACCATCTGAAACATTTCCGATACGAAACAAAAAAATTTTGTTATTTCGTATGGACATGAAATTTGTTAAATCGCAAGTCATTTTCGTCCTATTCGCGATTTCGGTTCCTTTTCGGATAATTTCGGACAACGTATTTTCGTATCATTTCGAGTCCGTTTCAGTTCCGTTGCTGATTTCGTAATTTCGTATCGTCAGTCACTTTTTTCACTTCTTCCAGTGAAAAATTCACGTTTTTATTAAATATATCGTAAAGCATTTAGTTTTTTCACTTACAGCAAGAAGTTTCTGCATTTATTTATTTGTTAGGATTATTTTTGCATTTTTCGGGAATTTTTGGGTTAATATTAAGGCTAGGGTCAGATGAACGCATTTTTCACGTTGTCCGTGAAAAAGTGCGTTCGAACGAATGGACGTATTTTTTCACGGAATACGCGATAGCGGTCATACGATGCGCATTTTCGTCCGTGATTTTGTACGGATCATCAATAAAACCCTTTTTGCGTCTGGACGTTTTGTTGGCCGGACATGAGCAGCGTCTGACGTCTCCCAATCACGAAACACGCCGCTATGCGGCCGCAGCGCACTCTGTACGTCCGTACTAGCGGTTTGACGTTCTCGAAAAAATGCGTTCGTTTGCCACTTGCGTTGCACGGACGAACTTTCGTGCGGCCGTTCGTCGTATGCTGCCCGGCATTGGACGTCATTTGCTGCTAGCACGGCCGTGATTTCGTGCTGCTAAACGCACGTTAAAACTGCTTTCGTCTGACCCTAGCCTTAGGGTTCTTCCTGACTTATTTTAAATGTATAACGAGGTCTGTTCTTTTCTTTGCAGAACACATACAGCTGGATTATTTTCTCACAGTCCATCCGTATGTGTTCTGTTCAGCAATGAATTTTGATACAATATATTTTGTCAGTATTAGTACCATGGATAGTAACAAGTCTGTCGTTATCCATGGTGCTGATATGAAGAAATAGATCAATAATATGTGTTTCACCATCGGCGACTGTCCATGATTCTGACTTAGATCAATAAAGGTTATTTAACACTGTGCACCATTTTAGCAGAGCATTTAGTTGTCTGTATGCATAACAATACACAAATAAAACTTATTTCATTTTTAGTACTATTTCTAATTTTAAGAAGCCACTCTGCTAGAACAGGTTAGAGTTTTTTCTAAGAGCCAGACACAGAGAGGTCATAAGATACGCCCTGCATAGCCTTAATGACACTGTAAACGGATTGCAGTGCAGAGGATATGTACATGATACAATTCATTCTCTCATATACTTTGCTGCCAGATCTTCGGTCCACTAAATGCATTATAATGCATTGGAATTCAATGGCAGAGACTGCAATTTTATTATGCAATCGTGCTGGTGCCTTTCACAAGGTCAGATGTGACTGAAGATTTGCACATTTCCCGGAGGAACTGTCGCCGCTGACAGTTTTACATAATCCAGCACCTAAATAAAGCTTGAATATGCTTTCCTTTTAAACTAAAATGTCATGTTATTTAGATTATTATTTAAACATTTATTATTTATTTTATATTTATTTAAGCTGATTTACATATTACGTCTATGTGAGACTGACAAGGCACAGTCTGGTATACAATGTAAATCATGTTATTTTCAGAAAGCTCTAAAGACTGCCTTGTCAGACCGGTACAACTCAGAGATTATAGTCCTTTGTGTTGTCTCTGTCAGTGTCTTCTCTTTGTCTTTCTCTGTAAGTGTCAGTGTTTGTCTGTTAGTGTTTCCCTGACAGTGTCCTTGTGTGTATCTTTGAGTGTGCCTCGGTGACTTTCAGCATGTGTGTCAGTTTCTGTGTTTCTGTGTGTATATTTGTGCTCCTGGTAATCACTCTGTGGGCCTCTATCAGATTGTGCCATTGTAGTTGATGGTTTAGCCATTATTAAAACAAATAGGACTAGTACTCCAGCTTCAAAAAATAGGAGTTCAGATGCACCCAATACTCTAAAGAGGTCAACGTTTATTTAGCCAAACACTAACTGCAGCAACATGTCGCTTGTCCACAAGTCTTTGTCAAGCTACTGGAGACAGTGTGCCCAATTCTAATCTCTGTTATTTGTGTGTGTGTGTGTGTGTGTCTTTCCGTGTCTCTGTCAATGTTTTTCTGTAGGCCTCTGTGTCCCTGTCTTCGTGTATTTTTGTCAGCGTGTGTCTTTTTGATTTATATAGTGTGCCTTTGTGAGTATCTGTAATTGTTTGTGTGTATTTCTTCTTCTTGTCAATGTCAGTGAATGTATTTGTGTCTGTCAATGTATCATACCGTGTGTCTGCCAGTGTCTGTAGCCCTGCATGTCTCTGTCAGCTATGTGTCTCTCTCTCTCTCTCTCTCTATTTTCTGCTTCAAATTGTCCCTGCATGTTTTTTTGCAAATATTGGCAACTAGCCCCAGCCATCTTTGATATGGTAAGTAACGGTGTAGCCACCATCTGTTATAGAGTCTTTTGTAGCTTAATTTAACAAGTAAACATTTTTTATTTTACAATTTCCAATAGAGTTTTGTGAGATTTTGTAGCTTCTAATTCACTGCTCCTCTCGTGGAGTCGGCCATGTTTTCAGCTTCCTCTCCTTCATGGGAGGGATTAAACATCTAAAGATGTAAGGATGACAGGTCAGCCAAGGATGGCTCAGAGACAGGGGGTTGTTCAGATAGCATGGATAGTTGGCACTCACATGGGAATCACAGCACTGTAGGGAAGGGTTAATAGGAGGTCTCTGATCTGTATGATCTTTACCTGTCCAAGGAATAAGACCATTCATATGCAAATGCTCTCTAGGGATTTTCAGTTCAGACACAGCAAGCAAGTCTAGGGGAGTGTTTACCTGCTGTGTGCAAAGCCGTAAATCACTCCCATGGAAACACGTTATGCGGCATGCCGCAGCACTGGGAGCAGACAGGACGCTCAGGGAGATTTCTTTTCAAGGGTTTTCTGAAAAAACAATCCATCGGTCAGTAGTTTGGCTAACATACTGTATAAGCAGATTTGGGAGATCTCTCAAATGTGCTAAAGTTGTTTTGGGCATGATTGATGCACTTTAAGCATTAACAATGAAACTTTGTGTATTTCGACTACAACAAAGCCACATCCATATACTCAATACAATAGCATAAACAGCTACTCCTAGAAAGGAAGAGAGCACCTGAATGTTGATTAGAGTGGTCCTAACCCTCATTTAGGTGCATAATTTGCGAAGCTCGTTACTTGGTTAAAAAGCATGAAAACTGATTGTATCTGCACACACTTATTGCTAAAAATATGTGTGTATCTTTTGCTTATTTTTGTAAAATATGAGGGCACTATTACAATCTTAACGCTAGCGTTAGCGCTACGACATGAAAGCATTAACGAAGAGTTAAGTGACTTTAAAGCTTGCCCCCATATTACAACCCTAACACTAACGGTTTAAAAAATTCGTTCCCGTACTGGTGATTGCGCAGTCTTGCGCAAGTTTACTGTACTTTGTGCTCCCTATACTTAACATGGGAAGCGCAATCAATAATTAATACTTGGACTACAAAGTCCTAACGCTAATTACCGCACCAATGTGGTAACTAAAATGTTAACCACAGCTAGAAGCTGGTGCTAACTCATCCCGCTTCTTGGAATCAGTTACCAGCAGAGCAAATCCCCCCAAAAATCAGATACTCACCTATCATCTCCCAGCAAACATGGTGGCCCGAACCACTGCTTCTTGCCGCTGGGAGCAGAGTGAGACTGGGGGAAAGTAGTCCCCAGTCTCCCTCCACGAATCACTCTGTGGTCCAGCACGATATTGTGCGAGGGCAGCACAAACCTCAATGGAGTCCTATGGATTTCAGGAGGTGATAGTCGCAGCAGCACAGAAGCGCTGCTGTAAGTATCATGGAGGGTTAGCGCTGCGTTACGGGGCAGGCTGCTAGATTAGCGTCTGCCTCGGAATATGGTGGTAAAATGGAAACAATAAGGGGAAATCTGCAGGTGCAGGTTTTCCCCCTTTAGCATCCTTGGTTTAGCACCTACATTGAAATATAGCCCTATAGGTTCATACTAAGGATGAGCGTTCGGTTCAGATCTGTTCGGAGTTCGAATCGAACATCGGCTGTTCGAAGGTTCGAGAACTTCGAACTTTTTTGGGACGTTCGCCAAAAGTTCGAAAAAAATAAATAAATTTGAAAATAGTATAAATAATGCTTAAAAAATACAAAAAAATCTAGAAATAAAGAGACTCTTTACTGCAGAATATTATAAGCAACGGTTTATTAGATATTGAATTAAAACGGGAAGATTTTTAACATTGAGTTGGAATGAAACAAACACAATGTGCTTTAACTGCAGACTGTCAGCTTTAATTTGAGGGGATGTACATCCAACTCAGGTGAACGGTGTAGGACTTACAGCAGTTTGCAGATGTGCCTCCCACTTGTGAAGGGACCAAAGGTAATGGGACAGAATAATAATCATAAATCAAACTTTCCCTTCTTAATACTTGGCTGCAAATCCTTTGCAGTCAATCACAGCCTGAAGTCTGGAACGCATAGACATCACTAGATGCTGGGTTTCATCCCTGGTGATGCTTTGCCAGGCCTCTACTGCAACTGTCTTCAGTTCCTGCTTGTTCTTGAGGCATTTTCCCTTCAGTTTTGTCTTCAGCAAGTGAAATGCATGCTCAATGGGATTCAGGTCAGGTGATTGACTTGGCCATTGCATAACATTCCACTTCTTTCCCTTCAAAAATTCTTTGGTTGCTTTTGCAGTATGTTTTGGGTCATTGTCCATCTGCACTGTAAAGCGCCGTCCAATGAGTTCTGCAGCATTTGGCTGAATGTGAGCAGATAATATTGCCCGAAACACTTCAGAATTCATCCTGCTGCTTTTGTCAGCAGTCACATGATCAATAAATACAAGAGAACCAGTTCCATTGGCAGCCATACATGCCCACGCCATGACACTACCACCACCATGCTTCACTGATGAGGTGGTATGCTTAGGATCATGAGCAGTTCCTTTCTTTCTCCATACTCTTCTCTTCCCATCACTCTGGTACAAGGTGATCTTGGTCTCATCTATCCATAGGATCTTATTCCAGAAATGTGAAGGCTTTGTTAGGTGTTCTTTGGCAAACTCTAATCTGGCCTTCCTGTTTTTGAGGCTCACCAATGGTTTACATCTTGTGGGGAACCCTTGGAAATTCACTCTGGTGAAGTCTTCTCTTGATTGTTGACTTTGACACACATACACCTACCTCCTGGAGAGTGTTCTTGATCTGGCCAACTGTTGTGAAGGGTGTTTTCTTCACCAGTGAAAGAATTCTTCGGTCATCCACCACAGTTGTTTTCCGTGGTCTCCCAGGTCTTTTGGTGTTGCTGAGCTCACCGGTGCGTTCCTTCTTTTTGGGAATGTTCCAAACAGTTGTTTTGGCCATGCCTAATGTTCTTGCTATCTCTCTGATGGGTTTGTTTTGTTTCTTCAGCCTAATGATGGCTTGCTTCACTGATAGTGACAGCTCTTTGGATCTCATCTTGAGAGTTGACAGCAACAGATTCCAAATGCAAATAGCACACTTGAAATGAACTCTGGGCCTTTTATCTGCACATTGTAATTGGGGTAATGGGGGAATATCACAAACCTGGCCATGGAACAGCTGAGAAGCCAATTGTCCCATTACTTTTGGTCCCTTAACAAGTGGGAGGCACATCTACAAACTGCTGTAAGTTCTACACCGTTCACCTGAGGTGCATGTACATACCCTCAATTAAAGCAGACAGTCTGCAGTTAAAGCACATTGTGTTTGTTTCATTCCAACTCCATTGTGGTGGTGTATAGAGCCAAAGATGTTAGAATTGTGTCGATGTCCCAATATTTCTGGACCTGACTGTATTTTTAGCAAATTTATAGGGGAAGGTAAGGGCAGGTATGATATATATATATTGTGACATAAGGAAAGGGAAGGTCATTGAGGGGGGATACATTTCCCCTCGGTTTCTGTCATATATGCAGAAGTAGTGAATCCAGACCAGGTTTTCAGGCTGCATGTAGTGTCTGCATTTCCGGGTTTTGTGTCTCTCCCCAGGGTTATTAATTACTTGATTGAGGTTTATCAGGAGAGATAAAAGAGGGGAGGCTAAACCAGGAAGTTGCTCTGGCCTGGGACTCAGAAAAAAACAGAATGGGTGCTCTTTCCCAAAATAGAAAGCAAAGGTGGTAAGAAAAAATGATTAGAAAGACCTTGTAGATCTCAAATTCGTCCCCTCCAATGGAAGTGCAAGGAATAAATGAAAATGTACAGAGATCTACAAAGGGCAATAAACAAAATGAAGAATCATAGCGTTATACTGTTAAAACAGTGGTGTATCATGACACGCCCCTGTCAAAAACGCACTCACATGATAACTGATAAATATGCGCATGTAACGTTACCCCTCCTATGGGTGTTTAGAGGCCCAGGATAACACCATGAAAGGAATTCTTCCACCTGGATCGCTTGCTGCTGCTGCACCAGAAATCAAGGGTCCAGTCACAAAAAGAATAAAAAGGTTTCTTTTAATTTTTAAAAAACATAAAAGAACAAATATCCCTGATGAAGTTGGTTTGATGCCAATGAAAAGCGTTGGATATGATCTTTTATGTCTTTTAAAAATTAAAAGAAACCTTTTTATTCTTTTTGTGACTGGACCCTTGATTTCTGGTGCAGCAGCAGCAAGCGATCCAGGTGGAAGAATTCCTTTCATGGTGATATCCTGGGCCTCTAAACACCCATAGGAGGGGTAACGTTACATGCGCATATTTATCAGTTATCCTGTGAGTGCGTTTTTGACAGGGGCATGTCATGATACACCACTGTTTTAACAGTATAACGCTATGATTCTTCATTTTGTTTATTGCCCTTTGTAGATCTCCGTACATTTTCATTTATTCCTGGGACTCAGAAAGCCTTCTGAGGGAGCTGCAAGGTGAAGGTGTGTGAAAAAGGTTGCTTAAAGTAATTTTGTTCATTTAAGGTGGCTGAGGTTAGCTCACCATTTGTTAGATAGGGAATCTAACGGTTTAGTAAGAGCCTGAGTGGCAAGGGTTTATTTTCTGTTTTCATTTCTGTTTTATTGCAACCTTTCAAATAAATACTGTCTGCTGGACAGATTTAAAAGAACTTTTACGCCTGGACTACCTTTTTCCCAGCAAAGGTAACCTCCATTTGAGCTATACCCCCACATATGGTGGAGAATGCGGGCACTTTCCCTGTGCAAGTTGCATGATGGAGGACGTGGTAAAAGCTTTGCTTCAGGCCACTGCAGTCCAGCAATAGACAAATTGCCAGTTTGCAGAGGCTCAGCGGCAGATGTTGGAGTCCCAACGAGCTGACCAGGATGCCCAGCGAGCAGATCGAGAGGTACTCAAGGAGGCGGCTCAAAGCCTCCTGGAATTAAAGAGTAACTCTGTGGCTTCAATGCCTGTGGAACAAAAGGTGACGCGTGCCAGCCATTACCTGCAAAAGATGACAGCTGCCGATGATGTGGAAGCCTACCTCACTACGTTTGAGAGGATTGCTACATGAGAAGGTTGGCAGAGATGTGAGTGGGCGGGGCTGGTTGCACCATTCCTAACAGGTGAACCCCAAAAAGCCTACTATGACTTGGAACCTGAGGCTGCTCAGGATTATGACGTACCTAAGGCTGAAATCCTGGCAAGACTAGGTGTTACCATTGTTGTTCATGCCCAGTGGGTGTATCGGTGGAACTATAAGGCTGAAAAGCCCCCAAGGTCCCAAATGTTTGACCTTATACACCTTAACAAGCAGGAAATGGCTCCAACCTGAGACATTGTCGCTGCCGGAGCTAGTGGAGTGTGTGGTGATGGACCATTACTTGTGGGCTCTTCCTACCTCCCTAAGGAAATGGGTCAGCCATGGACACCCCAAAACGGCTACCCAGCTAGTGGACATGGTTGAGCGATACACCACAGCAACAAACTTGCTAAGTAGCCCCGTGCTTGAGTGTCCTGTCTCACCCAGAGGACACCTGCCCAGAGGACCTGGTAAGCCTGTTCCAGGGGTTAAGGGCACGGGAGAGACTTCTAAGACCTTTGCTAAAGGTGAAGAGACTACAGGCTCTGGACCTAAAGACTGGCCTGGTAGGTCAGGAAGGACCATGAGGACATATACAGGACTGGGTGCTGACCCTATAAAATGCTTTCGCTGCTATGGGTTAGGACATATTGCTGCTAATTGTCCACTTACTGATGAACCTATGCAATGTGATAATGCTAAGCTGGGGAAACGCATGTCTGTCTTTGCACAAGTGGTGTGTACTGCATCATGTCAGGAACGAATTGAGAGGCAAATGTGTGTTCTTTCCATTGATGGAAAGCCAGTTACAGCTCTGCTAGATTCTGGTAGTGTGGTAACTCTAGTCAGAGCTGACTTTATCAGCCTCAACAGGTACCACCTTAGTACTATTGGGGTTATTTGTGTACATGGTGACACACGTGATTACCAGAACTCTGTAGTGGAGATTGGTACTCCATGGGGCTCTGTGACACAGTCTGTGGGTGTAGTACCCTCCCTGCTTCATGAAGCTATAGTGGGGAGGGATTTTCTCCAGTTTTGGAGACTTTGGGAGAAAAAAAGGTTCAGGTGGATTGTGCTCCCCCTACAGGTGAATCAAGGGAACTTAATCCAGAACCTTTTGATTGTAACATGGAAGAGAATATTGTGGGTGTTTCTAATGAAGGGGTTATGCCTTTCCCCCTTTCTGTGATGACTGGGGAACAGGAGGATGTAGAACCTGACCCAGAGAGTGTGAATAATGAACAAGAGGTTGTACCTGGCACTAGTACCGAAAGTGGATTAAATAATATGCCTGATTTAGCAGTCAGGAAGGATGATTTCCATACAGAACAAATGAATGACTCCACACTGACTAGAGCCAGGGAAAACATAAAAATGATAGATGGAAAACCCATTGATCCCGACGTAAGAATGTCTTTCCCCTACATGATCCAAAAGAATAATTTACTTTATCAGGTGGTAAAGCAAGGGGAGGATGTGGTGGAACAATTAGTAGTCCCAAAACCATACCGCATACCATACCGGATGGTATTAGATCTTGCTCATGGTCATATAATGGGTGGACACCTGGGTATAGAGAAAACCAGGGAGAGAGTAAGCCAGAGGTTCTTTTGGCCAGGTTTACATGCAGATGTGAAGGAATACTGTGAGTCATGCCCTGAGTGTCAGTATTCGGCACCCTCACCCCATTTTCGTAGTCCGCTGGTACCTTTGCCGATCATTGAGGTACCCTTTGAGAGAATTGGCATGGATCTGGTGGGTCCAGTGGTTAAGACTGCACGGGGGCACTAGTATATATTAGTAATACTGGATTATGCTACGCGGTATCCTGAGGCAATTCCCTTACAAAATATCTCAGCTAAAACTATTCCCAAGGAGCTTGTTCAGGTATTTAGTCGTGTGGGTATTGCGAAGGAAATTTTAACCGATCAGAGCACGCCATTTATGTCTACAGTAACTCGGGAGTTATGTAGGCTGTTCAAAATCTCTCACTTGCGCACGTCTGTCTACCACCCCCAAACTGATGGACTGGTGGAGAGATTTAATAAGACACTTAAGAGCATGTTAAAAAAGGTAGTGGACAAAGATGGGAAGAATTGGGATTTTTTATTGCCATATCTCATGTTTGCAATCCGGGAGGTTCCTCAGGCATCCACAGGGTACTCCCCTTTTGAACTCTTGTATGGCAGACATCCTGGGGGCCGTCTAGATATTGCCAAAGAAACATGGGAGGGTGAGACAACCCCCTATAAGAGTGTCATCGAGTATATCTCAATGATGCAGGACAGAATTGCGGCTGTCATGCCCCTGGTGCGGGAACATATGGAGCAAGTTCAGGAAGCACAGAGGAGGGTTTATAATCGGGGTGCCAAAGTACGTAGCTTTAACCCTGGGGATAGAGTCCTAGTACTAGTCCCAACAGTAGAGAGCAAATTCCTGGCAAAGTGGCAAGGCCCCTATGAAATAATTGAAAAAATAGGTGATGTAAACTATAAGGTTCACCAGCCAGGGAGAAGGAAACCTGAGCAAATTTATCACATCAACCTCTTAAAACCATGGAGGGACAGAGAAGCCCTGGTGGCTATCCCAACCCTGCCAAACAACACAGGCCCCTCTACACCTGAGGTCCCAATAGCTGAAATCTTATCAATTTCTCAACATAACGAGGTAAAAGAGTTTCTGGAAAAAAAAATAAGATTTTTTTCTCTGACATACCAGGATTGACCACAATCATTCAGCATGACATCATTACTGAACCCGGTGTTCATGTAAATATAAAGCCGTATAGAATACCCGAAGCTAGACGAAAATCTGTCTCGGCAGAAATAAAAAAAAGGTTAGAATTGGGGGTGATCGAAGAGTCCCATAGTAATTGGTCAAGTCCGATTGTACTGGTTCCAAAACCAGGTGGAAGCATACGATTTTGTAATGATTTTAGAAAGTTGAATAGTGTGTCCAAATTTGATGCCTCGGGTGGATGAGCTCATTGACAGACTGGGAACGGCCCGATACATAACCACTTTAGATCTGACTAAGGGATACTGGCAGATACCCCTGACAGACAGAGCCAAAGAAAAGACGGCATTCTCTACTTCCGAGGGGTCTTTCCAGTATAAGAGGATGCCATTTGGTCTGCATGGTGCCCCTGCCTCATTCCAAAGAATGATGGATAGAATACTGAGATCTCATCGACAATACGCAACGTCTTATTTGGACAATGTAGTGATACACAGCCCAGACTGGCAGACTCATTTGTTAAGGGTGCAAGCGATAGTCGACTCTCTAAAGGAGGCGGGACTCACAGCCAACCCAAAGAAATGTGCCATGGGGTTGAAGGAGGCAAGATACCTGGGGTATACCATTGGTCGGGGTTTGGTTAAGCCTCAAATCAATAAGGTTGAGGCGATTCAAAAGTGGCCCCAGCCTATGAATAAAAAGCAAGTGAGGGTATTTCTTGGGATCACGGCTTATTATCGGCGCTTCATCCCCAATTTTGCCACCATTGCGGCTCCAATGACTGATTTGACGAAGGGTAAAGGGTCAGCCATGATCATGTGGAATTCTGAGGCAAATGAGGCATTTCAGAGGTTGAAACAAGCTTTGTGCGCTCAACCGGTGCTTGTGACCCCAGATTTCACGAAGGAGTTTGTAGTACAGACAGATGCCTCTGTGGGTCTGGGCGCTGTACTATCCCAAATCAGAGATGGGGAGGAGCACCCTGTGGTCTATCTCAGCAGGAAGCTTAATAAACACGAGAAAAATTATGCCATTGTTGAGAAGGAATGTTTGGCTATCAAATGGGCCCTGGACGCCCTCAAGTATTACCTGTTAGGTAGACAATTTAGACTAGTCACTGACCATAGCCCCCTGAAGTGGATGTGTGAAAATAAAGAAAGGAACAGTCAAGTTACGAGGTGGTTCTTGGCTTTGCAAGCTTTTAAGTTTACAGTGGAGCACAGAGCAGGGAAGCTCCAAACCAATGCTGATGCCCTCTCGCGTGTCCACTGCCTCTCCGTTACAGTTGCTCAACCGCAGGGGCTTGAGCAGAGGGGGGATATGTGACATAAGGAAAGGGAAGGTCATTGAGGGGCGATACATTTCCCCTCGGTTTCTGTCATATATGCAGAAGTAGTGAATCCAGAAAAGGTGTCAGGTTCCGGCCGCCATCTTGCAGACCCCCAGACCTCTCGGACTCACCCGGGTCCCGAGGACGTCCTCCGGAACGAGAGGGGGTTGAGAGGCGGCTCCCCCGACCCGAGTGCGCGAGCTGCAGAGTCCGGACGCCGGCCACGGGGTCCTCCGTCCGTCCAAGATGGCGCAGGTTCCTCGAGTGGTCGGCGTCTGGGCGGGTCAGCGTGTGTGCGGCGGATCGGCTGGGGGCGTGGCTTCAACCTCAGACGCCGGGGGAGAGCCCAAGGTGATCCCCAGAGTCTCCCCTCGCAGCTCCAATCAGAGGAGGGAGAGACTAGAGAGGTGGGGTGATGGGTGGGCGGAGCTAGCTCCTGACTCCTCCATAAAACTCCTGAGTACCAGAGGCAAGACGCTCATTGATTTTGTGGTACCTCTGCTACAAGAGCTCTCCCTGTTGTTTCCCTAACTATCCTAATATCCCTATCTGATTGACCTTCCCGTTGCCAACCTCAGCTTTTCTCACGACCACGATTCTTGCCGCCTGCCTTGACCTCGGAACGCCTAGACCTTTCTTCAGCCTAAAGCCTTGTGTATACTTGTCCTCGCCTTCCTCCTCTCCGCATCCTGGGTTCCACTTCCAGAATCCTTACAAAAGGTTTTCAGGCTGCATGTAGAGTCTGCATTTCCTGGTTTTGTGTCTCTCCCCAGGGTTATTAATTACTTGATTGAGGTTTATCAGGAGAGATAAAAGAGGGGAGGCTAAACCAGGAAGTTGCTCTGGCCTGGGACTCAGAAAGCCTTCTGAGGGAGCTGCCAGGTGAAGGTATGTGAAAAAGGTTGCTTAAAGTAATTTTGTTCATTTAAGGTGGCTGAGGTTAGCTCACCATTTGTTAGATAGGGAATCTAATGGTTTAGTAAGAGCCTGAGTGGCAAGGGTTTATTTTCTGTTTTCATTTCTGTTTTATTGCAACCTTTTAAATAAATACTGTCTGCTGGACAGATTTAAAAGAACTTTTACGCCTGGACTACCTTTTTCCCAGCAAAGGTAACCTCTGTTTGAGCTATACCCCCACAATATAGATAAGAGATATATCTATATTCTTATAAATATATAGATCCAGACTTGTATTACACACACATTTTGGCAACTAATTGCCCCCCCCCCATTTGGCTGATCCCTCCAGAAGAAATGTTGAACCCGATAGAGCAGAGAATAATATATATATATTCTCTGCTCTGTCGGGTTCAACATTTCTTCTGGAGGGATCAGCCAAATGGGAAGGGGGGCACATTTAGTTGAGATTGTCCACATGCCACCCCCCATGTGCGTATGTGTATATATGGTCTGAGGTCTGTGGGTGTGTATATATATATATATATATCTGCATGTTGATATATACGTATATATAGGTCTGCGTGTTGATATATACAGTGGCAAGAAAAAGTATGTGAACCCTTTGGGATTACGTGGAGTTTTGCATAAATTGGTCATAAAATGTGCTCTGATCATTCTTCATCTAAGTCACAACAATTTGAAAAACACAGTCTGCTTAAAATAATACAACACAAACATTAAATGTTTTCATGTGTTTATTGAACATAACATGTAAACATGCACAGTGCAGGGGGGAAAAGTATGTGAACCTTTGGACTTAATAACTGGTTGACCCTCCTTTAGCAGCAATAACCTCAACCAAACGTTTCCTGTAGTTGCAGACCTGCACAACGATCTGGAGTAATTTTGGACCACTCCTCTTCACAAAACGGTTTCAGTGTAGCAATATTCTTGGGATGTCTGGTGTGAATCGCTCTCTGAAATGCTGTGGCATGACCTTTAAATCAGGTTGAGGTCAGGACTCTGACTGGGCCACTCCAGAAGGCGTATTTTGTTTTGTTGAAGCCATTCTTTTGTTGAATTACTTGTATGCTTTGAGTCATTGTCCTGTTGCATCACCCATCCTCTGCGGAGCTTCAGTTGGCGGACAGATGGTCTTACGTTTTCCTGCAAAATGTCTTGATAAACTCTGGAATTCATTTTTTCCATCAGTGACAACAATTCGTCCAGGCCCTGAGGCAGCAAAGCAGCCCCAAACCATGATGCTCCCTCCGCCATGTTTTACAGTGGGGATGAGGTTTTGATGTTGGTGTGCTGTGCCTTTTTTTCTCCACACATACAGGGTTATCCAAAGAGATTCGAAAAGTCACCGCACGTTCGGTGACTTTTCGTTCTCTTCAATTCGGTTCCTTTTGCCGATTGCATTTCGGTGACCCTGCGGTGTATTCAGCAAACACACAGGGTCCCCGAATTGCAGGGAAAAGCTGCCGCAAACCTGACGAAAACTCACCGAATGCACGCTGAAAACAAGCAAAAACATCTGGATTAACCTTCGAAAAACCCGAACAGGAGCCGAAAAGGAGCCGAATCACACAGAGCCGAAGCAGCTGTGACGTAGAGGAGGCTGTGAATAAATTAGAAAAACCATTTGTATGAATCTGGGAAAAAGAAACGCTGTTTGCAAAGAAACTACTGAGCGAAAATGTCTGAAATTTTCACAGGAGGTCCAGGGAATGATAATAAAGAGGGCTGTTACAAAAAAAATAAGCAAACTGAAAAAAAAAAAAAAAAAAATCGGAATTTTAATTTTTTTTTTAAAAATTCAGAAAAATGCTTAAAGTATCCTAAAAAATCTATAAATAAAGAGACTTTTTGCTGCAGAATTTTATACTGAACAGTTTATTAGATATTGAATTAAAACAGGAATATTTTTAACATTGAAGCCTATGGGATTCTCCTGAATAAATTTGCTGAATTAAACCACCGAATGGCAGGGCATTAGGGGAACCTTTCACTGCTGGTTTGTGTTCTCTGAATAGCCGAAGCAGTGCATTTTCATGGGGATTTCACTGCCCTCGAACAGGGACCGAACAGGCACCGTATGTTCAGGCAATTCGCCAGGATTTGGCGAATTGCCTGCTCTCTGGATAGCCGAATGGCCAGGAAAGGTAACCGAACGCTGATTTTCAGCGTTCGGTTACCTTTCTCAAGCAATTCGGATCTCTTTGGATAACCCTGATAGTGTTTTGTGTTTTTCTCCAAGCAACTAAATTTTGGTTTCATCTGTCCACAGAATATTTTGCCAGTAGTGCTGTAGAACATCCAGGTGCTCTTTTGCAAACTTCAAACGTGCTGCAATATTCTTTTTGGACAGCAATGGCTTCCTCCGTGGTGTCCTCCCATGTACTCCAGTCTTGTCTAATGTTTTCCTTATTGTAGATGTGTCAACAAAAATGTTAGCATGTGCCAGAGATTTCTGTAAGTCTTTAGCTGACACTCTAGGATTCTTCTTTATGTCATTAAGCATTCTGCGCTGTGCTCTTGCAGTCATCTTTGCAGGACGACCACGCCTAGGGAGAGTAGCAACAGTGCTGAACTTTCTCCATTTGTAGACAGTCTGTCTTACCGTGGACACATGAAAATCAAGGCTTTTGGCGATACTTTTGTAACCCTTTACAGCTTCATGCAAGTCAACAATTCTTGATCATAGGTCTTCTGAGAGCTCTTTTCTGCGAGGCATGGTTCACATCAGGCAGTACTTGTTGAAACCAGTAAACCCAAAACTGGTGTGTGTTTTTAAAGGGCAGGACAGCTTTCAGCAGCACATCCAATAATATCACACTGATTGGACTCAAGGTTGGCTCCAATTAGCTCTTGGAGAAGTCATTAGGCTAGGGGTTCACATACTTTTCCCACCCTGCACTGTGAATGTTTACATGTTATGTTCAATAAACACATGACAACATCTAATGTTTGTGTTGTATTATTTTAAGCAGACTGTGTTTTTCAAATTGTTGTGACGTAGATGAAGATCAGAGCACATTTCATGACCAATTCATGCAAAACTCCACGTAATCCCAAAGGGTTCACTTACTTTTTCTTGCCACTGTACGTATGTCTGTGTGTGGTATCACTGCATCCCTAATCTATACACAGCGCTCCGTGTCCCTATAATATATATGATCAGGGGTTACCTTTTTTTATATTTTTATACTATTCCTCTTAAAATAACAGTAACTTTTGATGTATTTTATTCAGTAGAAACTTTTTTTGCCTATATAACATGTGCTTTGTGAAAATAAAACGGTTTTGTGTGTACATTTTAATTTAGTTAGTGGATTCCTGTCCAGTGCGGTGAGAAGCAAACATAATGCAGTGTAGACACAATATTTGGGTTCACTGCCAGTGACGCGTGTACCTGATTCATATCATTTTAATATTGGACCGCAGGGTCCACCACTGCACTCTTCCACAATACCACAGAGGAGTTACGGTGTGACGGCACTGTTGCCGACACTAAAGGCCCAATTTTAAAGCACCTATTGTTACTTTCATCCAAAGCCTGCATAAGTTTCACCATAATTTAGCCAAAAAATCACTAAACTTGTTCTGCGTGTCCTAAAACGTCTCCTCTTTTCATACAGGCTGCCTCCCCAAGCAGTTGTTTATGAATAGATTAAAAGAAAACCATTTACCATCATTTGAAATGTCATTTTTTTTTGTTTTTAAATGTTTCTATACATCCTACAAATCCGCCACTTCACGGACAGGTTATGGGGACCTCCTAGGAACGATATTTGAAGGAATTTTTCGTGTTTATTCTTAACCATTATTTCATGGAAAACTCACTGTTCCTTTTAAAAATGTTTTTTTAAAACTTTTTGTCCTTGTTTCCGGACCCCCATACACCTTTTATGGCAAATATTTTGCATATATGCCCTCTTGGAGGGCACTCTAAAAATCGAACGTTCGGGTCCCATTGACTTACATTGAGTTCGGATTGTGTTCGAGTTCGAACTCGAACTTTTGAAATTGTTCGAAGTCGAACCGAACACGGGGGCGTTCGTCTCATCCCTAGTTCGTACTTAACAAATGATTTGTTTGACAGAACAGAAGGAATACATCTACAGACTCCAAGCGTCATGAACGCAGCAGTGCAGTGTCCGTTTAACAAAATCACATTATGCTACGAACTGAAGGTATGACAAGGTTATTGCATACTCCTCATCATACTTGATGGGACCTTCACAAAAGTCTTCTTTTCAAAAGCCCATGAGGACAATACAACCACCCGGCCTCTGCAAACCAGGTATTATGCAAAACCATTAAATTAATGGAATAGCATTGTGAACAAAGCTCTCATTATTCTAATATCACGGCAGCAGCTCAAACGATTTAGCACACAATTTACATTAAAAATGTAGACCTTCAGATGCATTTTCAATAAACGGTGTATGAGACGCTCACTCGTATAGGAAAGTTGAGTGCTTGTGAGGGCAAGGCTGTACGTCTATTGCAAAGACTGCAGGCACTGAGGCATGCGTTTCTAAAGATTGTGTGAGAAGCTCACATTATTTCTCAGTGTGTCTAAACACGCATTGTTCGTGTACATTCAGGTCTTTTCAGGATAGCGTCTATGTGGCTTAACATAGTTTAATAAGCTTCGCTAGAAAGAAAATGTTATGACAGCAGTATTAGTTGGACTCTGCTATATATTTTAATGCTATTTGTTTGTTCTTGTACCCCAAGCTAAAAAGACATTTGCAACTATAAAAAAACCACTAGATAATGAGTTTTCACATTGGAATTCAAGGTTTAGTATTTGTACAGAGAACGAGACACTTAGATACATATAAACAAGAATTGTTAGTTGAACCGGGTCAACTGGTTGCTACCCTTTGGCACTCCAGCTGTTACAGAGTATTTCCCGGGAGACCAATGATGGATAACCTTTGGCACCCCAGCTGTTCTCCAATAAGTTTCCCATGATACAGCTGATGCATACACTTCAGCGCATCAGCTGTTGTCCACCATGTTTCCTGTTGTACAAATGACTGCTATTCTTTGGTACAACAGCATTTTTTTTCACTTTGTTTTCCCTGATGCCAGTGATGCCCACCGTTTTGCCCACTGGCTGTTGTTCACAATGTTACCCATGATGCCAGTGACAACTGCTCGTTTAGGAATCTCTGAATAACCCCTATAGTGGAAAGTTTGAGAGAGCCAAACTGGCCCCGAAATGTAACCAGATGCCGAAATTCATTGTATGGTGCCATTTCGTGGTCGTTCGGCTATTCAGAAAGCAAGCATTTGCCAAATTTTGGAAAACTGCCAGCAAGTACAGTGCCTGTTTGAAAGCAGTGAAATCCCCCATAGAGGAGCAATGGTTAATCTATTCAGAGAACACCGAACAGAAGTGAAAAGTTGCCAAAGTGCCCTGCTGTTTGGTGTCTTCATTTGGCAGGTTTATTCGGGCGAAACCCAAAAAGCTTCAATGTTAAAAATATTCCCGTTTTTTTAAATCAATATCTAATAAACTGTTTATTATTTTATTCTGCAGTAAAAAGTCTCTTTATTTACTGATTTTTTTTTAGGATCTTTTAGGCATTTTTGAGGATTTTTTCAGGAATTTTTTTTTAAATGCGTTCTTTCTTTTTTTTCTGTAACAGACTTTTTTATTATCATTCATAGGACCTTATCTGTAAATTCCAGGCATTTTCGTTCAGCAGTTTTTTTGCAAACAGTGTTTAAATTTTGATAATTCCAAGCATACGTTTTTTGTTTTTTTTACCTTGTTTGTCAGCTTGTCGGCTTTTTCCAGCAGCTGGTCTGCGCTATGATCAGCGGCTCGGCGGCTTTTTCTGGCGTGTTTGGCGTGGTTTTTCCTGCGGGTTTTTGGTGGGTTCTCGGCGGGATTGCGGCAGGTGTTCGTTGGGTTTGCGGTGGATTTTCCCTGCACTCCAGGGAACCTGTGGGGAATGCCGAATTCACCACAGGGTGGGGAACTTTAATTCCCCGAAGTGCAGGGAACGAGGAAGCACCGAAATGTCAGCGACATTTTGGAGCTCTCTGAATAACCCCCCTTGTGTGTATCTTTGAGTGTCTCGTGACTCTCTGAATCACTCCTTATGTTTTTAATGATACCAGTAACAACTACTACATTTGACAAACCATGCGTTGATCCCATTATCCCAGAGACGTGGACACTGTGGCACACCAGCTGCACTTCACCTGTCAACAGTCAGGTAGATAACTGGGACCCAAGACGCAGAGAGATCTGAGGCAGGGTGCAGAATGAAGATCCAAAAAGAGTAGTCAAGGTAACTCCGAAATCAGGGCATAAATAATGAGAGGCCAAGGACGGGTACATGGGAAAGGAAAAGGTCCACAAATAGAGTACAACAATATAGGTGAGAAAATAATGTTGAAGCACAAAGGAAATACACATTCTGTCTATAGATAGGCAGATAAAGTAACCACACTAGAGTGACACCTGGCCAGCACTCCCTTGTAGACCTCCCCAGGAGGTCTCTGCTGCTGCCCAGCTAAGATCTGCCATGCCTCTCAGGAGTTCAATGGAAACCGCAGATACACTGGCACCATCTTGGATCTGCTCTGTGTCAGTGTGGCCTGCATTGCAGATCACACTCTGGCCAGAGCAACGGTGCTGCTACTAAGATGGGCACACAATATTGCACCGAACTGAGGGACTCCCACAATCTGAGGTAAAGGTAAGTCAGGCACTTGTTTCAAAAAGGTGATAAGATTTGGAAAAGATGGGGTACATTATGGGGACACTAGAATTCCAAAGCAATAAAAAGGTACAGTCCTAACCTCAACATCTGAGGAAAGGGATTTAGGGGTCATTATTTCAGAGGATCTAAGGGTAAGTAGTCAATGTAATAGAGCAGCAGGAAATGCTAGCAGAATGCTTGGTTGTGTAGGGAGAGGTATTAGCAGTAGGAAAAGGGAAGTGCTCATGCCACTGTACAGAGCACTGGTGAGACCTCACTTGAAGTACTGTGTGCAGTACTGGAGACCGTATCTCCAGAAGGATATAGACATCTTAGAGAGAGTTCAGAGAAGGGCTACTAAAATGGTGTACGGCTTGAAGGAGAAAAGTTACCAGGAAAGGCTTAATGATCTTAACATGTACAGCTTGGAAAAAAGACGAGACAGAGGAGATATGATAGAAACATTTAAATACGTAAAGGGAATCCACAAGGTAGAGGAAGGGAGTATATTTAAAAGGAAACAAAATAGCAAAACAAGAGGACATAGTCTTAGATTAGAGGGGCAAAGGTTTAAAAGTAACATCAGGAAGCATTATTTTACTGAGAGGGTGGTGGATACATGGAACAGTCTTCCAGTAGAAGTGGTAGAGGCCAAAACAGTAATTGAATTTAAGCAGGCATGGGATAGGCATAAGGCTATCCTAAACAAAAGATAAATCCAGGTAAAGTATCCATGTAATTGGGCAGACTAGATGGGCCAAAAGGTTCTTATCTGCCGACATTTTTCTATGTTTCTATGTTTCTAAGGTAGTTTTGCTCAGTAACAATTTTAATTATGCTCAGCATTAAAAGGGTATATCCTGTGAATTACAGGAGGTAACACCACATTAAAACACAGGTACCCCATAAACGTAGCCATGTACAAAACTGAACTTAAAGCACTCTCTTGATAGAGTTGTTATACTGTATCATGAATGTATTTTTCTGGACCCTTACAAGTTATTCGTGTTGAATTGATGAGCACTGCATGAAAATGCAATAGAATTCATATTCTGCAAGTGAGAGTTAAAGAGGAATCCCAGATTACCATATATGTATATATTATACACATTGCTGACCTGTACTCTCCCTATGAATGAAATAGTAGTATGTCCAGGAAAACATGGTGGCATATGTACATGTAATAAGTTGAAATAATACTTAAAAGGTCACATTTATAATTTTTCCGTCCAATCCAGACAGCACATACTTCTAGCGTTGGTGCCCTCAGATTGACCTGTGTAGCAATAGAGCGTTTTAATTCTTTCAACATAAACATTCACACGAAGTCGATCCAAACCATGCTGAATTTGGCATTCAAACAAGCTGGCATGGTTGATACAGGCTTTTGCCCAAACGACTTTCACAATGCGCCAGATAAAAATTGGAAAGCATTTTAGCATTTTTAATTACAGACTTTAATGGAGGAGCACACAGTAGGCCATTACACTCGCTCCAAGGTTAATCTATTCATACTTTGTGCTTAGATGTGCCCCGAGAGGTAAGCTTTTGTGCTTTGTATACCCGAGACACTAGCAGAAAAATATGACCAGTTAATAATAAATCTGGGCAATTTGACATGACAGAAATTACACAAGGTGGCTTTGCCAAACCATTTAATTTTAATTAAGATATTTGTTTTCTTAACATATGACATTATATTCCATTCCTCTTGATTTTTATCGGATCATTGTGCCAGCTACAACAGAATCAATTCCACGAACATGAAATTATTACATAACATATGTGAAATATATACTTTTTAATGAATAGAGGTAATATCAGTAAGTGCCCTGAGTTGATCTTTCTTTTTTTATGAATGTCACGAGTCGCACAATCAGCAGCAGGTCCTTTGTTATTCTTCTTATTCATTAGGTAAGATATAAGAGTAATGTTAAACAGTGGTGAAATACTCCCCCCCCCTTTTTTTTTCCTTTCTTCTCCCTTCTCTTCTTTTCTGATTCTTTTTCTTTCTTCGTTCCCCTCTGTATTATGCCCTTCTCTCTTCCACTCCTCTATAGTACCTGGTGAGTGGCGACAGGCCCTTGTGGTCGACCTTCCTGGTTTCGAACTGTATACCTTTTGCCTCACGTGTTAAGGGACTCACGGGGATTCGGTTTTGATTCATTCGTTCATGCCGGCCTGCCCCCCTTGGTTATGATTTGCTTTGTTTGTTCTTGAAAATTTATTTTCTCTGTTCTGTATCTTTCTAATAAAAAAACTTTGAATTTTAAAAAAAAAACTGTGGGAAAATAGAGTATATCAATAAGAAAAGAAATGAAAAATAAGCATATATTGTACATGGAAGCTTAACTTGATGACTCTATTACAGCTATAATGCTTTAAAATATGCAAAAGGGTAAATAAAAATGGGTACCAGCTAAAGATTGGGCTGTAACTGTCTAATACTTATAAGTGTGTGGACTTCTGAGTAGCCAGAATTAATTTCCTTCTAAGGCTGAAGTCAGACGAGCGTCATTGGAGAGCGGAAGGAACGTCCGTGAGAGTGGACGGTCCTTCCACTCAATGCCCGTCTGGCCACCTCGCTGAGCGCAGTTAGTGCGCTCAACGCTGCAAGGCTCGAGCCTCCTATGGAGGATCGCACTTTACAGCTCCGTCAATGCGCATCCTAGCGCTTTGACGGAGAGGCCTTCTAGACGTCTGCAGCACGGCCACTGTTGCACACACAATTCGTGCGCTCGCAACAGCGTGTGACCAGCCCCATCGCTTCACAATGCTGCGATGGACGCCGAAAGCCACGTCAGTATGGGCGTACCTAGTGCGTTCGTCTGACACTGGCCCAGTGGCGTAGCGTGGGGGGGCCTCGGGGGCGGTCGCCCTGGGCGCAATTTTCTTAGCGGCGCAAAATTTCAAAAGAAATTTGAGCCACTAATATTTTTCAGCAGGGATCGGCAAGGTATCTGCTCACAGACACTATGGTCCGTGAATGGCCCTTGCATGGGCAGCCGCCAATTTTACGGCGCCGGCCATGACTTAGCACTCAGCGTCCAGAAGGGAGGACCAGGACAGAAAATTTTGTCCTTACTCCTCCTAAATGCTGAGTCACGTGAAGCAGCGCAGCATTATCCAATGGAACACTGACCCTGTGCCGCGCTTGTTAGCCCCCCTTGAAGCCCTGTGCCAGCCCCCTGCCGCTGGCAGCCCTGGAGCCACTGAACAGGAAGAAGGGAGGGAGGCGCCTGCCCTGTAGCTCATTTAAAATCCGGTCTTCACTAAGCCCCCTGGACAGCCCCCCCGGGCCACCAGCAACTCCACACAGGTAGGCGACACTGTGACACCAGTGCAGCGTGACGAACACATAGTGAGGGGGTACGGGGAGAGGGTGACTGGAGGTTCGGGGAGAAAATGACTGGGAATAGTGGGAGTGACAGGGGGTACTTGGATGGAGAGAGAGAGAGAGAGTGACTGGGGGTACTGGGAGAAAAGTGGGTGTACTTGGAGAGAGAGTGACTGGGGTACTGGGAGAGAGAGTGACTGGAGGTACTTGGAGAAAGTGGGGGTAATGAGAGAGAGTGACTGGGGGTACTGGGAGAGAGTGACTGGGGGTACTGGGAGAGAGTGACTTGGGGTACTGGGAGAGTGACTGGGGATACTTGGAGAGAGAGACTAGGTATAGTGTGAGTGTGGAACTATGCTAGGGTATACTGGGACAGGTTGACTGGTAGCAGTGGTGTAGCGTGGGGGGGCATGTGTGTGTCATTTTTTATTAGATTAGTATTTTGGTAATATACACTACATGTGCTTTTGGGTAAGGGGTCAATACCCTACTGGTAGAAGGGAATCAGGGTGTGTCATCGTGTTCACAGGTTGGGGGCGCACAATTCTTGCCTTGCCCTGGGCGCTGACAACCCACGCTACGCCGCTGCACTGGCCTAATAAAGTGAAAATGGGACTGCATTCTCAAGTCTTTCCTCTTGTCCCCTGAACTGAGCAAGGATAAACAAGGAAAAAGACCAATGAAAGGAAGAAATCTGAATATGCTACTTGCAGTGCCCACTTATACAATATATACCGGGGGTATTTTAAATGCAGTCTGTATAAAAAATGTTATTGAAAATTATCAGTATGCTAAAGGGAACCAAATAAAAGCTAAAAAAAAAGGAAGAAATGACAAACCTGAGAAAGACATTCGCCAGAACACAATAGTGAAGATCAGTGGTTCCCAATGCCAGTCGTCAAATAACTCTAACCGGCCAGAAATGCCATGCCTTGGAAAGGCAGACTGAATCCTGCAATCACTGAGCATGAGCAGCAGATCATATCACCTGGCCTGTCAGGGGTACTTGAGGACCAGGGTTGGGAAACGCCATTGGAGACAGATAAATAACCCATATAATAGGGATAATGCAAGATTTCACTCCCAAATATATTTACACACTACAGCGTTTCGGTATGTAAGCGTTATCACTAGGATAAGTAAGCTTAACGCGTGCATCGATATTTCAATCATGTCGCTAAGCTCGGGTGAAATCCGTTTGCTCATCGCAGCTTGCGCGAGCTTAACCCTTTCGCTGCTGAGGCATTTCCCGCCTCTGTGCTGAGCTCATTTTTACCGGTTTCGCTCATCATGTTTAATCGCGTTTTGAAGCCTTATTTTATTATATGACCCAGGCATATTATATATCGTTCTTTCCGGCAGATTCATAATATATCATTATTAAATGTATACGTCATGTCCTGTCTGTATATTATAACAAAAAATGCAATAAAATTTAGAATTTTCAATAATTTTCAATGTGTAAAGTGTTTTTTCACATTTTAACATGCAAGCATTTGTGGTTACATTTTCTATGGGTTGCGCTTGTTAAAAAAATTGTTACATTTTTTGGGGGGGAAATTACGCGTTTTTAACAAACGCACCCCATACAAAAATCGTTAGTGCAGCATCATTGTTCACATTATAATTGAAATGGGAACAATATTGCCGCATTAACAAACAAAACTTTTTATTATTATTTTTTTAAATATATATATATATATTTATTTTTTTATTTTTGCATGGTCATGTTTGGTATCGTTGAAAAGGCCATGTTCTGGCCGATCCAACGATACCAAACATTAACCCCTATCTGCCATGGATCGGGAGATAGGGGGTTCATTGGAATTGGATAATCTGGCCAAGCGCAAGATCCCTAGCCTATTAAAAGGTATGCAGTAGAGCCCATGTCCTGAGGGCACATTCTATAGCTGATTGCACAATGGATATAGCCAGGAATGTCATAAATATTGCAGCTGCCTACCTGCTTGTTGACTAAGGCTATTGTTGACTAAGCTACTCGGGATAAGAAGAGCTGGCAGCAGATTGAGATACAACAGGGAGTTTAGAAGACTTCTTAATCTACCCCCCCCCCAGTGATGTCCTTTGCATGCATCCCACACAATACAATGAGATTTGACTCAGTGATTGACCCATAGACTCCATTCTATGGCCATTGCCGTATAGTGAGGAACAAGTGATGTAAATGCCCCCAACCCCCACAGTATCTTTACAACACAAAAGATCACACAACGGATGCACCCAGTGACACAGAGCAAAATATTTTCTTAACTAAACATATAACAGCAACATAAAATAAACATAATAAAGACACTTCATTTTCTTGTGGTAGTGGCCCTTTAAGTTGCAAAATATATGTATTTTTGATATTTAGTAGGTTATTCAAAAAACAAAGACTAGTTTGTAATTATAAATGCTCTGTAGATACAAACACTGAGGAAATGTACTACGCATACCACTGTGGAACATGAACGAGGCAAACGTGTGACCACATTGTGACGTGCTGTGATAGTTTTGAAGAGTTCAGTGTTAATAGGTAGGAACTACTTAAACTTGGCGAATCCTTACATTGATGTTGTGAAATGCGTTGCAACGCTTACATAATTATTCTCTCTCTTGACCTAAACTCACCTCCCACATTCTTCTCACTCCTCCTAAGGCTTCTAAGAAATATCTGCTTCCTGAAAGTAATCGAGCAAATAGCCATTAAGGATTAATAATGATCAAGGTTAATGCGCCCAGAGAGATAATTAATTGGGAAAGTGGAAGGGACACTCCAAGCACCACAACATCTTTGGCTCCTTAAACAATTTATGTGTTTTCCAACCCTGTCCTCATGTACTCCCAACAGGCCAGGTTTTCCAGATATCTGAAGCACAGCCCAGGTGATATGATTTGCTGCTCAGTGATTGCAGGATTCAGTCTGTATTTCCCCAAGGGAAGCCTTAAAACCTGGTCAGTTAGGGGTACTGGAGCATCAAAGTTGGAACCACTGGGTTATAGCATAGGAAGGACCCTGTCTCCTGACACATAGATGCCAACTGCAGCAATATGCATTAAATAACATCCTGTTTAGGGTTTATGCTTTTTTCTTTTCATGTGAGCAATGACTGATTTTTAGAAGTCTGGCTATCTCTAAGGTATTTGCAGACTTATTGAAGCTTTAGGCACAGTTCAATTATGATGCCTGTTTTGTTATGGAAAAATGTAGACATTAAGCAAGTAAATTGTATTTAAGAATACTCTCACAGCACTGTTGGCATGATGGATGGATGTGAATGTAGCAGTATAATTGCATGGCATGGTCCTACAGATCTGTTCAAAATTATTCAACCCCCACTGAAATTGAGTGTTTTGGCCAGTTTGACATTGATTTTGATCATTCAGTCATCTTGCTTACAATTAAATCAAAGACGCACGTGTAGGTCAGACAAATATAACATAACATTTATAATGAAATAACCACAAATGTCTTTTCTGTGCTCACATCATTATCAGTTTTATTCAACCCCAAGTGACATTCAATCTTAGTACTTAGTACAACATCCTTTTACAGTTATAACAGCTTTTAAACGTGAAGCATAGCTTGACACAAGTGTCTTGCAGCGATCTACGGGTATCTTTGCCCATTCGTCATGGGCAAAAGCCTCCAGTTCAGTCACATTCTTAGGCTTGCGCACTGCAACTGCTTTCTTTAAGTCCCACCAGAGGTTCTCAATCGGATTGAAGTCAGGTGACTGCGATGGCCACTCCAAAATGTTCCAGCCTTTAATCTGCAACCATGCTCTAGTGGACTTGGAGGTATACTTGGGATCATTGTCCTGTTGAAAGGTCCAACGTCTCCCAAGCCTCAGGTTTGTGACGGACTGCATCACATTGTCATCCAATATCTCCTGTACTGAAGAGAATTCATGGTACCTTGCACACGCTGAAGCTTCCCTGTACCTGCAGAAGCAAAACAGCCCCAAAGCATGATTGACCCCCCGCCATGCTTCACAGTAGGCAAGGTGTTCTTTTCTTCATAGGCTTTGTTCTTCCTCCTCAACATAGCGTTGATCCATGGGCCCAAACAGTTCTAATTTTGTTTCATCAGTCCACAGAACACTATCCCAAAACTTCTGTGGTTTGTCCACATGACTTTTGGCATACTGCAGTCGACTCTTCTTATTCTCTGGAGACAGCAAGGGGAGTTCTGGCATGGAGGCCTTCATTACGCAGTGTGCGCCGTATTGTCTGAGCTGAAACTTCAGTACCCACATGTGACAAATCTTTTCTCAGTTCCTCAGCAGTCACACGGGGACTTTTCTCCACTCTACGCTTCAGGTAGCGCACAGCAGTCGAAGTCAGCATCTTCTTTCTGACACGACCAGGTAGCGTTTCAACAGTGCCCTTTGCCTTGAATTTGCGAATGATGCTTCCTATGGTCTCTCTTGGTATGTTTAACATCTTTGCAATCTTCTTATAGCCATTGCCCCTCCTGTGAAGAGTAATCACCTCTTCTCTTGTCTTCCTGGACCATTCTCTTGACTTCACCATGTTTGTAACCACACCAGTAAATGTCTAGAAGGAGCTGAGTATCACAGTCATTTTAAAACTGCCTAATTGGTGCTTATTATGCTTTATTGCTGCTCCGTGACATCCACAGGTGTTTTCAATACCTGATTGAAAACACTTGCATGAACCTCTGTTCTTCAGAGTGGTGGTTTTTAAGGGGTTGAATAATTGTGTCAATGAAGAATTCACAAAAGAAACATTTACTACTGTATTACAAAACCAATTGATGTAATTTTAGTTGCATATGGTTCTTTAAAAAGTCCTTGTAGGATTTCATTCTGCATACAATTACAAATGTACACTAAATTCCCTAAAACCCTTTACAGCATTGGGGGTTGAATAATTTTGAACACAACTGTATGTACATGAATGTGATGCATATACTGACACTCCAAAGAAAGTCCATCATATGAGACCCTAGTTAGAGCTAGGCCTTAGGCGACTGTTTATTTTGCCTAGTAATCAAGCTGCCTCTGATCATGGCTTTTAGGGAAAGCTACATGTACACTGCCAAAGCTGGAGGCACTAGACAGGTAGAAGCTGGCGGTCCTATAGTAGATCCCTCTCAGGTTCCTACTTTCAGCTGGACCTTTTGAAGTCTGGAACATGCTCTTCTGTTCCATATTCTAGTGACCCCAGCAAACAGAGGAAACCTAACAGTAAGGAAATCCCTATAGCGGTCCTTAGACTGGCTGGGATGAAACCCACAAAGTAAGGGGACAATACTGAGGAAATATCACAACAGTAACTTGCCTTGGACAGGGGTACAGAAGTCAGGAAAATTGAGTAAAACGAGCCAAAAGTGGAGACAGGAGAAAATCAGCAAGGTTGAGACAAATCCAGGTCAGTTCACATTAAAGACAATAGCAAAATATAAATGACATCCTCTCGGGTAAATGACCATGAAAGAGCATCAAACAAGTGGAGAAGAAATATATAGGGCTAGCAGAGCTCTGATGGGATAGCATCACTATTTGTGCACCAGAACGTTCTGGGCTGACGCCAATGCAAGGATGTCAGAGAGGAAGGCACCTGAAACTGATGCAGGATGGGTAAGATACAAACACGTCCTCCTGTATCTGCTGGTAGCAATACTGACCTTCTCCTGTATGTATTGTAGAATTGTCCTGTCTTTACCTTTTGCACCTTTTACAGCGCTGCGGAATGTGTTGGCGCGTAATAAATAATAATAAACAGGAGTGTCAGTATCAATCTCAACACGAACAGGAGATGTGTCAAGGAGCATAGTGTCAACGTGCGAAGCGGAGACTGCAGAACAGTGCAGACAACCCACTGGTGACACTTCATGTCAGATTCAACCCATGTTTTCCATAAATAGGAATTATATTTCATGGTTGTAGGGATTGTGGATGAATTGTGTCATAAATCATCATATTTAAATATATATATTGAGTGTTATTTCAAAGAGGGAACACTAGGGGCAGTGTGAGGCTTGTTGCCCTGTGTGGCTAGCTGACATCATTAAGCCAGCCTACTCTACAGTAGAGTGGTTACCTCATATGATGACTCCCACTGGGATAAAGGTGTATACATTGTTGGTGGGAGGGATGCAACTCTGGTGGGGGGAGACAAGACTCTAGTACAACCTTGTTTTGATTCAACCAGGAGTTCCAGAAAGAGATCAGCCCTCATGTGATTTGGCTTGGACCTTGAGAGCACATGGCTTGCCATGTGCTGCGCATTTCTGGATTTGGTAAATGATTGTTGCTCTTGTTGATCTCTTTGTACATCACTTTACCTATGCTGAGTCTTTGTGTTATTGTAGAGTCCAGGGTTTAGTTTAATAATGTTTTTAGGGCCCTATTACAATCTTCTCGTTAAAACACTCGCGCAACGTGTGAATTTGTGCGCCAAGCGTTAAACGTATGCTGGAATTACAATCCTCGCGCATTTTTTCATCTGTCGAGCAATAACGCGTGTTAAACGGACGCGCACAAATGCTCGCACAGCAACGTTGCGTGCAGAAATCAGTGTGCGGACTGTTTTTTTTTCATGCGATTCAGCCAATCAGAATTAAGAACCACAATTATCTCATGTTAAGTTTTTGCGCCTGCCAAAGTCAATCTGCACATATATGCTGCAGCAATAAAAAAAATGCACACAACAACTTCTCCATTTTATTGGTTTGGTATGTGTAGAATGTGTAACTGTACTTTGCTGCGTATTTATTTTTGGGTTGGTGTATTTGGTTTCGGCCAGGTTGATAGAATTTGCCATTAACACCATCTTTTATGAGTTGCTAAAATTATGCGCGCAAAGGCTGTGCGTAACAAACTGCGCATAGATTATAATACCATCCGCGTAACAGCGCACAAACGCATTTGCGCTCACAATGTTAAGTATAGGACGCTCGCAGTAAAGTACACTCGCGCAGGGTTTGCGCAGGTTCACCCGCGTTAGACGTATACGCGCGTTTGTTGCGCTGACATTGTAATATGACGTTCAGCACAAAGGGTTTTACCCCTCGCGTTAATGCGTGTTTACTCCGGTGCAAACGTTTGGACGAAGCTTTTAATAGGGCCCTTAATGTTTTATCTTTCTGTTTATCCTTTTTATTTTAAAGTAAATCCTTTATACCCATCACTGTGTTTGTGTCGTCAATCGCTACTCAATCTCACGCTATCGGCTGGTATTACCTTTATTTTAAATTGATTTTTCTTTACAATGGTAGTAACACCAAAAGCCTGTAACTCGACTTCTACCCGGAGTCAGTTTATCCTCTGTGTGGCTATACATAACCACAAGAAAAATGTATATCTACCCTTCAACCATGGAGAAGAAAGTCAAAATCCCATTCAGCACATCCCTCCAATACAACTGCGGAGAAGCAAGTCTCGACTTTACGAGAAGCGGGTTCAACCTAACCACCAGGTCGCTGATCTACAATCATGGAGAGACAAACCAATCACCCTGAGAAGACGCCAACAGTGAGTGTCCTTAGGCAAGACAACAAACGATATGGATGTGCCTACCTCACAAAATACTTGTACTTCTCATAGATTGTAAATTCCCTTGGAAACGGGGTCCACCCTGAATCAACCCGTATCATCCATGTGTGGTAATCCAATGTATCAACACCTTGTACACTGACCTTGTAAAGCGCTGCGGAATTTGTGACGCTTTATAAATAAAGGATAATAATAATAGTATTGTGTTCTGCTATGGCATCAGTAAGGCTGGGGTCAGACCAGTGCATTTTTAACGTGCGTTCTGGCGCACTTAATCACGGCCGCACTAGCAGCAAATGACGGGCAATGACGGCCAATATACGAAGTACGGTCGCACGAAAGTCCGGCCGCGCAACGCAAGTGGAAAATGAACGCATTTTTTCGAGAACACAGAACCTCTAGTACGGACGTACAGAGTGCGCTGCGCCCGCTAGCGGCGTGTGTGTGTGATTTGGAGACGTCAGACCCTGCTCGTGTCCGGCCAACATAACGTCCAGACGCAAAAAGTTTCCTGGTTTGGATTTGTAAAACATCACGCACAAAAATGCGCATCGTATGACCGTTTTCGCATATTCCGTGAAAGAATACATCAATGCGTTCGGACGCACTTTTTTATGTTCGCGTGTAAAAATGCTTTCGTTTGACCCTAGCCTAAAGATCCCCCTTGCAGGATAGTGACTCAAGCACATAGTTGCTTCTTGCATCTCGAAGTCTGAGGTCTAAAAGCAAAAAGTGCTGTAATGGAAAAGATGAATTTTAAAGGCTTACACATATGAACATTACACTACAGAATATAAGTAAATGCATAATTGCTTTCATAAAATGAATAATTATGCCTCCTTGAAGCAAGGCTTTTTGATGTGAGTCCTCTTTTGATTTACAGGGGCTCAGTCAGAACAATGAACATGCCGGGACCAGCTCCTTGGCTTTTTAACAACCAACAGAAATTTGCCGCTACTTTCTTTCTTTTCTCGCAACAATGTTACTTTTAGTGTTGTACAGATGGTGAGTTAAAAATCTGAAAACAAAAGTCTAGAATATAAAGTATTGCTGGAACCCAAGTTTGACCCCATTGTGAAAGTGAATTACGCTCTCAGCCTTCAGTTTTTAAGATAAAGTATTCCCAGCCACACAGCGGTCATGTTCCCTGATATATCTTGATTTACTAATAAAGGCTGGAAGAAAGGGAGACTGGGAGAAAGAGTTGGAGTGTCAGTGTCAGAACAATATAGTGACAGAGAGAGAGGAAAATAAAGAGAAAGACCGAGATAGAGTGGACTAAGAGGGATGCAGAGATAAACAATAAAAAAGAAACGAGCAGACGAACAATACAATATTATATTATTGTGTGGCAAGAGGGAGGTAGAGGCAGGACCGTCTTTAACGCAGTGCAAAAGAGGCAGTTGCCCGAGCCCAGTCATTGTTGAGGGGCCAAAAGCAGCTGCCCCTTGAGCTCACGTAAACCAGGGGCAGCCGCGGACTGACCCATCGGGTACTGCCCTGGGTTGGTGGGGGCCCGGTTTTGGCATTTACTGTCTATTACCCTGCACAGCGGCACATTCACTGAGGCTGAGCGACTGCCGCATGCAGCCGCATGCAGCCGCAGTCACTCACTCGCAGCTGCCTGCAGCATGTGTGCCTCCCACATTCAAAAGCACGGCACCCTGCTATGGCTTCGCCCCCTTCATCACCTGATGTGCGTAGCAGTGGCAGAAGAGGAGGCAGGAAAGCACATGTTTGCTCATCACAGCCAGCCCAGCCTGAGCCTGCATCCACTCAACACTGGGAGACAGGCACCAGCCAGACTACTGAAGGGTGACACCTAGGATACCCAGGTCAGACCCCAAATGATTATGGTAAATATGTAAAACAAATTCTGTGGCTTATGTGCCTGCCCTGCTCATACACACCAGTGTTTACTGTGACCGAGTTATATTGATGTGGATTCTGTGCCCGCTGATACACACCAGTGTTTTACTGTGAGTTATATTGCTCTGGATCCTGTGGGTGCTCATACACACCAGCCATTACTGTGAGTTATATTGATGTGAATTCTGTGCGTGCTCATACACACCAGCCATTACTGTGAGTTATATTGATGTGAATTCTGTGCGTGCTCATACACACCAGCCATTACTGTGAGTTATATTGATGTGAATTCTGTGCGTGCTCATACACACCAGCGTTTACTGTGAGTTATATTGCTGTGGGGCTCTGTGATACACTCATGCACACCTCACATTACTGTGAGTTTTATTGCTGCGGAGCTCTGTGATACGCTCACACACTGCGCAGTACTGTGCGTTTTATTGCTGTGGAGCTCTGTGATACACACACACTGCACGGTACTGTGTGTTTTATTGCCGCAGAGCTCTGTGATGCAGTCATACACATTGCACTTTATTAAAGCGTTTTGAGTCCATGATGTATTTGTGTTTGGTTTTTTTTTGGGATGTTAGGAGTGGAGAGCAAAATTATGCAGTGGGCGGGCTTTCGGGGGGGGCCCCAGAAAATGTTTGCCCAGGGTCCAATCAATATTAAAGACAGGCCTGGGTAGAGGGATACATACAGATATACAAGGAAAAAGATACAAGATTACTGAACCCAGTCTTTAACCCCTTTACTGCTGAGCCATTTCACCCCTGTGTATTGAGCTCATTTTGGCTGTTCTGTGCTCATCTTGTTTTGAAGTCATGTTTTATTTGAGGCTGGTGTCAGACAAGCGTAGTGTTCAAGTCCGTGATTGCGCCTAAAACTACATCCATGATAGCTTGACAGAAAGCCCATCGGAGCCTGACACATGAAGTACGTCCGCACTGAACTGCGGACGCACAACGGCCGCGGCCCACAGACGCAAGGCAGGCAAGAACGTACAACCCCTAGAACGGCCGCACAAAGTGCGCTGCGTCCGCATAGCTTTGTGTGTGAGTGATGGAACGTGGTCAGACGGACTGCATTTATACGTCCAGCATTTTTCACGGACAAAATGGTTTTGCTTTTTATTTTATTTTCCATCCTATATCCGTCAAAATATATGTCAGTGAATAAACGGACTGTGTGGCCACTACTGCGTCTTCCGTACTGACGCACAGTCCGTAGAAATCACGCTCGTCTGACCCTAGCCTAAGGACACAGACAAATTATATATCCTGTTTTTCAGCAGACTCCGGGGATTCAAAATATACCATTTCTATGTGTATATGTCACGTTCAGTCAGAATACTATAACAAAATATGTCAAGACAGTTTAAACTTCTGATCAGATTTCAATCATTTGCAACTTGTAAAGGGGCTATTCAGAGAGCACCGAAATTTCAGTGCTCTCTTCTTCAGCGCCCTTCGACAACTTCACTTCGCTGATCCGAAGTGTGCCAAATTGATGCAGCCGCAAACCCGCCGAACGCAGCCTCCGATAAAAGCCAACCCGCCACCGAACAGGGGAAAAAAAATAAAAAATTAACCCCCCACAACTTTTCAAACCCATTTTAAACAAAAATAATATATAAGGTCTTATGAATAACAATAAAAAGGCCTGTTAGAGTAAAAAAAAAACATAGAAAAAATTCAAAATACATGTCACTGAAAATATCCCAAAAAAGGCCTAAAAAACGGTTAAAAAATAAATTATTAAAGAAACTTTTTGCTGCAAATGAAAAGAATAAACTGTTAAATGAAAAATTAATAAAAATGGGGAATTTTTTTACATTGAAACCTATGGGATGCACCTGTTTAACCCCTTCACTGCTGAGGCATTTCACGCCTGTGTGCTGAGCTCATTTTTACCGCTTTCGCTCATCATGTTTAAACGCGATTTGAAGCCACATTTTAATAAATGACCCAGACATATTATATATCGTTCTTTCCGGCAGACTACGCAGATTCATAATATATCATTTTTATATGTATACGTCATGACCTGCCTGTATATT
Organism: Leptobrachium leishanense; assembly: GCA_009667805.1. NCBI lineage: Eukaryota > Metazoa > Chordata > Amphibia > Anura > Megophryidae > Leptobrachium > Leptobrachium leishanense. The sequence goes on from CM019063.1 coordinate 70,082,114, forward strand.
ATAACAAAAAATACAATAAAAATTGAATTTTTAATCATCTGCAGTGTGTAAAGTGTTTTTTTTCACATTTTATCACATGAGCGTTTGCGGTTATGTTTTCTATGGGGTGCGCTTGTACAAAAAATTTGAAATGGGGACTTGTTACTTTTTGGGGGGAATTACGTGATTTTTAGCAAACGCACCCCATAGAAAAAAATCATTAGTGCAGCATCATTGTTCACATTATAATTGAAATGTGAACAATATTGCTGCATTAATAAAAACAACACACAAAAAAAAACATGTTTTTTTTATTTATTTTATTTTTTAAATTTTTTTTTTTTTTTTTTTTATTATTATTTTTTTTACTTTTTACCTAGTCATGTTGGGTATCATTCGAAAGGCCATGCTCAGGTCAGGGTCCATGACCCCCTAGCTGCCACGGTTCTGGAGATATCGGGGTTCACAAGAACCCCCTATCTCCACCAGGGGATTTCCTTGGGAAATCCCCGGCAGCTAGGGGTTCCCCGGCTATCTGACGTCATCACGCTATGCGTGATGACGTCAGACAGCGAGGGGAGTCCCGGGGGCGGAGCCGCCATCCAAGATGGCGGCCCCCACCGGAGATAGGCTGCACTTCGGCGCCGCAAGGCGCTGAAGTGCAACCCAGCACTTGAGGGGTTAAAGCCAGGCATCGCTTAAAAGGGGGACTCTCCCCTTTTAAGCGGTGCCTGGCTTTTACCGCTGCTCCTTCCCGATCGGGAGGGAGAGGGATCCGAACGGATCCCCCCCCTCCCTTCCAGGCTATCTCCCGGCATTGCCGGGGGGTCGCCTGGAAATGACGTCATCGCGCATGGCGCGATGACGTCATTTACGCCGGGAGGCGCTTGACTTCAGCGTCTGAGGACGCTGAAGTCAGAACGCCGTGGGACCCCGGACAGAGAGGTGAGTATCTCCGCCGGGGGTCCCGCACAGCTGATGACGTGTGGGGCACGTCCTCAGCATGCAACGTGCATCAATGAGGACGTGTCCCACACGTCTTCAGCAGTGAAAGGGTTAAACCTGTCAAATAAAACCACGGCAAATCTGGGCATTTCTCCAACTTTTCTCTGCTGTTCAGCATGCTCTGAATAGATTAACCGTTACTTCTCTAGGAAGAATTTCACTGCTGCCAAAGGTCACCGTATTTTGCTGGCGATTCGCCAATAGTTGGCGAATTTCCAGCTTTTTGAATAGCCGAATTGCCACGAAATTGCACTGTATGGGGAAATTCACTGTTCGGTGTAGTTCAGTGGAAAGTTTGGGTCTCTTTGAATAACTCATTAAATTTATTTTTAAACATTTTATCATCCAAACCTTTGGTTATTTATTCTATGTGTTAGTCTTTATGAAAAAACTCACAAATGGAGAACCTGTTGCTCTTTTTCCCGCAAAAGATATGCAATTTTCACAAACTAAATATGAAATTTTTTTGCTTGTATTTTGACGCAATGCGTTTTTATGAAATATATGACTGTATAAAACACTGAAGTTGTTACAATCGTTGGAAATGAGAAGGCGGGTAATGGCAGCTGCATTGTTCATTTTATATGTGAAAAATTGACAATTTCACAACCTTAGGAACAAAAGGTTTTTATTTATTTTTTGCTTTTTATTTATTTATTTTATTTTATACATGGTCAGGTTTAGTATCATTGGAAAAGCCAGATTCTGGTCTTTCTAATGACACCTCAGTTAACCAAGTGGGGTGTAAAGAATGACAATACGGGGATCCAAAGTACCCCGGCCTCTCCTTGCAGCGGTGTGGCTTTTTTAGATGAAGTAATACATAATAATGCCTTATGCCATCACCTCCAAACTTGCTCACAGTGTGGGAAAAAAGAAGCTGAATTAGTGCAGTGACATTGTTTGCGTTCTAATTAAATAATGCCGTTACCTTAAAATAGAGAATAAAAAATAAATTTTGCAATTATTTTTTTCTTTTTTTAATTTTTGCACGTTATGTGGTCACGTTTGGTATCAATTGGAAAGACCAGACTCCTGCCTTTCCAATGACACCTCAGTTGACCTTGTGGGGAGTACAGAATGGCGATGCAGAGGTTCAAAGAACCCCCATCATTCCTCGCAGCAGTGTAGCGGCTTAAGTTTTGGATGGAACATTGTGTAATAATGCATTGCGCCATCATCTCCTCACTTGCTGCCACCATGGGAAATGAAATGGTGAGTTATTACAGCAATAGTATTCACATTATTGAAAAGTGAACAATACTGCTGCTTTTGGAAAAAAAAAAGAGAAATATTTTAATTTTATTAATTTTGTTTTTAATTATTACATATGTACTGGTCATGTTTAGTATCACTGGAATTGTCAGATTCTGGCCTTTTCAGTGATCCCTCATTTGACCACCTACGTTTCACGGATCCGGAGATACAGAGGTCCAAACTATCCCTGCATCTCCTGTATTGGGGTATGGGACAGGGGTGACTCCCTCTTTCTGATGTCATCGACATCAAAGATGACAGCCCGCTCTGATCAGAGGCAGATCGGCACTGGGCTGGGGCAATGCGACAACCTGTGCGTGGAGTGTCCTCCACGAATGGGAAGACACTCCACACACGTCCTTCACACTCTAGTGGTTACTCATCTGGAGACATTTGTCAAAACAGCTCCAGATGTTAGCTTAAAATCTTCCGCATCACAACTGAACAGCAAGCATTGCTTTTGACTGCATACAATAAATTCATGTCTCCTATACTTTATATATAGGTGACATTAATCTGCACCTTTGTTCAATGGAGTGACTTTATCTGGCGCTGCTCGCTAGCATTGAATCGGGTTGGTTGTATATATCACATACACCAGGGTCTGTCTGGGAGATTATGCCTTTGCGGATAAGTGGTACAGATAAATGGTACAGAATGGAGATATGTCAGCAGGTATCAATCTATTAATCTGCACCTCCCTACAGGAGATAAATTAGTTCAGCCTAGCTCGTTCTCCTCTAAACAACCTGGTCTTCAGAAATGATTACGGATGCTGAAAGTATCACGTGTTAAGTGATTTTGCTTTCAGAAAATCACTTAATACTGTACTTAACCCCCCAGCAATAAATCTTATACTTACCTCAGGTCCCATGGTGCAGAGGGCAGCGCTTCTTCTGGCTGAGATCCGTGGGAACAAATAGTTTAAAGGGTTCTTCTGCCACTCTTTCTATGTCCCCTGTACAATCAAGCTCTCAAAGGACCCGCACAGGGCTCCATCGAGTACTATGGACTCCAGGGGCAGATACCCATGGTGGAACTACGACGCTGCTGCTATGTGCCTAAAGCTCAGTATTATTCTGATCCCAGACGCAAATACAGCAGCTGGGACGGAATAAGATCGGTAACGGGACGACGGTAAGGGGCATTTGCTCGCACAGATTTTCTTCATTACCATCTCCCTGTTGCCATCTTGGTTGCCGTCAGGCCCACCAAATTTGTGTTTTAAAATAGGGAAATTCTGTAGGGATTCAATTTTTCAGTTTGCTACATTTTTTTGAGTCCATCTCTGTTTTGAAATGTGTAACTTCACAGTACAATACATTAACTTATTTGTTTCGCTTTGTTTTTCTTTTTAAATATATATCCCGCGAGGAGCAACCGTGCAAAGACAAAGATAGACTTGCCTGGACTGATGCCGGCTGTGATGAGGGGAGCGGTAGAACAGAGATAGATTGTATCGAAAAAACCTTTGACTATCTGTAGTGTTGAGACTTCTCCACATGTTGAGTCTCGGCCTGTTAGCCCGACATGAATAGAAAATGTATGTAAAGAATGAGAATTGAGAGGGGATGAGGGGCTGCCTATTTATAGCTCAGCCCATTAAAAGAATAAATGGCAAAAATGATGTAAGGTGCTTTTCTTCAGCCGTGGCACTGATAGATTGAAGTACTTTGTTGATGCGTCCAGTAAGGAAGATCAGACAATAAAACATTTTCAGAAAATAATATATGTGGTTATTCAGAGGTTAAAGTGAAGTGAGATTCGGAGACGTGAGGTTTGGCTAATATTTCGATACGGCAGCTGGAAATACAATTCCCATGATGCTTGGGGGACCATCAGAAAAAAAGGGCCTTAAGGGAAAACTAAAGCAGGCCATTACCTCTGCAAGACCAGAAGCTGTGTAGAGCAGATGTGCCACAAACGGTGGCCCTCAAGTGTGCTTCGGGAATTTGCTGTGTGGTGGCAGAATGTGGTGTGTGACTTACAGAACAGTAGCAAAATGGGGGTTTAATGAGGCAAAGGTACACAGAGAAAATGTATTACTGAATAGAATTTTAAACCAAACCTAACATCTTAATATTTGTTTCTTAATTAATAAAGTAAATCCTCAAATGGACACTCTAGGTCAGGGATCTCAAACTCTGGACCCCCAGATGTTTCTGAACTACAACTCCCATGATTCTCTAGCCATTGTTTTCAAAGAAACCAGGGTATTGTAGGCCACCAAGCTTTGGGGTGGCCAGAGTTCTGGATCCCTGCTCTAGGCACTAACTGCCAAGGGGTATCTTTATGGATCCAGAGTATGGCCTTTCTAATAATACCAAACATGACCAGGTTACGTGTAAAATGAAAAAAATAAAAAATAAATAAAAAAATGTAATGTCGTTCTTTTTCTTTTCATTTATTAATGCAGCACTATTGTTCACGTTTCAATTATAATGTGAACAATGAAGCTGCACTAACGTTTTTTTCCGGTTTTAGTGAAAATCATATTTTCTAAGAAAAATAAAGTAACAAGTTCCCATTCCTAATTTTTTTAACAAGCGTACCCCATAAAATATTTAACTGAAAAGGCTAGAGTTATGATAAAATGTGAAAAAAATTATTTGCCACGCTGTAGATGAATGGAAATTCACATTTTTGAAAAAAATTTGTTATAACATTTTGGCAGGACATGACATATACATATAATAAATTATTATTATGAATCTGCCGAAAAATGTAGATATATAATTTGTCTGGGTTGTATAATAAAACATGACTTCAAATCGCATTTAAACGTGATGAGCACAAAACAGTAAAAATGGGCTGAGCACACAGAAACGAAATGGTGATAAGGTTAAAATAACTGTAAAAAATCTAATACAGAATTCAAAAATGTCTTTTAAAAAAATTGGGAAACAAATGTTATCTAGAAAATACGAAAAGGTGTTCTAAAAAATCAAAAGGGTTTTTTGCTGAAATGAAAAATGTTTGTTTTTAATTTAAAATTATGTTATGTTTTTACACAGTGGCGTCACTAGGGTTGGTGTCACCCGGTGCGGCAACTTATGGTGTCACTCTCCCCCCGCCCCGAGTTTTACGGGGGTTTTTAACTGCTCTTACTCATAAATCAGTATTCCCATATAAGACTCAATGCTCATAATACACGGCGCACATTACTGTGAGGTTTATTGCTGTGGAGTTCTGTGATATCTTCACACACAAACTTTGGCAAACTGCCAGCAAGTACGATGCCTGTTTGAAGGCAGTGAAAGTCCCCATAGAGAACTAATGGTTAATCTGTTCAGAGCAGGCATGTACTGGCCATCGGGACTACCGGGAGAATCCCGGTGGGCCGATGGCTCAGTGGGCCAGTTGCCTAACTGGGCCTGACACTAACTTAGACCGCCGTTTAGTAGACGGTGCCTGGTAGCAGCTCGGCCCACGCTGGGAGAGAGGTGACTTTCACATTTTCCCAGCACAGCGTCTGCACTCACTCACTGCTTCCGGGTGGTCTGTCACGTGTGCAGCCCAGCCTGGAAGCGTTTGTGCAGTGCGAGGAGCTGCGTGAGCAGAGGAGCCATGTGACTTCAGCTGAGCTGCCTTCTGTCAGATGCAGCTCAGTGACTCCATGGCATGTGAGAGCCCTCCACATCTCCCGCCCAGAGAAGGCCGTCAGCAGGGAAGGTAATTATTTACCCCCCCCCCCCCCCCGATTTTATTAACTAATTCCCACACATTCCTAATTCTATCCTCCCATTTTATGAATTATTTCCTCATACCCCTAATTTTATTATTTCCCACACATCCCTAATTCTATTATTTCCACCCCCCTGATTTTATTAATTACTCCCCCCCCATTTTATAAATTATTTCCACCCCAACCACCCCCCCCCCCATTTTATGTTTTCAACATGGGGCCTGTGTTGGCTATCTATGGCCAGCTGCCCTGATTCAGAAATAACAGCTTAGTAGGTTTACCCCTCTATTGTGAGGGCCACCTACCCGCCTTCATCTGTACTTGAACATAGCTCTCGTACTATTGGCTGCGCTCCAACAAGATCAGGTAAAGATCGTGGGAGCGCGGCCGAGAGCACGAGAGGCACGTTCAAGCACAGATGCAGGTGGCCACTCGATGGTACATGGCCCAAGCGATAATGGGGTATATCTACTAAGCGTTTATTTCTGAATTAGAGCAGCAACCCCCAGGCCACAGATACCCCAGACACACCACAGCAGAAAAAATACAAATCACATTCATTTGCGTCTGCTGACGGCCATGAATGTGGATTGTGATCCGCTCAACATCTGTTTTAAGGGACTATTCACAAAGCACCAAAATTTCAGTGCTTTGCGTTTCAGCCCATTTCACCATATTTTCGTGATTCCATTTCTCTGAAAATATGGTGATTCACTAGCGAACGGTCACTGTATTTTGCCGAAATTGGAGTTGCTGAAACCGTTATCGGGCGTTGGCAAAACACACCGAATTGGCATCAGCGTATTCCACCGAACTGCAAAAAAAAGTCTCCTCTGCTAATAGGAGTGTAAATCAATAAAAATGTGTCCAAATAATAAAGTCCTTTAAAAAAAATAATAAAAAGGTCTGTTACAAAATAAAGGCTTTTGAAAAATAAGAATGTGAAAAATGTTATGTAAAACATACAAAAAGGTTTTTGCAAAAAAAGTCTATACTATATGGGACAATTTTTCTGCCACCAAAGACTGCCGAATTTCAGCAAATTGCACCACATTTGCTGTCAATTCGCCAGTATTTAATGTCATTGCCAATTCGGCTCAATTCAGCAGTTATAGGTGCAATTCTGTGGTTTTCACTGCATCCGAAAACTGCATTGTTGATTCCATTTTCGGCAAAACACGGTGAACATTCACTAAATAGTGAATTCACTGTATTTTTGGCGAATGGAATCACTGAAGAGCGCCAAAAGGCGGCACAGAAATTGCACGCAATTTAAAATAATATAAAATATGTTTTCATTTCACTAAATGCCAAAAAATGCAAAAAAAATCTTTAGCTCCAGGAACATAGATCTTAATCCACCCCTGCATGTTTGCATCAGAGTGGGCCGGTCTAGATGAAGTCCAGGGCCACTTTTTTGTCCCAGTCCAGCCCTGGTTCAGAGACACCGAACAGCAGAGAAATGTCCTGATGTCCGGTGGTTTCATTCAGCACATTTTTTCAGGCGAACACCATAGGTTTCAATGTTAAAAATATTCCTGTTTTTATCTAATATCTAATAAACTGTTTATTCCTTTAATCTGCTGTAAAAAGTCTCTTTATTTATTGGTTATTTTTGTTTTAATATCTTTTAGTCATTTTTCAAAAAAAAATCAAATTTTTTTTTCTAATGGCAGATTTTCTTGTTTCTGTAACAGACCTTTCTATAGGACCGTATATGTTTTTGTGTTTTTTTTTTTTTAGAAAGTATTTTACCAGGAGGGATACATTGAGATTTCTCTCGTTTTCAAGTATGTCCTGGGTGGCGAGTATGTACCGTTAGGTGTCTTGCCCAAGGACACTTACTGGAGAGGTTGCTCGCTGGGGTCGTTAATTCCAGACATTTTTGTTCAGTAGTGTTTTTGAAACAGCGGGCGACGGGTTTGCGGTGGCATTCGGTGGCTGATTCCCTGCACTTCAGGGACCCTGCGGTGACTTCATCGGGGAAATTTGATTCCCCAAAGTGTGGGGAACAACAGAAAACTGAAATATTCGTCAGTTCGGTGCTCTGTGAATATCCCCTTTAGTGGTGTTTTTTTGCCGCCCCCTGGAAAGTGCCAGCCTAGGCCTTGCCTACCCAGGACATACTTGAAAATGAGAAAAATCTCAATGTATCCTTCCTGGTAAAATATTTTTGTGTGTCACCCTAGGGGGTGGTGTCACCCGGTGCGGGCCACACCCCCAGCCCCCCTTGTGACGCCAGTGTTTTCACATTGAATCCTAAGGGATGCGTCTGTTTAAACCTGTCGAACAGAAACACTGAAAATGAGGACATTTTGCTGACATTCTGGTGCAGTTCGGCGTTCTGTGACTAGACGAACCATTACTTCTCTATGGGACAATTTCACTGCCATGAAAGATCGCCGAACTGCACTGTATTTTGCCCTCAATTTGCCTGTTTTTGCTGAATTAACAGTTTAGTGAATAGGCAACTGCCCTGAAATTGCACCGAACTATGATGTTCACTGTAGGATGCAATTCGGTTGCAAGTTTGGTGCTTAGTGAATAACTGCTTTAGGCTAGCTGTCCACTGGTCTGTAGTCAGACGTCGGACATCCTACTTGGTCATCGGACTACAGACAACTTACAGGGTAATTCAAAGAGATTCGAAAAGTCACCGCACGTTCGGTGACTTTTCGTTCTCTTCAATTCGGTTCCTTTTGCCGATCCCATTTCGGTGACCCTGCTGTGTATTCAGCAAGCACCACAGGGTCCCCGAATTGCAGGGAAAAGCTGCCGCAAACCTGACGAAAACTAACCGCAAAACCCGGCGAATGCATGCTGAAAACCCGCAAAAACGTCTGGATTAACCTGCCGAAAACCACGGAAAAACCCAAGTAGGAGCCGATCGCAGCCGCCAGAAAAAGCCAACACCGCAGAAGAGGCAGTGAATAAATTAGCAAAACAGTTTGCATGAATGATTGAAAAGTGAAACGCTGTTTGCAAAGAAACTACTGAGCGAAAATGTCTGAAATTTGCATATGAGGTCCAGGGAATGATAATAAAGAGGGCTGTTACAGAAAAAATAAGTAAACTTAAAAAAAAAACAAAAAAAATCGGACTTTTAAAAAAAAAAAGTCAAGAAAAATGCTTAAAGTATCCTAAAAAATCTATAAATAAAGAGACTCTTTACTGCAGAATTTTGTAATGAACGGTTTATTAGATATTGAATTAAAACAGGAATATTTTTAACATTGAAGCCTATGGGATTCGCCTGAATAAACCTGCCGAATTAAACCACCGAATGGCAGGGCATTTCGGGAACCTTTCACTGCTGGTTTGTGTTCTCTGAATAGCTGAAGCAGTGCTTTTTCATGGGGATTTCACTGCCCTCGAACAGGCACCGAACAGGCACCGTATGTGCAGGCAATTCGCCAGGATTTGGCGAATTGCCTGCTCTCTGGATAGCCGAATGCCCAAGAAAGGTAACTGAACGCTGATTTTCAGCGTTCGGTTACCTTTCTCAAGCAATTCGGATCTCTTTGAATTACACCGTAAGTCATATTACCTGGGTCATCCACTGCAAATGAGTATGTACGACTCCGGAAGACAGCCGGACAGACTTTCGGATGCTATCGAAAACTGCTAGACTGCAGAAAAAGGAAAATGCCGCAGAACTCCCTGGACTGCAGAAAAAAAGCCTTATTAAAAAAATTGGAAATCAAAAATTAAGTCAAAACGATGATGTCACTAGATATGGTGAAGCTGGGAAATTCAAAAATCCTGGCTGCTGGTAACTGTGGGTGGGTTGGAAGAGACTCCTCCACTTCATCCCACAATTTTACCAGTTGGGGGGCAGTCTTAACATTTCTGACCACTTTAACCCCTTAACGTGGGAGGTGCTTGGCGGGAGGGTGTTTAACGCCAGACTCTTCAGCGTGGCCTCCTACGCAGGGCCGGCCCAAGCCGCAGTGCTGCCTGGAGCGATGGATGAAATGCTGCCCCCCCCAAAAAAAACGCGTGACCTGTATGAGTGTGTTACAGCAATAAAACTCACAGTAACGTGCGGTGTCACACGATCACATACAGTCACACACACACACATTCCCAGTCTCTCACACACACACACACACACACACATTTTCAGTCACACACACAAACATACACATACATTTCCAGTCACACACACACAAATTCCCAGTCACACACACAAATTCCCAGTCACACACACACATTCCCAGTCACACACACACATTCCCAGTCACACACATTCCCAGTCACACACACACATTCCCAGTCACACACACACACACACACATTCCCAGTCACACACTCACATATTCCCAGTCACACACATTCCCAGTCACACACACACACATTCCCAGTCACACACACACACACACACACACATTCCCAGTCACACACACACATTCCCAGTCACATACACACACAGACATTCCCAGGTCACACACACACATTCCCATTCACACACACTCCCAGTCACACACACACACACATTCCCAGTCACACACATACACACACACACATACACTCCCAGTCACACACACACATTCCCAGTCACACACACATTCCCAGTCACACACACACACATTCCCAGGTCACACACACACACATTCCCAGTCACACACACTCACAGTCACACACACACACACACACACACACACACACATTCCAGTCACACACACACACATTCCAGTCACACACACACACTTTCCCAGGTCACACACACACACACACACATTCACAGTCACACACATACACACACACATATACTCCCAGTCACACACACACACATTCCCAGTCACACACATACACACACACACACATACACTCCCAGTCACACACATACTCACACACTCACAGTCACACACCGTCACACACACACACACAGTCACACACACTCACAGTCACACACCAACCCAGTCACACACACACCCATACAGTCACACAGACACACACCCATACAGCCCTGGTCGCTGCCGAGTCTGGTTGGGGACTCCAGCCCACTGGAGGGCCGGGATGAGGCCTGGTTTCAGACCTGGCTCCGGGTTGGGCTCAGCCCGCTGGAGGGTCTGTTTGAGGCCTGGGTCGGGCTCCAGCCCGCTGGAGGGCCTGGCTGAGGCCTGGTTCGGGCTCCAGCCCGCTGGAGGGCCCGGCTGATGCCTGGGTCGGGCTCCAACCCGCTGAAGGGTCCGGTTGAGGCCAGGGTCGGCTCGCTGCAGGCCTGGGTCGGCTCGCTGGAGGGCTTCAGCGAGGCCTAGTCCACTCAAAGGGGCGGGGCCTGGAGGGTCCAGTGAGGCCTGGTCAAGGCCTGGGTCGGCTCGCTGCAGGGCTTCAGCGAGGCCTGGTCCACACTTACTCACACAGCCCTGGTTGCTGCCGAGTCTGGTCGGGGACTCCAGCCCACTGGAGGGCCTGGTTGAGGCTTTGGTTGGGCTCCAGCCCGCTGGAGGGTCCATTTGAGGCCTGGGTCGGGCTCCAGCCCACTGGAGGGCCTGGCTGAAGCCTGGGTTGGGCTCCAACCCGCTGAAGGGTCCGGTTGAGGCCAGGGTCGGCTCGCTGCAGGCCTGGGTCAGCTCGCTGGAGGGCTTCAGCAAGGCCTGGTTCACTGAAAGGGGCGGGGCCTGGAGGGTCCGGTTGAGGCCTGGGTTGGCTCGGTGGAGGCCTGGGCTTCAAAAGGCGCCAGGCCTGGTCCACTGAAAGAGGCAGGGCGGTGCCGGCCCGCTCATGTGAAAGGGCGGGCGTGGCCTGGTATCATGGCTTGCTGGAGGGCCGTGTCTTATCCAGGCCGGGTGCTCCATGCCACGGCCTTTGGTCAGGGCAGCAGAAAGCCACTGCTCCATGGACGGGCCGGCTCTGCTCCTACAGTCTGCCTAGCCACTGACGTGTGATGTGCATTGTTGGCTGCAGGCGGACAGCCTGAATTCAGGTCATCCAGCAGCAGCCAATGATGCACGACAACTGCTGGGCAGGGCCTAGGCGGCCATAGAAGTCAACGGGGAGTACTATTACGCCCTGCATCTTCGAAGCCCACCCACTGCAGGACCGGCATGGTACGCTCTCTGGCAGGAAAGGGTTAAATCAATAAAGTGGTCAGGATGAGTAGAGGGCACCTTTAACCACTTCTAATAACCCACTTGAGGGTTCTGTGAGCCCAAAAGAGCTGCCAAGTCTCCCATATTTTCCTGAATGCATATTACTATTTCAGCCAGAGGGAAAGCACAGGGACTATTATTAAACCTTTCACACCGTGGGACGTGTGATGCCGTCCCTGTGGCGGGTGGGCATAGCAAGGCCCGTGGCCTTGCTACAGACCCGATCGGCCTGCCTGCATTGTGCACACACTGATCGCATTATTGGCTGCTTTAGGACCGCTGTCCCATGGCAGCCAATGAAGCAATCAGCGCATGCGTAATGTAGGCGGGCCAAAGGCAGGCCTCAGCGCCAGCGGCTGTGCTATGCCACCCTGTGCCATTAAGGTACCGCCTTAACAGTGGCAAGGGGTTAGGAAAGATGTACTGAACAGGTATATGTTATTCTGTTATAAATGATTTGGTTTCTCTGCTGAGGAACAACACCAATGCTTAGTTGTGATTACACATTTGATGTTGTGTGGCAGAGGAAGCAGTTTTCTGGTGCTGAGCATTGGGCATCTATTTCCTATTTTTGATCATTGGTGCTAGTTAGGGTTGCCAGGTCAGCCATGTTTTCCTGGACACATATTAATATTCCCTGCAGAGGGGAGCACAGAATAAGTGTTGCCCTGTCACATGTATAATCCATATATTGCGGGAAGGAAATCAAGGGACTGGCAGATCACCTGTGATTCCTTTTTGATTTCTTACCTGCAGCATATGGATGCTACGTGCATTGGGGTGGCATTTTTCATATGTTGCCCATCAGCATGAATAAATTATGTGTCCAGGAAAACATGTCTGATCCGGCAACTCTAGCACCAGTACATATTCTCTTTCTGTTTTCTCTTTATGTGTAATGGGGTTATTCAAATATTGCTGAAATTTTGGTGCTCTCTGAATAACTCATTAAGTCTTAACTAACATTCTGACAGAACGTTGGCAGAAGCAAAAACTCTGTGGGTATCTGCCCTATCATTATGAACTAGAGTCATCCTAAAATCTCCAATCTCCCAGGCCAGCTGTGATGTATATATTTTGGTGGACGCTATTTCATAAATTAGCAGATTAACTGTACCTTTACCAGAGGATTAAGTGTTGTTTAGCAATGTGAAGATTAGCACACCCATTTGTCATTCAAAAGGTTAAAATGTCATTCAAACGACAGTAAACAGTCAGAATCTAGAAGAAATGTCTGAACGCCAAGAAAAAGCAGAATTTTAAATTGTTAACCCTTTAATATCATAGCTTTGATTAAAGCACTCAGCATACACTCACTAGAATACACTTAAATATTTTAATAGATTTTTTTTGTTTAATACAACAGAAAAACAGGTATGACCTACGCTGGTAGCATTCCTATAATTAAACAGTCTATAAAATGTAAACTCCATGGGATGAAAGGTTGTTTTACTAATCAAAATTGATGTGCTCTTATTCTGACATATGGGAACTATACCTAGGAGGGCCTAGATAAATGGAGAAGCCATACCACATATCAAAAAAAAAAAATATGTTTTGTGTTATCCGATATTTGGGAAATGTTTACAGGTTTTTAATGTAACACAGGTCTTTTTTCATCTAGCAGTATGATTTCAACATTCCCCAACATTTGTACAAATCAAGGGCCGTATTCCCTTCTTGATGTTAAGATATCGTCTGAAACCGATATACAGATCAACTCCAGCCAGGGCCGGACGTTCATGGAGCTGGATGGTGCCATGATTCCAGGCAACCCTGTGCCAGGGGAGGCATTTTGCCTTTCCAATGACACTAAAAAGGACCATCTATGTTAAACATTTCTAGAGAAAAAACGGCAAAAATAGATATTTTTATTTTGACTTTCTTTTATTTGAACAGATTATCTGGTCAAGTTTGGTATCATTGGAAAAGCCAGGATCTGGCCTTTCCAATGACGCCAACATGGACTACCTTGGGAACATGGTTTAAGAGACACAAGGGTCGAAATGACCACAGCATCTCTTGTATTGGATTCCCCAGCTGGGCAGGGGAAATCCCACTTTATGATGTCATTGCGCACATGCGCGATGACACCCGCAGCCGGAAACAATTCCACAGCAAGGGCTAATATGCAAGATGTACACTGTGGATGAAGCCCCAGATCACCACCAGATAGGCGCCGAACTTGAGGTAATGCGTCAGTTCTCCCCTGCTTTCGATGCACCCCCCCTCCGACTGTGCCCGGGGGCAAGTGCCCCCTGTTCCCCCTTGCTATGCCACTGCCTGCATCACCATTTTGTACTCCCCACAAGGTCAAGTGAGGTGCTATTGGAAAGGATAGGTTGATATATTATGCAAACATGCACAAAAACATTATAAGTGGGCCGGTCTGGATTAAGTCCAGGGCTGGGTTATTTCTCCAGTCCAGCCCTGGATATATCTTTAGTTCCATGGCTCAATGATAAATTTCTGGACACCTCCATCTACGTAGTTTGATGTTTTTTTTTTTTTTCGATAGTCAGTTTTGTCAGTCTTGAAAGGGATGTTGTGTCTTTCATTGTGTATAATCCGTATATGACTATAATCACAATAAAGTCTGAATCCGATAGATATACACCTGGACATTTGATCTATGAGCCAGGATGCAAAAATAAATCCAAAGTTGTAAATTTGGGAATGCTTCAGACTTGGTGTGGATGGTTAGGATAGGTGAGAGTGATACGGTCCTATAAAAAATAATAAAAATCTCTGTTACAAAAAATGCCTTTTAAAAAAAATTGGGAATCAAAAATGAAGTAAAAAAAAAATACACAAAGTGTTCAAAAAATAAATAAATATAAAGATGGTTTGCTGAAATTTAAAAGAATAAACGGTGGAATGAAAAAGATAAAAACAATAATTTTTACATTAAAAACTATGGGATTCATCTGTTTAAACCAGTCTAACTGATTCCCTGAAAATCAGGGCATTCCGCCGATACTTCGGTGCAGTTTGGCATTCTCTGAATAGATTAACCATTGCTTCTCTATGGGACAATTTTTCTGCCCCCTAAGATTGCCAAATTGCAGAGATCTGTGTCAAATTGCACCATATTTACCAGTATTTGGTAAATTGACAGCTTTCTGAATAAACGCACTGCCCTGAAATTACACCGTACGGTGGAGGTGCAATTCAGGGGCGAGTTTATTGCTTTCTGAATAACCCCTTCTGTCTTTGAGGAACAATTTACATCTTTGTGTCTCATTTTTTTTTCCATAATTGATTACTAAGCAGATTTCCAAGTTTTCGAAGCTTGACCACAAGCATCCACAGACAGGTAAATAGGATGTTGTGGAAGAGGAATGAAAATCAGTCATTTGCTTTACATACAATACTATACACCTGGGAAATCGGACATAATACACCCTAACATCATGACACACACTGGCATTCTGCAGAGTGTCACCCCTTGACACACACAAAATCACAATTACGCGTTCACCTAACTCCCCCATTTAATCCCATACTCACCTCTCATCCCGTAGTGAAAAGGGAGGCATGACCCGTCACTTCTTCTCAACAGGAGCAGAGTGAGACTGACAACAAATAGTTCTTAGTCTCCCTCCACAATTCATCCATTGCGCTGCACGGTCTTTCAAGAGCAAGCTTGCGCGGAGCTCGCAGCTGGGATGCACAAGGCACAATGCGCTTCGTTCCAGGGCGCATTACTTCGCGAAAAAAGGTGCCTTTCCTATCTGTATCTCTTCTGCACCCTATGATCAATTATCATTTAAACTCACTATCCATCATTTCTACCCCTGTGCTTGTCTGTCCCTATTCACGGATGAACCCTGTGTAGCGCTCACTCCCGGAGGAGCCGCTGAAAATGAACCACGGGTCAGTCTCCCCGCACTAGGGAATAAATATACTCCAACACAGTTGTGAGTTTTTATATTTATATAGTTTACTAAAATATTTGAGCAGATGTTGAGACACGGTATTCACAAGTATTATTACAGTATTTTCGTATCCCGGAAAAACGCGTAGCGGAAAAGAAACGAAACACGAGGCTTCGTATTTCGGAAAATAAAATATTCGCAACCGAACATAAAAGCAATGCAATTTCCCGATAGTTCAGAAAAAGGGACACGTAGCAAAACCCCAAACATACAATCCCTTCGTATTACGGCAAACGAGCAGCGGAAAAAGAGAAAAATGTATTCGGAACGTATCTTTGTCTTTAACCCCCGTTCCGATTCGCAAAAGGAAATGAGTCCTGCACAGGTTAAGTCCCAGAATGTGAAAAGTGTATCTGTGTGTGTGTGGTACCCGGGTACTGTTCAACTGGCCAGTGAGTTTATTAAAGGAAGGTCTTCGACTAGTCAGTTGGGGCCCTGTGGACTTTAAAGAGAAAACAGCAGAGCGTCCTTTAATCATAAAACAGCCTTGGAGGCCTCTCACCCATCCGACGATTTCTTTAGGCTCCGCTGACCCAGGACGTCTCTCCACCCGATTTTGACTGGGGATACTAGCGGCCCGATCCGTTGTCTGACTCCACACAGCTTTTCCAGCTCACCGCCTGCTCTCCGTTCGATTCCTCCGGTCTGCAGCAATGCCTGGATCCCGGCGGGTCTTCTTCTCCTCAGCTTGGGTGATCCTCTCTGGACTAACAGGTCTCTCTTGGTCTCTGTTGGTCTCTGGCCTAGGCCCTCTCGTGATCTCTTCGATGCGTCTGCTCTCTTCCCTTCCCTGGCGCGCTCTGGAACTTTCTCCACGAGGCAGAGGATGTAAGTCTCCAGTCCCCACCCACTTCCTGCCTTCTTGCAAAGCATGCCGGGCATTGTAGTCCCAATATCCAGTATCTCTGATCGCGATAGTCTCCATCTTGTGGCCAAAAATAGGTACTGCCACAGCAAGATTTTACCACAGCGCTACACCTGTTTAAATTTTTTTTTAAGAATATATTATTTTTGACCAAATCAAAAGTTAACCTCTTCACCACTGAGCTCATTTTCACTGCTTTGTGCTCATCGGGTTTAAACACGATTTTAAGTCATGTTTTAGGTATGGCCAAACAAATTATATAATCCTTTTTTCAACAGTTTTGGCAGATTCAAAATATATCATTATTATGTGTATACATGATGTCTCGTCAGAGTACTTTAACAAATAATGTCAAAAAAATATAAATTTCCAATCAGATTTCAATCTTTTATAGTGTGTAAAATTATTTTGTCACATTATATCATCCAAAACTTTGTGGTGATATTCAGGGTTATTCAAAGAGGATCGAAAAGTCAGTGCACGTTCGGCGACTTTTCGTTCCCTGCAATTCAGCGCGATTCAGCGATCCTAGTTCGCTGACCCTGCGGTATATTCAGCAAGCACCACAGAGCCGCCGTACTGCAGGGAAAACCCGCCGCAAACCGGACGAACACTCACTACAAAACCTACCGAGCACCCATTGAAACCCGCAGAAACAGCTGGATTAACCCCGAACACGCCAGAGAAACCCGAGCAGCCGACGATCACAGCGCAGAGCAGCCGCCGGAAAAACCCGACATGCAGACGAATGAGATGAGAAAAAAAAAACAGTACGCTTAAAAGTTTGAAATTTGAAATGCTGTTTGCAAAGAAACTACTAAACGAAAATGTCTGGAATTTACATATAAGTGTCACGGTTCCCGGATCCCACCACACAGTCCTTAAAGCCCAACACTCCACAGAGCCAAAAACTACCAACAGGGTAGCCGTAAAGGAATCCCTAACTGTCTGGTCCTTAAAAATTGGCCAGGTATATGTATACTAGCTAGACAGAAAGAGTTAATCAAAGACAATGTCGTAATACAAAACCAGGTCAGCAACACAGGGGTAGTCAGACGAGCCAGAATCAGGAATACAGAGTATAGAATAGTCAAATGGAATAGCCGGGTCGATATCAGTGCAGAAGCGTAGTACAAGGAAATAGTCTAGGGCAACGGAAGGCAGAATAGTCAGAAAACAAGCAGAGGCAATAACAGGTTAAATCACGAGAGAATTCAGGTACAAGGAGCTCAGGTATGGATAACCAAGATCTGGCACTGCTTAGAATTGTTAGAACTTAGATCTTAGAACTGTTGGTTTTTAAAAGACCTTCACCAGATCGCGCCCCCTTCTCAAGCCGCGCCTCATGCAGCCACCTCCCTGCCTGTTTCAATTTAAACCGGGCGTTGGTGAGCGAGCAGCATCAGACATGCTGCCGTCAAGCACACCGGAAAGGCTGGAAGCCCCCAACGTTACAATAAGATTCAATGAATGATAATAAAAAGGGCTGTTACAGAAAAAAGAAAAAGCGATTAAAAAAAAAAAAACGGAAAAATGTTTTGCTAAAAAAATCCGAAAAATGGTTTATTAGATATTGAATTAAAACAGGAATATTTTTATCATTGAAGCCTATGGGAATCGCCTGAATAAACCTGTCAAATGAAACCACGGAACAGCAGGGCAATTCGGTGACATTTCACTGCTGGTTTTTGTTCTCTGAATAGACAAAGCATTGCTTCTCTATGGGGATTTCAATGCCCTCGAACAGGCACCGAACAGGCACCGTATGTGCAGGCAATTCGCCAACATTTGGCGAACTGCCTGCTCTCTGAATAGCCGAATGGCCTGGAAAGGTAACCGTACGCTGAATTTCAGTGTTCGGTTACCTTTCGACCACAATTTGGATCTCTTTGAATAACCCCCATATTCTACGGGACACTCTTGTCAAAAAACTTAAATGGGAACCTGTTACTGCATTTTCCTAAGAAAATATGTAATTTTAACTAAAACTGAAAAAAAAAGAAATTTTTCACTTGTGTTTTGAGGATTGTGATTTATGAATAATATGATTATCAGGGTTATTCAAAGAGATCCGAATGGCTGCCGAAAGGGAACCGAACGCTAAAAATCAGCTTTCGGTTACCTTTCTTGGCCATTCGGCTATTCAGAGAGCAGGCAATTTGACAAATCCTGGCGAATTGCCTGCACATAAGGTGCCTGTTCGGGGGCAGTGAATCCCAATTAAAAAGCAATGCTTTGGCTATTCAGAGAGCACAAACCAGCAGTGAAAGGTTCCCGAATTACCCTGCTGTTCGGTGGTTTCATTCGGCAGGTTTATTCAGGCGAATCCCATAGGCTTCAATGTTAAAAATATTCCCGTTTTAATACAATATCTAATAAACCGTTCATTATAATATTCTGCAGTAAAAAGTCTTTTTATTTTTAGATTTTTTTGGGATATTGTAAGCATTTTTCGGGATTTTTTTGCAAAAAACTTTTTGCCGTTTTTTTTTTAAATTTTATTTTAAACGTTTGTTCTTTTTTCTGAAACAGACTTTTTTATTATCATTCCCTGGACCTCATATGTAAATTTCAGACATTTTTGCTCAGTAGTTTCTTTGCAAACAGCGTTTCACTTTTCACACATTCAAGCAAACAGTTTTTTTTATTTATTCACTCCATTCGTCTGCGGTGTCGGGTTTTTCTGGCGGCTGTGCTGCGTGTGATCGGTTCCTGCTCGGGTTTTTCCGGCGTTTTTGGCGTGTTAATCCAGATATTTTTGTGGGTTTCGGTGAGCGTTCGCCCTCGTTTTTGCAGTGAGTTTTCGGCAGGGTTTCGGCGACTTTTCCCTGCATTTCAGGCACGGACACTGTGCTAAATTGTGTGAGTTAGAAACATTATTATTTTACATGTTTAAATTTTTATTTTATACAGAGAGCATTAATTGTTCTTTCTCTTTTCTATACTAAATTCACAATATACAGTACGTCTCCTTTTTTCTGTTTCCATATTTCTTTATTTTGCACACTTGGCAGAGACAAATCCCACCCTGGGAGCTAGAACATCCATCTTTATTTTGGGGTGGGGGCTGATAATCTAGAACAGCATTCATGCACATGTCAGTGTTCAGTTATAGCGAAGCATTAAACATATTACAAGTGTTTTTGTTGTTTTTTTTTACAAACAGTATTCCTTTAATGTTAGTCCAGCAAATTATTTGGAGTACAGATCTGTTTAAACTCTGTAGAGTCATTGTGGCTGAGCTCCAGAGTCCAGACGTGTAAAATCTCACATTTTACTCAAGCGAGTTAGATCCCAGGCAAAATTTCGATATAAAAGATCCTGGAAGGGGTCTCACTAACAGAGGTGCTCTCAATGTTTTACACTGTCTTGTAAGAGCATCTCTCTGTTAGAGAGACCCTTCTTTAAGGACCCATTCAAAATAAAACATAGCACACGTATCTCCATATACAGTCATGGCCGAAATTGTTGGCACCCCAGACATTTTTCCAGAAAATCAAGTATTTCTCACAGAAAAGTATTGCAGTAAGACATGTTTTGCTATACACATGTTTATTCCCTTTGTGTGTATTGGAACAAAACAAAAAAGGGAGGAAAAAGAGCAAATTGGACATAATGTCACAGAAAACTCCAAAAATGGGCTGGACAAAATTATTGGCACCTTTAACTTAATATTTGGTTGCACACCCTTTGGAAAAAATAACTGAAATCAGTCGCTTCCTATAACCATCAATAAGCTTCTTACATCTCTCACCCGGAATTTTGGACCACTCTTTCTTTGCAAACTGCTCCAGGTCTCTCTTATTGGAAGGGCGCCTTTTCCCAACAGCAATTTTAAGATCTCTCCACAGGTGTTCAATGGGATTTAGATCTAGACTCATTGCTGGCCACTTCAGAACTCTCCAGCGCTTTGTTGTCATCCATTTCTGGGTGCTTTTTGATGTATGTTTGTGGTCATTGTCCTGCTGGAAGACCCAAGATCTCGGATGCAAACCCAGCTTTCTGACACTGGGCTCTACAGTGCGACCCAAAATCCTTTGGTAATCCTCAGATTTCATGATGCCTTGCACACATTCAAGGCACCCAGTGTCAGAGGCAGCAAAACAACCCCATAACATCATTGAACCTCCACCATATTTCACTGTAGGTACTGTGTTCTTTTCTTTGTAGGCCTCATTCCATTTTCGGTAAACAGTAGAATGATGTGCTTTGCCAAAAAGCTCTATCTTGGTCTCATCTGTCCACAAGACGTTTTCCCAGAAGGATTTTGGCTTACTCAAGTACATTATGGCAAACTGTAGTCTTGCTTTTTTAGGTCTCTGTGTCAGCAGTGGGGTCCTCCTGGGTCTCCTGCCATAGCGTTTCATTTCATTTAAATGTCGATGGATAGTTCGCGCTGACACTGATGCTCCCTGAGCCTGCAGGACAGCTTGAATTTCTTTGGAACTTGTTTGGGGGCGCTTATCCACCATCCGGACTATCCTGCGTTGCAACCTTTCATCAATTTTTCTCTTCCGTCCACCCACAGAGAGATCTGCTACAGTGCCATGGGTTGCAAACTTCTTGATAATGTTGCGCACTGTGGACAAAGGAAAATCTAGATCTCTGGAGATGGACTTGTAACCTTGAGATTGTTGATATTTTTCCACAAATTTGGTTCTCAAGTCCTCAGACAGTTCTCTTCACCTCTTTCTGTTGTCCATGCTTAGTGTGGCACACACAGACACACAACACAAAAACTAAGTAAACTTCTCTCCTTTTTATCTGCTTTCAGGTGTGATTTTTATATTGCCCACACCTGTTACTTGCCCCAGGTGAATTTACAGGAGCATCACATGCTTGAAACAATCTTATTTATCCACAATTTTGAAAGGGTGCCAATAATTTTGTCCAGACCATTTTTGGAGTTTTGTGTGACATTATGTCCAATTTGCTTTTTTTCCTCCCTTTTTTGTTTTGTTCCAATACATACAAAGGGAATAAACATGTGTATAGCAAAACATGTGTTACTGCATTACTTTTCTGTGAGAAATACTTGATTTCTGGAAAAATGTCTGGGGTGCCAACAATTTCGGCCATGACTGTATATTGTATGATTTGACACTTTCACCACACTGCCTACAACTCCTATCATTCTCATGCAGGCCTCCATATACTCTAGGGATGCCTGAGAGTGATAGGAGCTATAGACAATGTGCTGAAAGTGTCAGACAATATTGCAGCTGCTGTGAAGCTCCACAGCAATAAAACTCACAGTAATATGCACTGTATGAGCGTATCACAGAGCTCCACAGCAATTAAACTCACAGTAAAGTGTGCTGTGTATGAGTGAATAACAGAGCCCACACATCCACATAACCCACCACCACACAGTCCCACATCCATATATCCACACAGTCACTCATCCTTGCACACACAGTCACACATACAGTCACACATACCCAAACACACATACACACACAAACACTCCCTGAACAGGGTTGCCGAAGGCCCACGTGGTCCCAAGCCCAGTCGAGGTGCCCTTGCGACCCCTGTCACCCGTTGAGGTCTGCCCCTAAGCCCCCCCTTTGTATGCTACTGAGCAGATCTCACCATTAAACTGAGCCCTAACTTAGGGTTTTCACACCAACCTGTGGATTCGCTCAATTTAATGCTTTCGGACAGATTTTCAAGTTAGATATCAGCGAGTTCCAGATTATTTGAAAATATGGGCTGATTAAACTGAAATAATTTGGACACAGCCATACGCGTGGGTCGTTAAGAACGCACATAAAATCCTATTTTTGGCCATCATTATATACATTTTTTGCTACTGACCACGTGTATTTCAAAATGCAATGTTTAAATGAGCATTGCAGTCTTATTCCCTCAATTTTCCTGCTTGTAAATACATGTATCAACCACTTTCAGCACTTGAGAACTTTTTTACAATCGGTTTACTAATAAATTTGAATTTCATCGAAAAAAAATCAAAATTTTCATTAGTGAGTATAGGCAAAGTGCTGATAATTCAGCAAAATTTTTAACAGGAACGGAAATGCCATTAAGTCCCTATTTATATATACTTGAAAACGAGAGAAATCTCAGTGTATCCTTCCTGGTAAAATCTTTTATAAATAAATAAATATATGCCAAACTGAAAAATGGCCAAGTAGAAAAAGCAGATTTTGGCGATTGAGTCAAATTAACCCCTTCACTGAGGATGATGTGTGGGGGATGTCTTTGGGTTTCCCTGCTGTGTGCGGAAGACGCTCCCCAAACACCATGACTGGCTTGCAACAAAGTGTGTGATTACAGTTTCTACGGCCAAAGTCCCACAGCCATCTGACTTCCTGGAGTTCAGACCTTGCCGCGGGACCTTCACTTGGCTCATCGGTATGATTGCGCATGGGTATGATGATCTCTGGAAAAAGGGCCTGTGAGAAGTACTGGCAAAATGCCCTTAGATGAGTGGGGGGATCATTAGGAACCCTATCAGGGTTATACAGAGAGCGTGAAAAGCAGGAGAATGACTGGAGAATGAAAAATTCTAGGTCAAAATAGCCGATTTGGAAAGTAAGATGAAAGGGCGAATTTTTCTGGTTTGGCTATTTTGACCTAGAATTTTTCATTCTCCAGTCATTCTCCTGCTTTTCGCGCTCTCTGAATAACCCTGTATATCTCCTCAACCATAACTAGAGACTGAAATAAAGTATCATTGAGTCTGACCTTTCCACTGATACCTCACATAAATATATAACGTGTAAGAATTCCGTTGTAATGACTCACATACTCATTTCCCACACCAAGGGCAAATGTGGAGATGATGGAGCAATATGTTATTATGCATTTCACCATATAACATATAAGCAGCACAACACTGAAAGAACGCCTCGGATATTTTGGACCCCTGTATCTCCATTCTTTATTTCTCACAAGATCATGTGAGGAGTCATTGCTAAGATCACAGTCTGTCCTTTCCAATGATATCAAACAAGACCAGGTAAAATTTATAAGAAGAAAAAATAATAATACTAAAAAGAAATACCTGATACTAGGCTTTTGGCCCTTGTATTTCAATGTATTTTGACCCTCTTCAGTGATTCCATTTAGTCAAAAATTTGATGAATTCACTATTTTTCAAACGGTTACTATATTTTGCCAAACATTGAGTCCCTGAAGCATTTATCGAATGTCGGCAAAAAGCGGCAATAAGCCCTGAAATTCCACTGACGTAAAAAAAAAAGTCTCCTGTTCTCCTTAACCCCTTCGCTACAAAGCAATTTTTTTTTAAATAAATGCTTTCATCCCATGTTTATGTGAAACATGAGATGTGAAGTTAACAATTAAATATAGGGTAAAATAGAAGTTTCACATAGAAATTGTTATTCAGAGATAGTTAAAGTAAAATAATGTTAATTTGCTCATTTTTAACTTTTCATGTATTAGTTTATCCTTTACAGAAATATTGTTGAAATGTAAGATTCTGAGCTCTAGATGGTGTCCCTTATCTTACACAATTTCATACGGGGTCTCTGCACTATTATCATACAGACAGAAAAGACCTTTGTGTTAGATGCAGTAACTGAGATAAAGATAAATAATAAAAATGTTCAGATCTTCTGCTTATGGAGATTTGTAGTTATCAAAATGAGATTATCAGCAATGCAGCTTCCAAAAATACCAATATAATACAAAGATAATATCTGTATGTGACATAATAAGGAATTTTTCCCACTGGTATTCATACTGTTGTATTGGATATCATTGAATTTGCACATTTTGCACATTCGGACACTGTTGCACTTTATAGACTCTCTTATACCCATCGCACTGCTGGAATTTTATATATTGTTGCACTTTACTGTGTTCTATGGCACATTGCATTTTTAGATGTGTACATTGATTGAATATTTGTCACCTTAAGATTGAAGCACTTTAAGACTGAAGCACTTTATATTTGATATACCTCTTTGTTGAAGTCTACCTTTAAATCTATTTTTGATGCGCTACAAAGGTTCTATCTATAATTTCATTTTTGGTTAATGCAGATTTTGGTTGTTTTTTCTGTATATTGCGCTTACCCCTTTTGGGCAGCATCTCACTACTTATTAGTTATAATTTAACTACTTCATAACACTATAGTAATCTGGTTTATAAATAGGTGCCTACGCTGTATGAGATATATATATATATCTTTCTTCTTGTATGTGACATAATGCTTGTCTATGGGAATAATGTCAAAGAATCCAGTAGCCAGAATCTGTTTAAAATATGTTTACTGTATATAAGAAATGTCCTGGACAAACTCCCACAGAGATTTTGGCTAGGGTCAGACTGTAGGCGGACAAAAACAGATTCACTTTCAAGACGGCGCCGGACCGGGCACAAGTAAGGATTGTCAGAACACGAGTCTCTTCAGGAAAGGCAAACTTTATTGTGTCGTCACACAAGTGCCCACACAGGATTGAATCGCAAAGAGTGAGCCTCCCCTTTCACCCGTGCAAGGGATCTTATACCCAAAAATACGTAATTAGGTACATCCCAGTTAGCCCACCTCCCAATGACACTTTATTCCACCCCACGTGGGTTAATACCTTCCTTTGGCTAATACAAAGACATTTCATTAATTGGCTGTAAATTGGCAAACTTTGTGTTAGTTTCAGTAAATCAAAATTAATTGCTCTTACTGTTCCGGGCTGCGCCCTCCTCCCTTGCGCCTACAATCACTTGTTACAGATGGCACCTGGCCTGATCTCTACTCTTTTGTCTTTCTGCGGGCCCCAACGACCTTGGAGGATCTACTTCGCTTTTCTCCTCCGTGCCAGGAACAGCAGAGATCTTTCATAAAGCTTTAATTGCTTTTCTGCTAATCTAAACGCATTCCTAAATTTCTACGTATACCTCATTCTAGTTTCAGCTACAAACCTGTCTAGTTATATACAAGTGAACCAATATTCTGAACAAGATGGCCGCCTGTGTACAATGGCGGCCGTCTTCCAGCCTATTTCCACTTCATTCCCCCTTGGCTCAAGTGTCAGGATCTTTTCCTGGCACTTGTAGCCATTACACTCCACTATTCTGAAACTCCTTGTACTGGGGGGGGGTTTCTTTCACTGGGAACATACCCTGTGGGATTATCAGTGGTATCTTCTGTGTTTGTGTAGGTGTTAGTGCTGTTTTGCACAGTGGCCATAAACATAGCCCTATGCGGTATATCAGTATCCCTATGATCAAGATCACCACTATCATGAGTATCATGGATCCAATCCGTGAGATAAATCTCAAGATGGAACCAAACCATTCTTCCATTGCTCCAAACCCACGGAGCGGATTCCAGCCTTCGGCAGCAATTTTCCTGGCTATACCCTGCAACTGTGCTACTTTCTCTTGGTGATCTTGAATTACCTGGTAATAATCTGGGACTTCATGTGTAGTGTTTCTGATGAAGGTGCAACATTCATAGTGCATTGTCATTTCACACAATCCATTCAAGGCCGCACTGATCTGCTCAAGCGCCATATCATGTATCATCTGCACCTTTCGTAACTCACGCATTTCCAGATTCAGCAGCTGGATATCCATACTGGTTCTATTCAGAATCTCATCCATCAAATTGACATAGCTATTCAATTTCCTCATCATCTCTCCTCCCCATCCAGTCCATGCTGGCAACCATGTCCATATTCGATCCATCTTCGCGAACAACTCTTTCTTTGGTCTTTCAAACACCGTGGGTACCTAGGGTGTAGTTCTGTGTCTGTGTTTGTGTCTTCTCCCCTTAGTCTCTGGATTGGGACCAGCTTAGCCAAATAACACATTCCCGTTATTGTTGGTGGTATCCATGAAACACCCTTTCACAGCACACCTGGTACCTCCTTTCACTATAAAATTGATGAATGTAGTGTTCCTTTGATATCTCTATCGCAAGGTGTCTCAGCCGTCTCATCATATCCACTGCACCCTGCCTCCATTGGTCACATTCCCAATCACCGCCTCTTGGTCTCTAGTGAATTGCCTGCATCGTACGTATAAATAATTCGCCTTTTGTCCTGTTTTGAATATGTAAATGTATGATGTCCAGTTGAACTGACTTGAGTTACATAACCCACCCTCGTTATTTATTTCTTTATCTGGTCCTAGTTGAAAACACCATTCTGGTGGATACACTGGTCCTATTATGGGGTACCCGGGACTGACTGATTCTGTCTTTTCCCTTGGTGCATCGACAGCATGTATTGTGACATTCCCTGATACAAACATACTCAAATTCATTGGAACAGAGGCAAATGGTATATGAATTGTCTCTGGGTGCAGTCTACTACACACCCAGCATGCGGTTTGCCCAGACTTTTTAGCATAGTCATATTTGAATTGCACAAGTAAGTGTCCTCTTGGGTTGGTTCCAGATAGCGCCTCTCGTTTTTGTCTCCACATGGTACGGTTCTCCATCACCGGGTGCGTACCATTCCAGATATGGGAAATATCCACTTTCTCCACATTGCCCGTACAATTAGGGCCTGCTCCACGCGAGAGTCCATAAATCAAATTAGCAAGTATAAAATCAGCACCACAAATGCCCCGAATGTCAGAATTCCTTGGGCAATTCTTTTCACAGTCACATAAACCCAATCCCTCCCCACCGAAATTTCAAAAGTAAAAAACATTTCTGGATAATCAAGGGTGGGGGCCGGCCCCTAAAAAGCACCCTGTGGGTATCCCCCGTTGGCGGGTGGTCAGGACCTGTGCCCATCAAAACACCCACTTGTTGATCCTCTGTATTATCTGGGTTAGGATCATTTAGGTGCTCATGGCTGTGGTCTTTGTCAGCTTCAGCCTCAGCGGGTTGGTCTCGTTGGTAACGACCTTCCATGCTGGTTCAGGACTGGCTGCAGCTGCTTTCACTCTGGAGTGATGTATCCACGGGACCACCTCGGCAACCTTTACTGCTGTGGGGGTTGATAACAGGACAAGATAAGGACCTCTCCATTTTGGACCTAGTGGATCATTTTTCCACTCTTTTACCCATACTGAGTCACCCGGACAATACTTATGCAGTGAAGGATACAGAAAATGCGGTATATTATCCTCTACCCAAGTATTTAATTTCTGCATTGATTTACCCAGCATTATTACCTGATCATTTAGTTTAGTTTCTTCTAATGCCCGAAGGTCCCCCCTTAGTCCATTAATAAGAGGGGTTGGCCGTCCAAACATAAGTTCGTACGGACTTAGCTTCAATTGGGGGGTTGGTCTGCACCTAATGTGCAAAAGGACTATCGGCAGCAAGTCCAACCAGCTCAATAACGTCTCTTGGCACAGTTTGGACATCAAAGTCTTTAGGGTACGGTTCATTCTTTCAACTTTTCCCGAACTTTGGGGCCTGTAGGCGGTATGTAGCTTCCAGGTGATGCCCAGTAGCCGGGCAAGTTGTTGCAAACAGTTCTGGATACTTTTGGGAAATAGTATCGCCATGCGAAAAATAACAAATCTTGTCTGTCTTGTGAATCTCTTACTGCTGGTATGAAAAAGTTCATTGCACTTTTCTTCATTCTTGGCAGTCTGTTCTTGATAAGGATCTCCTTGAGGAAGAACCTCACCAGTGGGACTTGATATTCTTCTGCTCCCAATTCTCCCAGACTGTGCAGTATTCGTGTGATCCGTAGATTATTGTGAGGATTGATTGTCAAATTTTCAAAACGTGACGCGAAATTTTCTGCTCATTCAACTTCGGTTATTTCTTTGTCTTCTTCCTCCCCCACTATTTTTACGCCGAAGAATTTCAGTATCATGTTGTAGGCTCTGTGCAGTCTTTGCTGAACTTCTGAGGTGTTAACCATTAGGCGTGTCTCTTGCGGATTTAGGGGAGTAGAGTAGAAATTTCGGCCTTGTGTCCGAGTTGGGAAAAGCCATTGAATATAATCATGATTGAGTTCTAACAGTTCATAATCATCTTGCCATTTGTGCCGTATTATTTCAATGAACTCGCCGTGGGGTTCAAACTTTTTTTCAAATTCATATAGAACTCGTAATTTGGCATGGAAGGTTGAGGTTCTTGCTTGCAGATCAGTACTGTAGCTTGATCTCCTGTTGGCGGTGGCGGTTTTGCAGCTGCTTTTGCGGCCTGGTCCGCGCGTCTGTTACCTTTTGGAATTTCATCATGGCCTTTTTGGTGGCCACGGCAGTGCATGATGCTGAGAGCACTTGGTTTCCATACTGCTTCCAGGAGGGCCGCGATTTCAGCTGCATATGTGATTTGTTGTCCTGAAGACGTAAGTAGGCCTCTCTCTTTATAGAGTGCACCATGTGCATGGACTGTCATGAAAGCGTACTTGGAATCTGTATAGATATTTACTCTTTTGCCTTCAGAAATTTCAAGGGCTCTGGTTAAAGCTGTTATTTCAGCTAATTGTGCAGATGTATAGCCTGGCAGTGGCTTTGCTTCGATGACTTCTTCTGTTGAGACTACTGCATAGCCGGAGACTTTCTTCCCATCATCCATATAGCTGCTACCATCAGTGAATAGCTGTAGGTCGTATTTGTCTAGGGGTACGTCTTGCAAATCTGGCCTGCTACTGAATACTTCTTCCATAACTTGGAGGCATTCATGATCTGGATCCTCTTCACAGTCAGGCAGTAAAGTAGCAGGGTTTAAGGTAGCGATGAGGTCTAAATGAACCCGTGGATTTTCACACATCATGGCTTGGTACTTCGTCATCCGGCTGTTGCTGAACCAGTAACCTCCTTTGACATTCAGCAGAGCCTTGACAGCGTGGGGCACCTTGACATGAAGAACCTGTCCAAGGGTCAGCTTGTCTGCTTCTGCTATCAGCATTGCGGTGGCAGCCACTGCTTTCAGGCATAGGGGTAGGCCGCAGGCCACAGGGTCGAGTTGCTTGGAGAGGTAGGCCACAGGCCTCAGCCATGAGCCAAAGGTCTGGACCAATACTCCTGTTGTTGTTTGTTCTTGTTTCCAATGAAAGGGATCTTGTTCCCCCCCTTCGTGGCCTGATGAAGCGGCTTGGCAATATCTGCGAAGTTGGGGATCCACAGGCGGCAGAAGCCTGCAGCTCCCAGGAACTCACGGACTTGCCTCCTGGTCTTTGGTTGGGGTATGCGGCACACTGCTTCTTTTCTTTCTGCCCCCAGTGCACGTTTGGTACCTGTTAACTGGAAGCCCAGATATTTTACACTGCGTTTACATATTTGTGCTTTTTTTTAGAAACTCTGTAACCTGCTTGGCTTAGCAGATGTAGCAAAGCTTTTGTGGCGGATAAACAGTCTTTTTCTGTGGGGGAAGCCAGTAATAAATCATCAACATATTGTAGTAACACTACTTTGTCTGGCTGAGCGTTGAAGGCGAGGAGATCTTGGCTAAGCGCGCACCTGAAAATCGTGGGCGAATTTTTTTGAAACTTTGAGGGAGGCGCGTCCACGTCATTTGATAGCGCGCCCCCGTGGTAGACTTTTCCCACTGAAATGCAAAAAGGGGCTGGCTTGCTGGAGCCAGACGGATGCAAAAGAAAGCGTCTTTTAAATCAAGCACTGTGTAATATTGTGTATCTCCGGGAATTAACGCCAGTAAATTGTATAGATTAGGAACCACAGGGTGTAGTGTTACTGTGGCCTCGTTGACAGCTCATAAATCTTGGACAGGGCGATACTCTTGTGTCCTCTCTTTCAAGACTGGCAATAGGGGTGTGTTCCATGGTGACACGCAGAATTTTAATATGCCGTGATCTTTAAATCTCTGTAAATATATCTGTATATTCTGCTTGGCTTTCTGTGGGATATAATATTGTCTTAGAGCCACCGGTGTTGCGCCGGGCTGTGATTCAACTCATCTGGGCGGGTTTTCCTCCGCCCCCACCTCAGGAATTCCAAGGAGTAGTGCGTGCGGATCCGGCGTGGCAGACAGAGTAGGTGCCGTGCGCCATTTTTCCTCCCTTTGCATAACTACTGCGATTTTCACAGATTCGGGGTGTTGTGCGGGCTGGCTGGATTATGCTGCCGAGCAAAACTGTTATCCTCCGGCAGGTCTAATTGAGCGTGACCCCCGGGAAAAAACATAATTTGGGCTCGCAATTTGCAAAAGATATCCCGCCCCAGGAGCCGGATGGGACATTCGGGCATATACATATACACATTGTATAAACAATATTTTCAGAGATCTTTTCCTGTAGCCCAAAACAGACTCTTAATATTATATCCGAAAAAAAAAAAATCATTCCATCGTCATAAGACCACTCCTAACATCTCATAACAATAAAATAACCATTCCATCAAAAATTAAACAAAAACATACCTTTTAGAAACAGTAAAGAAAAACTACTTTAATTATTTCTCGAATTTTTTTTCTTTTAATATTAATTTTCTAACCGTTTCATATATTTCAATTTAATTTGTTAATAAATTTTATATTTTGATAGACAATATTGTATATTATTACGTACTTATTATTGTTTGTGTGTAACAATATAAAAACCAGGACTTCCTTTTTTTTTTTTTTATTTAATTCTAGCTCTGAACAAAACTAAAACTTTTGGAATAATATCAACACAAAATATAAACATATATCTTGCACTCAACAGACTTCAAACAAATATTCCATTGTAATACACATTAAAATTAGCTAAATATAGTAATTTTTTTTTTTTTCCTATTCCTCTTTATTTTGAATTCGCTGCACAGATACACAAAGGGTTATTCTTTCCAGCTATCAGAGAGCAAAGAAAAACAAAGTGACTTCCTCCCCCTTCGCCCTTTCAAACAGTCTGTCAGAAAGGAGGGGGCCTATACACCAGGGAAGAGAGGAAAGAGGGAAAAAACCCAGTACGAAGCCCAATCTCACAACCTCTCAGTCATTCCTACTTTAGTTTAATAGATCAATTATAAACACAATCGGATAAAATCAGTCCGAATCACACACACAAGCCATACAGCACCGCAATCATCTCACTCCGTAAAATATTAATTAATTTATATATGCTCCCATCGGGCATCTCAATCTTTTCTGGTGGAGCCTCTCTATCTTCTCCATTCGCGGCGCCCTGCTCTTCTTCCTCAGTCACACAGGACGGAGCAGAGGGAGCTGACCGAGACACAGCAGCTGCCCGCTCCCCCCTCTCCGTCCGCGCAACCGCGGCACTTAAAACTTTCCTAGCTGCCCTATAACATGATGGATAGGACGGGGGTAAAACATCACTCTCTTCCGGTTGTTCTACTAACACCTCTCTCTCTCTCTCTCCATTATTTTGGGGGTCCTGCTTCTTATTTCTCCCCGCTATCATTATAAAATGACTCTTGTTTTTAATACAATATCTCCATATATCTATATACGGGTATTGTTCAGGATGTCCGTACTGCTCTGTGACTTGGGAATGTACCTTCTGTACCAACTCCGGGTCCATTGACCCCTGCTCTGGCCATCCTGGGACTAATAACGGCCACACAACTGTACACATTACTTTTAATTTCTCTTTTTTTAATTCTACACCATAGTCATGAGTTTTATATAATACTTCGAAATTCCGCACCATATATTCTAGGGGCGTCTCACCCTCCTTCACCTTCTTGGGCTTAGATGACCCGTTACCCAGTATTACTCTTGAAAACAGTACTCTTTGCAATACAGATATATTATTTCAACAACAGTTAAAATCTACAGTCTGATACTTCAGTCACCAATTCATCCGTGTCTGCAGGCGCTTCCCCCTTCAGTAGCCGTCTGCAGTCGCCTGAGCCGGAAACGTACGTTCGGGGTCAAAACTCGTATTTGCTTCCTCGCGGAGCGAGTAGGCGCACGTTCACTCACAGCACTCGAGTCAATTCATTCACAACACATACCGTATCAGATGCTTTCATCACATAACAGAACATAGACACTTCAACTCTTTCTACTAGCCGAGGGGTCATTCCCTCCTTTGTGGCTCCTTATACCCCGTAATTTGAACTCTAACTCTTAACTGCTTGTGACTATGTGCACCCCGTTCTATATCTCTACTGCCGTCTGCAATTCCAATTTGCCTTATGGGTAATCTCACCCACCCGGCACCACTATCTCTGCAGCTACCGCTGGCTCCATTATGAGCCCTTTTCACTACACGACGTACACACTAGGCACTGACTCAGGCTCTCAGCCCAGTCACAGAAAATCCCTCCTCCTTTCCCTTTTACCCACGTGGTGAAGCTCTGTTTACAAACACTGACTACTGACTTATGCAACTCCACGTGGCTACCTTTTCCCTCTCTTACAGAACTACCCTTTGATTGGCATTCAATTCCCCCGAATCCAGACACCCGCTAGCCACTCTGGCTCCTTAGCAATGTCAGTGCTATCAGCGGCGGGCTAGATATGCCAATAGGATGGTGGCCATCGCATCCTCTTATCCGTCTATCTCAGTCGGACGTTTCCCTTAGATACCGGTATCTCCTTTAGACATACAAAACATAGAAGACACGTTACCTATCGCCGGCGCTGCTTGCTGTTTCCTCAGACTCGGTGTCCCAGTTCCCTGGTCGGGGGTCCGTTTGGGACGAGACGAGGTCCACTGAACAGGAAATCCTGCTTGGCGCCTGCAGATGTCAGCTCACCTTCAACGGACGCCCAACCATCGGGATTCTCGCACCCGCTGCAGTCAAGCACTGCACTGTGTTCACAGCAGCCCGTTACTGTGTGCCCGGAAAGGGCCCGTATCCCGGCTCACGATGCCCCCAAAAATGTAGGCGGACAAAAACAGATTCACTTTCAAGACGGCGCCGGACCGGGCACAAGTAAGGATTGTCAGAACACGAGTCTCTTCAGGAAAGGCAAACTTTATTGTGTCGTCACACAAGTGCCCACACAGGATTGAATCGCAAAGAGTGAGCCCCCCCTTTCACCCGTGCAAGGGATCTTATACCCAAAAATACGTAATTAGGTACATCCCAGTTAGCCCACCTCCCAATGACACTTTATTCCACCCCACGTGGGTTAATACCTTCCTTTGGCTAATACAAAGACATTTCATTAATTGGCTGTAAATTGGCAAACTTTGTGTTAGTTTCAGTAAATCAAAATTAATTGCTCTTACTGTTCCGGGCTGCGCCCTCCTCCCTTGCGCCTACAATCACTTGTTACAGATGGCACCTGGCCTGATCTCTACTCTTTTGTCTTTCTGCGGGCCCCAACGACCTTGGAGGATCTACTTCGCTTTTCTCCTCCGTGCCAGGAACAGCAGAGATCTTTCATAAAGCTTTAATTGCTTTTCTGCTAATCTAAACGCATTCCTAAATTTCTACGTATACCTCATTCTAGTTTCAGCTACAAACCTGTCTAGTTATATACAAGTGAACCAATATTCTGAACAAGATGGCCGCCTGTGTACAATGGCGGCCGTCTTCCAGCCTATTTCCACTTCAAGACGAACTCATTTTTCACATCTACCGTCAAAAAGTGCATTGGTGCGTCTGAACGCATTTTTTCACGGAAGACGTGATAGCGGTCCGATGCGCAATTTCGGCCGTATTTTTTGACAGCTATAAAAAACAAATGGACGTGATGTTGGCCGGACATGTGCAGCATCTGACGTCTCCTAATCACACACACACGCCGCTATGCTGACGCAGTGCACTCTGTGCGTCAGTACTAGCGGTTCCACATTCTCGAAAAAATGCATTCGTTTGCCGCTTGCGTTGTGCGGCCGAACTTTTGTGCAGTCATACTTTGTATATTGTCCGCCATTGGCTGCTATTACGGCCGTGATAAAGTGCGGCTGAATGCATGTTCGCACTGCGTTCGTCTGACCCCAGCCTTAAAGTGACAGGGGGTGTTGTCCAGAGGTTATATTATTATGCTGGATAGATTTGTTTAGTTCCAGAGGTGGTTGTACCAATTGTTTATTAAAGAGAATTTGTATTATGATTTTAGATTAGAATATTATGGATGTCTCCTTGGTTTTAGTAATTCTGAAGCAACCATTGAATGCAGTGTGGAGAATCAGCACGCCCAGAGTAAAAACCTGAATTATTTCTCTCTTTCAGAATGAAAAATCACAAAATAAATGTGTTGCACTAGAACAAGCTCCGTCTCTTGATTCTACAAATGCAACATAGTGCGAGCTTTTACTTCTCGGTGACTGTTTGCACCAGAGCATTAAAAATACTTTAAATCGTGGCTGCGGGTCCCCTGTGTGCTTGCTCTCTCTCCTTGATAATATATATTTATAATAAAGAAGCAGACATACTTTCTGTAGATCTTGGCTTAGAGACACACATATTAGGGATAGCAATCAGGTCAATTAAAACATAAATATAACCACAGTCTCTGTAACGTTCCATTGCTGCCCACGCATGTTGGTTTGAACAACCCCTCCTCTGCAATCTGTTTATCTCGCAATACAGAGATGAAAAGATGCTCACCCTCTTTAGGACCCCTTTAGCAGCCTCTCAGCCTCAGTATGACCCACTCTGCACACTCACACGCTCTTATTTTAATTATCAATGTCCGCTCGGGAAATGAATTAAAGGTCCTCTTTGCGGAGCCTGAACAGCTTGCCCATTTTAAGTTTTACTGTCATGTTTTGAAACAGGCTGCTTTTCTTGAACATCAAATCAGCGTCATAAAGATTCATCAGAGATTCAGCTGTGCATGTGGGTGACCTTGTGACTTTATCAGCTCGGAATCAAAGACCTTTAAGGTGACAATTTATTAGGACTGTCAAGTCACCATTTCATTAGGAGGGGAAAAAGTGTGAATAATTCTGAGTCTACTGAGTAGATAGCAGCTGGAGCTATTTCATCCAATGCCGGCATGCCGCCATAAAGTATGTGATGGAAACAGAGATTTGGCAAAAAATACCAGCCCAGAACTTTTTAGGAAACACACTTCATAAAATGATAAATTGACAGACAAAATGAGGGGTCGCCAGAGTCCAGAACAGTGGTTGTCAACCCTGGTCCTTGGGTCCCCCTAACAGGCCAGGTTTTCCAGATAGCTGAAGCACAGCACAGGTGATATGATTTGCTGCGCAGTGATTGCACGATTCGGTTTGCATTTCCGCAAGGTAATCCTTAAAACCTGGTCAGTTAGAGGTACTTGGAAGCCAGGGTTAAGATACACTGGCCTAGATTAAAGAGCTTATTTTTCATCCCATATGTCGAGAAGGATAACATGAAAACATTTTGCTACACATCAGTGTCCTGTACTTGATTACATATAAATACACAATTGGGGTAGAACATCCTTGGTTTTCCAGGGGTCTGGGCACAGGTGGTGTTGGAGCCCCACAAAATTCTTGCAGACAGGCCTTGTTCACTGGACGATCTTTACATACCAATCCACTGAGCAGGGCATTCACTGTGCATGGACCACATGCATGTGGTATGCTTGACAAAAAGTGCAGCTCTCGAAGTAGAGTAGGCAGGGCTACACCACTACAAGACAAAGGAATTCAGCGTGCTAGCAGCGCTAGTTTAAGGGCTTTATAGGCCAATAGCTGAGGATTTTGGTGTGCCTCTGCCCCATTCTTCTCACATTCCATGGAGTCTTTGTCCTACCATTTTCACCTCCTACAGTTCCTCTGTCCCATTCTTCACATCTTCAATTGTCTCGTTCTTCATACCTCCCCCCATTGTTCCTTTGGCCCATTCATCCCACTATCCATCTTGCTCTAAGCCAAAGGTCATCAATGGGTTTGAGCTTCCAATAGGACAGTTGAGCTCTTCCTCTAAAATCCGTACAAGCTATTCCTGCATAATTTTATATCATACTTAGGAGCATTGTCATGCTGATGACGGAAAAAAATATCTTCCCAAAAGTTAGCACAAAATAGAATGTACAGGGTCATCTAGAATCAGCGTCTATGAGCACAGAAGGTGGTGGATGCCAACCCTAACCCTAAACTCTGCAGTGCCAAAATGGTACGTATAATGGATATGGGCTGAAAGTGCACCCTCTCAGGTTTAATTTGAGGGTATGTACATCCAAATGGGAGGAAAGGTTTAGGAATTACAGCTCTTAAGAGAAGCCATCCCCTTTTTCAAGCAATTATTTCAGCAATTAAGTAGGTAAAGGTCTGGAGTTGATTCTAAGTGTAGTATTTGCATTTGGATTCTATTGCTGTGAACCTACTGTACATCATGCGTTCAAAGGAGCTGTCCATGCAAGTGAAACAGGCCATTCTAAGGCTTCAAAACCAAAAATCCATCAGAGATATCACAACAACATTAGGAGCGGCCAAAACAAGAGTTTGCTACATTCTGAGGAAAGAAGAACGCACTGGTGAGCTCAGCAACTTAAAAAGGCCAGGATGTCCACAGAAAACTCATTACAGACAAAATCAATTATAAACAAGTACCTGAAATTTTTTATAATAAATAGATTTTTATCTGCATTTTTTGTGCAAGTCTTCCTGTTGTTCCTAACAGCGGCGGGTGACATCAGCTGAGGGGGTCCTGAAATTGCAGTGAAGCAGTTATACCGCAGTGGTAACATTTATGTGCCTGAATTACATATATAGGTTGTGAGTGAGGTCTAGTGTGGCCCACTATTATTTATGTATGCTATTTATCTGTTCCCTCTCATTTTATTTATAATATTTTTAGATAAACCTGATCATATGCTGTATCATTGGAAAGGCCATGATACCTCACATGTCCCTCTATCTATGGTTCTGGAGATACTGCAATCGAAATAACCCCCATACCTCCTCCATAGGGATTTCCCTGATCGGCAGGGGGTGCAGTCCCGTTTCTGACATCATCGTGTGCATGTGTGATGATGTCAGTGGGCGGGGCTAGGTCCCACAGGCAGGGCTGACATAATGTCAGCCCCCTGTGGTAGGGACCGGGCCCTGGCTTTTGTGGGCTCAAGGGGCAGCTGACTTGGGCCCCAAGACAATGACAGCTGCCCCATTGCCCTGCGTTAAAGAGGGCTCTGACCTGCAGGGATGTACATACAGCAAACTGGCATTTTTCATGTGCTAACCAGCAGCACAAATGAATTATGTTTCATAGACCAGCGTTTCTCAACTCCGGTCCTCAAGTACCCCTAACAGGCCAGATTTTGCAGATCACCTTGGGGAAAAGCAGACTGAATCCTGCAATCACTTAGCAGCAAATCATATCACCTGTGCTGTGCTTCACATATCTGGAAAACCTGGCCTGTTAGGCTGTGGTCACACGAATGCACTGATTGTGCACGGTGCGTCGCGTCCGTTGAAACAGATGCACTTTATAACGGATGAGATTGTGGTTACATTGTATCAGTTAGTTTTGACTGATGTTGAGAAAAAGAAAAGCTGTATGCAGGGGTGTCTCTACGTCTATTGTAGCTTTTTCACGTCGATGCCATTTTGGTGCCCGTTGCAACATGCGTAAAATTTTTCAGCAAATGGAAAATCCTTTAACACGCTCTGAAACCCCCCCTTAAAAATCCCATTCTCACCTCTCATCCCACGGCGAAAAGGGTCACTTGATCCACCGCTTCTTCTCGACAGGAGCAGAGTGAGACTGGGAACAAATCGTCCCTAGTCTCTCCCTGCAATCACTCTGCGGCACTGTGCAAGCTCACACTGCTGGAAGCACAAGCCTCCATGGAGTCCTAAGAGCCGGGGAAGCACCTGCATAGATTCACAAACGACAGCACGCCAAAGCATGGCGATGTTTGCAGTTCCCAAAAGACCCGTCAGCCAAGGGAATCAAACCCCGTCGCTGATTGACAGTAGTGTAGGCAGAGGAAATCCCTTTGCTTACACAGGCAATCTGGACAGCGGCGTGGTGGAACGGAAAGTGGGAGAACATTCCCCTATTAGTAAATAAGAGAGAACATAAAAAAAAGAGTAAATAATAAAGTAATCCATCAATATCCAAAATTTGTTGCCTTTATTCAGTATAGGTAATAAAATCTCTTCTGGATATGGTGATTTTATGCTTTGTCTTTTCCTAAGAGTTGCCACATTTATTTATATATTAACAGGGTTATTCAGAGAGCGTGAAAAGCAGGAGAATGACCTGAGAATAACTGGAGAATGAAAAATTCTAGGTCAAAATAGCCAAACCGGAAAAATTCTCCCTTTCATCTCACTTTCCAAATCGGCTATTTTGACCTAGAATTTTCCATTCTCCAGTCATTCTCCTGCTTTTCACCTCTCTCTGAATAACCCTGAAAGTATTTTACGAGGAAGGATACATTCAGGGTTATTCAAAGAGCTCCGAATTGCTTGAGACAGGTAACCGAACGCTGAAAATCAGTGTTCAGTTACCTTTCCTGGCCATTCGGCTATCCAGAGAGCAGGCAATTCACCAAATCCTAGCGAATTGCCTGAACATACGGTGCCTGTTCGGTGCCTGTTCGAGGGCAGTGAAAACCCCATGAAAAAGCACTGCTTCGGCTATTCAGAGAACACAAACCAGCAGTGAAAGGTTCCCGAAATGCCCTGCCATTCGGTGGTTTAATTCGGCAAGTTTATTCAGGAGAACCCCATAGGCTTCAATGTTAAAAATATTCCCGTTTTAATTCAATATCTAATAAACCGCTCATTATAAAATTCTGCAGTAAAGAGTCTCTTTATTTATAGATTTTTTTAGGATATTTTAAGCATTTTTCAGAATATTTTTTTTTTTTAAGTTTATTTATTTTTTCTGTAACAGCCCTCTTTATTGTCATTCCCTGGACCTCCTGTGTAAATTTCAGACATTTTCGTTCAGTAGTTTCTTTGCAAGCAGCGTTTCACTTTCACACATTCACACAAACTATTTTTCTAATTTATTCACTGCCTCGTCTGCTTCGGCTGTGTGCGATCGGCTCCTGCTCAGGCTTTTTCCGTGGTTTTCGGCAGGTTAATCCAGATGTTTTTGTAGCTTTTCGGCGTGCATTCGGTGGGTTTTGCGGTTAGTTTTCGTCGGGTTTGCGGCAGCTTTTCCCTGCAATTCGGGGACCCTGTGGTGCTTGCTGAATACACCGCAGGGTCACCGAAATGGGATCGGCAAAAGGAACCGAATTGAAGAGAACGAAAAGTCACCGAACGTGCGGTGACTTTTCGAATCTCTTTGAATAACCCTGATTGAGAGTTTTCTCGTTTTCAATTATGTCCTGGGACATCAAGATACAGCACAGCCCATGTGTGCAACAGTATTTACTAAGGCTAGGGTCAGACTGAGGCAGTGCGAACGCGCGTGCAGGCGCACTTAATCACGGCCGCACTAGCAGCAAATGACGGGCAATGACGGCCAATATACGAAGTACGGTCGCACAAAAGTCCGGCTGCGCAACGCAAGTGGAAAACGAACGCATTTTTTCGAGAACGTTAAACTGCTAGTACTGACGTACAGAGTGCGCTGCGTCCGCTAGCGGCGTGTGTGCGTGATTTGGAGACGTCAGACGCTGCTAATGTCCGGCCAACATAACGTCCAGATGCACAAAGTGTTTTATTGATGATCCGTACAAAATCACGGATGCAAATGCGCATAGTATGACCGCTATCGCGTACTCCGTGAAAAAATACGTCCATTCGTTCGAACGCACTTTTTCACAGACAACGCGAAAATGCGTTCGTCTGACCCTAGCCTTAAAGGATTAACCCCTTAGTGACCGGGCAGTGTTACGAAAGTCTGTCCGAAAGTGCCCGCTGCTGCTTTTACGTTTCTGCGCAGTTTGTGTTTAGGTCAAGTTTTCCTCTTACTCGTTTAAGCAACCCACGCATATTATATAACGTTTCCCAGCTTTATTGCTGTGGATCTCTGTAATACGTTCATACACACTGCACATTATTATGAGTTTTATTGCTGTGCAGCTCTGTGATACGCTCATCTGTGAATAGATTAACCATTACTTCTCTATAGGACAATTTCTCTGCCACTGATCGCCTAATTGTGGCAAACTGCACCGTATTTCTCTGTCAATTCGGCAGTATTTGGCGATTTGACAGTTTAGTTGGCGATTGTTACCTCAGTATCTAAAAATAGGCCCAACAAAATCCTCAGCACCAGGCCCATGATACCTTTAATCCGGCCCTGGCGCTTATCTGACACTGGCCTAAGGGTGGAATTTTTCACGCACTGCTTAACAGCATGAATAGTGTTCAGGAACACATGGCTGATCTGGAACCCGTGGTAGGGTAGCATCTTTCCTGTGCTCTCCCTCTCCATGTAACGTATATATCCAGGAAAACATGGCCGACCTAGTAATCCTATCAGGGCTGGACTAAGCAACAAATCAGGATCATTTCTGGGGAAAAAAAGATTAATTAAATGTAGGACTAAATAAACTCGGCTTATGAGTTATACATGGCGCCGGGCAGCGCTTGAGCTGCCCGGCAGCATGGATACACACAATACACGTGTCAAGGAAACCCCGGCGTAGGGACGCACGCACGCGGCAATCGTCCGTTCACGCCCACCCACTGACGCAATCACGCCAGGTCGCCTCTGACTGACAGCTGCTTGAAGCCAAGCCCAGCGAGGCTCTACGCATGCGCACTTGGGGGCGCTTCTTCTCCTCTGCGCCTCCCACCTGAGCGTCTGCTTGTCGCCTGTGGGGCGCTGCAGGGTGTCTCCTCCTCAGCTCTTCTTCTCCGCGGCTTCGAGAAAGGAAGGAAGCGAACAGGACGGCTAGACGTAGGAAAGGGACCGCCGAGAAATGAGAGCTAGCTCCCGCGCCACGGACTGCAGGCAATCTCCGGGCGGCCACCGGGCGCAGTGAGCGCGCTCCCCCTATCCCTCTCAGCCACCTCTACCCACCCCCCGTGTCTCTCTCCGCGGCGCGCGCTGAGCAGGATGAGCGCGGAGGGATACCAGTACCGGGCCCTCTACCCGTACAAGAAGGAGCGCGAGGAGGACATTGACCTGCGGGTGGGCGACATCCTCACCGTCAACCGGGGCACGCTGGTGGCGCTGGGCTGCGGGGAGGGCAGCGAGGCCCGGCCCGAGCAGATCGGCTGGCTCAACGGCTACAACGAGAGCACCGGCGAGCGCGGCGACTTCCCCGGCACCTACGTGGAGTACATCGGCCGCAAGAAGATAAGCCCCCCTACCCCCAAGCCGCGCCCAGCCAGGCCCCTGCCTGTGGCCCCCGGGGTGTCCCGCTGCGAGACAGGAGCCGAAGCCCAGGGTGAGTGAGGCGTCAAGCCGCGGCCTTAACTTCCTTCCTCTGCCCCGGGGACTGCAGCTCCCACCGCCCTCAGCCACTGCTGGTGCATTGTGGGATATTCTGTCCGCTGCAAGGTATCAGGTTTTCATGGCTGCGTGCTGGGGAGCTCATCACCCTCAGGCAGCCCGCCCTGTGCATGCTGGGTAGTGCAGTGTGGGACTCTCAGCACTCCCATCACCCTCAGGCAGCCCTGTGCACGCTGGTTAGCTTCAATGCAGTGTGGTGATCTTATTGCCCACAGCCAGCCCTGTGCATGGTGGGTAGTGTGTGACTCCTGGCACTCTCGGGCAGCTTTGTGCATGCTGGATAGCCTTATTGCAGTGATCCCAGCTCTCATCCACACTGCCCATTGCATGATGTGTGGCTTCAGTGTGATGATCCCAGCATTCCTGTCACACTAAGCCAGGCAACCCTGTGCTTGGTAGCCTCAGTGCAGTGTGGGACTCCCAGAACTCCTATCCCTCTTGGCCAACACACTGCATGCTGGGTAGTGCAGCTTGGGACTCCTGTCACTCTGATGCAGGCTGATTAGCCTCAGGCGTGCAGGTAGTCCCTCACTGCAATATTATCCTTGGCCAGTAAGACTCAGGAGGGGGCTTGCAAGGCTGTGCAGCATTATGGGGTGTGATGATCTGCAGCACAGTGAGCATCTTTCCCATAATGCTCAGCCACATGACAGGACTGGGTTAGTGTATCCCTGTTACCATTTGTAATGTATCAGTCTGTCTTTTCTCACCTTCCCACCCTGTAGTGCCTGACATGTGAAAATTTACTTTTTGGGGTGATTGGGGGGGGGGTCACTTCGTGTCTGTGTGACCCTCCTGATGTGATTGCTATGTCTGCTCCCTTTTTTAATGCCTCGTGTATCAGCCCGAGTCTGCATTAGAGAGCATCATGTCCGGGCGCTGTGATCTCTCGTTTTATTTTCCTATATGAATGGGTAGAAAGTTATCAGGGCTGTGAAACTCCGGCCCCCCACCAGATGTTTCTGGATTTCTATTTCCACGGCTCTCTGGCCACTTGTTGCATTCCAGGAATTCAGGGAATTATAGGCAATGAACAACTATGGGGCTGGAGTTTGACACCCCAGATATAGATGGTGGAGGCTTTGGAGAATAACCTGTTAGAATCCACTATTTCGATGTAAATTGTAAACCAATGTCCTCTCCCCATG
This sequence comes from Leptobrachium leishanense, assembly GCA_009667805.1. Classification (NCBI taxonomy): domain Eukaryota; kingdom Metazoa; phylum Chordata; class Amphibia; order Anura; family Megophryidae; genus Leptobrachium; species Leptobrachium leishanense. The sequence continues at coordinate 70,125,217 of CM019063.1, forward strand.
TACCAAATGAGCGTGTTTAAAAAGTGACATCCTCAGCAGTGCCGCAATCCCAGGAATGCAACTCCCATCCCTGAACTTGACTCTCTGCTGCTCCTTCCTGTGACCTCTGACCTGCCTCCCTCCCTGTATAGCAGCAGTGCTTTATCCTTTGCTGTTCGGGCAGAGTCGCAGCGCAGTAAGGTTTCCCTCTAGACTTTTTTTTTTTTTTTTGCATCACTTTGATTTCTTTGCGCTTATGGCTGATGCTTCACTTTTTGTGTTGTGACTCGTTCTGCCCGCTGGATCCTGCCACCTCCATGGATTTTCTACCCCTTTCTGACTGGGCACAGAGCCCATTATAGTATATATTTTGTATATTTTATCTTTCGGAAGCACCCTTAAAAAAATGCATGTTCAGGTTGGTGCCGCCATTCTGCCTTTTGATCATTCTAGCTGTCAGATAATTAGTGTCTGCGGGGCTAATTCTGGAATGAGCTCCAGGTAGCTGAAAACAGTGCGACCTTCCCACATCAGGCTCAGCGTCCAGAAGCCCTCTGTGTTATTGATGTCCCGGTGGCAAAAGTGCTGGTCAGTATGTATGATGCAAGCTGCCCCTCCATCGTTCTGTGTCTGCTTTTAGTTTCCTGTGTGACTGTGCTACTGCCATTAGCAGCGTGAAAGGTCTGTCATTGCCGAGTCCGCTTCCATCCTCTTTGCAAGCGGCACAGGATCTTTCTGTCAGAGCAGAAAAGCCCCTAGATACAGTTTGGTGACATTTCTTTAGACGGGACATCTTGATACAGCAGCCCTGAGCCGAGGCGTCCACGTAATCGTGATATGGGGCCCCGACACGGGGATATGTTCATTCTGCAAAAATCCAAAGACTGGCGTTTTAGCTGCACAGGGCTTGGCTGAGTTCCCTGGAATCTCGGAGCCAGACAAAAATGTCCCTAATAAGAAACACATACTTAATTAGCCACATAGTCCCAGCTCGGCCCTGATCTGCCCTCACGCACACCTAACTAGCTGTGCACTCATGCACATGACTTGCCACATATACATAATGTAACGGGGGGGGGGGGAAGAGATGCTGCGCTTGCCCTAAACATGCATTTATCACAACAGCGCTACTGGGCTTTATGAATGCAGGGCACAAAATTTTCAGCTCTGCACCCAAACCTCCAAAGATTTAAAACCACCCGAGTCTTGTTTTCAACTGAGGGTTTGGTTATGAAATACGATCATATATGGTGGTGGCTTATTTGTAACTGAACCCCATCAAGTTAAAACCCAAGTCAGGTGTTGTGGTTTTTTTTTTTCATTAAATCTCTTGGATGTATGTTTGTGTGGTGCTTGTGTATCTAGACACCCTTGTTTACTTATTTCATTTTTTTTATTCTATTGATAAGCTGTATGGGGGGGGGTGTTAATATGACAACGTGTATAAGGGGTGCCCCCCCCCTTCCTGCTTCCCAATTATCATCAAAGTTGGTGTCTGTTTTGTCGTATGGCTTTTGTTCTGATGCTTAGGAGCCCTGCAGCTGTCTCTGCCACAGGAACACGTACTTAATGGTCCTCTCCTTCACCTTCTCGTAGAGGGATGATGGATACATGTGTCATTTCCTAAAATTTAAGACGCTTTTGGCTTGTCAAGCCCTGTGTTCTTATCGCGTTTGCTCTTTACGTTTAGGTTTAGCATAGCAAGTTATAAACGGCAAATCGAACATCTTTTTTGTATTGATCCTAAATCTTCTTAATGGCTTTTAAGATAATGTGTTACGGCGCTGTCTGCGTGACACGATGTGAGCGGCATGTGGAGTTTTTACATTGTGCACGCTGGTACCGGATTGGTGATTTTCTGTCGGCGTCTTCCATAGTAACAGATACTGTCGAATCACAACGTGCCATTTAAAGCATCTGTCACCTCTGCTGTTGCCATGTGCGACTGGAGATTCTCGCAGGCAAAAGTTGCATAGTGTCACATGGGGTGTGTGTGGCATGCATGGTTACACAAAAAACGCTTAGTGAATTTTGTTCGTCTTTTGGGGGTGGAGGGATTTATTTTTTTTTCTCCCCTTTTTGTTGCTGGGAAGAATAAGGAGGATAATCTGTTTTAAAAGTTGGTTTAATCATGACTTATTATCGCCATCTACTGGTCTACAGGTGTAATGTACACTGCAAGATCATTATGCGCAGCTCCCCTCGTAAACCATGCTTTGTATAAGGGGAAAAAATTATGTTTTGCTCATGGGTCAATTTATTTATTCTTTTCTTCTATTGGAGTTTGTCCATGTTTACTTTTTATTGCATTGTTTAGTGTATGTTTCCTATGTTTAGCAGCTCTTTCTTGCATGATTCTCCAGCTTCTGGGTGGTTTAGCCCCCTCCGACGCTGTTGGTTTTATTCAGTCAAGGACGCGTCCAAGCAGAGGATTTTCTTTTTGTTTTTCTTCCCTGTACACATGGATTTCCTTGCTTTTATTAAACAATCTGTTAAATCTCCCATGAGCGTCCCGGGGTTCGTTAATGAGGATTAAGGCTGATGGGACAGGTGCTTAATTACTTACTCGACTGGTAATCTCTCTGCGCGATTGCAATCATTCGAGCAATGTGTGTACATTGAAATAGAATTTCACAAACCCTTTATAAATATCAATTGGCGTGGCTGCTGTTCATCAGCGCTATGTAATCTGAAGGGAAATGTATCACACACTGTTTATGAGCCCTCTTGATTCGGGCTGTATGTGGATTATACACGGAGGCTTCATATTATCCTCTTTGCTGCTAATGGTACAGTAAAGAGTTTAGCATAATATTCGCCTCCGTGTCTTTTTATAATCTAGATTTCCCATCAAATATATAGGAGAATCTAGAGATTTACTTGTTTTTTATTTTTTTTATGAATGGTTTATGAAATTAACCTGTAGTGTTGTTGGGTTTGTGACAGGTTCATTGTGACTGACAATCTACCTGATTGCTGACCCGAAAGGGTAGTGGGTTTACATTGTCCCATATGTTTTAGAACCTTGAAACGCACCTGTCATACTCAGCTGCTGGGCAATGCCTTTGGCGTTCTGCTATAGGTTGATCCCACCTGACAGGTACCTATAGCTGGCTGTGATTGGACCTCTGATTGCTCTGCCAATGGTATAGGCAAGATTGCAGCAACCTGTAGGTATGTGTGACAGATGCTCGCTGACTGTCGTTGGACAGTAAGGTTCTGAAACCTCCTGGGAAGTCATGCTTGATTGTCACGGTATAGGACATGTACAACATTTATTTATAGTGACTGGCAGCTTATCAAAGGGGACTTTTAGATGAAGTCACTTTGGGGGGGGGGGTGGTAGTTCTCCTAAATGTAGCAAGAAGTTGTTATTTTACTACTTTTCAAGCATCAAATGATTTAACCCTGACTGAAATCACAATGAGCAGCCAATCAGAAAGAGGTAGCCAGTTGTGTGCTGGGAAAAACTTCAGGGGGGAAATTCAGGGGAATGTTTTTGGAAGATCTGTTCAACAGCATCTTACATAGCAACTACACAAACATTCCCCCCCCCCCCAATGAATTGAGCCGTATCAGCTTTGTCTTGAAGTGAGATTGTTCTCTTTTGTGGTGGTAAAGTCTAGCAGTGTGTGTGGTTTCCCTGTGGGAGGGTAACAGTCACTGTATGTCAGACATGGTTAAAGCTATTCCTGTCACGGTACACCTTGTAACCCGCTGGGGGTGCAGCTCCGGGTATCTATCACATATATGTTTCAGAGCCACCTCTTGCGCAACGTCCTGATGGAGAAATCTAGCCAGTTACGTTTCAGGACAAACGCTGCCCTCATGCTTGGCATTGGAGTAGGTCGGTCCTCTGAGGTGGGCACAGCGTGGAGTCTTTGTGTTTCATCACATACTACTGGCAGCAGCCTTGTTGTAAAGCTTTAGGCCGGTCTCTCTCGACTCTCTTGTACTGTGAGTAGCCAGGAGTCTCCAGTGGGTAGATTGGTGGCTGTTTGGGTTGAATGGTCCGTTTCTTCGATCACTTTTTGATGTTCAGTGTTTACATCTTTCCTTGGTGTTTAATAATCCCATGGAACAGGAGAGACTGAGCCTCGGGTCACTCGGTGGCCATTCATTGACCGGAGTGCCCAGTCTTTGGATTCTCCAGTGCTGATCACATAGGAGTCATTGAGCATCTAGTGTGGTTTTTACATGTTTTGAGCGCACAAAACCCCATTTCTCATGTGTTTTTTCTTTGTCGTCTGTTACTTTATCCTATTGTCCTTGTACTGCATAGGAACGTCTAGACTTGTCTCTCTACCATGGTACTTTGTGTAAAATAATGGCTAAGGATCATGGGAAATGTAGTTGCAAAGTTATTTTGGGTGCTGAAGTTGTTGAAACCGCTCACATGGTGTCCTGGTGGATTCTTATTTAAATTTGTGTCTCTAGGCTAGGATCCCTTTGCATTCCCTACATTGTAAATGCATTTTGAAATTTTAAAGAGATGATTTAGCCAGGACTTGCTCTGCTTTCTGTCTTGCGTGTGAGCGGTAAGGAAGTCATCCATCCACATCTTATTTAATACGGTCATGTCAGCATATTGCCATTTTCTGGATGCGCGGTCCTCTCGCTCCTGGGCTTTTCATGCTTTTTGTTTAGATTATTTTTAGGTTAGATATTTTGAATGTATACATCAGTGTCTCAGGAATCAAACCTTCAGCTGGAGATCTGCTTGCTGGCCTGCATTGATATAAATGTGAATTATTTGTTTTACCCGTACGGCTGGCGGCACACTAGCAAACATTTTGCGTCCGTCTGACCGTACTGTTTGCTGTCCGTCATAGCTTTATAAAGGAGTCAATTAAACACACCACACAAAGCCCCTGCGCACTTGTTCACGGACGCAAAAATAACATCGACGTGAAAAAGCTAAACGGACGCAGAAACAACGCTGCCATGTATTTTCCTAGGGTGTGGAGACATCAGACATTACGGACACACTTTATGCAGTACTCACAATATCTCCCGTGAAAAAGTGCGTCCGTAATGGACGCAGTACAGTATGCTAGTGTGCCGGCTGCCTAAGGCTAGGGTCAGACAGGCGCATTTTGTACGGACTGTGCGTCCGTGCAGTACGGATGTACTTTGACTGACAATGTAGTGGCCACACAGTCCGTTTTTTTTCACTGACGTATTTTTGACGGATGTAGCAGGGAAAATAAATTAAAATGAGAACATTTTGTCCGTCAAAAATGCTGGACGTATAAATGCAGTCCGTCTGACCACGTTCCATCACTCACACACAAAGCTATGCGGACGTTGTGGACGTGGCGCACTCAGCACGTCCGTTCTAGCAGTATTACGTTCTTGCCTAAGGCCCCCGGCACACGAGCGGTAATTTTGCGTCCGTCTGTGCGCAAAATTTGACGTCCGTTGTAGATTTTCAAAGAAGTCAATGTGAACACCACACGATGCACTTGCGCCCTGTTTCACGCACGGCATTCGCGTACTGCTACGGACGTCAAAATGGCATGGACGTAAAAAAGCTAGACGGACGCGGGAAATACGTGCTGCTTCCTGTGGGCGTAAACAATTGCGCAAGTGCGAAGGCCGACACGCTGCAGCATCTGCGTCCGATCTTCTCACCTTTTCCTCGCTGTTGTCCTTGTGGGGGCCCCCAAGATGACCATCGATGTCGAAGAGCTCATCCATCTGATACAGCAACACCCACAATTGTGGGACACCGCGGATCAAGATTATAAAGAAAAGGTGAAAAAAGGAAATGCCTGGTGTGTTGTCACCAAACATCTATTTCCAGAGTGTGACTCCTGGAGTGAAAGTCAACAAAAAAATCAAGGTATGAACAAAGTGTATCTGTCTATACATATAGAAACAATTCCCACTCGGTCTTGGTGTAAACATTTCCGCCTCCAGCGCCCAGCATACGCAAATTTCCAGGGATGCACCGATACCGATGCTAGTATCGGTATCGGGGCCGATATTGCCGTTTGCATGAGTACTTGTTACTTGTGCAAACGACCCGATACATCCCGCCGATACTGGAAGCCAGCGCTGGGCCGGCTTGCCGGTATCCGCTGGGCTGGGGAAGCTGGCCGCGTGCATGAAAAGCACGCGGCCAGCGTTCCCTTTCGGCGCGCCACATACTCACCCATCCTGAAGGTCCGGTCGCTTGGCAGTGATGCGTTCCCACGACCACTGGGCGCTCCTGTGACGCTGCCTCTCGGCTAGAGGCAGCGTCACAGATGCGCCCGGCGGCCACGTGATCGCATCACTGCCAACAAGCGACCGGACCTTCAGGATGTGTATCGCATCGCGCGCGCCGGAGGGGAACGCTGGCCGCGTGCTTTTCATGCATGCGGCCAGCTTCCCCAGCGTTCGACCTGGGGGCAAATCCATGAGAGCGGGGGGGCAAATCTCATATAAATTTTTATACGAGGTCTGTTCTTATTGGAAAGCGTCACATGACATTAAATAAAAGTATCGGTACTCAGTATCGGTGAGTACTTTTAAAAAGTATCGGTACTCGGCCTTAAAAAAGTGGTATCGGTGCATCCCTACAAATTTCCACACGCCAGGCTAAAGCTTTATTATATAAAAGAAAAACACAATAGAATGCAAATGTTAACTACATACATTTTAATTAACAAGTATTTGCAATGAAGACTTGTGAGATAGAAGAAAACACACAGTATTTACATTAGATCATCCCCATCTGCCATGCTACTTGGCCACCATCTGACATAAAAAATTCGGCCAACATGTCCCGAAAACGAAAGTTGGCTCTATTTACATTCTGAGGTGCGGTGCTCTCACAGTCCTCAAAGCCAGCAATATTTAAAGAGTCTTCAAAAATGTAGCCGTCTCGGCTTCTGACAAAGTTGTGTAATACACAACAGCATTTTACAATATCTACTGCAAAATCCACATTTACACACAATGGGCGATGAAAAATGCGCCATTTATTACTCAGGATACCAAAGGAGCATTCCACATAGCGTCTAGCTCTGGACAGACGATAATTGAACACACGTTTTTTCTCGTTCAACAGTGTTCCAGAATATGGACGCAGTAAATTAGGGGACAGTCCAAATGCCTTGTCCCCCACAAAGGCAAATGGTACAGAAGTGTCTGTGCCAGGTAACTTTTTTGGGAGAGGTATGCTCAGGTTCCGCCTCTGAATTTGGTCCCAGAGGGTCGAGTTTCGAAACACCGTGGAGTCCGAGTCCTTTCCATATGATCCTATATCCACGTATGTGAAGCAGTAATTTGAGTCGGCTACAGCCAGTAGTCCGATAGAAAAAAAATGTTTGTAATTCATGTAAAGGGAACCACTATGCTCAGACTTTATAACTCTAATGTGTTTCCCGTCCACCGCTCCAAGGCAGTTGGGGAATTGAGCTCTTCGCTCGAAACCTTGCGCAATTTGGGCCCATGTGTCCTCTGTGGGTGTCGGAATACATTCGTCCTTTAGTGTGTCCCATATCGTCTGGCAGACTTTCCGGATCAGTACACCCGCTGTCGACCTTCCAATACGGAAGACGTAATGAATATCCTGCAAAACTGCATCCACTTGCAAGATACCTTCTAAAACAAAAGATTTTAGGTTATGAGTACATTAACGCACTTATGTCATTCTTGTTATGTTTTTTTAGTACAAGAAGTAATGGTGAAATGGAGAACAGTGAGACAACTATATACGCAGCATGAAGAAACGTCACGATCAGAATCAGGGGCCAAGAAGGTCCGCACCTATCTTCATGCTAAGCAGCTGTCTTTTCTTAAAAAAAGTATAGAGCCAAGAACCACAGTCAGCAGTGTTGAGGCGACACCTTCAACCTCCAAAGAACCGGCACAGCCAAGACCATCTGGCTCAATGGAAACTGGTCCATTGATCGTTATACCACCAAGCCCAACGATGAGCACTGATGTGGACCCAGAGCAGGAGCTAGAGATGCTGCCTGAAGGAGGTGATCAAACAAGCCCTGTTCCTACATCTGCTGCGGGGGAAGAAAACACCAAGGCGCAAAAGGGATCAGCAACCATGGATGAGGAGCTTCGTAAATTTATGCAAACACACCAGCCAAGACCATCTAAGATCGAGGTGGATCATGATGTGGCGTTTCTTTATTCATTGATTCCAATAATTAAAAAATTAACACCACAGCAGAATTCACAGTTCCGGGTACACATTGTCCAGACACTTGATCGCATGGTGTATCCACCCTCAAACCCCCCTGTGCCGCATGCTGTAGTACCTCCATCCCAGACATCATCATCTGGCAGTGGTTACTATAGTGAATACCTGGCAGAACCATTAGACCCTGAAGAGCCAGGCTATACAAATTTATAGTTGAATATTTCTTTATATTGTTTGTTATTGTTTTGTTTTTGTACTTTTACAAAATTTATTTTTCCACTGTTTTTTTGTGCATTTATTTTTCATAAAAGGATAAAAATTGTAGGCACTATTAAAAAAATCCAATTAATACTTTTCAGCCTTTAAATTTTGAAAGAAAAGATTAAACATTTTTAGGCACCAAACTTCGTTGTTTTTGTCATTTATTGAGTAAGGCCGGGCTTTGTGTAATTGTGTGCAGCCAAACTGTTTTTAACATCGAAACCTATGGGAATCGCCTGAATAAACCTGTTGAATGAAACCACCAAACAGCAGGGCATTTTGGCAAATTTTCACTGCAGTTCAGTGTTTATGAATAGATTAACCATTGCTTCTCTATGGGGGATTTCACTGCCCTCGAACAGGCGCTGTATGTGCTGGCAGTTGGCAAAAATTTGGAACTGCCTGCTCTCCGAATGGCCAGGAAATGTCACCATACGCTGAAAATCCACGTTCATTTATATTACGAGGCCTGATCGGCTCTCTTTATAACCGGTTGCATATGTACTTGTGAGGTCTTTGCGTGGGTAGGAAACTACAGAGTTCATTTCCTACCGTAATGTGAGGACCAGCAACTCCTCTGGTGATATGGCGGTCCTCATGTTGGTGTCCATCTTCATCAACGACTCTCTCACAGTGGCCAACAGCTCGTCGAATGATGTTATTGACATGCGGAGGTAATTGAAGAACTTTACCGGGTCTTCCTCACGAAGTGGCCTGTGCAGCGTCTGGAACGCACCATGTCGGTGTCGGACCGAGTTGATAGGATGCACTTTCGTCTTTTTTTTTCTTCAGATAAACATATGTTGCGATCGCAAACGCCACAGCCTCTACTGCATCCATCTTGCTCCAAACACCAAAATACTCTAAATTTTTTTTCCACTTTCACTCTTTTTTTTTTTTTTCAACGTCCGTAATTATTAACTTTGTCTGTTTGAACACAATATCTCCCGTGAAAATTTGCGTCCGTTGTGGACGCACTTTTTCAGTACACACTATCTCCCGTCAAAAATTACGTCCGTAACGGACGCATTGTGCGCAGTACCTATACGCTCGTGTGCCGGCAGCCTAACCTCCATCTGTTTGCCGCGTCCGTTGTGCTTCCGCACTTCTGTGCGGACGTACTTCGTGTGTGGGGCTCCATTTAACACAATTGTATGCTATCACAGACGTACTTATGTGCGGTAACACGGACGTTAACACTGCGCTCGTCTGACCCCAGCCTCAGTCTTCACAATCCTATTCCAGCGGTCGGCAGACTTGGCTGTGCAGATGTTTTAGAACTAAGTCTCCCATGATGCTCACTCACTAAATTGGTCGAGCCTTGATGTAGTTACATAACATTTGGAGGGTCAAGATTGCTGACCCTGATTGATGGCTAATATATATATTTTACAAAATGTAGCTTTTCCATGCTGTGGTTGAGGATGTGTACACACTGATTTCGAATGTGTTTTGGAATTTCCTTGGGTGTCCATGAACTTCATTTTCAATTTTTTTTTTTTTTTTTTTTTGCATGAAAGTGTATGCTGTGTTTTTCTGAGAACATATGCAATTTTAACCAAAATTGGGAGTTGTTTTTTTTTTTCCCCCCGCTTGTATTTTGCCAGATTGTGTTTTTATGAATAAATGACTGTATAAAACACTGAACTTGCTCGCGAGGTGAGTTCGGGCAGTAGTATTGTTTACTTTTGTGGGAGAAATAAAACACATTATAATACCGTAGAAAAAAAAGTAACCTTTTTTTTTCTTCTTTTTTTACAAATTACATGGTCATATCTGGCATTGTTGAAAAGGCCAGACTCTGACCTTTCCAAAAACCTCTCACTTGACCATGTGCGGTGTAAAAATCAGACGTAGGGTTGCAATGGACCCCCTGCAACCCACGCTGCAGCGCCAGTTAAGGTTTTCGATGAACTGATGTGTAATAATAACCATTGCCTTCACACTTGGTGGCATCATGGGAAATGAAAAGGAGTTGGTGCAGCATCACTGTTCACTTTATAATTGAAAAGTAAACAATATAGATGCTATATTATTTTTTACACACATAACCTGGACCTGCTCTGGCCTTTTCAATGATGCCATGCGTGAACCTCTAGCTGCTCTAACTTACATAGGGAATTCCCTACCCAGCTGGGGGGAGGTACCTTTCTGACATCATTGCAATGTCAGTGGTCAGGGGAGGTCTCAAGGCGTGGTCTGACTTTCAGGAAATCAGACCACCGTAGGATTCCCCACCGACCCGCGGAGGTCTACCCAAGGCTGCAGGGAACCCCCACTCCTCTTCTGCAGCCAAGGGGTTAAAATGTGCTTTGTTGAAAAATAAATGAATAAAGCCTCTTTAAATTTGTCACACATGGGGGCTTCATTTGAGCGTTTAACAAGCTAGTTACGCTTTCCTTAAGATAATTGGGCAAATAACAAATTCAGATCACATGATGTCCATGGCATTTCTTTTCTAGGGTTTGGCTTTTTCTTGTTCTTGAGCCACGTGATTTAACCCCCCCCCCCCCCCGGTTTTAGTTTTTTTTGCTTATCCTGGCCATCCCATCATGTGCTTAATGTGTTAAGCAAATGCGTGGTTCATGAGCTCAAACTTTGATCGACTAGGAAAACTAAACATCTCTTTACAGCTTGGCAAATTTATGTCGATTTGTCAGATAATCCAAAAAAGTCTGGATCCAGAGTTCCAGGGTTTTGGGGTCGCTAGCCACTTGGTCCTTAATTTGGCTAGCCATTCCCAAAATGGATTGCCAAGCTGTGGAGGTCAGCTTTCATGGAAAGACCTAAAATGTTTTTGTGGGGTAACGTAACTGATACATAAATACAAATATGGAGCCAGATGTGACTTTAGTCTGGATTCTCAGACAACTGAAAGCGCCAAATTCAAGCCCCTGGGGACATTCTATGGCTTGTACACCCCATAACGTATCTATTGACTGTTCTCTTTATCGGCTGCCCCATCTAATTTCTATAAGTGTGTGTACATGCACACATGTGACTGGTAAGGCCACTTGATGTAACGTGGTTTTTTTTTTTTTTTTTTGGCCCCCCCACCCCGTCGAGCCACTACAACAGGACAGCACATGGGTCTAGAGTGACCATGCAATCCTCCATTGGAGGCTCCTGCTTTGTAGGGCTGAGCGTTTCTAGCGTGCGCACAGTGGGATGGAAACACGGATGTCTGGACAAATAGAACATCCATTCTCATGGACTATCCTTCCATGCTCTTGTGGCCCGGCCTAAGTGTCTTTTTGTTTTAAAGAAGGATAAGCTCAATTCCTACCTAAAACAATATTCTTTCTTTTTTGTACGTTGTGATAGAGAACTACGTTATGGTAAAGATCTGTTTCTCGGCTGTACTGGCTCCTTTCATAGTTGGGGGCCAGAGCCCTAGGTGTCATGCATTGAAGGAAGCCTGTTTTTTTTTTTTTTTCTTCACTTTGTATAAATGGGCTTATGTTCATATCATTTTGTGATCATGTCTGTGCAAAGCGCTGCAGATTTAGATTTTCTGGTTTATCGTTCCTTATCCTGTGTGATTTCTAATGCGTCCACACACTGCTCGGCAGCCAGCAAGCCACGTGGTAGAAAGAAGTCAGGCTTTGTATTGCGATCACTGTCAGGAAAGGGTTAAAGCTTAGGGCTGCAGGGTAATCCGATACCGGAGCGAGCCTGTCTGAGCTGGTGTTTTCCTGCTCCAGGCTCTCTGTTCACAGAATAATGCGAGGAGGCCTCAGCCTGGCAGTACGGCTCACATGGGAGAAATGGATATGGCCAACTGGGGGGTACAATGACCCAGTTTACAAACACAACAAAAGTAACGCCACCTCTGCTGGGGGTTACACACTGTGCAGGCAAACACATACTGCGAAACCTGATTTATTCAGATCGAGCTCTGTTTCTTTGAAATTACTTTTTATTTCTTGACCGTGGGGGGCCTGCAAATCCAAGCACCGGAGACAGGTCATAATGAAATGCAAGCCATGACGTTTCATGAATCTGTAAACCTTTTATAGAACACCTTATTTCTCCAGTTATGTGTAATGAATCTTGACTTCTATGAGCACACGCAGTGTTGTTTTAAGCTGTTCCCTATATATTTATATAGTGGAACATCCGGTGCTTATAAAGGAGCCAATAGGAAAACACCGCAACCAGCCATTGTTTTCTAAATACGTTTGTTTATAATAATCCCAACGACGGTAACAATGCAAAGATCCTGTTACAAACTCCCTGGATCTCTCCAGCCATATCCTAATTGCTATATCAATATTGTTCTTTAGCATCTTAATTTATCACACTGGAATCAACTGATGAAAGTATGAAACCCTTTCTTTTTCGGGTTTATGACAGTGGTGTTTCTCTTATGTTAAGCTTGCTTGGGTCTCTGGGGAGGCCATTCAGGGTGCAGATTGCGTATTAATATTATGCATTAAATGTATTAGTATTTTTTTAAATGCAAGAAACACATGAAGGTTTACCGGCTTACCGCTACATGTAAGTTACATTTACAAGCGTTTATAAAGCGCAAACCGATTCCTTAGCGCTGTACAATGGGAGAGACAGAATAACAAATATACATACACGTTACACACACGGAACAGAAAGGGGAGGACACTGCTCAAGAGCTTGCTTACAATCTAAGAGGAGAGGGGTGACACAGTAGGTGAAGGTTTACCGCTACACGTAAGCTTGTTATAAAGTGACATACTGCAATACCGTATCTATATGTCAATCTGTATTCTGTTTCGTGCTAGCGTTTTATAGGGAGGTCTATATTTTTTTATAAACACCAGGGCAGCAGCATTTAAGCCATTGACTCCTAATATATTTCTTTGGTTCCTCCATTCATGGGTTACTCTGTACAGATCTGTATACAAAACATTCATGGGCTCCTGGTTTTACTTTATGGCTCTTAAGTTCCATGGAAGTTTGTCAGGCCAAGTAGTGAATAGTAACCGCAGGAGGTGGGCCAGTCAGGCTATCTGGAGTGGCCATTAGTAACACCCTTTCATTCCCACAAGCAAATAACCTTGATCCCTATGTTGCTGGTGCTGTGAAGTTTCTGTTGACCTTCTCTTTGGGGTGGCGGGGACTGGAATCCAAGATGTCAGCAGTGCAGGTGGTCAGTAAATCAATCACACCCTGGCTTATCTGCAGTTGGAAGAGAGCCACAGGTCAGTCCATAACCCCCCCCCCCCTCTTAGTCATTTCTCATTGTTGATTGGCACTAAGCATTTATGGCACATCTCAATTACCAGGAGACAGAATAAAAATAAATACATGGAAATCCTAGTTGCCAAGGAAACATCATCTTCTATAATTAAAATACACCGTCTCCTTAACCAGTTTGGAATTGCCGGCCTCCGTGCGACGAAGATCAATGTATTGGCTTAATTTTTATTTTTTGTTTACTAAATTAAAATATCATCCAGCTATTGTTCTTTGATTTAATCCAATCTGTGGCTAGCTTTCTGGCAGAGCAGAAAAAGACAACGAAAAAAAATTCCCCTGGACCAACTTTTACATTTTGTTAGATTTGTTTTAGTGTTCTCCTGAAAAGGTTGGCAGTGCACAAAACACACAACGAAGTGTCTTGATTTAGTAAACTCACGTGAGCGGGGGTCCCCTTTTTCTGTTGTTCCCTACAGTCAAACTTACATTAATCTCATGTTTGATTTGTCCCACTCATTGCACAGTGCTGCAGAATATGTTGGCGCTTTAGAAATGTTCACCTGAGCATATACAAAAGTGTCCCATGCCTCTGCTATCAAGTTGAAGATGCAGGTTGAGGATTGTAGGGGCTTTAATCCCGTGGTTCATCTTGTGTTTTATTCTTGTTTTGAATTACTCCAGGTGTGAAGATATGTCTGTCTTCAATCCACCCACATCTGGCTTCAGGAATTTCATAAACATTTGTGTTGGAGCCAGAGATCACAGAAAATAATTTTATTCATGAATACTATTCCAGTTTTGTTTTATAACCTCTAGTGTTTGACTTCACTGCACATTGCCTTTAGGAACATTCTACCGTCTACACAATGTGACACAGTAACCTGCTTTCCCCTCTCAGATCTCAGAGGGCTGATTCAGCTGTCCCAAGTGCAGGGGCTCAGTCCTGCCATAACCCTGAGTTTTTCACTCAGACTGCAGGATGTGGGAACTAGGCCCCATCAATGGCTCCTAATACACTCCTGCATTGGGAGCCATTGGGCTGACTCTAGTCTTGCTTCTGACAGAAGGCCTTCTACAGGGAATCGTGACCCGCTACCTGGTATCTAAATTATGCTGAGCTTTTATAGGATAGCGGTGGCCAATCCCAGCACCTGAAGCATTCTGCAGCTGAGTGCCATTAATATTATCCTTTATTTATATGGCGCCACAAATTCCGCAGAGCTTTACAAGATCAGTGTACAAGAAGTTGATACATTAGAATATCACATATGGATGATGACCTGATTCAGGGGGACCCTGTAAATTCCCTTTGGAACAATCGATGAGGTGTAAAAATAATTTGAGGTAGGCGCATCCGTATCATTAGGTGTCTTGCCCAAGGACACTTGCTGGAGAGGTGCTCTGGCCAGGCTTCAAACCTTACTCTCCACGGTTAGAGAGCAGTGCTGTTACCTCCACTCCACCCAGCCTGTACATCCACTGACATGTGCAGCTCAGCTGTGATCGCAAAGTTATTATCATTTTTATAGCGCCAACAGTTTCTGCAGCACTTTACAATAACCAAAGGGAACGAAATGCATACAAACGGACATAGGGTTGAAACAAGAGGTGTAGAGGGCCCTGCTCATAGGAGCTTACAGTCTAGAGGGATTGGAGTTGAGGAAGACCAGAGGAATTTCAATAGATAGCAGGATCATGAGTGCCGGTGGTTTGGGAATGGTGGGGCCATAGAAGCGGCTTCAATCGAGTTGGTGAGCAGAGGGATGAGTTGCATCAGTGATGTGGTACCCTAATCTGAAGAAATGTGTTTTGAGGGATTTCTTGAAGGTCAGGGTAGAGTTTGATAGGGCGAGGCAGGTCATTCCACGTACTTGTTAATATCGTCTTGGCTAATTGTATAGGGAAACAGCTAATTAAGGAGCATTGGCAGATGTTTCCTTAAATGATTATCCAGGTCTATGCTGGTACTGGCTCACAATGTGTCTGCATGGCTCTCAGACGGCCTCAAAGCTGCCGATGAAACCACGGATGCCAAGGTTGGCCTGCTGTTGTGTGACTTAAGTCTTGTCGCTTACCTAGTGTGAATAAGTCAAAACTGTGACAAAATTAATATTTTCTATAAACTATAAATTTATAGTTTATTCATATTTTCCCAGCCTACTGTGACATTACTCCGTCCCGTAGAATGAGTGAGACCTGGTGGCTTCTGGTCCTTAATTTCTCAAACTACTGTGCAATATCTTTTTTTTTTTTTTTTTTTCCCGAGAGCCTATTTCAGATTGACGGCGGGGGATGGTTTGTATCTTATTTTCAGGTGCTTTGTAATGAGGTGCATGTCCTTATAACTGTTTAGAAGTTGCACATTGTAGATTCAATGCATCCGTATCTTCTTTACCCCAATTTCTAATGTCATTAATGTTCAGAGGCATCGTTGGTTGCATTTTTAAAAAATATTATTGCTCTACAGTTGTACCCCCCCTCGCCCAGCATATGGAGGTTCCCCTAAAAAGAGGGTCCTTGGGATAGAGTGAACCCCCTTCTCTCTCACATTGACAAATGGTAGCTCAAGGGTATTTACGGTTCATTTTTAGACTGTTTTTGGAATGCCTCGTAGTATTATCCATGAATGCTACGGGGACACAGAGTACAGTATCCAAGCAGGAGATACAGATCTCTTTGTTCTACTCCATGATTCTGTTCATTCAAGGAAACTGGAGCCAAACTCCGAGGCCGTCCTCTGCAGCTGTGACTTTGGAGAAGCCTCACGTCAAACGCTGCTTAATCCGGGCCCTTTTGTCAGGAAGCCGTGATTAAACAGCCATTTGTGGTTGTGGATGGCTGCAAACATTTGGATCGGTGTATCTGGAAAGGTTGGGCAATTGGAGCAAATTGTGAAATTCTAGGATCCTGCAACTTATGTGGCTGCCCACTCATGGATTTGTCAGGCCCTGACCGATACCAGTCCCAAATTGTGTGTTAGAACATACAATGCTATTTATTATGTGTTAAAAGTACAATAGGAGTGTATAGTTCTCATTTTTGATTTACAGTGTGGGTCTTTGAGACATAGGACAGACACTTTCATTGCAAACTCAGATTATTTGTGAAATAAAAAGTAGCACAGGCCTTTTGTGAGGAATACTCCACTCCGGTTAGGGTGCGCAAACTCCCCAGCTCCGCCGGTAACTTGACACGGACAAAAACCAGTGTTCGCCACTCCTTGGGTTTCCAAAGCGCGTATATTCCATTAATTGTAGCACAACATGGGGACACAGCAAGGATCTACACAGGGGCCTTTATCAAGGGGGCCTTGAACGGCTTCAGAGTCGACCCGTTGCCTTCCTGCATCCACATGTTGTAGTACAATAAATGGAGTAGATTTGCGCTGAACGTTTTAAAAGTTCTGCGCACTTATTTGTCTTTTTGAAATGTATATATTTTATTTTTTTGGTTGTTGGGTTCTGTTAACATTAAAGTACATCTTTCCCATTATTGAATTTTCAGAACCAATACAAAGTTTATCAAAAGTAAATCCACCAGGACAATATGCATTGTTTCTGGGATTCCCGGCGGCCGTAGCTCTACCTGATTTTCATCTGAAGGCTGAAATGTTTCGCCATCTTTCAGATTGGTTACATTGTGAAGGACTGGATTCACAGCTCCCTTCCATCCTTTAAAGAATTGTTTTGTGTGTGTGCATTAACATACAGCGTTACTTGTGTAGTTTTTGAAAACAGAAAAGTGAATCTTACCTTTTCAACTCTTTCCCCCCCCCCCCCATTATAAGTTTGGGATACCTGTTCGCCCTGTAGGCCCGCTCGTGCATTTTACACATGGTCCAGGCTTGTGCTCGATCTCCGAATAACATTGCTTTGTTTGAAGAAATGACCCGCCTGTCTCGGTCCTTTTTATGAAGGACATGTCCCTACTTGCCAAAGTACAATAGTTTGTGTGTGAAACGTTCCTTATAAAGACTTGTTAGATAAACTTCATGGGTTTGTTCGATGTGTCCTTGGAGAAAAGGTGGGGACCTACCAACTAGTCAAAACGTCAGTGTTTAACCTGTCACATTTTGTCAAACGTTTGTAGTGCTTGACTGCATCCTATTTTGCTGGAGAGATAAAGTATATAAACAGCTTGCCATATTCCATCCAGATCTAGCATTTCCGGCCATGGTATGTTAATAGAGGGGTTTTAACCGGTGGGATTCATTGATTTTTAGTTCTGGGTTTCTGTGTTGTACAGTGCTGAAGTTTGTAGCCTGCTGCTGCTATTCTCTCAACATGCACTTGTCCAACATAATTCACCCATCCCCCACCCCTTGACAAGCCATCAACAGTGCACTTTAAAACCAGATGTATACAGAGGGAATGAGGAGGGGGCTGATTTATGTCTGAGCACAAGAAGGATCCATGTGGTCAAGTCTGTGTTTGGTGGGGGTTTTCCCCATAATTGCCTTTGCATCCAAATGGATGTTTACACCAGACATGGAGGACCAGATTGTCACGAGAGGGCGTGTGTGTTGGTAAAGTAACAGCACTCAAAGGCAGTGGTTACAATGACTTACTGTATCATTGACAAGCTACAGACGCAGAAAATAACAGATTATCTGTTACAATTTGTACTCTTGTCAGTAATACAGTAACACTAAACACAGGCTTGAGTGCTCTGCTGCTTTATAGTGTATCTGTGACCAGAGAAGCAACAACTCATGGAGACATCCTGCGAGGTTGCCAGAATATATTGCAATTTCAGGATTGTTTAATAGTAATTTTGTCTTTTTTCTTGTATCCTTGTGACTTCCCCTTAAGTTTTTAGTGTTCGTTAAGCTGACGTATGTTTTCAGACGCTTCTGAGAATTTGTTCTAGAAGTTGCGTTTTTCTTCCAGTACTTCCTTTTTTCTTTTACATTCTGTCATTGCATTAAAGAAACGGGCTCTTGCCCTTACCCTATTATAGTGCTATATTACCATCAAGATTTAAAACCAAAATGTGTTCCTCCATTATCGTCTGTTTTATTTGCATGTGGTGACTCTTATATGTGATGTCGTCATATTTGTGCCAAAAATAAACATCCCCATTTATTTGCATTTCTCTGGTCACATTAATACATTAACTGCTACCTAGTTCACACGTGAGAGATGTCATTGTCCTTTGCCTGCAATTTTAGTCTTTTCAAAAGGTGGGAAATCTGGAGATTAATTGAAAAGGTGTGTGTATAATATATATACAGTGGCAAGAAAAAGTATGTGAACCCTTTGGGATTACGTGGAGTTTTGCATGAATTGGTCATAAAATGTGCTCTGATCTTCATCTAAGTCGCAACAATTTGAAAAAACAGTCTGCTTAAAATAATACAACACAAACATATGTTTTCATGTGTTTATTGAAGATAACAAGTAAACATTCACAGTGCAGGGTGGAAAAAGTATGTGAACCCCTAGCCTAATGACTTCTCAAAGAGCTAATTGGAGCCAGGAGTGAGCCAACCTTCAGTCCAATCAGTGTGATATTATTGGATGTGTTGCTGAAAGCTGTCCTGCCCTTTAAAAACACACAATAGGTTTGGGTTTACTGGTTTCAAGAAGCACTGCCTGATGTGAACCATGCCTCGCAGAAAAGAGCTCTCAGAAGACCTACGATCAAGAATTGTTGACTTGCATGAAGCTGGAAAGGGTTACAAAAGTATCTCCAAAAGCCTTGATGTTCATGTGTCCACGGTAAGACAGACTGTCTACAAATGGAGAAAGTTCAGCACTGTTGCTGCTATCCCTAGGCGTGGTCGTCCTGTAAAGATGACTGCAAGAGCACAGCGCTTAATGAGGTAAAGAAGAATCCTAGAGTGTCGGCTAAAGACTTACAGATATCTCTGGCACATGCTAACATTTTTGTTGACACTACTACAATAAGGAAAACATTAAACAAGAATGGACTACATGGGAGGACACCACGGATGAAGCCATTGCTGTCCAAAAATAATATTGCAGCACGTTTGAAGTTTGCAAAAGAGCACCTGGATGTTCCACAGCACTACTGGCAAAATATTCTGTGGACGGATGAAACCAAAATTGAGTTGTTTGGAAAAAACACACAACACTGTGTGGAGAAAAAAAGGCACAGCACACCAACATCAAAACCTCATCCCCACTGTAAAACATGGCAGAGGGAGCATCATGGTTTGGGGCTGCTTTGCTGCCTCAGGGCCTGGACGGATTGTTGTCATTGATGGAAAAATAAATTCCAGAGTTTATCAAGACATTTTTCAGGAAAACGTAAGACCATCTGTCCGCCAACTGAAGCTCCGCAGAGGATGGGTAATGCAACAGGACAATGACCCAAAGCATACAAGTAATTCAACAAAAGAATGGCTTCAACAAAACAAAATACACCTTCTGGAGTGGCCCAGTCAGAGT
Source organism: Leptobrachium leishanense (assembly GCA_009667805.1). Lineage (NCBI taxonomy): Eukaryota > Metazoa > Chordata > Amphibia > Anura > Megophryidae > Leptobrachium > Leptobrachium leishanense. Next base: position 70,145,194 of record CM019063.1, read on the forward strand.
CCTGACCTCAACCCGATTGAAATGCTGTGGCATGACCTTAAGAGCGATTCACGCCAGACATCCTAAGAATATTGCTACGCTGAAACAGTTTTGTGAAGAGGAGTGGTCCAAAATTACTCCAGATCGTTGTGCAGGTCTGATCTGCAACTACAGGAAACGTTTGGTTGAGATTATTGCTGCAAAGGAGGGTCAACCAGTTAAGTCCAAAGGTTCACATACTTTTCCCACCCTGCACTGTGAATGTTTACATGTTCTGTTCAATAAAAACATGAAAACATATGTTTGTGTTGTATTATTTTAAGCAGACTGTTTTTCAAATTGTTGTGACTTAGATGAAGATCAGAGCACATTTTATGACCAATTCATGCAAAACTCCACGTAATCCCAAAGGGTTCACATACTTTTTCTTGTCACTGTGTGTAAAATCTATATATATGTATATGTCCGCTGCCCCCCCCACCCCCATAGAAATCCTGTGATCTACTCGGTTTGGTTTAAGTAGCCTTTAGTCCAGCAAACGTTGATTCCTTGTGACCTGAATACCGCGCATTCTTCAATTTCCTGGAACAGATCCCGGGCATTTTATTTTCCATGGGAAATTCATTGCATGCAAATGGGTAGCTGAAGGAATGGAATCACAGCTTTTTTTTCTTTGTCCACAAATTCATTGCTGTGAAAATGGCAAATTTCCCTATTAGCAATAATAAAGTGAAATAATATTTAAGAAATGTTAATCTTTATAAAGAACCCCCTCCAATACATCATAAGTTGCCACATGTTCTGTTGATGGTGCTAAGAGGTCCCATAACTTTGCCCTCTTCCCTCTGGCACACTGTCACTTTAATTTACGGCTTTGTTGGAAAAATCCCAGTGGCAATAAATTTGCCTTCGATGGCAGAGGCCTTTTTATTATTATTCTTTATAAAGTGCCAGCATATTCCGCAGCGCTGTACAATAGGCATAGTATAGACATTGTCAAATGTTGTACAATGTATTGTAACAAACAGTACAGGAGGAGATGAGGGCCCTATTCCCATAGGAACTCACAATCCAGAAGGGTTGGAAACAGGAGGAGAGGACTGCAAGGTGAGAGTGGTTGATGGTTGCGTCAGTGAGCCGGGTGGTAGGCTTCTCTAAATAGGAACGTTTTAAGGGAGCGTTTGAAGGAAGTGAAATTAGGGGAAAGTCTGGCCGTACGAGGGAGAGCGTTCCAGAGAATGGGGGCTGCACGTGAGAAGTCCTGCAGTCTATCATGGGAAGAGGTGATGCAGGCTACAATGCTTTCCCGCCCAATCAACACCTCCCTTGGCATTTGCGTGTCTTGTAGCTATCTGATTGGTAGATGCTAGGGTAGGAATTAAAGCACCCATGAAGCTTTGCCTTCCGGTTGTGAAGCATCATGGGAGTTTTGGTTTGAATTAGGGCTGTGCAATATTGACAAAATAATCATATTGCGATTTCTTGAATGAATATTGCGATTTTATTTGCGCATTAGCCAATTGTTTTTGCTTTTTCAAACATGCTACATACATTCTAAATGTATTCAGTATTCAGAACATGGAAATACTGCCCCAGCACATGGATATACTGCCCCAGCACATGGATATACTGCCCCAGCTCATGGATATACTGCCCCAGCTCATGGATATACTGCCCCAGCTCATGGATATACTGCCCCAGCTCATGGATATACTGCCCCAGCTCATGGATATACTGCCCCAGCTCATGGATATACTGCCCCAGCTCATGGATATACTGCCCCAGCTCATGGATATACTGCCCCAGCTCATGGATATACTGCCCCAGCTCATGGATATACTGCCCCAGCTCATGGATATACTGCCCCAGCTCATGGATATACTGCCCCAGCTCATGGATATACTGCCCCAGCTCATGGATATACTGCCCCAGCACATGGATATACTGCCCCAGCTAGCACATGGATATACTGCCCCAGCTAGCACATGGATATACTGCCCCAGCTAGCACATGGATATACTGCCCCAGCTAGCACATGGATATACTGCCCCAGCTAGCACATGATATACTGCCCCAGCTAGCACATGGATATACTGCCCCAGCTAGCACATGGATATACTGCCCCAGCTAGCACATGGATATACTGCCCCAGCTAGCACATGGATATACTGCCCCAGCTAGCACATGGATATACTGCCCCAGCTAGCACATGGATATACTGCCCCAGCTAGCACATGGATATACTGCCCCAGCTAGCACATGGATATACTGCCCCAGCTAGCACATGGATATACTGCCCCCAGCTCACCACTTTGCGTCGTGTTTTCGTCTCCCTGTGAGCTTCCGGCGGCATGGAGCTTGGGCTCTCGCCTGGGGGAACCACGTGACGAGCCGCGAGAACGTGGCTGTACACGTAGTTCCCCCTGCGAGCACCGAAAGCTCCATGCAGCCGGCAGCTTACAGGGAGCCAATAAAATGAATAGATAAAATTGCAGCCTTATGCGATTTAGAAATTGCATGTGCTAAAATTGCGATTGTTTTGCGATTACGATTAATTGCACAGCTCTAGTTTGAATATTTTATTTGGATCCACATTGTGGCCTTCATATCCCATAAAGCCTGGCAAAGGGGGGGGAGGGGTGTAAGTAACTTGCTTCCAGACCACACCCATCCTGAAAAATTAGCTTCCTGATTGGCCGAGATCAGCGCATGAATTCTGGTATTTTACAGCAGATGCAGAAATGCCATGGAAAACTACATTAAAGCAAAGTTATTTGAGTTTTTGGCATGTGTGATGCTGTCTGTGCTGATATCTGCCCTATAATACTTCATTGTAATTTTAGCAGCATTTGTGCCGTATTTGGTGTAAGCTAGTTTTTATTTAGCCAGATATTTATTGATATGTCTCTCCTTTTCAAGTATCTCCTGGGTGATATAGTTGGTGTAGTGAAACAGTCAGTGGATGCCCACATTCAATCTGTAACTCGATATCCATGCCCCCTTCCCTGTACAAAACAGCAGAAACTCCCGACTGAGCAGAGAAAATAAGCAGCAGAAAGCGAGTCTGTAATACCCTGGAGATCGCTGAATAAACACCTTGTAGGCTGAAAAATAAGTAACGCTTCTACCGTTTGTTGAGGCCTACGCTAAAATCCGCTCACAGTGATGGCGGACCTTGGCACCCCTTCTATGACTGGCTGAGCATCATAAGACATGTAGTTCAGAAAGAAGTGTTATCAGGTATCATGGGAAATGTAGTTCCAAAACCTCTGGGTGCCGTTTGTTATTGCTGCACTAGTTGCCCTACAGAATTATTAAAGTTATCAAGGCAGCACTTGTCTACCCAAAAGTAATAGAAAATTGCACAAAGCTCTCGTGGATACAATGCAAGGGGTTAAAGGCTCCTGACATGTATGCAGCATGAAATGTTTAAATTGTTGGGTTGGTTTAACATTTACTGGAAGGCTTCAGCATATCAATCCAGGCCAGAGCATAAGGGCTGTCTTCCAGCCTTTTCAGACGCTTCTCCCCCTCCCTTTTCACATATCGCTGCTGGATCTATGTGGCTTTCATTGCTGGCTCTTTCCTGCTCTCCTCCTCCTTCACTGCAAGTATTGTGCAACAGCGTAAATGAGGATTAAAAAGGTCTCCTCTTACGGATTCGTGCAAGCAGCTACATGTGCCTCTCATTACTCCATGGCCTGAGGAGACTGCTACCTAACTCTCAATATCTACTTGTGCTTTTATTAAAATGAAAATTGTCAGCAAGATTTAATTAGTAATTTGGAGTGTATGCCAGCCTGAACGAGCTGACTTTAAAAAAAATAAAATAAAGAAAAATTAAACTGGTGCAGAGCTTGTTGTGGTGCAGCGACTTTATTCTCATTTGAATGCCTTTCACATGCTCGTACAGCAATGCATTAAGGCTAGGGTCAAACGAAAGCATTTTTACACACGAACGTAAAAAAGTGCGTCCGAACGCATTGATGTATTTTTTTCACGGAATATGCGAAAACGGTCATACGGTGCGTGATGTTTTACGAATCCAAACAAGGAAACTTTTTGCGTCTGGACGTTATGTTGGCCGGACACGAGCAGGGTCTGACGTCTCCAAATCACACACACACACCGCTAGCGGGCGCAGCACACTCTGTACGTCCGTACTAGCGGTTCTGCGTTCTCGAAAAAATGCGTTCATTTTCCACTTGCGTTGCGCGGCCGGACTTTCGTGCGACCGTACTTCGTATATTGGCTGTCATTGCCCGTCATTTGCTGCTAGTGCGGCCGTGATTATGTGCGCCAGAACGCACGTTAAAAGTGCGCTGGTCTGACCCCAGCCTAAGACCCCAGTGTTGGGCTGAAACGTTGCCTTACTGTGTGAACATAAAAAGAATAATGTAGTTGGCACCCCTTGGTTTTTCAGTTAAAGACTCCCTTTATATTATAAATAGTGGGAAGGTTGGAGACCTTCTTCAGATGTCCTGTAATCTAAGGCTCGGGTCAGACGAGCGCAGTGTTCACGTCCGTGTTGCCGCACATTTTAACGTCCGTGGTAGCATACAATGATGATCAATAGAGACCCACACACGAAGTACATGCGCGCACAGAAGTGTGGACGCACAACAGATGCGGGAAATGGCCGCAAGTTAGGCAAGAATGTAAAACCGCTAGAACGGACGTGCGGAGTGCGCCACGTCCGCATAGCTTTGTGTGTGAGTGATGGAACGTAGTCAGACGGACTGCATTTATACGTCCAGCAGTTTTGACGGACAAAATGTTTTTTCAGATTTTATTTCCCATCTACATAAGTAAAAAAAAAACTCGGTCACAAATCTTGCATCCAAAAAAAATCATGAGTCTGCAACCTTGGCCCTCCAGATTTATTTATAAAGGATTTTACCAGGAAGGATACATTGAGATTTCTCTAGTTTTCCTGTATGTCCTGGGTTCAAGAACATTGAGTGGTTACAGAAATACAAAATAGTAAAATGCAAGATATTAACACAAAAACAAATATACAGATTAGGGATGCACCGATACCACTTTTTAAAGACCGAGTACGAGTACCGATACTTTTGTTCAAGTACTCACCGATACCAATTACCGATACTTTTATTTTATGTCATGTGACGCTTTCCAATAAGAACAGACCTCCTATAAAGCCCCCAGGTCTCATGGATATTGCCCCAGCTCATGGATATCCTGACCCCAGCTCATGGATATCCTGACCCCAGCTCATGGATATCCTGACCCCAGCTCATGGATATCCTGACCCCAGCTCATGGATATCCTGACCCCAGCTCATGGATATCCTGACCCCCTGCTCATGGATATCCTGACCCCCTGCTCATGGATATCCTGACCCCCTGCTCATGGATATCCTGACCCCCTGCTCATGGATATCCTGACCCCCTGCTCATGGATATCCTGACCCCCTGCTCATGGATATCCTGACCCCCTGCTCATGGATATCCTGACCCCCTGCTCATGGATATCCTGACCCCCTGCTCATGGATATCCTGACCCCCTGCTCATGGATATCCTGACCCCCTGCTCATGGATATCCTGACCCCCTGCTCATGGATATCCTGACCCCCTGCTCATGGATATCCTGACCCCCTGCTCATGGATATGCCCCCCCTTGCTCATGGATATGCCCCCCCTTGCTCATGGATATGCCCCCCCTTGCTCATGGATATGCCCCCCCCTGCTCATGGATATGCCCCCCCCCTGCTCATGGATATGCCCCCCCCCTTGCTCATGGATATGCCGCCCCTTGCTCATGGATATGCCGCCCCTTGCTCATGGATATGCCGCCCCTTGCTCATGGATATATGCCGCCCCTTGCTCATGGATATGCCGCCCCTTGCTCATGGATATGCCGCCCCTTGCTCATGGATATGCCGCCCCTTGCTCATGGATATGCCGCCCCTTGCTCATGGATATGCCGCCCCTTGCTCATGGATATGCCGCCCCTTGCTCATGGATCCCCCGCCCCTTGCTCATGGATCCCCCGCCCCTTGCTCATGGTTCCCCCCCACTCTCCGCTCATACTTACCTTCCTTCAGCGCCGCCGGTAAAGTCTTCGCGCGCGCGCTCCTTGGTAGGACCCCAGCCGCGACCACGTGGGACCATGTGATCGCGGCTGGGGTCCTTCCAACGAGCGCGCGCGGGCGCGGAAACTTTACCGGCGTCGCTGAAGGAAGGTAAGTATTAAACAAAGTGAGCAGCTGCAGGGCCTGCCCGAATGCTGATAGGCCCTGCAGCTGCTCTCCGGTCATACTTCCCATCAGCATTCGGGCAGGCCCTGCAGCTGCTCACTTTGTTTAATACTTACCTTCCTTCAGCGACGCCGGTAAAGTTTCCGCGCGCTCGTTGGAAGGACCCCAGCCGCGATCACATGGTCCCACGTGGTCGCGGCTGGGGTCCTTCCAAGGAGCGCGCGCGCGCGAAGACTTTACCGGCGGCGCTGAAGGAAGGTAAGTATTAAACAAAGTGAGCAGCTGCAGGGCCTGTCCGAATGCCGATAGAGCATTCGGACAGCCGCCGCAGCCCCTCGGATACCGGCAAGCCGGCTCAATGCCAGCTTCCGGTATCGGAAAAAAATATCGGGGGTACTGCACGAGTACCAAGTACTCCTGCAGTACCCGGTATCGGTGCAACCCTAATACAGATTAACAGAAAAATTAATATGTAGGAAATAGAGACTATGTTACATGTTTACAGGTGCATTCTGTATTGAGGTATTTATTTGCAAAGGATTTTACCAGGAAGGATACATTGAGATTTCTCTCGTTTTCAAGTATGTCCTGGGTTCAAGGTATGTTAATAGGGAGCTATTACGGGTCTTTAGGCTGGGGGAAGATTTGATGGTGTCTGGAACTACACTTCCATTTGAGCATCGCGGGACATGCAGTTCCAAAACATCTGGAGGACCAAGGTTGCTAACCCCCTGCTTTAAATAATCACAATCTCCTAATGAGAGTAGGCAAGGCAAAAATTATTTTTGTAGAATTGTTTGGTAAGGGGGCGGATACGTACATACACACTCTTGCACAATGGTCTTTTTCAGGAACTAACAGCTGTACACAGATACATAGTATGTTTTCAAACTCTTATCTGGAGTCTGCAGACTGTGACTTGTAACAGACAGCCATGGCAATTGTTTAGAGTCTCTTTTCTTGGATAAATTATGACATGGGAAAAGGAAGACCCTGGATACTTCAGGCTGATTTACAGCCACCCCATCACAGAAATGTATCTTAAAGTGACAGAACAAGATGGATTCTCCTTCTTGCAAAGACCGACGCTGTAGTCCCTCCCTTTATTGGAAGGCCAGGGTTTATTGTGGTTATGTAAGTGCATAGCCTTTCCACAACCTCAACTCAGATTAGCAGATTAGGAAGGTGCTTGACAAATCCCCCTGAAATCTGGCTAGCGGGAAGATGTGTTTAATCCCCTATCTCTGGTATCTCTTAAATGCAACACTTTATACTCCCCTTTATACATATGCTACAGGCGTTATAAAACTATGCAGCGGGTTTCTAATGCACCATAAAGGTACACTCTACGGTTTCAAGGAGAGCAGGGGAGATTGAGGAATGAAAGATTAGCCCCCTCCTGACACCCCAATTCCAGGGCTAATATTTAGCATTTTCCCCATTATCGGCTGCTACATTGCCGATATTTCCTATAACCAGGGCTTTACTCGGTACTAGAACCTTCTGGCAGGGCAGATGCTCCTCCGCTGATTTACAGAAGACGTCTGCAGCACATCTGTGACATTCTCCTGAAGGGGGCTGGCCTCTCCCTGCCCACTGACCTCATCACGCATGGCCTTTCCAGTGATATGAGCATGACCAGTGTTTACGTAAAAATAAGTTTTTTTTTTTTTTTTTCTTTCCCTAATGCAGCAGTATTGTGCACTTTTCTATTAAGTGAGTAATGATACTGCAGTGTGGAGCTCTGTGATGTGCGCGGTGTAGGAGTTTTACTGCTGTGGAGCTCTGAGATACACTCATACACACATTACTGTGAGTTTGCTTGCAGTTTAGCTGTGTGATACGCTCATACATACTGCAAATTAAGCTGGGGTCAGATGAACGCAGTGAGAACGTGCGTTGAGCTGCACTTTATCACGGCCATAATAGCGGCAAATGACGGCCAATATACGAAAGTTCGGCCACGCAACGCAAGCGGCAAACTAACACATTTTTTCGAACGTGGAACCGCTAGTAGTGACGCAAAGAGTGCGCTGCGTCAACATAGCGGCGTGATTAGGAGACGTCAGACACTGCGCATGTCTGGCCTACATCACGTCCATTTGTGGTTTTTTTTATAGCTCCGTCAAAAAATACGGACAAAATTGTGCATCGTATGACCGCTATCGCGTCTTCCGTGAAAAAATGCTTTCGGACGCATCAACGCACTTTGACGGTAGACGGGAAAATGCGTTCGCCTGACCCTAGCCTACATGGGAGATTTTTTTTTGCTGTGGAGCTCTGTGATACACTCATACACACTGCACATTACTGCGCTCTGTAATGTGTGGGTTGTTAAAGTTTTCTGTTTAAAGTAGTAATGTTTACAATTTTGATGCCAGATTTGTGTTGAAATTTTTCAAATGTGACAATTTCTATGTACAGGTTATCGGCCAGAAAGGTGGCCTATTAAACTGTATGTACTAGGGATAGACTGATACAGATTATTTCATTCATGTTTGGCTCTGCAAGAGTTGAAGAAATTTTTTCCCCTTCCTCTTAACCCTTACCAGCCATGAATTGGGATGGAGGATGAGAGTTGGTGTCTATAGGGAGTTGGGCTGCCTCTACACTCAGGAATCCCTTGAAGGCTGCACATGCTGTCATGTAACAAATTACAGAGCTGGATGATCTGACATTGTGTAGCTTTTCTCTCAGTACTGCCAGTTAGGATTCCTTGTATATCTGCTATCAACCTAGATATCCCTTTTTTTTTCTGACAGTGTTGCCATGGAAACTAGGCATCTTGAATTTTAGTCCTAAATAAATGGTCTGAAATTCTCAAATAGGCCACTATGTAACATATTGCGTGCTCCAAAAAACACTACGCATCTTTTCATATTTTAGTGGCTCATAGTGTTATTCCATTAGGTGTAAAGTAATCAGAAATGTTACCAGTATGGACTCGCAAACCCTTCTAGCCCTTTGACTGGAATAACTGGTGCTTTGAGGCCATAGTTGAATTGTAAATGTTACAGATTTTCTTCTGTAGGTTGTCCTTTTATTATCGTAAACTAAATCTAGACACCATGACGATTCTGTCCTTTTTAATGCTTGTCTCCTCACGGCTGATTACTTGCAGAAGCATGGGCTCCCCCACCTAGAATGCAGTCAACCGGGCTTCCAGGATTTAGGTCCAGAATGTAAATCTCTCCCAAGACAAACGCTAGGAGAGCCAGTAGTGGTCAGTCTTTTGGATTGTCTGAACAACCAATCATCCAGCCCCCTGCCTGCTTTGGCCTGCTGCGGGTACAGGAAGTAGCCGCGCCTGCCAAATATGGAGTTGCCCCTGCACTTAAAGGGTTACACTCGAGGTTTAGCAGGTGGGTGTCAAGAAGGGTTAACATATCAATTGTGCCTCTGACACTTCCCACAATTCCAGTTTGTTGCCTTCCTATTGCTGTGTTCTATGAATCTAAGGTTGAAGACCTGAACGATCCATATTTTGTATTAATGAATCTTTTTCTGCCAGGAAGCTGGGTTTGTGGTATCCCTGACGGCTGGTTTTAGCCCATGGTCACTTTTTAAAAAAAAAATTTGAATTATTTTTTTTAACCTTGTTCACAAGCCACAGTTGTTGAACATATGTTGGGCTGTGTGTTTCATAATGTTTCATAATGTTTAATATATTTAATGTTGTCCTTTTAAAAACCTCTACATGCGTATGTCTTCCCTTGTTTTATTGTCTAGCTTTGTAAGACTGTGTTGTTTTAGAAGCCATTAAATATTTAACGACTCCTAATCTGCAATCATTAAGGAAAAGATCATAGCAGAATATCTAGTTTGAGTTTTTTTAATATATATATTTGTGTAAAATTATATATCCACCTAAGCTGTGTTAATTTTGACAGGAAATTTTCTATTTAGTTTTAGTCGTAGTCTTCTGACTAAAATGCCATTTACTTTTAGTCATATTTTAGTCGACTAAATCTAGAGATTTAGTAACATATGTTTAAAGTTTCTCTAGAATTTCCAAACCCCTTTATATACTCTCACGAAGTAATATCTTATCTGAAACTATATAAATCATCATTTTGCTTTTGCTCTTGCTGGAGGCTAGTTATTTTTGGATCTTTCTAAATGGCCCCTCCCTAACATTTTTGTCTAGTTTCTGTTGGTCAACTAACACGTCACTGGGTTTTCGTCATAGCTGTAGTTTTTTAGTGTTAGTTTGTCCACACTATCATTCTTATGTGCAGTGTCAATTTCATCAACTGACACCCAGTTTTAAGATGCGTAGATTTCTGTGGAGCCTGGATTGACCTGTCGGGTTTTGTTAGCAAGCCCAAATCACTTTGTGGACTTGGCTTTTACCCCGCAGTCAGGTCACCTTCACTTCGTCTCCTCCTGGCACGATCTCCTATCCCCATGTTTGCAGACCTGGCACTTCCAAGGCAGACGCTCCTGTCATCGGGTATAGGAATCTATATGTAAATTGTGGTATTCATGGCATAGCGTTAAACCATTTCAAGTTGCTTACCTGCCACTTATTCCAAGTGCGTGTGATTTAAATCGGAGCTATAAAGTATCTGAGATATTCAGCAGACAAGCAACGAAAGCAAAGGCGAAGAACCAAAGTAAACAAGTCCGCATTTGTTGACTGCTTTAGTTGAGATTTTCAATGTTTCTTTGATTAGATCAACTTCCAAACCGCTGAAAATCCAGTTCTATTAAAGATCAATCCTATAAATCCACTTTCACGATAATTCTTTATGAAACTTGACTTCAGTGTATGAGGTTGGCATTCTATAAATTTTAATTTCCTATATTAAATTGGCATTGACTACAAAGGAAAAATCATGGCTAATGGTACATTGATCTAGTTTTCCCCCTTTCACTACTAAAAACGTGTGCACGATTTTGTGTTGTAACAAAAAGACAAATTGGTGCATAACTTTATTGACATACTTTAACTTAACATTGGTGTGCTTCCCAGGGAGAAGAGAAATCCTGATATCTCATTCCTGTCACCTTGTATTACTGTAAAGATACTAGGAGCAGCTCCCACCCTCACTGTAATAAAAAGTGCAACGCCCTTTGCTGCAGCATTACAAGAGCCAGGGAGAGGGCAGAATATAGGGAGAGCTATGGGATAACTCCCTAATGTAAAGGGGTATGATGCAAGAGGTGTAATTGCATAGTACAGATGCAAGGAATTACTGTAATTTCCATATTTTTGGACGCTGCATTGCTAATACTCACTGTGATCACTACAAATCTGACTGTTTTTATCTTACATTTACTGTATTTGACAGCAAGGCCATTTCAAGCTTTCATACCAGCAATATTTCTCTAAAGGATAAACTAATATATGAAAAAATTCACTATCTTTAAAATATATGAAATATCTCTGCATATTAAGCTTTATGCAAAATTGCCCTTTTTACCCCCTGTAACTATGCATTCTATCAGGGATGGGCAAATCCTACCGTCTGACTCCCAGGACTGGCAGTTCCGGGGGCCAGGCAGGTGGTGCTTCTCCCCCCTCACTCACATTTTGCCCTGGTGCGGGCAAGCAGCAGGGTTTCTGAGTGCATACCGGAGTTTTGACTGCTTAGCACGCACGTGAGATGAGCACCAAGTGGTTCTGGTATCCTGTAGGCCCCAGCATCGTGTGGACATGCGTGGAGCGTTCTAGGGATTCCCTCCCCATCACAGAGGACACTCCATGCCTATCCTGTTGTGTCCCTGCTTGGTGCCGACCTGGCTCCGAGCAGGGACGTCAGCCCAGCCCACTCTGTGGGACTGCCTCAGGCACACGCAATGACCTCACGAACGGGGATTACCCTCCTGGTCCTTTGCATCTCTGGATTCGTATGTTTTACAAGGAACATTTGAGGTATCGCTCGGAAAGCCAGAGTCTGGCCTTTCTATTGATATCCAACATGACCACATAATATGAAATAAGAAAAAAATATATATAATTCTCTTTCTAAAAGGCATCTGACCCCCCCCCCCCTTGCAATGTCGCGGCGCAAATTTATATATTTAAAGTTTTTTTAATATATTTTAATGATGTTAATTTTTAATGTACTGCATTTTGATATAAAGTTCTATGCTTTCATTTAATAAACTTATGCGGTTTATTTGAATTATATTTAAGTTAATAATTGTTATAACACTTCAATGTTCTTGAACCCAGGACATACTTGAAAACAAGAGAAATCTCAATGTATCCTTCCTGGTAAAATCCTTTATAAATAAATAAATTTGAGTGTTATTGCTGTGGAGCTGTGATACGCTCATACACACCGCACATTACTGGAATCAATGTGTGGGTTGTATGAGAACTACAATGCAGTACGTTTCTATGTGGTTAAAAATACATTTTATGCTATTTTGTCAATTTTCTATTAGGACAAGTAGATCGGGCTTTCACTTTAGTCCATTGGACAAGTAGATTTTTTTATTTCCACACCCCTGATTTTAAGTAAAAAGGACATTACAGAGCTTCAGATGTATGTAGTGGTTTTATGCATAAATTCATATAGAAAGGTTGCTTGGCTGCTGTTTATTTTCACATAAAACCAACCAACACTAAACTCAACCTTTGCTGAAATTCTTGGTTCTCGATGCAAAAACTCAAATGTAGAGGGCAGAGCGAGCCGACTTTAATTCCTCGGCGTCCTTCCAGTGATCATCTAAGCCTTGATTGAAGCCAACAAAAGCCATCTGTTCTTATTTATAGCGACTAGTTCTAAGAAGTGTATTCTATAGCAGATAAAAAGTGCCTGACAGCTCATAATTCATGGAGTTACTGAGGCCTGAACTGTCGGGACATGATGTACAACACCTCTCGGACCATTCACCTGCACTCACTCTTTATGTGTCACTAATGAGGAAAACTGCAGTTCTAACTTTTTCTCTTTATTCTGCAAATCCTTCTGTAAAATGAAAATCACTCTAACACACCATGTTTAATAAAAAGCCTCATCTCTAGAGAGGTTTCCAGGAACAAAGATTTTCAATGGATTGGGGGTTATATGCAGCCAATCAGTGGCTGCGATTCTGTGTATACGAGCTCAACGGGAGTCGCGCCGAATGACATTAAAAGGCTGGAAGACCCTGAATCATATTTGGGTTAAGTACAAGCTGTTTGCAATAGGGCATAAATGCCAGCTGTGTTGGCCACACTAGACTCCTATATAGCCCACCAATCACCGAGAAAGTTTGGGTGAACGCAGGCTCGATCTCGTTTATTACAGACCTTTTGTTTGACAACCTGTGTGTTGAAAAGTGACATGCAGCATAAATAGGTTGTGTGGGATGCACATGTCCGTTTTGCTCACATCCATATTTTTTGCTTTTGTATCCCTGTTGGGTATTTTTGTGGATGTTGGATCATTTTGGGCTTTTGCTGTGCATCAGTTTTGTACTGAAACTCCTGTTTGGGAATGTATATGTGGCTTCAGTCCACTTGTGGAAATACTCTATCATTTATATGGACACACAAATGGATTCTTAATACAGTGGATTCAGTATTGCTAAAGAGGTTAACTGGATTGAATACATTCAATCCTAAAGATCCGTTAGGCAAGGCTTGTTACATCCTGGAGCCAGGTAGCAAGTGGCTCCTAGAATGTTACTTCTGGCTCCTAACTGTTCCACTTGTTCAGTTAAGCCATAGACTGTAATGGACTACAATGATTGTTTTGCAAACTGGTTCCACAATTACCCAGCTGGTAGTTAGAGGGTCCCTTTTTTTTTTATTTAAATGTATAATAATGTTTATTATTGCAGAAGTCCTTTACACGTCCCAGCAATTCAGAGAACTGCTCCAGATCTCATGTGCCACATGCCGCACGGAACTCTGGGTAAGAGATGCAACAGATGTCTGAATTTTCTTTTTTTTTTTCTTTGCATCCTAGGTCTGTTTTATCACAGAACCCTCTCACCAGAGCTATGCCATACTCATTTTTTAATTTATTTTTTTTAAGCCATGGTCAGGTTTATGCAACCGGTCAAGAGTTTTGCATGTTAACCCCTTCACTGCTGAGGACGTGTGGGGCACGTCGTCATTGACGCACGTTACATGATGAGGACGTGCCCCACACGTTATCAGCTTTGCGGGACCCCCGGCGGAGATACTCACCTCTGTCCGGGGTCCCGCGGCGGTCTGACTTCAGCGTCCTCAGACGCTGAAGTTAAGACCCTCATGACGTCTTTGTGCCATGATGTCATTTCCAGGCGACACCCCCCCCCCCCCCACCGGCAATGCCGGGAGATAGCCTGGAAGGGAGGGGGGGTCCGTTTAGATCCCCCTCCCTCCCGATCGGGAAGGCACAGCGCCAAAAACCAGTCACCGCTTAAAAGGGGCGAGTCTCCCCTTTTAAGCGGTGCCTGGCTTTAACCCCTCAAGCACCGGGTCGCAGTGCGGCCTAGCTCCGGTGGGGGCCGCCATCTTGGATGGCGGCTCCACCCCGGGTCCCCCCTCGCTGCCCGACATCGCACATAGCGTGATGATGTCAGATAGCCGGGGAACCCCTAGCTGCCTGGGGATTTCCCAAGGAAATACCCTGGTGGAGATGGGGGCGGTTCCTTTGAACCCTGATAGCTCCAGAACCGTGGCAGCTAGGGAGTCATGGAGGGTGTCATTTGAAAGGCCTTTCGAATGATACCCAACATGACCATGTACAACGTAAAATAAAAATTAACACAAAAACCCACGTTTTTATTTTATTTTTTATTAATGCAGCAATATTGTTCACATTTCAATTATAATGTGATCAATGATGCTGCACTAATGATTTTTTTTCTATGGGGTGCGTTTGCTAAAATTCACGTAATTCCCCCCCCCAAAAATGTAACTAGTCCCCATTTTCAAATTTTTGTACACGCGCACACCATAGAAAATATAACTGCAAACGCTCATGTGATAAATTTGTTATAATATACAGGCAGGACATGACGTATACATATAAAAATGATATATTCTGAATCTGCCGGAAAGAACGATATAGAATATGTCTTGGCCATATAATAAAATGTGACTTCAAATCGCGTTTAAACATGATGAGTGAAAGCGGTAAAAATTAGCTCCGCACACAGACGTGAAATGGCTCAGCAGTGAAAGGGTTAAAGCAGACCCAGGATGCAAAAAAATTTGAAATTGCAAACCTTCATTTGCATGTCTTACCCAGAGTTCCGTGGAGAATGTGACATATGAGCTTCGTGAAGCAGTTCTTGTTGATAGAAACATTTAAATACGTAAAGGGAAGCCACAAGGTAGAGGAAGGGAGTATATTTAAAAGGAAACAAAGTAGCAAAACAAGAGGACATAGTCTTAGATTAGAGGGGCAAAGGTTTAAAAGTAACATCAGAAAGCATTATTTTACTGAGAGGGTGGTGGATACATGGAACAGTCTTCCAGTTGAAGTGGTAGAGGCCAAAACAGTAATTGAATTTAAGCAGGCATGGGATAGGCATAAGGCTATCCTAAACTAAAGATAAATCCAGGTAAAGTATCCATGTAATTGGGCAGACTAGATGGGCCGAAAGGTTCTTATCTGCCGACATTTTTCTATGTTTCTATGTTCTTTGAATTGCTGGAAACTGTAAATGACTTCCGCATTAATGAAATTCATTATTTGCTCTGGAGGCTTTTAATCTCATTTTTTTGCCCCTACACTATAACATATTTTACTATTTCACTATTAAAATGAAATGTGGGTGCTTTTTGTAAATTTTAGTAGTTGACACTCAGAATCCCCGTGGTTAAATTGGATTTCATTTGTGTCCTACCCGGAGTTCCTTTGCAGCATACAAGGAATGTGGGAAATATGCTGCGTGGGCAAACCGTTCTGATTTGCTTGGACATGTAGATGGCTTTTTCACAAGTAGATTTCATTTGTTTGCAGGAGACAAGTTGTATTAAAGTGTGGGAACTCCTCAGGATTTCTGTTCCCCCAATTAATGATTGTCGTCTTGCACTTAAACCACCACACACGCATATATGTGACCTGGTGTGGGTTTTGGAACCATTGTGTGATAAAGCATAAATTATGATAAATAGTTTAACACCTGACTAAAAGCTTTATAGTCTGCGGAAAAATGGGATTGAAGTTCCTACAGCGAAAACAATGGAACTGCATTCCCATGTGCTCCTGCTCAACTTGACTTGCGTGTGGTTTCATTGTTGACTGTGATACAGGTTGTTAGAGAATCTTAAATTCTCCCCAGTGGTTAGTCAGCTATCCAGTGCCAATCAGTGCCTGTGATAGTGTTACATTGCTGGGAGATCAAGACAATGCACCCAATGCTGGTGTCCCACTGTTACTGTTCTGGTGACGTGTAGCACATGCAACTAGGCATTGTTGTACAGTACTTCCTCGAGAGTGCGCCAAACATCTACCATGTTTGTTTTGGAGCTAGTCTGGAAGCACACAGAACAAAATTTGCAAGTTTGGTCTGGCTCGAAGGATTTCTGTAATCTGGGTAACTGGAAATAAAATACTGGTTGAGTATATTCTCTAGATTGGGTGCATAAATGTCTCCTTTTTTTGAATTTTTTTTTTTTAAAAAAAAATTATTTTTATATTTAGGATCGCATACAAGGGGGGCTGGGACTAAAGTCTATACACCATTCATAACTAACACACGCTATATAAATGTAGATGTTAGGTCCCCATTTACCTGAGGTCAGATGTGGCATTTTGTCCTGTAGCATCCTGTCTGCATAACAAAATTGACTTTTTAAAGCGTTTTGAATAAGGGATACTCAACCCCTGCACAAGACTGAGACTCTGCTGCATTGCCTCTTTTTATAGCTGGTCTTGACTTTGTAAATAAAATTATCTCTTTTATTCCACTGTCACGTCACATTTAAAATAGTTACATGTGGGGGGTGGGGCGGGCCGCGTGAAGGAGCAGACACATTTTCAGAAAACTCCGATCCTGCTGATATCGGGGATTTCTGCCCAGAGTTCCCCGTGACTTACCCTCTACAGGAGTCCCTGCAATGCCAGTCACCGGGTGGAGGACTCCGGAGCTCGTTCTGGGGCCCCCCCTCAATTCTAGCAGAGTATAGGGCCTCTGTTCACTGTCAGCCATCTTGAGGCCTAGACCTCGGCTTATGCATGGCCTGGCTCACACTCGGCCCCCTCACCTGGGTATGTGGCTGTTGCGGAGATGGAGGGCCCCATCTTCCACCTGAGGCGGGTGTCCCCATGGTCAGAGAAGGCAGGGGATGGTGTGGACCGGGGGCAGCTAGCTCACCCACCCCCCCCCCACAGGAGCCTGGGAGCCGTGCTGGAGGGGCTCGAGGCATGTATGGAGCTGTGGTCTGAGGACGAAGAAAGCCCGCTAACGCACGGTGCATGGCGCTGATTGATGGTCGGCTGCAGATGCGCCGGACGCAGCCCTATCTGCCGGTTGCATGTCTGTTCCTGCTGCAGTGGAAGCTGGAGAACCACGAGGAGATTATGGGAGCGACTGTGTCGGTCTGGACGCCGAGCTGCCAGCTGTCCCTGCGTGCGTCTAATAAAATAATGCCCTGTGCCGTCAAGTGCTCTCATTAGTAAGAGGCTTGCGTGTGTGTTACTTGTGGAAATTTTAAGCCCTTTATGCACATCTACAGGGTCGCACGTATGCACGCAGATCTTTTCATGCTTCAGACGGCCGGCTAGATTTGGCCCAGGTATGCACGTCTGGAACAAATATAGAAGCTTTAAGTTTCCACCAGCCGCTGCCAGGTATTAACGTTTTATAATATCTTTCTGCTGAGAACCTCTGCTAAAGGTGCAGCTGCGTGCCGGTTTCGTCTTGCACGGCAGCTATGCTGGCAGCGCTTTCAATGTAAGGTATGCCCAGATCCACTCTTGTTACCAGGAGACAAGAGCCACAGGGATTGGGGGGCATCACCAGTCCGCCGAGCCAACCTGATTCGCTCCTCCGTGAGAGTAAAAATAGACTTCAGTGGAAAACGCTGCACGCGGTGTCATCTGCGGGGATTTTTTATTCTCTTCCCCCCCCCCCCCCCCTGCACGACCTGTTAAGAGATTCTTGTACACTCCATTCGTCTGTGCACTTCAAGAAGCGCGAGTCTCGCGGGCATCTCGCCCTTTATCTCCGCTCGCGTTCTCCTGTTTGGAGAGCCCCAGATCGCAGTCTGAAAATGATCGCCCTCAGCGAGAAGCTCATCGTGGATTGTAGCAAAGGAATTAACAAAGTTGCTAAATTTCTAAAGGGAGGATTTGCGACGCAGAAGCTATTCCAGCACAGCTGCAAACAAGCGAAAATTTTGGTTGCAGGTAATATATATTTTTTTGCAGTATGCCTAGGTTATTATTCTTTTAGTTCCTTCTCTTTTTAGGAACCAGTCTGCCGTTCGGGTAACAGTCTTCTCCTACCGGCTGATTTTTATTTTTTTTCTCGCAGCATAGAAGAAATGGTAGGGTGTATAGAAGATGCAGAGTGTGTCTCAAGCCTTGTTCCGGTTTGCTTTTCCTTTGCTGTGGATAGGTTATTCATACACTGGGTTTCTGCATTCATAATGTCCTTCCCCTTTTTTATTTACTTTTAAACCCCATCCCCAGCTGCTGACTTGCCAAAATGTACTTTTTATATACATTTTTTTTTTTCTTTCCACAGTTCAGCAATTCTCATTTCCTGTCTGCCTGAAAAGAGCCCATTCACTGCCCTGAGTTCCAGCACCCGGCGGCATTAGCATTTACAGCTCTGAGCTGGGAATTTGTTTTAGTAACTCCCCATTCCTTTTAATAGCCGGCTCAAGGAACGGTTTTAATATTTTTTTTTTTTAAACTTTGAGAGAAAAAAACGCATTCCTTACGGAGCACATCAAGGCCTCGGCTGATGAAAGGAAACATTAGACATAACTTTGCAAGTACTCCTTGTTAACACGGCGTTTGCATTGAAAATGACTTACTGTATGCCGGCTCATTAAATCTACGTGTTGAGGGCGGATTGAGATGTCGAATGATCTTGAATTGTCGACCTTACCGCCCTGAGCTGGAAGCCTCTCAAAGTTGTATCTTTTCCATGACCAATTTTTTTTTTCTCTTTTTCTGCGCCCATCTAGTTGTCTAATCTCATTGTTAACTTGCGTACACAATGTACGCTTTAGCTGGAGTGTCACGTGTGTGTGTGTGTGTGTCTGTCTCAACTGAATGTTACCCCTGACGGCTTCATCTTTTTGGGTTATTATACACAACTGTACATGTACCTTTGCCTGGCTAATGCGTTTGATACACAGATGTCGAGTTCAAATATGTGTATATGATATGGCCTGGCCTAGATGTAGTTGCCGTGCCCTAAGCATCGTTGCAGTTTTATTACCGTCTCAATGGTTTTATTACTGTGGGGCTCGAATACATCGAGTACACCTTGCCGCCAGGTGCTGCGACAGGCCTCTCCATCGGCCTGCTGGTGCGAGGCAGCCCATCGAAGTCAACGGGGAGTACTAGTACGCCCTATGTCTTCAAAGACCACCTGACGCAGCGACTGCATGGTACGCCCTGCGACAGGAAAGTGTTAACCAGGGCTGTTGTAATCTTACTAGAGCCATTAAGTTTACACCAGGGTTGGAATACGACTCAGGGTTTCTTACTCGTCACGGAGTTTGACATCCATCTAGTCATGTAGAAAATACTCGGTGCTCTTAATTAGGCTTGGACACATGTAGTATGTGCGTGTATTGCGATAACGTTTTATAAGACTTGCATATAATATATATGTAAATGTGTGCATAAAACCTATTATTGATGTCCCTATATATGCTGCATTAAAGTGTCGCTGTGTGAGTAGATGTTGAATGCAAACTATATAATTGTATGAGTGAACCCCCTCACTTAACCCATTTGATACAGAGAATCCTGTAATTGGAGGCTGAGTCAATTCGAGGAGCTTCACTTACAGCTGCTCCAAACTATAATTGACTTAATATGAGTAATTATCCAAATTATCTGAAGAGCCATCAGTTGGTGAAAGCATTAGCATCTGAAAATTATGACATTTCAGCTGAGCCTGGGATTTGGCCAAATGTCAACTACTTGCCAGAGCTTTCATTCTGTGTAAAGAGCTGTTTTCCATGTGGAGTTTATTTCAATATTACGGCTAGGGTCAGACGAACGCATTCTGTGCGGACTGTGCGTCCGTGCACAACAGACGTACTTTCTGACTGACAAGGTAGTGGCCACACGGTTCGTTTTTGTGACTGACTTTTTTTTGACTGATGTAGATGGGAAATAAAATGAATATGAAAAACATTTTGTCAGTCAAAAATGCAGTCTGTCTACGTTCCATCACTCGACACAAAGCTATACGGACGTGGCGCACTCCGCACGTCCGTTCTAGCGGTTTTACGTTCTTGCCTAACTTGCGTCCGTTTGCCGCGTCTGTTGTGCGTCCGCTCTTCTGTGCGCATGTACTTCGTGTGTGGGTCTCTATTGATCATAATTGTATGCTACCACGGATGTTAAAATGTGCGGCAACACGGACGTGAACACTGCGCTCGTCTGACCCGAGCCTAAAGCATCGTCTCCCCTCGGTCATTGGGACTGTTCCTTGAGCAGAGTCACCTTTTTAGACCTGATTTAAAACATGTAAAGCCTGCACTTTGGGAGGCCATTTGGGTGGGTCATCGCGTTAGGAGCGGGTTACAATGTCTTCCATGGAATTTCCATTCCCTTCTGATACACCGAAATGAAAATTTGGGCCCAAACGTGGCTTTTTTCCCTGGAAGTCTGTCCAGCATGATCCCTCTGACAGCCTGGAGAGAAGCCCTATAGTTTAGAGCTGTCTCCAGCCTCCATGTTTGTTTAATCCAATTAATGTGATCGTGCTGGCCAGAGTGACCATTGATTTTATATTTCCAAATCCATGCATTCTCATCTGCCAAGAATTAAATCCCACTGATGGTACTAGGTTTAAGGTCATGCAGTTCTATCTATGAGCTGGACATGGGTCACTCTCCAACCTGTGTCTCTGTTTAGCGTTTTACTCCAGGAGATGTAAAGAGAGGAGGGGCTGTCAAGCTCCCTTTTATGTTCACTGCTCAGCAGGAACCTCTGATGCTAGGAACCATAATGGCTGTCCCTAGCTCCTAGCTGGTCTGATAACTTTGCTGCACTTTGTCTATTCTCAGCTGTGCTGGGAATTAAACAGTTACATCTCTGAACCTCTTGGTTTTAGCATGCCCTGGAGGACAGAGATCCGTGGAGCCTACCGATGAGTCCACAAAAGGCCGCCACCAGAGGAGAACCCAGACCACAGGGTGGACTGTGGAAGTGGGGCTGCTTGTCAGGGCCCACTCAGGTTCTCCGGAGTGATGGGGAAAGCAGGTAGAGCCAGGGTCTGGAGCTAGCGGAGAGGCTGCTGCAGGAGGAGTTCCCCGAGGAAAGTGGGAAGCAGTTCCCCGTCAAAACGCCCCAGCTTGGTGGAGCAGCTCATCAATCTGGTAAATCCCCATTCAATAGCTGCCTGCCCTACCAATGTGTGGGGAACGACGGCTCTGTTGGCCTCCGAGCCCAGATTCTGGAGGGTGTTTTTGCAGTTTCTTTCTGTTCGGCTGAAAGCCTGAAGCCCCATTTTCGGTTGATATATATTTCGGTGGTTGAAATTTTGATGCATCTCTTCCTTCTGCAGCTCTTTAAATTCTTGGTGAGAGTAACATGTTTCCAGTAATCAGTAATGCAGAGCTTGACAAATTTGCTTTGGATCTAGGAGCCAGCTACAAAAGTTAGGAGCTATCTTTTGCTTCAGACTAACAAAGCTTTACTTTCAACAACTAAAGATACACCATACCAATACCGTCATGTGACGCTTTCCAATAAAGTTTATGCTGAAAGCCTGTCCAGACACCCTTTAACCCACTGCAAACACAGACCCACAACAGTCCTCCTATATAAATATATACACCAGGGCTGGATATATTTACATTAAATGTGGGAGACAGGAAAAAAAACCATTGAAGCCAACTAGATATTTAGATGCCATACAAAGACTGCTTTTAGATTGGTGTAAAATAAACTGGAAATTTCGGCCAGGAGTAAAATTCTAGGAGCCAGTGGCTACCAGGCCCCTGGATTTGTCAAGCCCTGCAGTAATGTTCCCAGATATTTTGACTTTCAAAGCCGCCTCCTACAAAACTGACAATTTTAACCCTTTCGGGCACAGTGGTTTAAACCCCAAACAACATTTTCAGGTTGAAACCACTGTAAATGTACAAATTACATTAGTACTTCATGTGGATATAGATTTGTAAAAAATATATATTCAGTGTTCACATGCCCTAAAGGGTTAAGCCACTTGCAATGGTTTGACTGCATTTTAGGGTACAGCCCCTTTCGTGCATTTATTGTCTATTTCTCTCTAGTGCACAGATAACCTCTTCTAAATCCAGATTACAGGGCTCGATGTTTAAATCCCACGAGCAGAGGATTAGTTTTTCCATTGTCTGCCAGGATAACAATTTCATGCTATAGCTTTTTTTTTTTTTTCTTCCCTTTTGCTATAATGCCCTGGTTATTAATTGGATTGTGGTGCAAATGGTTAGTCGCCCGGATCGTTCTTGTTCAGGTTGAGATTTGGATATTTAATCAGGCCTGTACCCCCCCGAAGCCCTTGACAAGACTAGTTCTAGAGAAAAGTTTTTCCTGTTAATGTGGGGATTTGTGAGAGATTCATATTTTTCTTTTTATAGAAATTACATTAACTCTACTATTCTACATGGCCAGTTTTTCTGTGTGTACATTTTTTTAAAAGTGGGTGTATATAGTAAAGATATCCTTCTTGGAAGATGCAAAACAACCCCAAAACCCTTCAAATACAGGAGTCTAGGAACAAACTGGCGATTACGGCACTAATACAAGTGCTCTGCCGGTGAATTTACAATCTAAAGGTCATAAAGGGATAGGAAATGAAAGGGAGCATGAGAAGTGTGAAGTTGAGGGACAGAGATCCTGATAAAGCAGCAAAATCTGCATAGGCTGTGAAGGTGTTTGTTTATGAAGGATTTTACCGGGAAAGATACATTGTGATTTTCTCTCGTTTTAAAGTATGTCCTGTTAATAAGGTGAATATGGAGAAATGAAGACACCTGAAGGCGGACAGCATAAAAGTAAACAGAGGGCAGTTAGTAATGGTACATTTATAAGCTATGGGTTTGTCTGACTATAACAATAGAACAACCAAGAAACTAAAGTGTACCCTATCAAACATTTTGTACATCCTGTCCCTGGCACATCACCGGCTAAAATAGATTTGTATGTTTACTCCACTTTTTCTATTCCCTTTTTAATATAAAAGTAACATGGATGTGTCTGTATTTGTCTCCTTCCCTCACATCCTCACAGGTTGCCTGCACCCAGGCATTTTTATCTGAAAGTTTCCTTTGAAAAACTGCTAAGGCCTGTGTCAGACGAACACTGTTATCACGTCCGTGTCGATGCACAGTTTAACGTCCGTCGTAGCATAGAATCATGAACAAGAGACCCACACAACACCCACACAAACTACGCACGCACAACACACGTGGCAAACGGACGCAAGTTAGAAAAGAACGTAAAACCGCTACCACGGACGTGCAGCGTGCGCCACGTCCGCGTAGCGTTTGGTGTGAGTGAGATGCAGCGCATTTATGATGTCCAGCACATTGACGCACAAAATGGCTTTTCATATCCTTTTCAAATTATTATTTTTCATATGAATTTTGTTTCCCATAATTCCCCTTTTCTTTTTCTTTCTACGTCGTCAACAAAAACAGACCATGTGGTGTCTGCAGTATCTTCGGTCAGTACGTCTGTCCGTTTGAACGCACTCTGTGTGCGTGCATGACTGCATTCGTCTGACTCCAGCCTTACATTCTAGAATTGTCTACAGGAATTATGGGAAATGTGCAGCTAGATTTCTATAATCATTTGGGTTTTTGCCTAGACCCTACTTGGTAGTCTTGGGTCGGAGGTATGAGTTTTGCAGGGGAACAGATGTCTTTGCCAGCTGCTCGACAGCAACGGCTTTCTGTAAACCTTCTTCCCAATAATTTAGCTCAAGTCCCAGCCCCCCACACTTTGCACCCCCTTCTTATGACGTACACAAGTTCTCCTTCTGCTAAACGCCCGTCTATTGCGTAGGCTCTTACTTGTGGCAGTTTGAATTTTTATTTGGAGTCTTTGGTTAGTTCTGTTACCCCCTACCAAGAAGCTGAAGCCTCAAATGCACCCCTGCCGTCACAATTTGGGGCATTTTGCTCCAGTACTGTCATTACCTTAACCCTAGCCCACGTTTACTGAAGAGCATACTGTTTGGTTTTGACAGTTTGCAAAGTTTCCACTATCTAGTAAACACTTAACCTCCCCCCCAGCATCCCTCCAATTTCATTTTTGTTGTCCAAAGTCTCGCTATGCATCCCAGATCAGTTGCGCCATTATCAGGTGTGGCAGTAGCTTCAAATTAACCCAATCCTTTTTGGAGTGGTTGGGGGGATCCTCCCAAAGCATGTGATGTCATTGCTGAATGACGGAAATTTCCATCATTTAAAAGATGTCTACTTATCTTTTGTGTTAAGAACTATGGGTAGTCCGGGGATGGATTTGTGCCCATTTGCGAATTTAGGATTCTCAATGCTGTTGTCTTACTAACGTGGCACATAAGCCGACACACTGTGCAAGGGTTTTGGATTCAACCATAGGAGTCATGAAACAGTGTAGCACAGATATGCATTTGGCGCCCTCTGCCTTTTAAAAGTGGAACTAGATAGAACTACATGGTCTTCCATAAATATGTGAAGGAATATAACTATCTGTGGCAGCAGATAATACGAACACTGCTGTTTGTTTTTTTTGTGTTTTTTTTAAGAAGTTTCATGAAAAACAACTTAAAACTGTATGTTGGAGCTGATTAATAATTCCCATGCTGGAATGCCTTCTTCCTGATTGGCTGCCTGTGTAAGATTCTGACAGCAAGTAAAAATGTCAAGATCTTGGGGCTTTCGTGAAAACTGCCCAACCAGAGGATATTTTGGGCATGCTCAGTTTGTGCTCTCATGAAATGTTCTTAGAGGATTAAATTCTATTGCATTTGATGGCACGTTCTTTTTATATTCTGATGTATCAGGCATTTTGTAATTGCTATTTTAGACGATTGATACAGTTTAACCCCATATATTCTGTGTTCTAAAACTCCTGCTTTGGAATTTTTATTCTGGATTAGAGGAAATAATGGGCTTTTTATAGATGGGGCGTCCCACGGTCTTATTTCACCAGCAGTCACTGTTCACTATTGAGGCAAATTCTCTTTTTTGCCTTTTCACGTTGGCTGTTAAATGATACCAAAGAAAAATTGTATAAATGTGTCTATCCACATTTTTCACATATTGTCTTTGCAATGTTAAACTTGTAACAGGACTTTCTAGTTTGACGCTCAGTGGTTTAAACCTTTTTTTTTTTTTTCCTTCTGCAGCATTTGCACTCCCTGATCTGACCGAGCAGTTCTCTCCTCCTGATGCTGCCCCGCCAGTGCTAATCAAGCTCTTAGAAGCCATCGAGAAAAAAGGTAAGCGTTTAAATCGTTTTGTGTTTGGCGTTTAGACTGTTCTGTCGTTTTCATCCAAACCGCCTGCGTTGCTTTTTTTGGTAGTGTGTGATGTCAGCTCTTTAACATAGAATGTATATAATATATGGCAAAACTGAGTCGTATCTTAAAAACTGCAAGTAGAGGTGGGACTTGGAGGCTAGTCTGGACAACGTAGGCTAAAACTACTGTAGAAACTCTTAGAGACGTTTTATAGTTGGTCCTCATGATGTCACAGCTCACAAATTTCAGTGGCAGCCTCACACTTTAAGGGCCAGGCATTACTTTGTATATGGGTTTAAAATTTAGGCGTGACGTGCAGAATCCTAGAACCTGTGTTCTACCGTACCATGTGGACAAAATTTTAGTGCATAAGCATTTCTCCTGTGTATTGCCTGAGCCTTTTAGTGCATAAGCATTTCTCCAGTGGATTGCCTGAGCCTTTTAGTGCATAAGCATTTCTCCTGTGGATTGCCTGAGCCTTTTAGTGCATAAGCATTTCTCCTGTGGATTGCCGGAGCCTTTTAGTGCATAAGCATTTCTCCTGTGGATTGCCGGAGCCTTTTAGTGCATTTTCAATGCTTAGTGTGGCACTCATAGACATGGCATTATGTGCTGTGCCAACCTTTTATAAAAGGGGAATTTGAAACACATAAAGTTCTGCATACACATATTCAGTCAGCCATCTCCAGTAATGTATCCTTAATGCAGGCCTGGGTTTTTTATGCATACACTGTCACTGTGGTTCCCTGAAATTTTGATACAATTATGTCAAAATAAACACTTTTTGCTTATTTTTCCTTCCTCGAGCTAAATGGCCAATCTGTGCTTGCAGTGTCCTGGTGAATGCGTGTTCAATGGCTTGACAAAAACACTGGTCTGACAAAGTCTTACATTGTGAAAGTTGTTGTTTTGCAGTGTTATTATGGTATAATGTTTGTATTGTGCTGTCGCTCACAGGTTTGGAATCGGCAACGTTGTACAGAACTCTAAGCTCCAATGGCGTCAGTGAACTAAGGCAGATCCTAGAATGTGGTAAGTGACTTTTCTAGGTTCGTGAACGCAAAAGGCAGATGCATCAAACCTATCCCGTAGCTCTTTGTACTCTGCCACTGCAAAAAAACCCTGTTAAAGACTTCTAAATCGCACACAACCTTCCTTCTGCACAAAAACAAAAAAGTTAGTGAGGAGACAATGCTGGCAGGTCTTTTTGCTTTTCTAAGTGTTTCAATCTAAAACGACCATTGTCCTAGAAAATAAAAAGTCTGGGGTGTAGTGTCCAGCTCCCAGGACTAAACGAGGTAGAGGACAGGAAGTATGAACTTCTGATGGATTTTGTTACCGTAGCAATTTAACTTGCTCAATGCACTATAATAATTGGTAATATTTACACAAAAAAGTGTATATAGAGTGATCGAAGATGCAGAATTCCTTTTTATAAGCCTATAGGCTGTTTGGTATTTCCGCCAGGTGATGGCAGTATTGTCCGTAAAATAAATACGAGCCTGAAAAAAGAATTGTGGCATCTCAGAGTACCCACCAGCCTGTAATGAAGATCTAAAATCTACAATTTATATATTCTTATTGCATGTTTTAGTCTTTATTGGGATAGTTGGGGTTTAAGGTTTTTTGTATTGGGAAATAATTTTATTTCTAAAGCTTGCCAAGCTCCTGAGGAAGTCATGGGCAAATTCAGTCTGACCTTTTAGGGTGTCACTAGTCATACCTTTCCACACCCTTTAGAAGATACAACATCCTTCTTATTTGCACCAAAATATTTACAGGCAAAACACAATCTTGTTAAAATCTTACTTTGCGATCTCTTTTGTATAACAAACTTCAGATAGTTGCAGAACTTGTATGTGTAATGTCGCTGCATGAAACGCTCTGAACAAGATGCTCTGTCAGCGTCCCTGTTGGCCAGCCTGTTTAATACAACATTCTGCTGCGCCTGAATCTGTTCTGTTTACTGATGTATATCTTTGTGTATGTTCTAACTCTTTGCCAAGTAACATTTGTGGTAGGCATCTTGTAACAATTTAAACAAAATAATTAAAAGTAAAGGCTATCCATATTCTCATTGTTTTAGAAACTCAAGAACCAATGGTTTTTTTCACATTTTTATTTATTTTTTTCTCTACCAGATCTGTCTACGGTGGATTTTGAACAGTTTGATTTACAAACTTTGTCAGATGCATTGAAGCGATATCTCTTGGATCTCCCGAACCCTGTCATTCCAGCTTTAATATACAATGAGATGCTCTCTGCTGTCAGAGGTATGCTTCACTGGTGTCACCAGCTTTCAATCTGACATGCGTTTTATTTTGCAGAAACCTCTTGTACAGTGTGTATGTGTGTACATAGACCCAACTCAACTGGGGTGCTAAATCTTGGGCTTCCGGATATTCTAGAATTAAATCTACGATGATACTCATAATTCATTACGTCAAAGGAGCCTTGTGGGAAATGTAGTTCCAAAACATCTGGATGGCCACAGTTGAGCACCTTTCAGTAGAGCTAGTGAGACCCAAATAGTTCTTTTGTAGCAGACTTTTGTATTTGTGTGGATGCCATATGCATATAGACTTTCCTCACAGCCATGCAAGGCCCCTGGTTGAGTGAGAGCCTTAGGCGACTGCCTATTTTGTCTGATTATTGAGGCTTCCTCTGCATCAAACCTTTTTTCTATTGTTTTGGAATTGCTTTTTTAAAAAAACGATAACATGTAGAGACACGGCTGGTTTTTCGCTTTAACATCTTACCCCCATTATATCAAGAAGATTGTGGACTTTTTGCGTGAATTAAAAAGTGTAATGTTTAACAATATCAAGGCCTCGCTATCTGTGCAGAAAGAGGTAATTGTTAACCTTTTTTATCAGCATTGGCAAACCAAGCTTATTTAGGTAGGACATAATGTTCCCGGGTTCAGCAGCCTGTGTTGGTTTGAGCACCTGCTAGTCACTGCAGGGCTTATCTTCTTCACAAAGTCCATACAGAGAAAGCAGGACGTCTCTTGTGTTTTTTTTTTCTTTTAACCTCTCCTAACATTGTGTCACATGCTCTTGAAACAGGATACCATACTGATAAGCTTCAAGCAGGAACAAGACATATATGTGATATATCCTAGGCAGTAGCCCGCAAGTGTAAAGTAATCACATTGCTGCAATGCTCCAGTATGCAGACTATTTGTGATTTTGCTATTCAGAAGACCAACTTGTGACTACCTGGAAGTTGCAGATTTGCCAAAGATTGGATTTCAAGGTGTCGTGTTTTTTTTTTTCTTCTTATCCTACAGAATCTTTAAACTCTGACGACTATGCACAGCTATTAAGGAAAATCATCCGCTCTGCCAACGTACCTCACCAGTATTGGCTCACACTCCAGTACCTGCTCAAACATTTCTTTCAACTTTGCCAGAGTTCCAGCAAGAACCTGCTGAGCGCCAAGCTGCTTGCTGAAATATTTAGCCCACTTCTTTTCAGGAACCAGTTATCGGGGTACGTAAAACTTCAATGATCATTTATAGCAGTGAATCTGTTCTCGGAAGCCTTGACCGATTCTTGTATCAGCACGGAGCCTGACGAACGCCCCTGCTATGGCTTGTTAACATTTATATTGACCTTGCTTGTATAAAAACAAAGAGGAAGCACTTTTTTGTTCTTTCCGTTCTCATTGGGCGTTGAACTGGCCATGATTGACTTTTTTAAAAAAAAAATTATAAATATTTACATTATTATCATTTATATAGCGCCAACAGTTTCCACAGTGCTTTAAAATAACCAAAGGGAACGAGTTAAATCAGACATAGGATGGAAACGAGGTGTAGAGGGCCCTGCTCATAGGAGTTTACAGTCTAGAACATGTAGTAACTTAATATTTTTGTGTTTACAGTTGTATATCTTAAATGCAAGAGTTTAAAATTGGATTTAGATTTCCATTTTTATTTCTAGTCTCACACTGCACCTTTTTTTTCCCCTTCTAGTTCTGACAGTTCGGAGTTCAGCACACAGATTCTGGAAGTCCTAATTGCGAGTGAATGGAATGAGAAGCAAGCTGCACCAGGTAACTCTTCCCTCTTACTACTTTTTACAGTGCTTTTTGCCCTGAGGGTCCTTGCCGAGTCACCATGTACTTGTAGTTCTTAGAAAACCTTATTGCCGAAGGGTCTGTTCTAAAGACAGAAACCTCAGCAGCAGTGTAGGTCTGCCTGTTTTAAACACGCCATGGGAACTATTTTAAGCTGTCGCTGTTGGCCAGTATATGCACAGAATTGCTTTGCTACTTGTGGATGTTGGCGCCGCTGACTTCATTGCCAACGGCAATAAAAACATCTGTTGCCAGCCGTGTTCATGTCTTTTGGGGCCCGGTGGTACATGTCTGTGCAAACCGGTTGTAGAGGCTCCAGCGTTTGGAGCCTTCTCGCTTGCTGTATAGTTTATATATTTTGTGTAGGTGTATACCAGGGCTTGACAGAGGGGATCAAGCCATAAAAAAGGTTTGAAGACTTTAAAATTATAATCCCACCTGGACAGTTGACGAATACGCTTTTTATATTTTTTTATTTTTGGCTGAGAGCATGCATACTTAGTCCTGTCTATGCCGCCAGCAATTGCGGATTAAGTTGAATATGAAGCCTTTGCACGGGAGGAATGCAGCCAGGTTCTTTCAGTAATTCCACTGGTGCAGTTCAGACATTCGGCGATGTATTGGAGCAAACCTGCCTCCCCCACTCAAACGAAAGTCTGCAAAAGTGCTTCTCTGTACTGTGCTATTGACTTCCTCTTGTGCCTTTTTGTGACCAAAGGAAATGTCAGTAGTGGCACAGCTCTGACAATAAGGGGAGGCAAGGCGGCGTAGTGTGCCAAGGCCAGTCTCTGCTCTGCCGCTGGATTGCTGTGACCCAGGTATGTCTGTGTGCCGGCGGTCTGAGGCTGAGCTCCTGATGACTTACATTGCTTTCCAAATTATGAGCAATCCTTAAAATCTGTAAAGGGTTCTTTTGCTATTTCAGATATAGAAAATGGGTTCTAAAATTGCTGCTAATCCTTCTTTAACTTCCCTGGTGGTTTTCCCGAGTGTGGCTCAGGGTTGAATTTCACTGCTCAAAACGGTAACCCCGTGCCACACTCGAGCTGAATACATACCTGTACTTGCGCTCCCTCGCTGACCTCCGCGATCGCATTCTCCTCCGATCGCAGCGTCCTGGTTTTCTTCTTGCAAGAAGGGAAGCAGGACGCCACGATCCACCAGAGGTGACTGCGGGAGGACAGCGAGGGAGCGCAGGGACAGGCATGTATCTAGCCAGAGTGTGGCTCTGGGGTAGCGCTTTCAGCAGTAAAATTTAACCCCGAGCCACGTTCTAATACCACCATGGGGCCGAATAAATGGTACCAATTCTAACATATAAAATGTCCGAATTGGACACTCAGGGAGGTTAAAATTAATAGTATTTCAGGGCCTGCTGCTGCTGCCGCTGCTTGGTCCGTGTTCTATTGACCTGGTTAATCAAATACTTCACCACTTTCTACTGTATCATTTTGCAGCATTTATTTTTAGATTGTAGACCCTCCCCCCCCCCCTGCCTTCTTTGTTTTACATACATTCAATCAGCCTTAATCAGATTAAAACGTGAGCGCACGGTGCCCGCAGTGACAACCAGCCATGTGCCATTATGTCGAAGTATATTTCCAGTGGGTGCCCGGTACCATTAAAAATGCCCAGCCATTCTCAGTCCTGCGAGAGGTTTCCTTGTGGATTTGGAGGAAATGCATTTATTTTACCAGGAAGGATACATTAAAATTTTTCTGGCTTTAAAGTATATCCTGGGTTCAATAATCTTGTATTTCTGCGCCCTACTGTAAAAATTCAAAGTAATAATGAAGACGAGGGAATTGAGGGAGAATCCTACTCTGACATGTTTGGGAAAGTCCAAAGGAACGTGCTGAACAAGTCCCAGGCGTGGATTACCTGGCATGTTTTCTTCTGGGGTGTGTCTATTGATATTTATGTTGGTTGCTGTCTGAAAACACGTGGCATACAGAATGCCTTTCTCCAATTTAACAATTAGCCACATCCAGTGGGTTTTTAACTCCGTATCGGCAGCATCTCTCATTAAGCCGTAAAGAACGTACGGCCTGTACATATCTTTTAATTGCTGTAGATAAAGAGCGGAGGTCACTGTAAGTACAAGGTATGTTCTTGTGACATCAGACGGCGTGGTGGTGTTAGCTGCTATTCAGCCCTATCCGCAGTTACACAATGTGTTTTATTGTAGCGTTCTGAATAATGCAAGTGCACTAGATGTTACAGGCCTGGTTTACACGGCACGCGCAACATTTGTCATTTGAGGAAAAATATGGTTTAAGTTTGGAAAATTCTGATAACGGCAGGAATTTTATTTTAGTTTCTGTTATAAATTTTGCATTTGATGGAAAAGCTGCTTCCTTGGCTGTATTCAGCCACTGGAACTGCATAAATACCTTGTAAATCAGCCACTAGAGGGCGATCTTTACCAAGCGCCTCCTAATTTGCATTTAATTCACTGTATTCAACGTTGCTTAAATTTTTTTTTTCCCTTCAGTGGCTTAATGGTGGAACATAAAGGTCTTTATGTGTAAATACCAGTCGTGCAACAATTACCGTAATAAACTTCCTGTTGGGGCAATGTGTTGTATCTATCTTAGACTTTATTTGTTGGTAACAAGGGGTGATACAGCTACATATAACAAACATTTATATTAAAGAACAGTAGGTCATCCACCTCTGAAACCTGTTTTCAAATTATCTGGGAAAATTACCTCCTGTAGAGGGATAAAACGAAATGATACCAAAAGAAAGGGGGGGAACAAAAACCACGACAAACACTCAATCGCTACAAACACAACGCCACGTTTGGAGAGACAGTGGGGGTATCTAAACCAAAAATCGGATAATAGGACCCTAACATGAGTCTTTCACCCAAGTCAAAACGACCCATTGTAATCTATTTGGGGTAAATAAGTGAAAATTGGCTTTTTATTTTTATCAATGTTGTGCTATGGCTTATTTTCATTGTTTATCAACCCCGAAGCCTGGAGACTTGTTAAACGTTTGTAATACGAAGGTACTCTCTCTGGACATTTTGGACAGATCTAGTGCTGTTCAGTTAATATGTTGTTAGCTTCTGGGAAGTGCACAGTAATATGGCTGTGCCACCCCCAGAAAACAAATATATAGCCGGCAAAACATGGGAAAGCGCTTAAGGTCTTTTGATAATTGATTAATTACTGGTTTCAACCACAAAGTGTGTATATAATTATATATATTAATATTATTGGGGGGGGGGGGTTCGATCTAAGCGTACATCCCACACTCAATTTCTTTTTAGTTTCCTTTTTGGTGCCGTCTCCAGGAGCAGATAACAGTTGCAAGACACTTGTATGAGAAGATAAAAAAATGACAATTAACCAAACTCAGCTGGAATAGGATAGAACACACAAACAAATACACGCACACACCCCCCCCCCCCATTCCAGCTGAGTTTGGTTAATTGCCATTTTATTTTTGTCTTCTCATGCAATAGGAGGTTTAGTCTTTTTTCCTGCATCAGGTATCCTTCCCTCTTTTTTTTTGTTTTGCTTTATGGTATCCTCTCAGCAGACTTTTAAGCTTGGGCCGCGAGCGCCGATTGCTTGGGTTGTCATTGTCCGCCCAACACTCTGATGCATCTGAAAAAAAAACAAAAAACTAGAGGTGGTCGTATGAGTTTATGCCAACTACCTGTGACTTTTTGGATTTTAGCATGGGGGGGGCTATTATCTGCTCCTGAAGCCATTGAATCACACATTTATGGGCAGCCCATGTGTAATCTGTGTAAATTCTCTATTGTTTACCCAAAGAAGCTCCTACAATTCTTAATTGTACGCAGGTGAACGTGCTAAACCGTTTTGGTGGGTACTGGATTTGTCCTGCATGTAACTTGGCACGGTGCATCTGCAGCACTTCACAGAAGCTGCTCGCTGGCATTCTCTCCTGCCACATTACCTGGGTGATCACGGCGCGCTGTCCTCCCCGGTCTGTTTGTGTTTCATCTTTTTCGAAGATGTTCTGTGGCTGCATTTCAAGTTAAACTAAGAACGTTGACCACTTCATCAGGCGCATCTCTGGCAGCTTCTCTTGGCAATTTCCATGTGCTCATTTAGCATGTTGGCATTGAAAGAAAAAAGTTTTATTGTACTTTAAAAATACTTGATTAAAGCCGTGTGCAGTAATTGTTCACATACAGCGATGCATCCTGCTGTCACTCAGCTGAAACCCCATGCAGACACACAGCCCAGTGACTGGCAGCATTCCTCACCCAGGCTGGGATTAGCACCGAGTCCTGCCAGAAACCACAGCTGTCTGTAACCTATCAATTCTTCAAAGCTCTGTCTACATGCAGCTCCCTATGTGAACGAAGTATAAGTATTGCACTGCTTTAATAATCTAAACACCTGCATCTGCTGCTCCTTTTTATAATAGGCTATTCACTGCTTATTACATAATAACCATTTAAATGAGCGTTTGTGATCACATCTATCCTTTAGTACTTTAAGCCCTGGCTCATCCTACAAATCTCTCTTCTGTATAATGTATCATTGCATATTAAGATCTGTTACATGGTTGCCAACAGCACCGGCAAAAAGTGTTTGCTTTTTATTAAATAATTTAATCTATCAATTTGTGTGCTAGAAAGTTTTTCAGAGCCCATGGTGTTCGATAGTCAGGGAGAGTTGTGCCCGGTGCTGTTGGCCTTGTGGAGCCCGGTGCTGTTGGCCTTGTGGAGCCCGGTGCTGTTGGCCTTGTGGAGCCCCGGTGCTGTTGGCCTTGTGGAGCCCCGGTGCTGTTGGCCTTGTGGAGCCCCGGTGCTGTTGGCCTTGTGGAGCCCCGGTGCTGTTGGCCTTGTGGAGCCCCGGTGCTGTTGGCCTTGTGGAGCCCCGGTGCTGTTGGCCTTGTGGAGCCCCGGTGCTGTTGGCCTTGTGGAGCCCCGGTGCTGTTGGCCTTGTGGAGCCCCGGTGCTGTTGGCCTTGTGGAGCCCCGGTGCTGTTGGCCTTGTGGAGCCCCGGTGCTGTTGGCCTTGTGGAGCCCCGGTGCTGTTGCCTTGTGGAGCCCCGGTGCTGTTGGCCTTGTGGAGCCCCGGTGCTGTTGGCCTTGTGGAGCCCCGGTGCTGTTGGCCTTGTGGAGCCCCGGTGCTGTTGGCCTTGTGGAGCC
Source organism: Leptobrachium leishanense (assembly GCA_009667805.1). NCBI lineage: Eukaryota > Metazoa > Chordata > Amphibia > Anura > Megophryidae > Leptobrachium > Leptobrachium leishanense. Next base: position 70,180,185 of record CM019063.1, read on the forward strand.
CCGGTGCTGTTGGCCTTGTGGAGCCCCGGTGCTGTGGCCTTGTGGAGCCCGGTGCTGTTGGCCTTGTGGAGCCCCGGTGCTGTTGGCCTTGTGGAGCCCCGGTGCTGTTGGCCTTGTGGAGCCCGGTGCTGTTGGCCTTGTGGAGCCCGGTGCTGTTGGCCTTGTGGAGCCCCGGTGCTGTTGGCCTTGTGGAGCCCCGGTGCTGTTGGCCTTGTGGAGCCCCGGTGCTGTTGGCCTTGTGGAGCCCCGGTGCTGTTGGCCTTGTGGAGCCCCGGTGCTGTTGGCCTTGTGGAGCCCGGTGCTGTTGGCCTGTGGAGCCCCGGTGCTGTTGCCTTGTGGAGCCCCGGTGCTGTTGGCCTTGTGGAGCCCCGGTGCTGTTGGCCTTGTGGAGCCCCGGTGCTGTTGGCCTTGTGGAGCCCGGTGCTGTTGGCCTTGTGGAGCCCCGTGCTGTTGGCCTTGTGGAGCCCCGGTGCTGTTGGCCTTGTGGAGCCCCGGTGCTGTTGGCCTTGTGAGCCCCGGTGCTGTTGGCCTTGTGGAGCCCCGGTGCTGTTGGCCTTGTGGAGCCCGGTGCTGTTGCCTTGTGGAGCCCCGGTGCTGTTGGCCTTGTGGAGCCCCGGTGCTGTTGGCCTTGTGGAGCCCCGGTGCTGTTGGCCTTGTGGAGCCCCGGTGCTGTTGGCCTTGTGGAGCCCAGGTGCTGTTGGCCTTGTGGAGCCCCGGTGCTGTTGGCCTTGTGGTCTTGTCTCCTTATGCTATCGCTCTACTCACTGACAGAAATGGCAAGTAAATTAATACAGCCCTCGCTGCCAGGGAGCCATGATCCGGTTACTCTTGGCTTGGGACAATACGGAGGGAAAGTTTGGCTCCCTGTTCACCCCTGGCTGTCAGAGGTGAGGCAGCGGGGGCATATGTATGCAGACAGCTCTGTCAGCTTTTGTATAGCTGCAGCTTTGCTTCTATTTTTTGCCACCCGACTCGAACCACTTCCTGACTTTGGCTGCTCTTGGTTTTGCTTTGCAGTTTCTTTCTTTGTTTTAGGACAGGGAGTCCAGTAGCCCGTTCCAGAGGCTATTTAAAGTCCCCCGCACACAATGGCCTGCTCAGTTACAGCGCTAAAAGCAGAGATTCTCTCTCCCCCTCCCCCCCTTCCTGCATTAGCCACTTGTTAGCCGATGACAGCCTACACGTTGATTGACAGCCCCTCGTACCCCCCTCCTCCTCACCTGAAATCCCTGGCTCAGCAAATATTTGAATCTGGTAGAGTTAATGGTGAAACTGAGATCTTTATCTCTGGGAGACGTGCGAGCTCACAGCCTTCCCTCTCCTCGCTGCTGGACCTCCCCCTCGGCTGAGTACAGCACTGACATCGCCTTCACTTTGTAATCATTAACGTGAAATGAAGCACTAGATTCCGCTGCATTACCTCTGCGGGCTTAATCACCGCACAAAGTAGCAGCTCGGCTGTCCGTCTGCTCGCACCGGAGACTTTCACCAGTGGGACTCTGCTCTCTGTTTTTTTTTTTTTTTTTTTTTACATTGTCCCTTTTTGTTTTGTTCTGGTTTTATTCTTTTTTTCATTCATGCACATCGCACTTTCTGTGGGAGATATAGGGGATATTTCCTTCCTTCTCTCAAGGACATTTCAGGATTTACCGGTATTATTAACCCAGAACAGAGCAATGCTTGATATCCAGGGTAAGTATTTTTTATTCTTTTGTGCGTTCTATTCCTTGAAGTCTTTTACCGTCTTGTGTTTGTGTGCATTGTAATATTCTATTTAAGAGCATCTCTGGGAAGCTGCCACCCTACCTGAATAGACTGCTTCCCCCAGCAGCTCCCTCATCCTATAACCTCCGATCCAGGACCAGCACCTTACTTGCAATACCACAATACAAAAAGACAGTGGCTCGATCCTCATTTTCCTACAGAGCACCGCAATTATGGAATAACCTCCCAGACACCATCAAATCTTCCCCCAGTCTTAAATCACTCAAAAGCTCCTTACTAACATACCTCAATACAGAATGCACCTGTAAACATGTAACCTAGTGACTATATTTCCTACATATTTTTCTGTTAATCTGTATATTTGTGTTGTTGTTTTTTTAATATCTTGCATTGTATTACTTTGTATTTCTGTAACACTTCAATGTTCTTGAACCCAGGACATACTTGAAAACGAGAGAAATCTCAATGTATCCTTCCTGGTAAAATCCTTTATAAATAAATATGATCCCTTGTGTAGCAGTGTTGCCATTCACACACCGAGCTTCTTCCAAGGCAATGTCTTACACTTCCTGAAAGCCCTGTGGCAGGGAGGAGGTTAAATTAAGCAGCTCCACTCTCACTTTTTTTTTTTCTTTGTCCCTGGAGGTTGAAAAGACTATGGAAATTTACCTGTCAGAGCCCTGTCCTGCACTGATTAGCCCCAGACATTCACAGCAAGCTAGACTGGTTTGGGCTGAGCCTTCACCTGAGCATGCAAGCGTGACAATTTGTCGTGCGGTGCACGATTAACACCTTCGTGGCACAGTCAGGCAGACGCACAGGAGTAGGTTGTGTGAGTGCGGATGTAGAATGATATATATATATATATATATATCAGAGGACATTTACACATCCCAGCAATTCAGAGAGCCGCTTACAGAGCTCGTATGTATTTTCACATCTCCCTTACAGAGCACTGCACTTCAATATAGTATTAAAGATTTTAAAAGCACCCGGTTTGAGGAAAAATGGTGAGGATTCAGTTATAAAAAATATACGTTTCGTACGCTTGACCTTAACTGTAATACATTGTGTGTGTGTGTGTATATATATATATATATATATATCTATATCCTGGGGGGTTAATTTGTTAGCGTGTAAAAATGACTTCACGTTTAATATCCACGCCGCCTGGCATTTCAGACTTTAATGTCTGGGCCCGCTCCACTATTGTTCTTATGTTGTGTTTTTTTTTCGGCTTGTGCTGTTGCCAGCTCTGCCCTCAATCTGCCCATTGTGCTCCCTCATGGAATATGCTAGCGCCTGTATAAATCACCAGTAATTATTAGACGGGAAACCTGTTTCTGTGCCTCTACATTTTGGGAATGATGTGATATGAGGTCCCTTTAACAGATGGGGGTGGGGGGCGGGCTCACATGGGATTTCCTAATGTACCATTCAGAGGATGGCTTATAGTGATTCCAGGAATATCTATTCTCATGTTTTACGGCCATTTTCCTGTGTCTAGTGTAACACAGAGCCAGTATGTCTGAGATTTATTTATAAAGTGTTTTACCAGGAAGGATACATTGAGATTTCTCTCGTTTTCATGTATGTCCTGGGATTGGATTGAGTCCCCTGTCAGATACGATCAGTCTGTTGCTGCATATACCCTTAAGTACGGATGCTGTTACATGTGTCTGTATACACCGTGACATCAAGCAGCTCTGTACGGTTTGGGAACGGTGTTTGCAGCTTTTTGTTTCTGCTCTCCTTGCTTTCCTGGCCCTGCAGTTCCTTGGTTGTGCTCATTCATCGTCCTTCAGAGGCTCAGTCTTGACTTTGGATTCAGTAAACCTGCAGCACGGGAAGGCAGGAAGGAGGATACGTGTCTACGTGCTGCTGCAGCATATGGGCTGCTGTCACTCCGCCAGCCGTCGTGGAATGTACCATTCTGCCTGCTCATAAAAAAGTGATCACAAAGCAGCCCTCGTCACGTTATTCCCCCGTGCGGCCGCCCCAGCGATAAAGCCTTCTTTTTATTACCAACTTTTTTTTTTTTTTTTTATGACTATTGTTTCAAGTGCAAATGTGAAGAGTGAAAGGGTGACGAGAAAGCGGCAGCGAGCCAGGAGTGGTTCGTAGATGGTACACTCAATTGGACGGCTGGGGATGATGTAATGTGTTACAGTGCTGCCCCTTACAGGCTCTAAATGAATCTCAAGGCACCGTTTCAAAAGGAAGTCGAGCTCCTTCTTAAAGCTGCGCTGCTCTCCTTCCTACAGTATAATGTTCGACACTCTGCGGGCCGTGGACGAACCGGGCAGAGAATATGCCAAAACTGAGATACCCCAAGGGCTAGATCTTATGTTTTATATAGAAATGGATGCACCAGGTAAATGCTTAGCCTTTGCATTATTGTTGCATGCGTTTGTCTCTCCCCTATCCTTAGACTGTGTGTTTTTTAATTCACACACACATTCTGTGCTGGTTACTTGAAGACCACTGCCTGCCAACACTTTTCCTTTTTTTTTTTTTTCTCCTTTTGTCTCTCCCTTTCCCACTCACGCAAGGTTAGTTAAACCCAAAGGCAATGGTTGCATGCTTTGAGTATTTCCAGGACTGGTGCTGTTTTGTTGCAAAAGAGACCTGTCATTGTTGTGTGCCCCCCCCCCCCATGCTTTGGGGTCTTGTTTATTTTCTGTTTTTTTTTATTTATTTTTGTCTCCCAAACTCGTCTGCAAAATGGAACATCAACACGACCAGTTTCTGAAATCTAATCTATTGCAATTCTTATTTGTAAGGTAAAAGGCACGGGACGTTGCCTGTATAGACTGTAGTGTTTGTAGTGGTTGATGGGTCTGTGATTGTCTTTGTTTCGAGGCTGTACAGGGAGAATCTGCTGGTTGGTTCGGCTGGTGTGATGTTGAGCCAGATTAAAAAGCTTCTTTTTATTTTATTGCTGGAAGATTAATTCGAGACATATCTGGGTCACAGATCGCTGCTTTTAGCCGTTTTGGCATTGTGGAATTATTGATGTCAGAGCTCATTAAAATGTGCTGCTTTGTCATGAAGTTCTGTTCGATGCAGTGTTTCTCGCTCACTGTGCCGGTCACTGGCGTTTGCAAAAGAAGGCAGTGGATTAATTTAATTCTTTTTCGATTCTGAATTTATCTGAAAAATTCAGAGTAGGCAGCGATGCGGTGTTTTCGATGTCCCTTGCGTATGAAATGCCAACCGTTCTGGAACCTCGACAGCATCAATGACGGTATATTTCTTTTTCCTCCCCCTTTTTTTCAGCACTGCCACCAAAGCCTCCAAAATCAACTGCTGTAACAAACAACGGTACGAATCACAACATGTCTCTGCAAGATGCTGAATGGTACTGGGGCGATATCTCAAGGTAAGACATGGCTCACGGTGCAGGAATAAACTATTTTGGTGCATTGTAACTGCAGATCCCCCTGAGTAGTGTCTACTTGTGTCCGGCATACAGAGGAAGGCCTATATTCACAACCTGTATGAGTCTTAAAGCTGATTTTATGTCCAAGGATCTGTCATTTTTCATGTATATACATGTGTGTGTGACATCGCTCGTCCCCACACTGAGAAGCAAACCACTTCCCCTATGCCATGATTTTGTGACATGGAGCCAGATAATTCCTTCTCTAAAATGACACCTGCTTTAGGTCATTAGTTGAGGGGAGGCAAAAGCTAGAAGCAAAGCACTTTTTTAAACGTAGCACATAGATGTATGTAATATATATTTCTGATTTCTCTTCTACAGGGAGGAGGTGAACGAGAAACTTCGTGATACCACTGACGGTACCTTTTTGGTACGAGATGCATCTACAAAGATGCACGGTGACTATACTCTTACACTAAGGTAAGCACCTGGCTGAAATGACCGTGCTCAAAACAATACCTATTGAAGTGGCCATAATTTCACTTGTGTCTGACTTGCATTTTTTTTCTTCCCATTTATTCAGGAAAGGGGGAAATAACAAATTAATAAAAATATTTCACCGGGATGGCAGATATGGCTTTTCCGATCCGTTGACCTTCAACTCTGTGGTTGATCTGATCACCCATTACCGCAATGAGTCGCTGGCCCAATACAATCCGAAATTGGATGTGAGACTCCTGTATCCAGTGTCCAGGTTCCTACAGGTAACTGATCTAATAAAATGCTGCCGGACCTGTGTGTGAACAATCCCTTTTCATGTTTATTATAGTCATTTTCAAGTCAAAGGACTTTCTAGCACTCTATAGTGCCGGTTGTTTCTGTTCTTTTTGTCTTGTCTCTCAAACCTCATAATCAGCGGGCTGTCTTTTCTAGATCTAGGGCTCTATTGAACATTGGGGGGGGATCCCAAAATTTAACCAGTGTCATTTTTATTTCCTTTTATTTTGGTTGCAGTTTCGTTGGCATAATTATAAGCCAGACTCTGCTAATCGTAATATCTAGGCTGTTGTAAATGATACTTCTGTGTGTTTTCAAATGTACAGTATCTGATTACCTTTCTATTTAACCCTTTGAAGGATCAAGTAGTCCAAGAAGACAGTATCGAAGCTGTTGGGAAGAAATTGCGAGAATACAACTTGCAGTTCGTGGAGAAGAATCTGGAATATGATAGATTGTATGAGGATTACACCAGAACATCTCAGGTATGGCTGACATTAACCCCTTAATATATTGCAATTGTTTATAAAGCACCAACCTATGCCACAGCGTTGTACAATGGGCAGGATAAACAAACCTGACTTTTTCAGAGATTCTGTGGCATGAAATGGGCTTCCATCTCAAGTTGAGCTTACAATCGTAGATATATGTGCATGCACATTATGCTTTGTATTACTTTGACGCCATCACCCCTTCTAGTTGGTATACGCACTCTGACTGGCATACTCTGTGCCCCATTATCATTCGCAAAATAAGGTTTACAATAAGGTTCTTCATTTAGTTGACAATGGTCTCTATTCTACATTATGCTGTTTAACTGGTACTGGCAATCTTTTAGATGAAAATCTATATTTTGGTCTAGTACCATGCTTTGGGAGTTAATATCGTCTGCTCTTTATTTCACTTTGCAGGATATCCAAATGAAAAGAACTGCAATTGAAGCATTCAAAGAAACCATCACAATATTTGAAGAGCAGTGCCAAACTCAGGAAAAATGCAGCAAGGAATACATAGAAAAGTTTAGACGTGAAGGAAACGACAAAGAAATACAGAGGTATGGATTTTCCTTTGGTTCATCTCCATCACATTTTATCCTGTGGCCATCCGGTTTAGTTGTCAGCCGATTTTTAATTGGTTCCATCATATTGGTAGGAATATTTACGAATAGATAACACACACACACACACACACACACACACACACACACACACACTTCTGTCTGTTTGTATATTCTAGAGATGCACTGAAATTTCAGCCGCCGAAACTTACAGGCAGAAAATAAAACTGCCAAAAAATGTGGCATGTATTGATGGCTGGAGCCTCCAGGTGGTGCTGTGGCAGTACCAGAGCTGCACTGCATCTGCACTGGAAAAAGATTGAGCTCCTTGATTGTTTTTTTGTTTTGGTTTTTGCATGTCAGGGCAGGCAACTGGAGATTAAATTTGGAGCAAACAATTTTTTATGGTTTTTTTTGTTTGTTTTTTCTTCCCCTGTGGAAACGCCTCCATACAGGGAAAGGCCTGTCTGTCAGGTTTGTGCCCTCACCCTCCATCCAGAGATAAAAGTGCACTCTGTGCTGCCTGGGTGAGAGGGGCTGAGTGCTAAAACCACAGACCCATTTAACCATTTCACCTCCAGTTACTACAGAGGCACGGGGGAAAGACAGAAAAAGGGGCAAGAAAGATTGAGAGGCAAGAGACTCTGCAGCAATAATACAATTGCAGAAAGTTAATTTGCTTCTATATATAGAGGTGTCTGTTTAGGTTTATACACACAATTTAATGAAATGCAGAATGTATATTACATGGACTTTATTAATCAATCGGTCTAATATTTTTTTTAAATTCCTTTATTGGCTTGTTTTTTCAATGTCTAAGTCCAATATTAACGAAAGTCTAAAAAAAAACTATTTTAAAATAACATGGCAGGGAGTCATTTTTATTTTTTTTATTTTTGACAAAGGGTATCATGAATTTTCGGTGTTTGTTTCGGTCCAGAAATTTCATTTTGGTGCATCACTAATATATGCAGTACTTCAAGGATGCTTAATATGAAATAACACGGCATGCAAAGAAAATGTATTTTTTAATTTGCTACTTTTGCTCGTTCAGGCTTTATCACAATCATGAAAAACTGAAATCAAGAGTAAATGAAATCTTTGAAAGCAAACGCAGGCTGGAAGAAGATCTGAAGATACAAGCAGCAGAATACAGAGAGATTGACAAACGTATGAACAGTATCAAGCCGGATCTGATTCAGTTGAGAAAAACGAGAGACCAGTACTTAATGTGAGTATCCTTACATCATTGGCATTTTTATTCTCCTTTTTGGGCCTAGAGTACGTCTCAAGATCACTAATGCGTACATTCTTATTTTTCACAGGTGGCTGACACAAAAAGGGGTCAGGCAGAAGAAAATAAACGAGTGGCTGGCCAGTGAAAACCCAGAGGAGTAAGTATGCTACTCCAGTCACCTTGTGAGGCATATACTTCTAGCCAAAGACAACCAGAGTTGAATTTGACATCTTTTATGGGGGGGGGGGGGGATTCTCTGGATCAGATCTTCTCTTCTGTTTGGGAACACTTTAATCTTTTTCTTTAGTGGGAATCCCTGGTGGGAAATCTTTAAGTGAAAGTTATGGCGTAAGAAAATGTTTACATAACACTCCTACAACCGATGACCCCTATGCTGATCAGAAACCTGTGGGACCTGGAACTCTAAATTCTTTGAGCTGTCTTAATGGTCTGAGTGTTCGCCCCATGTTTTTACTCTTAGAATTTGACATGGCTGTCTTATGCACTAGGAGCATAAAACAATGCTTTACACAAGTGGTTCCCAACTGCGGTCCTTAAGTCCCCCCAACAGGCCAGGTTTGCCAGATATCTGAAGCACAGCAAAGGTGATATGATTTACTGCTCAGTGATCGCAGGATTCAGTCTGCAGTTTACAAGGCAATCCTTAAAACCTGGCCTGTTAGGGTGTAGTTGAGGGCCGCGGTTGGGAACCAATGCTGTAAACTATTGGGGTTACAGATCTACCTTGTTAAATGGTCATACTGCAGAAAAATAACACTCGCCACGACCTCAGCAATGTAAGGGAGGTTTGCAAGTTGCATTTCGGTCCCTTGGTTCTTATACCGGGCTTTCTTTTTTTTCCTGCAATTTAGTCAGTATTCCACGGTGGAAGATGAGGAGTTGCCACACCATGAAGAGAAGACTTGGAATGTGGGGAATATAAACAGAATTCAAGCTGAAAATCTTCTGCGTGGAAAGCGAGATGGAACATTCCTGGTGCGCGAGAGCAGCAAACAAGGGTGCTACGCGTGCTCTGTGGTGTACGTATAATTTTAATCCTTGCCGTTCATTTGATACCTGATCTAAAAATAGAGAAATTGCATTGATCGTGGCTGAAGTGTATTAAAAATTCTATTGTCCTTTCTTATTCTAGGGCGGATGGAGAGGTCAAGCACTGTGTCATAAACAAAACCCTGACGGGATATGGGTTTGCAGAACCATACAATTTGTACAGCTCTCTGAAAGAACTGGTGCTACATTACCAACACACGTCACTTGTACAGCACAATGACTCTCTCAACGTCACGCTAGCATACCCAGTATATGCTCAGCAGAGGCGATGAACACCTGACAGACTGTGGAGTTTATTCCTACATTGACAACCTTGAGGCCTGTTTCGGCAAACAAAAAACCGTCTCGAGCTCACTCGTCGGCCTCCCTCAAAAGATTGAGCTGCAGTATCAAAGCTGTCTTCAGATGGTATAAGAGCTTTATTTCGCCATGGATGCAGGAGATGAGTGTTAAGCTGTGAATGTATGTTTCTAAGCTATCATGCTTGCTTTCTAAGAACAAAGAAGCACAGCAACCCAGAAAGATATGCTAATCTAAAGCCTATCTCCAGGCCTACCGGTACCCAGAGGCCTTTACCATGGTGCTTGTTTACGTTCTATTTGAAGCTTTACCAGCTTGAATGTTGGTCACCGCAGATCCAAGAAGCCAAGGTGTACTATTCGTTCAGGGAGGGGGGAAACGTTCAATCCCCACACTTCACCTCCACCCCTTGCGCCTTTTTTCCGAAGGACTCCTGGTATACCGAAAAAGCGGATCTACTCACACAGCATTTGTGGATTTGTTTCTTTTTCTTGTTTTTTTCTTTCCCGAAAAACTAAATATGTAGCAGAATGGCACTTTTCAACGTTTCTGAAAGAAATGTATAAAAAAAAAAAGAAAACAAGAACTGCATTATTCCATTCGGTCACAGAGCGTGTAATCCATGAAGTGCCAGGAAGTGTTTTTTGTTTAAAAGACTAATGCAAAAGCGAGTTTAAACCTATTTAATGTGGAAGATGGATTTAAAATGGCGCATATATATCTATAAATAGATATATAAATATATAAATATATATAATATAATGTACATAGCATTGGGTGACAAGCTCTCAAAATGAAACTTAATACCATACTGTCTTTTTTTATTTTGCTGACTGCGAAATCCTTAATGCTATGCAACATCAATTTTTCCGTAAACTGTATTTTTTTTTATGTACCAATAATGTACTTTTTTTTTTTCCTTTTTCACAAGAAAAAAGATGTTACTTGTTTTATTATGCTAGGTTTTTTTTTTCCCCTGTGTGTTTTATGTGCAGTATGTCTGTCGGGATCTACTGCTGGGGAGAGATGGAGAGAAACCGTGAAATTTACATGTGTTATTTTTACCATGGACTTTGTATAGTGTACTTGGCTCTAAGCCCAAGATAAAAGAGAAATCCAATACAATTTATTTGATTTAACGTGTTGTTGGGCAGTGCCTAATGAGCTTGAAAGCTGCTTTTATTAATAAAAAATAAACCTTTAAAGTATAGAACTATAAAACAAAAACATCAGTTTGACAGTGTTGTATGAATTTCCTATAACGGTACTGGATAATGTGCTTTTTAAGTTTTGGGTTGGTGGTTTTGTTTTGAAGTCCTGGTTAAGGCTGCACAGATGTGAGAGTAATCAATGTTTTTTGTTTAAATTTGGTTGACTTGTTTGAGGACCTTCGGGACCATAACTAGTCAGATCCTCCTTGTTGTTGTGACCGCCCTCAACCGTCTTTTTAGTCCTGAGCGGGTTTCATTAGCCTGAATGCGAGTGCAACCTCTGCAGCAAGGCCTACTGTGCATGCATGCAGCGGGCTGCACGAGAACGTGGCGCTAATCCACAGTAGGCGTCACTGGAAAGCATTTGCATGTGCCAAATGGGTTTCCGCGCATCGAATCCTTCATAGGGGGTCTGTGTGACATGCACGCGTTATATAGGAAGCATTGCCGGTGCAAGAAATAATCCAGGATTGCAGCCTTGCCCTCTGTCCTTCAAACCTGGGACTAGGCTGAAGATGTGCATAAAATAGATGTACTGTGCTAAAGGTGACCGTTACAATCTTCCCCACCACGGTTTATTTTGTTTGTTGCATGCAAGCTCTACAACAACTTGTATACTTTCATTTATCTCCAACGTCGACATTAAATCTTTCTAAGAAGCATGACTTTTTTTTGTGCAAAGATGGCATAACCTATTGACTTGCGGGACAATGTGATCGAAGAGGGAAAAAGGGGGGTTAACCTGTGATGAAATGGTACGCCAAAGAGTCACTTGGTTATTTTCATTGGTTTAGTGAAGTCTTTCTGCTTTTTTTAATACTTTTTTTACTTAAAAGAAAATCACACCTTTGCAGTTTTGCGGTGATCGTAACGGGTCTGAGCGTTTTTGGGATGTAAACTTCTGATCTAACGGTGACCAACTTGGTGCTCCATAAAATTTTTGGCTTTCCCTCCCCAGTTGTGACTCCATTAATCTTGGGATCTGGGGGTCTACATTACTCAGCTCGTACAACTGGGGGAGGCAGATGTCCAAGGTGGCTAAATATTGGCTGTAATGTACACAGTACCTCATAGCACTTTGTCACTGCTGACTGTTTTGAATCTTTTTCTATTAAATAAAAACCTAGTATTTAAACCAATTGAGGGGAAAATAGAGAACGTTCACTCTTTAAAGCAGTGATGGGCTTGTTCAGGGCTATGTATTCAGTAGTACGTGCAGTTACCTGCTTTTGTACAATTTTTGCTGCCAATTTCCAGCATAACCCTTTCATGCGAGTGGTTAGTTGTCAGATTTTATTTTAGGAAATCTTAATAGGGGTTTCCATACAAATACTTTACAAGAGCTTTTTTTGATTCTTTTTTTTTTTTTTCCCCTCGTGATGTTACAATACATCCCTTACAGATTGTCTACCTGTTATGCTACCTATTCTCAAAGACGATATGTTTTGAATATACTGGCGTCAATGCATTTCCACATGTGCACGGCCTTTAGTATGTGTCTTATTCACACGATTGGAGATATACACCGGTTCGGTGGATTAGAGGTAACATCACTGCTCTATAACCGTGGAGACACAGGTTTGAATCCCGGCAAGAGCACCTCTCCAGCTAGTGTCCTTGGGCAAGACACTATATATACAAATCCAGAGTGACTACACTCAAACTGATTCTATATATTTTGTTGGGTATCCCTTATCCTGAAGATCTCAAAATCAAAACCTTTTTTGAGCAATGACAGAACACCAAAAGCGTATAATTCCACACCTCCTCCTGTGACAGACAAAGTTATTAATAATATTGTATAAAATATCCTTCAGGCAATGTGTGTATATAAAACTTGACTTTCTGGTTTAGACTTGGGTCCCATCCCCAAGACATCCATTATTATATGCAAAAAAAATGCAACAGGGATACTCAACGTGTGTGTAAAATATATGAAGTACACCAAAGCCATACATTCTTGTTATGCTGCTACAAAATACCATTTGACCATATGCACATTTTAGCAGCGTGTCAGTGTGTAAAGGCATACAAGAATTTTTCAGTATCCTTCGTACATCAGGGAGACCTTGGTCACTTCTTCACGCACCGTAAGCCTGAACACCTTAGATCTATCCATGCGTATGTCAGGCGTTCAAATACATATGCACACTGGAGAAATGGCATATCCAGGTATATTCCAGTTACGTTGTTCCACGCAGATCAGACAGTGACATGTTAGTTTGGTAACTTTTTAATCTATGATGTTAATGCTATGTATATGCAACGTTGTGTTGACGACTCGGACCTGCAGGTGATTTCCTTTTATTCAGAGTTTAAGCCATATTGTGTCATCACGAAGTACTCCTTTGCTGATTTATTTGCTCTGCTTGCCATAGGCCACATGTTATCAGTGGGGGGGGGGTGTGTAGAAAGAGGGTTGTTTCTTTTGACTTAATCTATTGTTGTTGTCAAGATAAAGGTACATCGTATACCTTTTCTGAAGCACAAGTCTCCAGCCAATTTCTTTAAATTTTTGCATTACGTAGAACTGGCTAAGAATGGTGGACTAGATATTTTTGGGAGCGTTTAAAGAGTACTCGCCCCAACTTTGCGAAGTGGGGGCTTCTCCTTACGGTGAATGGTAACTTTAACGAGCTCTGACAAATTGCTACTGAATATATTCCAGATGAATTGTCCGCCGCCTGTAACCTAGGCCTCGCTATGCACGGTATCACTGTTTTGGGGGTGAAAGTGACTTAAACCGGAAAGTCGGGTTAGCCTAAGAAAACTGGGCAGCTCTGTGCTTGCTACCGGATGTCGGCTAAACATGCCAAATTTTGTATACATTCAGTAAAGGCTTAATGCACCGAAATACGTTTTCAGACTTGTCCGCGTCCCTTGGATCATATTAGTTGTCACCTTTTAAGACTGCATTAGCTGCCAGATGTGCTGCTATTTTTTATTCCTGTTTCATACAAAAATAAAACCTGCTTAATGTTTGTACAACATTAAAGAAAAAAAAAATACTTTGTTAAACAACATTACTACATTGGTCTTTCGTTCGGGGGAGGAAAGGATGGTTAGTAAGTAGTCTGCCTTTACAAGGCAATAAATACAGTTGTGCCTATGAAATTTTGAGCTATAGCTTTGATAAAGCTCTGTGTCTCGTTTTAAGTTGCTTTAAAACATTGTATTAGACCTTCAAGAAAGAAATAAAGATTGTTTTAAAAATCTATATGTGTGGGGTTTTTCTTTTTAGTTTTATTGGGGCACTCGAAACTAATGAAACAAAAAGCAGTGGTACGGAACGCGGCTTGTGTCTGGTATCTGAAGGGTGGATTACTAGAAATGTGATGGGTACACCATTCACACAATGGGGAGTGACCTTGTCAATGTAACAAAGGCAGGGGTGATAAGTAAAACATTTAGGCTGGGTTCAGGCGAACGCGCGTGCAGCCGCACTTTATTACGGCCGTAGTAGCAGCAGCAAATGACGGCCAATATACGAAGTACGGCCGCACAAAAGTTCGGCAACGCAAGCAGCAAAGGAACGTAGAACCGCTAGTACTGACGTATAGAGTGCGCTGCGTCCACATAGCGGCGTGTGTGCGTGATTAGGAGACGTCAAACGTCCAGACACCCAAAGTTTCCTGGTTTGGATCCGTAAAAAAAATCACGGCTGAAATTGCACATCGTATGACCGCTATAGCGTCTTCCGTGGAAAAAATGCGTTCTGACGCATCAATGCACTTTTTGAACGGTAGACGTGAAAAATGCGTTAGTCTGACCCTAGCCTTAGGGAAATATTGAACCATTGATACACCATTTGTCGTTGCAGAATACTGGCAGGCAGAGGTGGTGTCCTAAGGCCCTATTATAAGGTTGGTGTCAACTTCATCAGAGCTGTTGTCTTACTGGAGCCATCATAGCATTGTTACCCAAACTTGTCCTCAGGACCCTCTGACACGCCAGGTTTGCAGGATATCCGAAGCTCAGCACAGGTGATAGGATTTGCTGCTCAGTGATTGCAGGATTCAGTCTGCATTTCCCCAAAGTGATCTGTAAAACCTTGCCTGGTAGTTGGTCCTGAGGACAGTGTTGGGAACCACTGCTTTACACAGGCTTTGGAATACAGCCCATAGTCTTGTTGCATGGTGTCACCTTGTCTTTTGAAAACTCAGGACTGCCATATCATTCTGTAAACATACATTTACGGAGGTCTCGGTGATCCTCTTCTGGGATCTGCCAGGTTTTAATTAGATTCTATGGTTTGAGGAATGGTAAATTTGATCTGCAGGTCCAGACACTGGATAGGAGGACCATTGCTGGGAGGTGTGATTGTTATTCTACAGTCCAATAAATCTGTCTAAAAAAGAGGTTGAGTGCCTGGTCCATTTCTTCTTTAACGGTTTTTCTATAAAAGCACAGTGGTGATTTAAAGATGTTCAGGTTTTTGGGTCAATAGAAGCAGGAAATTAAACCTAATGCGAAGCACAAGTGCTCCATCCTATTCAATTGACCCAGCACACCATCCATACACAGCCCATATGATAACAGAATGCAGACATGGAACGTTTATTCCTTCAAACCACAAATAGTCCCGAATGGACAACTAAACGCCCGAAGGTTAAAGAATGGGACCTTTTTTTAAAAGGTGGGCAAGAACCACCAATTCCTGCAGCTGGCATGCTCGTGATTATCACATGGAAGTTGTTGCAAAAAATTGATCTTTGTAAGAGCACCCTATTGCAGGGGTCAGAACCTTAAGCCCCCTGGATTTTTTTGGAACTACATCTCTCATGATGAAGGTCCCCATTATTAGGTTTTCCAAGCCTTGTGTGAGATGTTTCCAAAACACCTGTAGAGCAAAGGCTGCTGACGTCTTCCATAGTGGTTAAGTGTTTGCCAAGACTGTAATCCATTTTGGGAGTATGATTGTCATATTTTACAACTGCCCACCTAACCTATTGTCTGCTGTAGCAACTTCCTGATGCCGGCTTGCCCTGTCTGCTTGTCCTTTTGCTATAGCATTTTCCTTCGTTGACTATTTTGGGACAGGGCTTCGGGCTTTCTTTGTATTCATGAATCCTTTATTGGGGTGTAAGCAATAGAAATGGAGACAAGTGGGATTACTCAACATGGGATGCCTACCTGCAACCTAAGTTAATGGGAGAGGGTGTTCGCATTCAGCAGCAACTGCCCATTGGCTTCATCACATTGGATGAATGGTTATATGATGGAGCAAAAATGTTCCTCCTGGTTAAGTCATGCTAGTTGGTTTAAAAGTACATCTTCATAAATCCAGGTCCATTTCCCAAGTCGGCAGCTGTTTGGTGGTAGTTGCAAAGTTGTACATCCACCACCAGCCCTTTATACCTTTGCACGTGCAAATCACCAGCTCCATTACAAGTGTTTCCCCCCCCCCCTCCCCCTTTGCCAGTTACTGGTAAAGTTTGTAATCTCTATTCTCCAGCTCAAAGTTCATTGGTTCCTCCTTTTTTATACCACTGTTATTTGGTCAAACGTCGGCACTTTAGTGAAGAATATTACGATGAGCCTAGGTGTATCCTATCTTCTCCCAAAAAAAAATTGCAGTGGTGTATAGGCAATGACATTGCCATTACTGTTGAGCTCCGATGTTAAGTACTAGAATTATCAGCATAAAATGTGTATTTATATTAAAACTGATACCAATGGTGTAAAAAAAAAATAAGTACTGATGCTAAAAAAAATTATACATAAAAAAAAAAGGTTTCCATCCACATAACTTCAATAGCAATGTCTAAAAGGTCTCTGAATTGTCACTCCAAGAGATGGGCGAGCGTGTGATTAATAACGCATCCACATGGAAACTTGTACCAAAATCATGTCTAACCAAAATAAGGTTTGAAAAAAAAAAGGCCATTTTATTCGAGAAAATATCCGTATTGTCAAGTTGGCCTCTCCATTCTTCAGACATTAGGCAGCCGTGAGTTATATAAACCTGGATTCCACAGGAACATTAAGCAGACCTTGTCTTCAAGCTGCTTATGAAGGATTTCCAGGTACACCCGGGATCTAGGTAATCTTTGGCACAAAGGACCTCAACATTACGTAACCTGGCAATGCGAGAGATTGTGGCGATAATGCAATATTTATTTCTATTTGTCTTTATAAAGAGAAAACCGTGCTCAAATATATGAATCACATTGATATATTGTGTAAATAAGTAATCACACTGATGTAATCGTGTCTGAGAGGTTTTCTTCGAGCTTTGCCAGCATGTTCCCAAGATGCTGTGCCGGTTAAGTCTGTATCAGGTTTACAACGCTCACCAGATATGGCAGGGGCCCAGCTCGTGGACAAGGTTTTACAATCTTCAAGTGCATATATACTGTATATATACACTGCTCAAAAAAAATAACACTTAAACATCAAAATGTAACTCCAAGTCAATCACACGTCTGTGAAATCAAACTGTCCACTTAGGTAGCAACACTCAATGACAATCAAGTCCACTTGCTGTTGTGCAAATGGAATAGACAACAGGAGGGAATGCATAGGCAGGTAGCAAGACATCCCCAATAAAGGAGTGGTTCTGCAGGTGGTGACCACAGACCACTTCTCCGTTCCTATGCTTTCTGGCTGATGGTTTGGTCACTTTTGAATGCTGGCAGTGCTGTCACTCTAGTGGTAGCATGAGACGGAGTCTACAACCCACACAAGTGGCTGAGGTAGTGCAGCTCATCCAGGATGGCACATCAATGCGAGCTGTGGCTAGAAGGTTTGCTGTGTCTGTCAGTGTAGTGTCCAGTGCATGGAGGCGCTACCAGGAGACAGACCAGTACATCAGGAGAAATGGAAGAGGCCGTAGGAGGGCAACAACCCAGCAGCAGGACCGCTACCTCCTCCGCCTTTGTGCAAGGAGGGACAGGAGGAGCACTGCCAGAGCCCTGCAAAATGACCGACAGTGGGCCACAAATGTGCATGTGGCTGCTCAAACGGACAGAAACAGACTCCATGAGGGTGGTATGAGGGCCTGACGTCCACAGGTGGGGGTTGTGCTTACAGCCTAACACCGTGCAGGACGTTTGGCATTTGCCAGAAAACACCAAGATTGGCAGCTACGCCACTGGTGCCCTGTGCTCTTCACAGATGAAAGCAGGTTCACACTGAGCACATGTGACAGACGTGACAGGTTCTGGAGAAGCGTGGAGACGTTCTGCTGCCTGCAACATCCTCCAGCATGACCGGTTTGGCAGTGGGTCTGTAATGGTGTAGGGTGGCATTTCTTTAGGGGGCCGCACAGCCCTCCATGTGCTCGCCAGAGGTAGCCTGACTGCCATTAGGTACCGAGATGAGATCCTCAGACCCCTTGTGAGACCATAAGATGGTGCGGTTGGTCCTAGGTTCCTCCTAATGGAAGACCATGCTAGACCTCATGTGGCTGGAGTGTGTCAGCAGTTCCTGCAAGACGAAGGCATTGATGCTATGGACTGGCCTGCCCGTTCACCAGACCTGAATCCAATTGAGCACATCTGAGACATCATGTCTCGCTCCATCCACCAGCAGGTTGCACCACAGACTGTCCAGGAGTTGGGGGATGCTTTAGTCCAGGTGTGGGAGGGGATCCCTCAGGAGACCATCTGCCACCTCATCCGGAGCATGCCCATGCATTGTACAGAGGTCATACAGGCAAGTGGAGGCCACACACACTGAGCCTCATTTTGACTTGTTTGACGGACATTACATCAAAGTTGGATCAGCCTGTAGTGTTGTTTTCCACTTTAATTTTGAGTGTAACTCCAATTTGATTTCCATTGATAATGTTTGTGTGATTTTGTTGTCAGCACATTCAACTATGTAATGACCACAGTATTTAATAAGAATATTTCATTCATTCAGATCTAGGATGTCTTATTTTTGTGTTCCCTTTATTTTTTTGAGCAGTGTATATAAAATATACCTTCAGTATGTAAGCTCCATAGGGAAGGGGGTCCATCTATGGTATGGGGTCAGTAACCTTGGTCCTCCAGATGTTTTTTACATGGCTTCAGAGACTGGGCCGCAGGGCAGTATTCTAACATAACGACCCCAAACACACCTCCAAGACGACCACTGCCTTGCTAAAGAAGCTGAGGGTAAAGGTGATGGACTGGCCAAGCATGTCTCCAGACCTAAACCCTATTGAGCATCTGTTGGGCATCCTCAGACAGAAGGTGGAGGAGTGCAAGGCCTCTAACATCCACCAGCTCCGTGATGTCGTCATGGAGGAGTGGAAGAGGACTCCAGTGGCAACCTGTGAAGCTCTGGTGAACTCCATGCCCAAGAGGGTTAAGACAGTGCTGGAAAATAATGGTAGCCACACAAAATATTGACAACTTGGGCCCAATTTGGACATTTTCTCTTAGGGGTGTAGTCACTTTTGTAGCCAGCGGTTTAGACATTAATGGCTGTGTGTTGAGTTATTTTGAGGGCACAGCACATATACACTGTTACACAAGCTGTACACTCACTACTTTACATTGTATCAAAGTGTCATTTCTTCAGTGCCGTCACATGAAAATATTTACAAAAATGTGAGGGGTGTTCTCACGACTGTGAGATACGGTCTATATCTTAATAAAATGTGCATTTGTTGAATAGACATTCTAGCTGCTTTTGACCTATATATAAACTCCCATGCTAACCCTTTTAGGCCCGTGAAATGGAAATATATATAAAAATGCCATCATTTTTATATATAAGTATAAGCACATGAAACACTCTAATGTGATTTGGAAAACTGGTTTCAATCTGAAAATGTGGCTTCAGATTGAAACCACTGGGTCTGAAAGGGTTAAAACAAGCGATTTCCTACTTTACACTCCTTATTTAATCCCTACCCTCAGTGAGCTGTTCCAGTTTGAAACCAGAGGTGCACATAAGTCCCCTTCCTGAGCTAGGAGGAGCGCAGTGACTCCAGCTTCCCAGCGCCCTGTCCCTTTAACACAGACAAGAAGCCCTGAGATGATGTAATCCCTGCCTTCTATAAATCATGCGGTTTGCTTCCAGTTATCACCAGATATACATGTGAACAAAGGCGTGCGGATAAAATCTTTCAGATGTGAATCATTCTTAACAGGGTACACCGCAGGGATGAGATTAAACTGCGTTCTTTGTCAATGTGATTCTTCGGTGTACCTTCGCTCACGTTCCCCTTTTTTTTTTCTCTCCGTTTCAGATGTTTATTTCTATTGTACATTTGACCACATCCTTCCTTTAGCCTGCTGCAAAGAAAATCTCCTGCATAAGACGTTTCCTGTAGCAAGGCCCGTCATTCTATATACTGTGCTGTACAAATATAGTGACCCTCTGCTGATGGAAACTGATTTTTTTAAATTATAAATTGCACCAATATAATCATTAAACAGATAACTTACTCAATGGTTGTTTTACGGTGCATTCAGAAAGTATTCACACCTTAAATTTTTATGCTAATATTGTTTTTTTTTTATCGCATCAATCTAAATTGAATACCCCATCATGGCAGAGGAAAATAGAAAGTTTTTTTTGGCAATATTGCAAATCAAAAAGAAAGAACGTAAATATGACATTAGCATTAATATTCAGACCCTTTGCCATGTCACTTGAAGGTTAGCTCAGATGCATCCAATTTCTCTGGATCATCTTTAGGCTGCAATCACACGAGCGCAATGAGTTAACCCATTAACCCTTTCGTTGCCGGATCACGATTTGGTGCCAATCGGCGCTGAATCGTGATTCAAACCCGGAAGTGGCTGACATCTTGGATGTCAGCCAAGCCTCCGGGTCAGCCTCCACCCACTGACATCCTCACCATCAGGGCTGGATTTACCATTAGGCAGAGTAGACATGTGCCTACAGGTGCCTGCCACAAGGGGGCGCCTTGCTCTGTGTGTAAAAAAAAAAAAAAAAACAGCGATGCTGCACCATCTTGACTCATTTACCATACTGCCAGCAAGTGTGTATCTGGTGAATCAATGCATTGTTTAATTCACAACCTAGAACGTGGCGCTGCAGTGAGGAGGGGCAGGAGGACTTTGGAACCTGCATCCCTGAATTGTACAGCACACAAGGTTAAGTGAGGTGTCATTGGAAAGGTGAGAGTCTAGTCTTTAATATGATACCAAACAAGACCTATGTAAGGTGTATAAATAAAAAAAATGAAAAAAGTAAATGCAAATTATTATTTTTTCTGTTCTACAGCAGAGGCAATATATGCTTTTACATATAAAACAAACAATGCTGCTGCATTCACTGCCCTCCTCCTTTAACCATTCTAACTCACTGACTCCCTCACTCCCTGCTCCCTCTTCTACTATGTCTTCCTTTTCTACAGTCTCGGAGGAGGATGTAACAGAACTTCTCATGTCCTCCTACCCGACCACCTGTCCACTTGATCCCATCCCCTCACACCTTATTCGACCTGTCCTACCAGTTACTGTCCCTGCTTTGACTCATATTTTTAACCTCTCCCTCTCCTCTGGAATCTTCTCTGTATTCAAACGTGCTTTGATCACCCCATTCTAAAAAAAAACATCTCTTGATCCTACCTCCATCTCTCCGCTTCCCTTTGCCTCCAAAATCGTAGAACGTCTGGTCTATAACCAGCTCACCAGTTTTCTTGCTGCTAACTCTCTACTTGATCCGCACCAGTCCAGCTTTCGCTCCCAACAATCTATTGAGACTGCTCTGACCAGGGTGACTAATGATTTAGCTGCTGCTGAAACCAAAGGTCACTTCTCCCTCCTTATTCTTCTTGACCTTTCCGCTGCATTCAACACTGGTGATCACCCTCTCCTGCTCCTCACGCTGCGTCAACTTGGCCTCAGTGACATCACTCTCTCCTGGTCCTCTTCCTGTCTCTCTTTTCGCTCCTTCAGTGTCTCCTTCGCTGGTGTCTCTTCACCACCAGTTCCTCTTTCAGTTGGGGTACCTCAAGGCTCTGTTCTGGGTCCCCTACTCTTCCCGATCTATACTGCCTCTTTGGACAACCTCATCTCTTCCTATGGATTCCAATATCACCTCTATGCTGACGACACCCAAATTTACCTGTCCTCTCTCAATCTCTCTCATCCGTGTTGGTCCGTGTTACAGTCGGCCTATCGGCTGTCTCCGACTGGATGACTTCCCATTTCCTAAAGCTCAACCTCTCTAAAACTGAACTTCTCATCTTCCCTCCCTCTAAAACCTCTTTCCTGTGCCAATTTCTCTTCAGGTGAATGGTGCCACCATTACTTCTACCTCTCAAGCTCCATTGCCTCAGGGTCCTCTTGGATTCCAATCTATCCTTTACTCCTCACATTCAGTCTCTAACCAAATCTTGCTACTTCTACCTAAAAAACATTGCACGCATCCGCCCCTTTCTTAATCCAGACTCTACTAAAATGCTCACCCAAGCTCTTATTATCACCCACCTTGACTACTGTAACCTCATTCTCTCTAGCCTTAAGAGATCCCAAATTCTCCCTCTGCAGTCTGTAAATAAAGCCTGTGCCAGACTCATACACCTCACCTCCTGCACCTCACCTCTCTGTCAATCTCTACACTGGCTCCTGTTTCCTTTAGAATCCAATTCATTATATTGGTGCTCACATACAAAGCTCTCCATAACTGCGCCCCTGCTTACATCTCCTCCCTTATTATTATTAGCAGGTACATCCCAACCCCACCACTTCACTCAGCCAATGATCTGATGCTATCAGTTCCTCATACCCGCACCCCCCAACTTTCGCCTTCAGGACTACTCCAGAGCTGCACCCTTTCTACATAACTCTCTCCCCCGCAACATAAGACTCGCCCGTCTCTCCAGTCCTTCAAGAAGTCTCTGAAAAAGCATTACTATAGAGAAGCCTATCAGCTCACTCCATTATCCCCCACTGTCATTTCCTGTTCCATCTTCCAAATCAGTCCTCATGCAACCAGCTACTTCAAATACTCTATTCATCCTCACCTAATGTGTCACCCCTCTCCTCTTAGATTGTAAGCTCTTGAGTAGGGTCCTCCCT
Source organism: Leptobrachium leishanense (assembly GCA_009667805.1). Lineage (NCBI taxonomy): Eukaryota > Metazoa > Chordata > Amphibia > Anura > Megophryidae > Leptobrachium > Leptobrachium leishanense. Next base: position 70,202,938 of record CM019063.1, read on the forward strand.
CCTTCTGTTCTGTGTGTGTAACATATATGTATATTTGTTATTCTGTTTCTCCCATTATACAGCGCTAAGGAATTTGTTGGCGCTTTATAAATACTTGTAACTAACTAATTCAACTAAGGCAACAGATTCTGCCCCTTCTTTTGATTTGAGCATGGAGAAAAAAAACAGTTTCAGTTTTTTAAAATGTATTTTTATTTAGGTTTTTTGACTCAAAACGAAAATTTAAATAGTAATTTTGGCATGTTTCTTTTTTTTGTTTAGAGGGGTAGGGCGCTCCGCATTTCTGTGCCTACAGGCTCCTGAGGTGCAAATCCGGCCCTGCTCACCATATGTGTGGGACGTCAGTGGACCAGTTAATCTCCTAGCTGCCAAGTGGAGAAAGGGGGATCCTTTGGATCCCCCTATCTCCCGATCCATGGTAGCTAGATGGTCATGTTTCATATCATTGGAGAGGCCTGACCATGGCCCTTCCAATGATACCAAAGATGACCATGTTTGGTGTAAAAAAAATAATAATAGAAATAAAAAAAATTGGGGGACTTTTAAAAAAGGTTTTGTATGAGGCTAAAATAAAATAGGACTTAACCCTTTCGCTGCTGAGCCTTTTCACACCTCTGTACTGAGCTCATTTTTACCGGTTTCGCTCATCATGTTTAAATGCGATTTGAAGTCACATTTTATTATACAACCCAGACATATTATATATTGTTATTTCCGGGAGACTAGGCAGATTCATAATATATCATTATTATATGTATACGTTATGTCCTGTCTGTATATTATAACAAAAAATGCAATAAAATTAGAATTTTCAATAATTTACAACGTGTTGTGTTTTTTTTACATTTTAACATGCAAGCGTTTGCGGTTATATTTTCTATGGGTTGCGCTTGTTAAAAAAATTAGGAACGGGGAATCGTTACTTTTTTTCGGGAAAATTACGTGTTTTTTAGCAAACGCCCCCATAGAAAAAATCGTTAGTGCAGCATCATTGTTCACATTATAATTGAAATCGGAACAATATTGCTGCACTAATATTTTTTTAATTTTATTTTTATTTTTAATTATTTTCTTATTCTTATTATTATTATTATTTTCTTATTTTCTTTACATTGTACATGGTCATGTTTGGTATCATTGGAAAGGCCACGCTCTGGCCGTTCCAGTGATATCAAACATTAACCCCTATCTGTCACGGATCGGGAGATAGAGGGTTCATTGGAACCCCCTATCTCCACCATAGGTGGCAGCAAGGTGTTAATTGTGAAACTGGCTCCATCGCGCTATGCGCGATGACGCCAGTCGTTAGGGGGATATCCCGGAAGCTTGGCCGACATCCAAGATGTTTGCCAGCTTCGGGAGGGGGCCGCAATACAGCGCATGTTAGCGCCATATTGCGATCCAGCCCCCTAGGGGTTAAAGACAGCCGCCGCTTGGAAGGGCAGGCTGTGCCCTTCCAAGCGGTACCTGTCTTTAGCCGATGGCCCACATGGATGGGGAGGGGGAGAGGTCCGAAGGATCTCCCCCCCTCCCCTTCAGGCACCTTCCCCGCAAAGGCGCGGGGGGGGGTGCCTTAAATAGACGTCATCGTGCGGGCGCGATGACGTCTATCGTGCCCGCTGGGGTCCAGGAGGCTGGGCTGACATCGATGATGTCAGCCCGCACCGGGGGGCCGCCGCGATCGTCCGGAATCCCAGCCGATTGCCGCTGCAAAGGGAGGACGTGCTCAGCGCGTCCTCCGCAGCGAAGTAGCCATGCGGCAGGACACGCTGAGCATGTCCTCCGCATGGAAAGGGTTAAGCTGGTATCTAAACATGATGAGCATAAAATGGTCAGAATGAGCTCAGCGCACAGAGGTGAAATGGCTCAGCGGTGAAGGGGTTAGAAAGCAAAAACATGTAAAAATTGGGTATTTCTAATCTCAGGACGAAATTTCAAAACTATCTAGCCGGTGTCTTTTTTGGCAGTTGTAGATTTTGGGGGTTAAATTTAGAAAAAGTGTGTTTTTTCCATTTTAATCATCATATTTCATTTTTTTTCATAGTAAATTATATGATACGATGAAAATAATGGTATCTTTAGAAAGTCCATTTAATGGTGAGAAAAACTGTATATATAATATGTGCGCGTTGCATAATCAAGTAAGAGGAAAATTTGACGTAAACACAAACAGCGCACAAACGTAAAAACAGCAACAGGCACTTTCGGACAGACTTTTATAAAACCGCCCGGTCACTATGGGGTTAACGGAAAGAGTACCCTGGCTATGGCTGTAATCCTTGTCTGAAGTGGAAATAAAGACCCTGCAAACATCTCAAGTGTTTGCTTTACAATATACAGGGTGAATACCCTTAGTCCCAAATGCCCAGGACTCCAGATTGTGTATTCTTCTGGATTTTGTAATCCAGGAGATTCCAATGTTGGAGGGGAATGGAAACACGCAGCAGAGTCACAGTCCGCATCCGGTACAGCGCTAGCATGTACACACACTGGGAGACGCCGAGCAGTGTTTTCCGAGGGACGTGCTGCTCAGAGCTACCATGTATCTGTGCAGCGTGTCCTTTGCTGGGGCTGCCCAGAGTCCCCCAGTGTGTGCTGGACTGTCCTGCAGCTGTCAGGGGAGCTCCAGACTTCAAGAGGACTCGTTCAGATTTCAGAGAAGTAATTCGGAAATTCAGATACCCTGAAAATTCCAGTTTTCAGACTCTTCCGAATTTTAGAATTCTAGATATGGAGTGTCCAACCTGTATATGAAAGCCAAATCAGGTTATAAAAATAAATTGTACTTCCAAATCCTACAAGACTTCCTTTATTTTTTTAGCAGGAAGGATACATTGAGATTTCTCTCATTTTCAAGTATGTCCTGGGTGGCGAGTATGTACCGTTAGGGGTCTTGCCCAAGCACACTTACTGGAGAGGTGCTCTTGCCAGGATCGAACCTGTGTCTCCACAGTTTCCATGGATATAGAGCAGTAATTTTACCTCTACTCCACCCAGCCTTTCAAGGACCTGCTCTATGGCTGTAATCAAAAGATACCTAACCATAGAATAACTGGCGCTCCATCCTATATAGCTTTGCTGTGCCATTACTGTTGACGCCTCATAACCTTTGATTTACTTGCTGCTTGACATCTGTAGGTGTCTCTGTTTTATTTGTTCTTCCCCTTCCTGCAAAAAGATATCTAACATCTCCCATCAGTGGTTATACAAATGTCTGGGCTCTGTGACTCTGCCTTAAAAAACAACCTGACGGGATTTGTTCATTATATTAAAAAAAATACTATGGCACAGAATGTCTATAAATAACAGTGGCACTTGCGACTTTAATTTGGCTAGTGACCATGCCACTTCTATAACACCCTGACCCTGCCTTCATAAACTGCAGCTCTCGGCCTGTGACAGATTTATTGTGGGGTTTGAATAGTGAGCTGTATTCTTCATTTTATTGTGCTCCACAGGGGGAAAACAAAAGCTTTGCAAACAATCTAGGCCTCCTCTACGTTAAGGAAGGTCACAGCAAAAATTGAGATCCTTTTTTTTTTCCCTGCTATTTTTAGAAGTTTATGATATATGATGGGAATTTTTTATTTTTTTTTGTAATTTGCATTTTTATTATATTTTTAAAACAGAAGGCGAACACTAATAATCAAAAAGCAACTTAGTCTAAATAGATTCGGTAACAGGCAGCTGCTATGGGTTATTGGCTTGCTCTGATGTTTTCTCTTAGCGGCTCTAGTGGTCTGAGTCGGAGGAGCCCTTGTTCTTCTGGCGCTGACCTCCTAACAGTGAGTTCAGATGCCGGCGCACTCTGATACATCATCAGAGTGCACCGGGAGGCACAAACTCACTGAGCAGTGGAACTCAGGGTAAATGTGTTCTGTGCGCGATTGCAGTATTGAAGGTCTGAAGCAACTCTGGCGGAGGGCCCTTAAGTTGCCCCTGATGCCAGGACGCAAGGAGGATTTTTTGATGAGCAGAGGCTTAGCGTGTGAGGAGTTAGAGCGTGAATTTTACAGGCGGGGCTTCAGGAGGGTATATTAGGCGCATGCTCTGTGACTCTGCGCCCCTTTTTCTCCTGAGGTAGACTCGTTAGAGAAATCCTCACGCTCCCTCCCTTTATTTTTGGTTATTGGGTGGGGGTTTTTTGGGTTGGGTTTTGTTTTTTTAATTTTTTCCCCTTTGTCACAGCGGGGGCTGGTAGGCAGTGCTGAGGTAGCGTTCCTTTATTTTAGGTGGTATTTGGTGGATCAGATGTATGGGAGATGGGGGCGGAGTTTAGTTGGCTTGGTTTAGGTGAGGTATGGTGGAAGTGTGGAGTTCCCTGTCAGCACTGTCTATTATTATTTTATTGTTATATGTTATTTTATATTTGGTGGGGTTTTAGCTGTGGCCGAAAAATAAATATATATATCATTCCACAGTACAGTATTTGTGTCTTATTGTGTTGTTTCTTCTTTTATCTCCTTGCCTACGACTGGTCATCAGTGGGCGACTTAAGAACGCATTGCTCCAAGCGCAGCCGAGCATGTCGCTGCCTCGTGCTATGCTGGCCATACGGCCAGCTGCAACACAAGCCGGGGTACCTGGACACTATTAGAGGCGCAAATTTCTTCTGAAATATTGTGCCCGGGCTACTGCCCCAGTGGCCCACCCACACCAGTGGCAGAAGTGCCAGGGTCGCAGCGGTCGCAGTTGCGACCGGGCCCTGGCATTCCACCACTGGATGGGGCCTAACGCTGCCGTCAGATTCAAGCAATAAGTGCCAGAATCTGGGAGCAGCACCGCCGTCTGTTCCTCTCTCTGTGAGCGGCCCGCTGGCTTGCAGCTTGGCCGCTCGCGTGGGATGGGAACTAGCTGACCAGTGCACGCGATCTCGCAAGAACTCAGCTGCGCTGGGTCAGGTGGTTCCCGGCGAACGGCCAAGCTACATCATGCCAGCTGCCGCTCGCCTCGTGAAGAAGAACAGCGCAGAGCAAGGTGAGCGCTGGGGGCAAATACATCCATGAGCTGGGGGCAAATACATTCATGTGAGTGGGGGGCAATACATCCATGAGCTGGGGGCAAATATATCCATGAGCTGGGGGCAAATATATCCATGTGTGAGCTGGGGCAATATATCCATGTGAGCTGGTGGCAATATATATCCATGTGTGAGCTGGGGCAATATATATCCATGTGTGAGCTGGGGGCAATATATATCCATGTGTGAGCTGGGGGCAATATATATCCATGTGAGTTGGGGCAATATATATCCATGTGAGCTGGGGGCAATATACAGTATATATCTGTGTGAGCTGGGGGCAATATACAGTATATATCCATGTGAGCTGGGGGCAATACTATCTTTTTTATATTGCAGGGAAAAAAAGTAAAAATATAGATCTTTCTTTTTGGGTGGTTGGGGGGACCCTTCATGGATTCTTGCACCGGGGCCCTCAGGTTTCTAGTTACGCCACTGACCCACACTAGTGATTTTAGGCTCTATTCTAGGGATCTCAAACTCCAACCGGCCCGGTGTTGATGGCCAACAGTTCCCTGAATTCTTTGAATGCAACAGATGGCCAGAGAATCATGGGAGTTACAGTTCAGAAACTGCAGGGGTGGAGTTTGTGATCGCTGCTCTAGTCTACCAGTTAAAAATATAAACATATTTAACCTCATGAGTTCCTGCGCCTTTCAGGTAATAAGAGGTCATGTAATGCACGGCGATACTAATCTCTGTGTGACTAGTACTGCGCGGCTGCGCCATCCCCATAATGTCAGCAGATTGCAGTGTGAGTGTCTGAAATGTGATTGGTCCGAGCCCGTAAAAAGTGATTGAACTTTATGTCAATGAATAGAGTCATAAAACGTTTACTGACAAGTCACGCTCTGCTGTAACGCAGCGTGGTAACCTGATATGACATGTAAGAGACCTGCTTGTTGCGTTTTGGGAATTGCAGCACTCACATTATGCCATCATGGTGCCGGCTGTCAGCTATGGGAGTAGCAGTGCAGAGAGATTAGTGACAAAACCAGAACATGGCCAGGACCCAAAAAACTGGAGAAATGGAGCTTGCCTAACCTTGCTGTTGCTGGGATCCCCATCATGACGCAGCAGGGGACGTGTATGAAGCGGATTGGGGCTGTCCAAGCCATTTTATTTTGAAATATATCCTTTTGCATCTTCTTCATTATATTTTCTCTTGTAAATAAGAAAATGCTCAACAGACATTGTGACGTTTGGGGGCCCACAGAGCACGTGCACAATGTCTTTCACAAACAAAACAGCTTTATTCACCTTTCAGGGCAGTCAAAAAGGCAACATAATAAGTACACGCATGGTTCAGCGAAATTAAAGCAAAGTCCTGATCTTCAGCACAAATAAATAGAAAAATAATGAGTGGCTCCAACGCTTTAAACGTCCCAAACCTGGGGAATCCTTTCCCCAGTATGTAGAAGCCTCTCCAGCAAGGCACAGCACGTCTCCTGCTTTTGGAACACACACACAGCTTCCACTGATTACTTTCCTTTTTCCTAAAAACTCCACAATCCTATCTGGGAGTTGCTGGCTTTAAAACTCTTCCTGGACAGGAACATTAACCCTGTGGTTGCCCTTAAAGGGTCCACAACCCAAATAGGGGTGAAACATATTGACCATCCAGGACCCAGCCCTGCCGACCACTACATATCCCCCCCCTCTGTCTCAACGCGGAGGTGTTTGAGGCAACAGTAGACAGCCCACAATGCATCCGGGACAGGGCATCAGCATTTTGGTGCTGTTTCCCAGGCCTGTGTTCCACCACAAAGTTAAACTCCTGGAGAGACAGGAACCACCTGGTTACCCTGGCATTAGCGTGGCGGTGCTGCCTCATCCAGGTCAATGGGGCATGGTCAGACAGTAAACGGAACTTCCTGCCCAACAGGAAGTATCTCAAAGAATCCAAGGCCCACTTTATGGCCAAGCCCTCTCTTTCCACCACAGCATAGTTTTTCTCCACTGCCATCAGTTTCCTACTAAGAAAAACCATGGGGTGCTCTTCCCCATTGACTTCTTGGCATAGCACAGCCCCCACACCCTCACTTGAGGCATCCGTCTGTACAATGAACTCCCTCATGAAATCAGGGACTACCAGCACTGGGTGCTGACACAACGCATTTTTAAGCTTCTCGAAGGCATCTTCAGCATTGGCATTCCATTGAATCATCACCGACTTCCTACCTTTCGTCAGGTCAGTCAGTGGTGCAGCAATAGAGGCAAAATTGGGGACAAACCGCCGGTAATACCCCACTATACCCAGAAAAGCACGAACCTGCTTTTTTGTGAGGGGGCATGGCCAGTTCTGGATAGCCTCTACTTTGTTAAATTGTGGCTTTACCAGACCCCTGCCTACGACATATCCCAGGTACTTAGCTTCCTCCATCCCTACCGCACTTTTCTCAGGGTTAACAGTAAAGCCCGCTTTCCTCAAACCGTCCAAAACCGTCTGAACCCGGGGAAGATGGGACTCCCAATCTGGACTGAAGATGACAATGTCATCCAGGTAGACCGAGGTATATCTCAGGTAGGGGCGGAGCACCCTATCCATCGCTCGTTGGAAGGTGGCCGGGGCTGAGTGTAACCAAAAGGCATCCGCTTATAATGAAAATGACCCTCTGGAGTGGAAAAAGCAGTCTTTTCCCTGGCTTCCTTAGTCAGGGGTATCTGCCAGTATCCCTTAGTAAGGTCCAGGGTGGTGATATAACGGGCCGGACCCAATTTCTCTATTAATTCATCCACCCTTGGCATGGGATACGCGTCAAATTTTGACACCTCGTTAAGTTTCCTGAAGTCATTGCAGAATCGCAAAGTGCCGTTGGGCTTTGGTACCAACACGATGGGGCTCGACCATTCACTCTGTGACTCCTCAATGACATCAAGCTGAAGCATTTTTTTAACCTCTTCAGAAACAGCCTTTCTATGGGCTTCTGGGATGCGGTACGGCTTTACCCGAACCTTTACATGGGGTTCCGTCACAATATCATGTTTAATCCCGGACGCGTGTCCCGGTAGTCCCGAAAACATGCCTTTGTTACTTTGCAGAAACTCCTTAACTTCTTGGGTTTGGGGTTTGGACAGGGTGGCAGCAATGTGTACTGCGTCAACACCATCAGACTCTATACCCACCCCAACCATGGCGGACACCTCCTCTCGTCTCTCCAGGGTTTTAACAAATTTATGTGGTAGATCTGGTATGGTTTTCTTTTCCCAGGCTGATGCACTCGGTAGTTTACTTCCCCTACTTTTTCAACCACCTCATATGGTCCCTGCCACTTGGCTAGGAACCGACTTTCCACCGTGGGTATAAGTACTGCTACCCGGTCCCCAACCTGAAATTGCCGCAGCTTGGCTGACCGGTTGTACACCCTTTTCTGGGCCTCCTGAGCTTTCTGCAAATGTTCCTGTACCAAAGGCATCACTTTAGAAATTCTCTCTCTCATCTGAGAGATATGTTCAATGAGCGATTTGTGTGGAGAGGACTCACTTTCCCATGTCTCCTTCACCAAATCTAGCAATCCCCGGGGTCTGCGACCATACACCAGCTCAAAAGGTGAAAACCCCGTGGAGGCCTGAGGAACCTCTCGAATAGCAAACAGCAGCGCGGGAAGCAAATGATCCCAGTCTCTTCCATCTCTCTGCACAACCCTTTTAAGCATCATTTTCAGAGTTTTGTTGAATCTTTCTACCAGACCATCTGTCTGAGGGTGATAAACAGATGTTCGCAACTGCTTGATTTGGAACAACTTGCACACATCTGTCATCACCCGGGACATAAATGGGGTCGCCTGGTCCGTCAAATTTTCCCTTGGCAAGCCAGTTCTCGAAAACATAAAAAATAACTCCCGCGCAATGGCCTTTGATGTAGGGTTTCTTAAAGGAACCGCCTCTGGATACCTTGTAGCATAATCAAGAACCACCAGGATATATCGGTGTCCCTGAGCAGACTTCTCTAAGGGACCCACTATATCCATAGCGATGCGCTCAAAGGGCACCTCAATTATTGGCAGAGGCACCAAGGGGTTCCTATAATGGGGTGCTGGGGCAGTTAACTGGCAAACAGGGCAGGAGGAACAGTACCTCTTAACTGTAGCACCGATCCCTGGCTAGTAAAACCGGTCCGTTATCCGGGCCTCAGTTTTCTCAGCTCCCAGGTGACCACCTAGAGCATCATTGTGAGCCAGATCCAGCACCATTCTCTGGTAGGGCTGGGGTACTAGTAATTGTTCCACAATTTCTCCCCGAATTTCTGATACACGGTAGAACAGATCATTATTGACCGCAAAGTGAGGAAATCTTTTCTCTGCATCTGGTGCTTGAGGTACCCCACTGACAACAGTTACCTGTTCGCAAGCATTTATCAACATCGAGTCACCCATTTGAGCCCTGCCAAATGCACCTCTGGACACATCTAAGTCAGGGTGTACTGGATAAGAAGAACCCTCCCCCTCATCCACCCCAAGTGTAATATCTACAGGGGATAATTCCTCTTCATCCTCTCCTACCATAACCGGCACGGGAGAGGATTCCCCCTCCTTGGGTGTCAACTCAGGTTGAGGAGCTAGAACACTCACATCAGTTACAACATTCTCATTTTGAACACATTTGAGCAAACCCTCATCAACAGTGTCCACAGTCATGTTTGGTGGGGGTGACCCTGAATTGTTCCCCAGTTCAATGGGCAGTTCAGTTTGTGCCAAGCACCACAGTTCAGCAAACAAGGGGCAGTCCCGTCCCACAATCACATCATGTATCAGAGTACTCACCATCCCGACCTCTTGGGTGACCGAAGTATTCCTGGTGGAAATGGTGACAGGGATCAGCGGATACTCCTGAGTATCCCCATGGATACAGACAACCCGGAGGGTTCTTTGTACTGGACCGAGCCTTCCGACTACCCGGGCATGCACCAGGGTGACCATACTCCCAGAGTCCAGGAGAGCTTTGGCTGGGCGGTGATTCACCCACACAGTACATTCAAACTGACCCCCCTCTTGGTCAAGGTGGGTAGTGCACGTTGTGAGGGTGTAGAAGGACACTCTCTGAGTGGATCCACACTCCATGGGCTCCTCCTGTAGCGGACACTGCGCCCGGGTATGGCCCCAGGCGCGACACCTCCAACACTGTATATCGCCAGCATTTCGGGTAGCGACAGGCCTCTGCAGAACTGAGGGAGATGATTTTGGGGTGCTGGTTCCCGGGTCCAGTGACGCTTCCCTCCGAGGAACTGAAGCAGGCCTCACAGGCGGTGGCAAGACTGGTCCTCGACAACTGGTTGGTCTGAGCAGGTCTTCCACCACGGTGTATCTCTCCACCATCTCGACTACCAGTGCTGCAGTCTTGGGGTCCCCATGGCTGACCCAGTGCTGTAGATCCTTTGGTAGAGACCTCAGGTAGTGGTCCATCACAACCCTTTCGACCATTTGCTCTCTAGTCAGGGTCTCTGGCTGCAACCACTTTTTAACCAGCTGTCCTAAGTCATGCATCTGGGACCGGGGTGGCTGGTCAGGGCAGTACTTCCAGCAGTGAACACGTTGAGCCCGGACAGCAACAGTTACCCCAAGGCGGGCCAGAACCTCAGCTTTCAGCCGGTCATAATTCTTTGCATCTTCTAGGGGCAGGTCAAAATATGCCTTTTGAGGGTCTCCTGTCAGAAATGGGGCAATGAGACCGGCCCATTGGTCTTGGGGCCACCCCTCTCTCTCAGCAGTCCTTTCAAACGTGGTGAGAAATGCTTCCACATCATCACTGGGAGACAGTTTTTGGAGGAAATGACTGGCCTTTATGGAGACATGGTTACCAGCAGTGACCACTGCTTGATCATGTCCAGGTGCAAGTTGCTGCATGGCCTCCCGCAGGGCATTGATCTGCGTCTGTGTGGCTACCTGCTGTGCTGCAAGTTGTGCAGCCAGCAAATGGGTGCTTTCTTGTTGGGCAGCAACAGCCTGTGCCAGGGCTTGTTGCTGCTGAGCCATCGCCTCTTCATGGCGAGTCTGGGCCTGCACATTCACAAAGACCATCTGCTTAACCAGCTCCTCCATAGCTGTGGACTTCAGTGCAGCCTTAGCCCAGGACATGCAATCAGAACACTGTCCTTTAAAAATGACAGTTGTTTTTTTTTTCCTTTCACAAAAATTCCTCTTGCTTGGCGTGTGAGGGGTAGCAGATTGCCCGCATTCTCCACCAGTTGTGACGTTTGGGGGCCCACAGAGCACGTGCACAATGTCTTTCACAAACAAAACAGCTTTATTCACCCTTTCAGGGCAGTCAAAAAGGCAACATAATAAGTACACGCTTGGGTTCAGCGAAATTAAAGCAAAGTCCTGATCTTCAGCACAAATAAACAGAAAAATAATGATGGCTCACCAACGCTTTAAACCGTCCCAAACCTGGGGAATCCTTTCCCCAGTATGTAGAAGCCTCTCCAGCAAGGCACAGCATGTCTCCTGCTTTTGGAACACACACACAGCTTCCACTGATTACTTTCCTTTTTCCTAAAAACTCCCACAATCCTATCTGGGAGTTGCTGGCTTTAAAACTCTTCCTGGACAGGAACATTAACCCTGTGGTTGCCCTTAAAGGGTCCACAACCCAAATAGGGGTGAAACATATTGACCATCCAGGACCCAGCCCTGCCGACCTCTATAACATATAAAAATCGACACTTGCCTCATTTCATAGGCGTTGTGCAGTAAAATATTTTTTTTGATCCTAAGTTGCCTAAACATTCAGGTCTATTCACTAAAAAGGTGAAACTCAGGAGAATTGGCAGGAGAAGTGAACAATCTAGACCAAAGAGCCAATTTGGAAAGTGAGATAAATGGGAGAATTTTCCTGGTTTGACTATTTTAACCTAGAATTTTCACTTCTCCTGCCTGATACCGGTACTGTTAGGTCTATTCGCTAAAGGTGAAACTCAAGAGAATAGGACAATCTGGAAAGTGAGATAAGGCTGGAGTCAGACGAGCGTCATTGGAGAGCGGAAGGAATGTCCGTGCGAGTGGACGTTCCTTTCACTCGACGCCTGTCTGGCCACCTCGCTGAGCGCAGTCAGTGTGCTCAGCGCTCAAGGCTCGTTCTCCCTATGGAGGATCGCGCTTTGCAGCTTCGTCAACACGCGACCTAGCTCTTTGACGGAGAGGCCTGCTGCACGTATGCAGCAAGGCCGCTGTTGTGCGTGCAATTCATGCGCGTAACAGCGTCTGGCCGGGCCGGAAGCCACGCCAGTGCGCTCGTCTGACACTGGCTTAGAAGGGAGAATGTTTCTGGTTTGGCTATTTTGACTTCCATTTTTCACTTCTGCTGTCAATTCTCCTGAGTTTCACCCTTTAGTGAAAAGACTTGTGTGTACTTTAAAGGAGCACATAAGGCAAAAAGGGAGGGAGGACCCAGAGGGGGTTAACTATAAGCTTATGCTAACATGCACACCATTTATTTTATTCTTTTGGGCTCCCCCCCCAAGATTTGAAAAAATCCCTCCCATATCCAAAATCTATTTTTTTCTCTTAGGTCTTTTAGCCCAATCACACTTGCCGTTTGTGCAACTAGCTTGTGTGGAGCCAATCGAAAGCCTCACAGGACCCTGCATTACAGGGGGTGGCTGATGAACACTCAAACAGCCAGCTGACTCTTTGTGAATTAACATATTGTAAACTTGAGGTCCAAACCCCTGGAAAGCTGTCCTGCAGCTGCTGGTTGACAGCCTTCCCAACACAGATGACACCTCCTTTATAAAACATTCAGGGTTATTCAAAGAGATCCGAATCGTGGCCGAAAGGTAACCGAACAGTGAAATTCAGCATTCGGTTACATTTCCTGGCCATTCGGCTATTCAGAGAGCAGGCAGTTCACCAAATCTTGGTGAATTGCCTGCATAATCACATACGGTGCCTGTTCGGTGCCTGTTCGAGGGCAGTGAAACCCCCATAGAGAAGCAATGCTTCGTCTATTCAGAGAACAAAAACCAGCAGTGAAAAGTTGCCGAATTGCCCTGCTGTTCGGTGGTTTCATTCGACAGGTTTATTCAGGCGAATCCCATAGGCGTCAATGTTTAAAATATTCCCGTTTTAATTCAATATCTAATAAACCGTTGATTATTTTATTCTGCAGTAAAAAGTCTCTTTATTCATAGATTTTTTTAGGTTCTTTTAGGCATTTTTCGGGATTTATTTCCGAAAAAAAATTCTGTTTATTTTTTTTAATCGTTTTTTTTATTTTTTCTGTAACAGCCCTTTTTATTATCATTGATTGGATCTTATATGTAAATTTCAGCCATTTTTGTTCTGTAGCTTCTTTTTTTTGTTCACTCCATTCGTCTGCGTTGTTGGCTTTTTCCGGCGGCTGCTCTGCGCTGTGATTGGCGGTTGCTCGGGTTTCTCCAGTGTATTCGGTGGGGTTAACCCAGCTGTTTTGCAGGTTTTAGTGAGTGTTCGGCGGGTTTTGCAGTGAGTGTTCGTCGGGTTTGCAGCAGGTTTTCCTTGCACTTTGGGGACCCTGTGGTGATTGCTGAATACACCGCAGGGTCGCCGAAATAGGATCGCCAAATCGCGCCGAATTGAAGCGAACGAAAAGTCACCAAATGTACGGTGACTTTTCGATTCTCTTTGAATAACCCTGATTGCTGCGCAGTGACTAGAGATAGCAAGGGGTCGGAAGGGGGTGTACACAAGCTAACCGTTAAATTAGCTTGAGTGTTCATGGTGGCCAGAGTGTCCCTTTTAGGTTGTGCAGAATTATTTAAGGATATATAGTATACACACAATGCAGTTTGCTCACATTTCGTAATTTCGCTACAGTGTAACATTGTACGTTTCATATTTCCACCACATTTAAATGGTGCGAGTCATTTCATAAGGACACATGAATCAACGCTCTATAGGCTTTCCGGCATTGTATAGTATATCCTCTTGCATTAAATGCCTCTTCACCCCTGACAACAAGAACAGCTTACTCGGCATCGCACTCCTAGTCGCTGCACTTTCCAAGAAAGTTCCTCAGCACGAAACATGAGTCTGGCTTTAAGGTTTCTCCCATTGGGAGAGGAAAAGCCAGGCTATAAACGGAACCCTGGCTAAAAATACACCTTATACCACGCACAGCTGTCTGATGTAATAATATGTAATATTGCACGTAAAACGTTCTTTTCGCTGGTATTATCTTAAACTAATAAAGTTGGGAAGAGGCTCATTTGGATAACTGCCCATCCCCGAGATTCAGATTCTGCTTCTTCACCTACTGGTTGGCTTGTGCACCGATTTTTTTTTTTTCGGTTCGATTCGGTTCGTTCGGATTTTGTAAATTTTCATTTTGACTCGTTTCGGTTCGATTCGTTTCGTTTTTCGTATCGACTTTTTTTCGTGATTTCGGAAATTTTCGTGTTTTTTGGAATGTCTGTTCTCCTCGTTTCAAAGTGTCTATTCGTTTTGACATAAAGTAATGGTTTTTCGGATACGATAATTATACGATACGATAATTCTGCCGATACGATAATTCTGCCATTGAGATTTCTCATGTTTTACAAGAAGGATACATTGAGATTTCTCATGTTTTACAAGAAGGATACATTGAGATTTCTCATGTTTTACAAGAAGGATACATTGAGATTTCTCTGGTTTCCCGGGAAGGATACATTGAGATTTCTCTGGATTTCCAGGAAGGATACATTGAGATTTGTCATGTTTTACAAGAAGGATACATTGAGATTTCTCATGTTTTACAAGAAGGATACATTGAGATTTCTCTGGATTTCCAGGAAGGATACATTGAGATTTCTCGTGTTTTACAAGAAGGATACATTGAGATTTCTCTGGTTTCCTGGGAAGGATACATTGAGATTTCTCTGGATTTCCAGGAAGGATACATTGAGATTTGTCATGTTTTACAAGAAGGATACATTGAGATTTCTCATGTTTTACAAGAAGGATACATTGAGATTTCTCTGGTTTCCCGGGAAGGATACATTGAGATTTCTCTGGATTTCCAGCAAGGATACATTGAGATTTGTCATGTTTTACAAGAAGGATACATTGAGATTTCTCATGTTTTACAAGAAGGATACATTGAGATTTCTCATGTTTTACAAGAAGGATACATTGAGATTTCTCTGGATTTCCAGGAAGGATACATTGAGATTTCTCATGTTTTACAAGAAGGATACATTGAGATTTCTCATGTTTTACAAGAGGGATACATTGAGATTTCTCTGGTTTTCCAGGAAGGAAACATTGAGATGGGAATGATGCAAAATTTAATTACAGAATCAGCGATATAAATACGATGTCCGAAATTACTGAAATGGAACCGAAATCAGGAATGGAGCCGAAATCACGAATGGAACGAAAATGAATTTCGATTTTTTACACATTTCTAGTCCATTCGAAAATTCCGAAAAGTTTTCGTTTCGGCACGAAAATTCGTTCGGATCTGCCGTTTTCAGATCCGAAAATTTTTGGAAAATCGGCCGAATCCGAATGCACGAATCGGGAAATTTCGTGAAAATTCTGAAATTCCGAAACCCGAAACGCACATCCCTACCTACTGGCGGAAGTCTTCGAAATACTGTAAATTTAATGAGAAAGGTGCATAATACACACAACCCCCCCATGCAGTATGCTATACCATGTTTTGCAGCGCATGGTCGCTGAGTCTTTCTAGTTATCAGCTCCTTTTTGTAGAACAAAAAAACAGACTCCGGGGACGTGAGGTTGGAATACAAGCATTATGTAGTCAGCTAGTGGCACAAGTGCCAGCACCACCAGGACAATACAAGGGTTAAAACAGCAAACACTGTCATAAAATTTATTTTTGAACCAAAAAAAATAGCCAGACACCCAGACACTCCCTCAAATCCACACAAACAGGCATTGTGTATTCAGAGATACAAGGTTTCAGCTTGATGAAGCATTGTATTGTATCTGTGAATGCACAGTGCCGGTTTAGGCTAAGGTCAGACGAAAGCATTTTTAACGTGCGTTTAACCGCACGAAATCACGGCCGTGCTAGCAGCAAATGACATCCAATGCCGGGGAACATACGAAGAACGGCCGCACGAAAGTTCGTCCGCGCAACGCAAGTGGCAAACGAACGCATTTTTTCTAGAACGTCAAACCGCTACTACTGACGTACAGAGGGCACTGCGTCCGCATAGCGGCGTGTTTGCGTGATTAGGAGACGCCAGACACTGCACACGTCCGGCCAACATAACGTCCAGACGCAAAAAGGGTTTTATTGATGATCCGTACAAAATCACGGACGAAAATGCGCATCGTATGACCGCTATCGCGTATTCCGTGAAAAAATACGTCCATTCGTTCGAACGCACTTTTTCACGGACAACGCGAAAAATGCGTTAGTCTGACCCTAGCCTAAGATTTGAGGGAGTGCCTAGTCCTCTTTTAATTATTTTTTTGGTTCAAGAAATACCTATTTATTACAGTTTTTGCTGTTTAAGGCATCATATTGTCACGAAGCTGATGGCACTTGCCCATCTGTAGCTGTTTGCATGCCTGGCATCACCTCATAAACCGGATTCGCTTTGTCCAGTGTTAATTTCGGCGGCTAATAATTTTCGTCACAGACTTTTTGTGACTAAAACTAAATAAAAACGAAGTTTCGATGACTATAACTGTGACGAAAATCCACTGACATTTTAGTGGACTGATAAAAACTAGACTAAAATGTTCAGGAGTGACTATTTGGAAGAAATCCAATCAGAGCTAATCTTATGTTGGAGAGAAATGATGCATTTTCTATATTCTGAAAAGATGTTCACTGCAGGAGTATATAACAAGTTTGGAAATGCGAGAGAAATGCTTATATCGTATTACACTTTAACGTATTACACTTTAAATAAGATTTTAGTTGACTAAAAGGGTTATTCAATAAGAGCCGGACTTGCTGCCGAACTCTGAATTTCCCCGTACGGTGCAATTTTGTGGCAGTTCAGCTTTTCATAAAGCTGTCAATTGCCAGAGAAATACAGTGCAGATCACTGCAATTCGGCGACCTTCGGAGGCAGTGAAATTATACAAGTAATCTATTCAGAGAAAGCTGAACTGCACTGAAATGTTGGCGAAATGCCTAGACTTTCAATGATTCAGTTTAACAGGTTAAAACAGGTGAATCCCATAGAATTCAATGTCATTTTTTTTTTACCGTATTCTTTATATATATGTATTTTTTTTATTCAACCGTTTATTCTTTTCAGTTTCAGCAAAAAGACTTTAGTGGCGTTCAGTGGATCCCTTTCGGCGCACTTCAGGGGCCCTCCGGTGAATGCTGAATTCGCCACAGGGTCGACAAACTAAAATGGCCGAAGTGGTCCAGCAGGACCCTAGTCTGGTTGGAGTACGGACATACAAGAAAGCACCCATTTAATCCGTGGTCCCAGTAGCAGGGTGCTGACCAATTACTTTCAGATATTGGTGATTTGGATCGTTCCGAATCGCTGATAATTCGTACAAATACTGAATTGTCCCTAAACGAATCGCACATGTCTAATGTATTCATTCATGATTCTCTTCGTCCACAGTGAGGATTGTGCAGAATTCTGACCCGCCGAGCAGTGCTTCTTTGTTTTGTCATCTCACAGCAGGTAGAAGCCTCGGCTGAACAATCTCAGATATATATTTATATATTAAATTCTATAGATTGAAAAATGCCCCACGAGACATTAATCTGTAAAACTGTTGCAACCTCTGACTGGCAAATGTGATATCTCACAATGGACTAACTTTTCCACTGCTGAATGGTGCATTATTGTTATTATGACGTCCTCTCAGTGATTCCCATTACTCAGACTCTGTACTTTGTACTCCTGGGACATTTATATCTACTGGCTAATAGAATTTAAATATTGAATTGTGACACTAAAAGCCATTAGCAAGACAAAGATGATCCTAATTTGTGTTTGGAAAATCCACAGCTAGCATTTGCTTTCAGGTCATTTCTCCATCAATATCATACTTGTATCTTCACAATGCAATTTAGGAGCAAACAGGTGATTGCGCATGAAATCTATCGATTTGGTGTAGAGTGCTGGCGGCCACCACAGATAGAAAAAAAAAATAAGTTAACCATTTTTTGTCAATTGAATAAAAATAATTCAGTGACCTCCCTGTGGTGAAAACGACTGCTCACTAGACTTGTGAATCCATTTTCAGACAAATTGCGGTTCATCCAAATATTCGTTGATTTATCGGTTCGTCCAAATTACAAATCAACATTGCACCACAAGGGCAAATGTTAAATGATTCACGCGGTGGATGAATTAGTCCATTGATCCTTCACTAACAGGGTAATTCAAAGAGATTCGAAAAGTCACCGCACGTTCGGTGACTTTTCGTTCTCTTCAATTCGGTTCCTTTTGCCGATCCCATTTCGGTGACCCTGCGGTGTATTCATCAAGCACCACAGGGTCCCCGAATTGCAGGGAAAAGCTGCCGCAAACCCGACGAAAACTAACCGCAAAACCCAGCGAATGTACGACGAAAAGCCACAAAAACATCTGGATTAACCTGCCGAAAACCACAGAAAAACCCGAGCAGGAGCTGATCACACGCAGCGAAGCCGCCGGAAAAAGCCGAGACCGCAGACAGAGTGAAGTGAATAAGTTAGAAAAACAGTTTGCATGAATGCTTGAAAAGTGAAACGCTGTTTGCAAAGAAACTACTGAGCGAAAATGTCTGAAATTTACATATGAGGTCCAGGGAATGATAATAAAGAGGGCGGTTACAGAAAAAATAAGTAAACTTAAAAAAAAAACCAAAAAACAAATCAAACTTTTACAAAAACAAATTTAAGAAAAATGCTTAAAATATCCTAAAAAATCTATAAATAAAGAGACTCTTTACTGCAGAATTTTAATGAACGGTTTATTAGATATTGAATTAAAACAGGAATATTTTTAACATTGAAGCCTATGGGATTCTCCTGAATAAACTTGCCGAATTAGGCTAGGGTCAGACTAACGCATTTTTCGCGTTGTCCGTGAAAAAGTGCGTTCGAACGAATGGATGTATTTTTTCACGGAATACGCGATAGCGGTCATACGATGCGCATTTTCGTCTGTGATTTTGTACGGATCATCAATGAAACCCTTTTTGCGTCCGGACGTTATGTTGGCCGGACATTAGCAGCGTCTGACGTCTCCTAATCACACATACACGCCGCTAGCGGACGCAGCGCACTCTGTACGTCAGTACTAGCGGTTTGACGTTCTCGATAAAATGCGTTCATTTGCCACTTGCGTTGCGCGGCCGCACTTTCGTGCGGCCGTTCTTCGTATGCTGCCCGGCATTGGACATAATTTGCTGCTAGCACGGCCGTGATTAAGTGCTGCTAAACGCACCTTAATACTGCGCTCGTCTGACCCTAGCCTTAAACCACCGAATGGCAGGTCATTTCGGGAACCTTTCCCTGCTGGTTTGTGTTCTCTGAATAGCCGAAGCAGTGCTTCTCTATGGGGATTTCACTGCCCTCGAACAGGCACCGAACAGGCACCGTATGTGCAGGCAATTCGCCAGGATTTGGCGAATTGCCTGCTCTCTGGATAGCCGAATGGCCAGGAAAGGTAACCGAACCCTGATTTTCAGCGTTCGGTTTCCTTTCTCAAGCAATTCAGATCTCTTTGAATTACCCTATAAGTCTTCATGGTATGAGAAAAGGAAGGGAGGGGAGATGAATTTGTTTGGCAAAACAGTACCTTAGTTTGCTATGATGTACAAAGGGTCTCACCAGTGATGTGATTATATTCCCTGTCCAATCCACAGGAAGGAAACTGATGAAGGATCTTTAAGGGACAGCCAGAAAATGTCTTTTTTTTTTGTCACAGGACAACTGTCTAAGGCCCGTGTCAGAGGAGCGCACTGATCACATCCGTGTTGCCGCACATTTGTACGTCCGTTATAGCATATAATTATGACCAATGGAGCCCCACACACGAAGTATGTCCGCACGGAACTGCGGACGCATAACGGACGTGGCAAACGGACGCAGGTTAGGCAAGAACGTAAGTCCGCTAGAACAGGCGCACAGAGTGCGCTGCATCCGCAACGTCCGCATAGCTTTGTGTGTGAGTGATGAATGAGGTCAACAGACTGCATTTTTGACGGACAAAATGTTTTTCGTATTCATTTATTTTCCATTCTACATCAGTCAAAAAAAGGTCAGTTAAAAAAATGGACTGTGTGGCCACTACTGCGTCATCCGTCAGAAAGTGCGTCCATACTGCACGGACGCACAGTCCGTACAAAATGCGCTCGTCTGACACCAGCCTTAGAAGTCGAGGCAGTAAAATTTATACATCCCAAAGCAAGATTATTTTTACCACACTTTCAGGGTTATTCAAAGAAAGCTGATCTGGCCCAGAAATGGCACCTAACAGTGAATTTCCCTGTATGGTGCAATTTCGTGGCCATTCGGCTAGTCAGACAACAGGCAGTTCGCCAAATTATGAAGAACTGTTTGCAAATACGGTGCCTGTTCGACGGCAGCGGAATCCCATAGAGAAGCAATGGTTAATCTATTCAGAGAACACCGAACAGCAGTGAAATGTTGGTGAAATGCCCTGTGATTTGGTGGTTTCATTCAGCAGGTTTAATCAGGCGAATCCCTTAGGCTTCAATGTTAAAAATATTCCCGTTCTTATACAATATCTAATAAACCGTTTATTATTTTAATCTGCAGTAAAAAGTCTCTTTTTTTTTTTTTTTTTAGGATCTTTTAGGAATTTTTTCGGGATTTGTTTGGCAAATTATTTTTCCCGTTTGTTTTTATAAAGCATTTTTTCTCTTTTCTGTAACAGACCTTTTTATTATCATTGATAGGATCTTATATGTAAATTCCAGGCATTTTTGTTCAGTAGTTTTTTTGCAAACAATGTTTCAATTTTGAATCTTTCAAGCGTATTGTTTTTTTTTTCTTTTACCCCGTTCGTAAGCTTGTCGGCTTTTTCTGGTGGCTCGTCTGCTTTTTCCGGCAAGTCCGGTGTGTTTTTTTGCAGCGGTTCCGGCGAGTGTTCGGCAGGTTTGCGGAGGATTTTCCCTACACTCCGGGGACCCTGCAGTGAATGCTGAATTCACCGCAGGTTGGGGAACTTTGATTCCGTGAAGTGCAGGGAAATGCGGGGAACAAGAGAGCACCGAAATTTCAGCGACATTTTGGTGCTCTCTGAATAACCTCTTTAGTCTTACTTCTCTTTACTCTACACTTCTGTACGTGCAATATGCAGAAATGCTGTGTTATGCAGTTTTTGCATAGCTGCAAAAGGCGTAGCAAACAGAATTGTCTGCATTTTTTCCAAATTTTTTTGCCCCAACAAAACTAACAATGTAAGCAGGAGCTAGAAAGTCTGAGAATAATGCAGTGTTAGAAATTAGTCGGTAGCAGAACATAGTTTGGATTGACGACAGAGCTGGTCATCAGCCATAAGAATTTAAACACCAAACAAAGTTTTAAAAAAACACAAACATGTTCATCTTGTCTCAAAGTTGTGAGAGTTTCGCATATACTGTATATATATATATATATAACAGATGTCTGCTCCCGCTACTCCTTATTGCGTAGATATTCTTGGAAACAGGAAGAAAAAAGCGGTGCAAGCCATTAAACATGTGCAATATAGAAAATCGGAGGGATGGCTGCACACGCACAAAATTGAATAAAAGGTGAAAATTTATTAAATCATGTTAAAAAATGACCGACGTTTCGGTTCACACAGGAACCATCTTCAGGGTAGCTTTGCAAAAAATGTACACTGTTTTTAAACCACACTCATGCATTGCTTTCCTACAGAAACGCCCCTTCCAATTAGATATCACCAGGTGAATTCACTGAAACATGGAAATATCCAACAGGACGCCGCTGAACGCTACGTCCCAGGAAGCTCAGAGCTACCTGTTGCCTTGGCAACTTAAAAACAAAACAAACATAAAAAATAAAATGCATATGATGGAGGACGGCAACAATAATGGTACACTCCTCCGTACTATCAACTATACTGTATGAGCAATCATTTAAACTATTATCAGCTTTATCTCTCTGAAAGAAAGCATGTAAAAGAAACATATTCATTTAAGCCTCTAGGTGAGACTGTATCCAGCATTTTTATCCAGAAAGTCTCTCGTTGAAGAAGCAGCTGGGAACGGTTGCCACCACGAAGTAGTGGGGGGACATGGTCGATTCTCACGAATCTGAGTGACGGCAACCGGTGTTGTAGATCGAGGAAGTGTTTCGCGACTGGCTTATCAGTCACGCCGTCTCTGTAGGCTGTATTAATGGAGGAGCGGTGGCCTCGTATCCGATCTCTAAGGCTAGGGACAGATGAGCGCATTTTCTGCGGCCACCGTCAAAATGTACGTCGATGCGTGCGCACGCATTTTTTCACGGAATACGCTTAAGTGGTCAGACGACCACAGTCGCACAGTCGCAGGTACTCACCAACGCAATTCTAGGGAAATCCGGCTGTTTGAACGTTATGTAGGCCGCACACTAGCAGCGTCTGACGTCTTAATCACGCACACACCTGCCATGCGCCGCAGCGCACTCTGTACGTCTGTAGCCAGCGTCACGTTCTGAGAAAAATGCGTTCATTTGCCGGTTGCGTGTGTCGGCGCACTTTTGTACGCACCTACTGCGTATATGGCCGTTGGCCGAGTGCTGCTACTGCCGCCGTGATTTAGTGCGCCTGCACGCGTTCCGACTGCCCCACTCTACCCTAGCCTAAGTGTTAAGTCTGTCTTTCCTACATAAGCCAACCCACATGGGCCTGTGATCAAATAGACTACATATGCCGTCTGGCACGTAATTCGATGTTTTATGCCATACTTATGGCCAGTATGAGGATGTGAGAAGGTGGAAGTTGGACACATATGGTTGCATGTAACGCAACCGGTGCATCTAAAGCAGCCTTTCTTAAAATGAACAGGACGGTTGTCATATGCTTTAACTGAATCAGTATGTACCAGCCAGTCGCGCAAGTTTTTGCCTCTTGAAAAGAGAAGGGTTTTGGTAATTTGCGATCATATGTAAAATTTCTCCAATGGTTTTTGACGTGTCTTGAAAGAAGATCACTGTGAGTATTGTAATTCATAGATAAAATAATCCGGGGGTCTTGTGGTTGTTTCAGAGTAGTATCACTTTTGTCACGTTCCATGGCTTTATGTAATGCTCTATCCAGGCAGACTTGAGAGTAACCTCTCTCTAAGAATCTTGTATACATGTCCTTAATTTGATGCTCACATTTTACTAAATCACTGTTATAACGTATAACCCGTAGAAATTGTGAAATTGGCAAGGAGTTAATAAGGTGTCTTGGATGATGGCTTTCCGCATGGAGTATTGTGTTTCTGTCCGTCTCCTTTCTATAAAGGGTATAGCCCAGTTTATCTTCTGTACGGAAAAGCAAAATATCTAGAAATGCAATTTCTTCTCTATTACACGATGCTGTGAATTTGATCGGTGTATTAAGATGATTAAGTTCTTCTACCATGCTTACAAAATTCTCTTCATCTCCTTGCCAAATAATTACGATATCATCAACAAAGCGTCCATAGAACAAAATCTTTTCAGTGTGTTTTTGAAGAAGGTGTTCACATTCGAAGCTGTACATGTAAAAATTGCATAGGTTGGTGCCATTGAAGCTCCCATAGCCGTTCCAGACACTTGGATGTAAAAAGATTTTTCAAAACGAAAATAATTATGATATAGTGTAATACGTAATAATTCCAATATAAACTCTACAGGTGGGCCAACATAATGTGAGGAATCTTGCAAAAGTTGTTTAAATGCTGAAATACCCTCTTCATGTGGGATTATGGTGTACAAGTTCTTTACATCCATTGTGGCTAAAAGCCATGGAGTAGCCGGTAGGGTTAAACTGTTTATTTTCTGTATCAACTGCATTGTGTCTTTAAGACAAGTCGGTAGATGCATCATAATATCTTTTGAAATGCGGTCTATATATTTTCCTATAGGTTCTAACAGACTTCCCCACGCTGACACAATGGGTCTGCCTGGTGGTTTTTGGTTATTTTTGTGAATTTTTGGAATCGTGTACAATATTGGTACAATTGGATGTTTAACCATGAGAAACGAGGCTATGGCCTCTGTTATATACCCTGCTTGTAAACCTCTCGTGACTATTGAGTTAATTTTTCCTGATAATTCATTTGTGGGATCATATGTCAGTTTACGATAAATTGTTGTATCTGCAAGCTGTTGCAATATTTCATTTCGGTAGTCTGTGTATTCCATCAACACTATCCCACCTCCTTTATCGGCTTGGCGTATGGTAATGCTGGTGTCCATAGATAATTCTTTTAATGCAATAAATTCGTCTTTCGAGAGATTAGAGAAATGACGAGGTTTGGATCTCAGTAATGCTTTAGATTCTTCGTATATGATGTTAGTATACGTATTGATAAATGCATTGTTCGTTTTTACATCTTGTGTACCTTTAAGTCTCAGTGTGGGTTTATATGGAATAGCCGAATTCGAAAGGCGTTCTTGAATCGCTAACGACCGATTCAGTTTATAATTCTGTATCTCAATATCAAACGGTTTGGCTTTTGAAGTGGGTACGAAGGTTAAACCTTTATTAAGGACACGTAGATGTATCGGGGACAGTTGTTTATGTGACAAGTTAAAGACTGGAATCACCTCTTGTAAGTGGGGGGTCTCCCGCGGGTCCCTCTTCTTACTGTGCCCTCTTCGTGTACGTTTGTTCTTACAGGTTCTTTGTGGCCCATGTAGCCTCTCGTTTGAACTCGTGTAGACACAACTGGCTGAGTGTCGTGAGTTTGTGGTTCGCCTAAAAAAGCCTGTGCAGTCGGCTGGTTATGTGGATATGCCGTTGTTTCTGTATCGGAGGCTGATTCCCCGGAAGTGCAGTCTAATGTGGGATAGGCGGGTCTATTGATCCGCTGTCTGGATCTTGGGAATTGAGGTCTCGGACGATCTGTGCTTAACCACCGGTAGACTCTATGGGTAGTATAATCGTAATTTACTTTTTCCAACTTCTGTTTTTTAAACCGGATAGGTTCCGTTCTGTACTTTTCCACCTCTTCCTGAAGTTTAGTTAATTGAGTTGCAAAAGCACCTGTATCGATCGTACTAGAGTTCTCAATTTCATATTTAGCAATTTGTTGTTTGGTAATGTGCATTTCTTTACCCACCTCCTCGATAGTTATGACCAACCAATCGAGGGAACATTTATTAGCAATCGCTACCCACTTTTTACAATATTCGGGGTTCGTCCTTCCGATAGTAGGCGAATTGGCTATTCTGAAACCTCTAGGTATGCGTTTACTACGGAAGTAATCGGAAAGAAATACTCCGTGTAAATTTAAATCCACCTCTCTACGTTTCATTTTAAGTATATCAAAATATAAGTCCTTACTTGATGGTCGATGTTCGAGTTGTTCTGGAGTGAGTGGCCACAGGATTTGTTGTGCTTGCTCATCCGTAATCTGCAAGGTTTCTGCATATGTTTGATACGCCCCTGCTCTCTGCAGGAAGTCCTCCATCTGGGCAGAATCGGTCTTTAGGAAAGGTTGTATTTACTTAATTGATACCGTTGAAATCAATGTTGCAGGGTGCCGGGATCCTGGATGTCTCCAGTGTATGTATAACAGATGTCTGCTCCCGCTACTCCTTATTGCGTAGATATTCTTGGAAACAGGAAGAAAAAAGCGGTGCAAGCCATTAAACATGTGCAATATAGAAAATCAGAGGGATGGCTGCACACGCACAAAATTGAATAAAAGGTGAAAATTTATTAAATCATGTTAAAAAATGACCGACGTTTCGGTTCACACAGGAACCATCTTCAGGGTAGCTTTGCAAAAAATGTACACTGTTTTTAAACCACACTCATGCATTGCTTTCCTACAGAAACGCCCCTTCCAATTAGATATCACCAGGTGAATTCACTGAAACATGGAAATATCCAACAGGACGCCGCTGAACACAACGTCCCAGGAAGCTCAGAGCTACCTGTTGCCTTGGCAACTTAAAAACAAAACAAACATAAAACATGAACACAAGTTCAAACGAGAGGCTACATGGGCCACAAAGAACCTGTAAGAACAAACGTACACGAAGAGGGCACAGTAAGAAGGGGGACCCGCGGGAGACCCCCCACTTACAAGAGGTGATTCCAGTCTTTAATTTGTCACATAAACAACTGTCCCCGATACATCTACGTGTCCTTAATAAAGGTTTAACCTTCGTACCCACTTCAAAAGCCAAACCGTTTGATATTGAGATACAGAATTATAAACTGAATCGGTCGTTAGCGATTCAAGAACGCCTTTCGAATTCGGCTATTCCATATAAACCCACACTGAGACTTAAAGGTACACAAGATGTAAAAACGAACAATGCATTTATCAATACGTATACTAACATCATATACGAAGAATCTAAAGCATTACTGAGATCCAAACCTCGTCATTTCTCTAATCTCTCGAAAGACGAATTTATTGCATTAAAAGAATTATCTATGGACACCAGCATTACCATACGCCAAGCCGATAAAGGAGGTGGGATAGTGTTGATGGAATACACAGACTACCGAAATGAAATATTGCAACAGCTTGCAGATACAACAATTTATCGTAAACTGACATATGATCCCACAAATGAATTATCAGCAAAAATTAACTCAATAGTCACGAGAGGTTTACAAGCAGGGTATATAACAGAGGCCATAGCCTCGTTTCTCATGGTTAAACATCCAATTGTACCAATATTGTACACGATTCCAAAAATTCACAAAAATAACCAAAAACCACCAGGCAGACCCATTGTGTCAGCGCGGGGAAGTCTGTTAGAACCTATAGGAAAATATATAGACCGCATTTCAAAAGATATTATGATGCATCTACCGACTTGTCTTAAAGACACAATGCAGTTGATACAGAAAATAAACAGTTTAACCCTACCGGCTACTCCATGGCTTTTAGCCACAATGGATGTAAAGAACTTGTACACCATAATCCCACATGAAGAGGGTATTTCAGCATTTAAACAACTTTTGCAAGATTCCTCACATTATGTTGGCCCACCTGTAGAGTTTATATTGGAATTATTACGTATTACACTATATCATAATTATTTTCGTTTTGAAAAATCTTTTTACATCCAAGTGTCTGGAACGGCTATGGGAGCTTCAATGGCGCCAACCTACGCCAATTTTTACATGTACAGCTTCGAATGTAAACACCTTCTTCAAAAACACACTGAAAAGATTTTGTTCTATGGACGCTTTGTTGATGATATCGTAATTATTTGGCAAGGAGATGAAGAGAATTTTGTAAGCATGGTAGAAGAACTTAATCATCTTAATACACCGATCAAATTCACAGCATCGTATAATAGAGAAGAAATTGCATTTCTAGATATTTTGCTTTTCCGTACAGAAGATAAACTGGGCTATACCCTTTATAGAAAGGAGACGGACAGAAACACAATACTCCATGCGGAAAGCCATCATCCAAGACACCTTATTAACTCCTTGCCAATTTCACAATTTCTACTGGTTATACGTTATAACAGTGATTTAGTAAAACGTGAGCATCAAATTAAGGACATGTATACAAGATTCTTAGAGAGAGGTTACTCTCAAGTCTGCCTGGATAGAGCATTACATAAAGCCATGGAACGTGACAAAAGTGATACTACTCTGAAACAACCACAAGACCCCCGGATTATTTTATCTATGAATTACAATACTCACAGTGATCTTCTTTCAAGACACGTCAAAAACCATTGGAGAAATTTTACATATGATCGCAAATTACCAAAACCCTTCTCTTTACCACCTATGATCAGTTTTTCAAGAGGCAAAAACTTGCGCGACTGGCTGGTACATACTGATTCAGTTAAAGCATATGACAACCGTCCTGTTCATTTTAAGAAAGGCTGCTTTAGATGCACCGGTTGCGTTACATGCAACCATATGTGTCCAACTTCCACCTTCTCACATCCTCATACTGGCCATAAGTATGGCATAAAACATCGAATTACGTGCCAGACGGCATATGTAGTCTATTTGATCACATGCCCATGTGGGTTGGCTTATGTAGGAAAGACAGACTTAACACTTAGAGATCGGATACGAGGCCACAGCTCCTCCATTAATACAGCCTACAGAGACGGCGTGACTGATAAGCCAGTCGCGAAACACTTCCTCGATCTACAACACCGGTTGCCGTCACTCAGATTCGTGGGAATCGACCCACTACTACATGTCCCCCCACTACTTCGTGGTGGCAACCGTTCCCAGCTGCTTCTTCAACGAGAGACTTTCTGGATAAAAATGCTGGATACAGTCTCACCTAGAGGCTTAAATGAATATGTTTCTTTTACATGCTTTCTTTCAGAGAGATAAAGCTGATAATAGTTTAAATGATTGCTCATACAGTATAGTTGATAGTACGGAGGAGTGTACCATTATTGTTGCCGTCCTCCATCATATGCATTTTATTTTTTATGTTTGTTTTGTTTTTAAGTTGCCAAGGCAACAGGTAACTCTGAGCTTCCTGGGACGTAGCGTTCAGCGGCGTCCTGTTGGATATTTCCATGTTTCAGTGAATTCACCTGGTGATATCTAATTGGAAGGGGCGTTTCTGTAGGAAAGCAATGCATGAGTGTGGTTTAAAAACAGTGTACATTCTTTGCAAAGCTACCCTGAAGATGGTTCCTGTGTGAACCGAAACGTCGGTAATTTTTTAACATGATTTAATAAATTTTCACCTTTTATTCAATTTTGTGCGTGTGCAGCCATCCCTCCGATTTTCTATATATATATATATATATATATATATATATATATATATACACAAGCATTCATTCCCTTTGGATTAAAGGAACACTGCCACTAACATAAACTGTAGCTAGATTACTTTTGCATTACAAAAAAAAATTATGAAACGCATGCTGCTGTTTTTTCTTTGTTTGAATTAATTGCATATAAAAAGGAAAAATAAAGTCAGGTTTTTATCTGTTTCCTTTTTGTGGATTTTTCCCATGATGTAACATTTCCCAAAATCTTATGGCAAGTCTCACAGCTGCTGTATAGGATAAAATGTTTGTGAAGAGGAAATCGGGGGGAGGAGAGAATGTTTAAACAAGGCTGCAGTGGATCTATTGTGTTGTCTAGGTCAGTGGTTCTCAACCATGTCCTCAAGTACTCATAACAGGCTAGGTTTGCCAGATATCTGAAGCACAGCACTGGTGATATGATTTTCTGCTCAGTGATTGCAGGATTCAGTCTGCATTTCACCAAGGAAATCCTTAAAATCTGGCCTGTGTTAGGGGTACTTGAGGATCGTGATTGGGAACCACAGGTCTAGGCTACCGGAGCTAAGAGATTGTGGCTGAATGAGATCTGATAGTTGTCTAACAACACTAAATGGTACTCCCTGATGATGTCATCTGCATACATCCCACACGATGCAATCCTTATAGTCTGATTTTTGAAGATTGGACCTAGTCACTCCATTCTATGCCCAATGCCACACAGTGAGGACTATAGAACTAGAAACTGGGGGGGGGGGGTAGTTTACAACACGAATATCACAAATTGGATGTACACAGTGACAGACTATATATTTTCTTAACTAAACATACATGAGAAAACCAAAGTACATGTAAGATATCATCGACATAAAATAAATTAAATAAAAACATTTCATTTTTTTGGTGGTTGTGGCCCTTTAAAATGACTTTCAGTGGAGCCTTGTACTAATAAACAGAGAGGGCACCGCGGGTCATCTTCCAATGAACAGAACCAAATGTTTCAGCACCACCAGCAGCAAAAGTGGAGCTATGGCCGCTCATACATTTACCTCCTTCGGCCATGAGGACAGCTGTTCACACTGTCACCACCACTATTAGTAGTGAGCATAGCCAGGCCAACACCTCATCCTGTAACGCTTACATCCCTTTTGCCCACTGAGGGCCAGCATCTGCCCGCATACCTCTGGCGTGACTCCAGCCATCCCCTTTCAGATAAGGTCCACATCATGGTTTGTATGCACACCTTTTCCTTGTCCAGGCTCCTGAAGATCCAGCCTGGTTTCCTCGTCTGGCCTAGGAATTCCAGCCGCAGTCCATCTGCTAATCAGGCCTCCATAAAGAGCATTACCCAGTAGGCAATGCTTCTGCATTGTGTCGGATTGACTCTGATCAGACATTGAGTAGTCTTGGTTTGTGGACCTGTTCCATGTTTTGCTCTCTTCATTTGGATATACCGTGTACCAACTCCTGGCTTTGGATTCTACAGTATTCTTTTGGACGCTCATATTTCTGCTTATTTGTGTACCGAACCCTGCCATGGAATAACAAACATCACTTTGCCAGCTGTCTGCCACGACTTAGGGCTACATTACACTCTGGGTGCTAACGTAGCGCTCACCTGAGTGAGCGTTAACATTAGCCCAGGTAGCGTTTGGTATCTTGCGCTTTTCAGCGTGAGGTTACTGTACTTTGTGCTCCCTATACTTAACATGGGGAGCGCAAAGTGTTAATCAGCGCTAGGATTACAAAGTCCTAATGCTGATTAGCGTCCGGCTGAGGTTAACAGAATACAATCCAGATACTCACCTACTATCCCGCACCGAGTACCGCGGCTCCATCCGTCTCCTGCAGGTGCAGTTTTTTCTCCCTAGCGTCCCCGTTTTAGCACATGGATTGTAATGGAGCCCTTAGCTTTTGGACATTTAATCAAGTATCTGCAAGCTGCTACCCACCATATTTTGCCTACATTCCCTGTATTCTGTATATAATAATATAATGATGCTTTAGATCTTGTTGTTTTCTTAGCTATTGTTTTCTGCTTAGACTTCTCGCATAAATATCTTTTTGTAGTTCTCTTTAGCTTTAGATCTTTAGTTCCTCTTTGCCCTTTATCCTCTGTTTTAGTATACTGCGTCAGCTCCTTTCCTGTCTCGTCCCTGTTTTCAGTTTACCGTCTTTCTGTCTTGCCTCTTAATTCCTTCCTGTCTGGCCTCAGTCCCTTTTCTAGCACTGTCCCGTGACCTCTTTCTCCTGTGCTTTACTGTTTTTTACCCTTGTGCTTCGTAATAAAATACTTTTCGCTGTGGAATCTGCCTGGCCCCTCCTCAGTATCACCGCACACTGGACTCGCTTCACACGCCACGCTTGACACATCCACACTGTCAAATTCCACACCTAGGGCTCTATTACACTCTTCGTGCAAAAATCTGTGCGTGCGCAAAACCACATTAACGCGAGGGGCAAAACCCTTCGCACTGAATGTCGTATTACGACGTTCGTGCAAATGATGCGCGTTAATGTCTAACGCGAGTGACCCTGGGCGAACCCTGCGCGAGCGCAAGTTCATGCGCGCATCCCATACTTAGAATTGTGAGCGCAAACGCATTCGTATGCTGGTACGCGGGTGGTATTACAATCAATGCGCAAATTTTTACGAACGACGTTTGCGCGCATAATTTTAACGTCTTTGAGAAGCTGGTGGTAACTGCAAATCTGAACATTCTGGCAGAAAAGAAATACACCAGCATGAAAAAAAAGTACAGCACAGTATAGTTACACATACCCAAACAATAAAATAGAGAACTTGCACGTGTTTTTATTATTGCTGCAGCACATATACTCAGATTGATTTTGGCAGGCGCAAAAACTGAACGGTAGACAATTGTGGTTCTTAATTCAGATTGGCTGAATCGCGTGAAAAAACAGTCCGCCCACCGATTTCTGCGCGCAACGTTAATGCATCCGTGTTTTTGCTGTCTATTTTTTGGCGGATGAAAAAATGCGCTCGGATTGTAATACCAGTGTTAATTTACGCACGTTAACGTTTAACGCTGTGCGCAAAAAAAATTGCGCTGCGCGTACGAATTTGCACGGAGAATGTAATAGAGCCCCTAAGAGAGTGTAACTAAAGCTCCCTCAGCTTTTTCTGTCCCCACCCTCCTTGGCACATATTTCACCCTTGCCCACAGTATATACGGCCATGGTGCAAATTGCAGAAGTGTGGATGCTGGTCTGCTGTCAAGGGACCGATTTGGCAAAGCCAACACTAACAGAGTGGGCATTGTGACAATCATCATTTGAACTCAGGGTACCTGGACTTTGCATTACTGTTGGGAGGTGTGGGACTGTGGATTCTGGGGAGGTCTGGCACATAATTTTATCCCCCAACCCTCTCCTATATCCAAGTCAACTTGTGTGGGACAGAATAATAATCATAAATCAAACTTTCCCTTCTTAATACTTGGTTGCAAATCCTTTGCAGTCAATCACAGCCTGAAGTCTGGAATGCATAGACATCACCAGATGCTGGGTTTCATCCCTGGTGATGCTCTGTCTGGCCTCTAATGCAACTGTCTTCAGTTCCTGCTTGTTCTCGGGGCATTTTCCCTTCAGTTTTGTCTTCAGCAAGTGAAATGCATGCTCAATGGGATTCCGGTCAGGTGATTGACTTGGCCATTGCATAATATTCCACTTCTGTCCCTTCAGAAACTCTTTGGTTGCTTTTGCAGTATGCTTTGAGTCATTGTCTATCTGCACTGTGAAGCACCGTCCAATGAGTTCTGCAGCATTTGGCTGAATGTGAGCAGATAATATTGCCCGAAACACTTCAGAATTCATCCTGCTGCTTTTGTCAGCAGTCACATCATCAATAAACACAAGAGAATCAGTTCCATTGGCAGCCATACATGCCCACGCCATGACACTACCACCACCATGCTTCACTGATGAGGTGGTATGCTTAGGATCCTTTCCTTCTCCATACTCTTCTCTTCCCATCACTCTGGTACAAGTTGATCTTGGTCTCATCTGTCCATAGGATCTTGTTCCAGAACTGTGAAGGCTTTGTTAGGTGTTGTTTGGCAAAGTCTATTCTGGCCTTCCTGTTTTTGAGGCTCACCAATGGTTTACATCTTGTGGTGAACCCTCTGTATTCACTCTGGTGAAGTCTTCTCTTGATTGTTGACTTTGACACACATACACCTACCTCCTGGAGAGCGTTCTTGATCTGGCCAACTGTTGTGAAGGGTGTATTCTTCACCAGGGAAAGAATTCTTCGGTCATCCACCACAGTTGTTTTCCGTGGTCTCCCGGGTCCTTTGGTGTTGCTGAGCTCACCGGTGCGTTCCTTCTTTTTGAGAATGTGCCAAACAGTTGTTTTGGCCACACCTAATGTTCTTGCTATCTCTCTGATGGGTTTGTTTTGTTTCTTCAGCCTAATGATGGCTTGCTTCACTGATAGTGACAGCTCTTTGGATCTCATCTTGAGAGTTGACAGCAACAGATTCCAAATGCAAATAGCACACTTGAAATTAACTCTGGGCCTTTTATCTGCACATTGTAATTGGGGTAATGAGGGAATATCACACACCTGGCCATGGAACAGCTGAGAAGCCAATTGTCCCATTACTTTTGGTCCCTTAACAAGTGGGAGGCACATCTGCAAACTGCTGTAAGTCCTACACCGTTCACCTAAGTTGGATGTACATACCCTCAAATTAAAGCTGACAGTCTGCAGTTAAAGCACCTTGTGTTTGTTTCATTCCAACTCCATTGTGGTGGTGTATAGAGCCAAAGATGTTAGAATTGTGTCAATGTCCCAATATTTCTGGACCTGACTGTACAAGTCTGGCCCATAAAGATCTTGACTATGAGACCGAGGAGGTAGAGGATAGTCAGGAGTCAGCAGTCCACTCTTTCCAGCAGCTAGTGTGCATGCTTCACCTTTTTATCCGCATTCTCTTCTGCATGTATGTCCGAGTGATTGTGATAGTGAACTTTCTGATCCCTTGGAGACTGATAAATTGTCTACTACTAGCACCTCAAGTAGGTCCACCACTAGCACCACCACATCAACCAACCAAGTGCTACTGGCAATGTAGGGGCTAGCGGTGTAATTACAGATTCTTAAATGTCAGATTGTATTTTCAGCAGGAGCAAGCTAAAGGAAAGAGGCCTTGTTATTCCAAGGCTAAGTTTGGAGTCACTTCGAGTGCCTCGGAGATAGATGCAAACTGTGCAGTTAGGAGGTCCCTAGTTCTGGGATGAACCATCATCTCCAAAAACATCACAAGGTGGTCCGAATGAGAGACGCAGATAAAAAGCTATGACAGGCCGCAGGACCGCGAGCGCTCTCTGCACATTCGACACCACAAATATTAGTACCGTGCATTAGGATAGGGGGATGTTTATCAATGATTAGTCAGCCAAATCTGGGATGATTTAGTGCCATGCTCAAACACCAAAGAAATAAAATCACCCGACCTGGCCACTCAGATGGTTGTTGTTGGACGTGTTTCTTTTTTCTATGATTTAGAAGCTAAGCCTTTCATAAAGGCCCTGATTCCGAAATAATAAATCCCTTCAAGATCCACATTTAGCAGGAACATTGTGCCATCTTTGTACCATTTCTGCACAGTTGCAAGAAGTTGTGGGAAAGTCTTTGTTCTCTTCAATTCCCCACTCACTCTGACCTATTCTAAAATATTTTCTGCTTTTGAAGTTGGTGCTTCTCTTTCATATACTTTACACAATAACATAAACCCTGATTATCCCCCAAGCTGACAAATACACAGACCCTTACCCCTTCCTGACAAATACAGACCTTGATTCTCCCACTGTTTAATACATATACCCTGACCCCCCCACTGAAAAAATATACACACACACCCTTACACCCTCCACTGACATATACACAGACCTGACACCCCCAAATAGACAATTATGTACTGACCTCCACCATGCTGACATGGCAGAAGTGAAATCTCCTAACACTGGGACATCTGTGCGTGCCGTATTCTTTTCAGAATACTGCCTTGAGCCAAAAATGGCTAGGTCAATGGCAAGGTCAGAATAGAGCCCCATGTATGTTATCCTGGAGTCTGGACAATAGACTTTCTATGCTATGAATGAAATGCCAAGAGCTTGAAATGTACTTATATATTATTCAATATTTGTCTAATTATCAAAATCGAGGCAGAGCTGGCAGCAGGAATGAAATTCGAAGCTAACGGAATGCTTTTTTCTCTGTAGTCAGGTATAGATGTCAGTTTTATTCCACAACAAATTTTGCTTTCCAGAGCATGTTGTATATCCGTCAATACTCAGAATGCAGTGTTAAGATCTGCTTGGAACCATCAGTGGCCAGAACGACTTACTCCAGGAATCTGAGCCCTGTGATCTCAGCATATATTCACATGGGATTATCAGGAGTTCCAGACATATCCAGGCTGCTCTCGACTCATCGATTTTGATATCTAATGGTTCAAATGGGATAAAACACTAGGAATAGAGTATGTCAAATGATGTTCTTTAAAGGGACACTATTAAAAATAATCCTTTTTTTTTTTGCCATTTAAATAATTGGGCAGAGGCTGCTGACAGCCTCTGCTTAGTTATTTTTTTTAAAATTTTTTGGTGATTTTACTTACATTTTCTCCCTTGGTACACGCAGCGCCTCCTCTTCAGCTCAGGGACCTCCAAAGTCCATGCAGCTATCTATCGCTATTTGCTCTACTACCCAACTTGCATAGCATAGGAACCAGAAGTTGTGCACTGCTGTGGACTTGCTGTCATTACGCATGCACAGATCCAATCCAGCATGTATCTTCCCCTCTTAGACCGCTCACTATCTCGGGCAGTCTCAGAGTGATGTCGGCATGCTCTCTGTTTGCTGATTTACACTGGTGACCGAGCTGGTGGCCAGTAGGGATGAGCTGTTCGGTTCGATCTGTTCGGAGTTCGCATCGAACATCGGCCGTTCTTTTTGGGACGTTCGCCAAAAGTTAGAATTTTTTTTTTAAAAAAGTATAAAAAATGCTTAAAAAATACTAAAAAATCGAGAAATAAAGAGACTCTTTACTGCAGAATATTATAAGCAACGGTTTATTAGATATTGAATTAAAACGAGAATATTTTTAACATTGAAGCCTATGGGATAAAACATTATTGTTACTAAAACAACAGGCAGACACGGCCCTCTAATCAGGCACTGTAGAGGGCAGCCTACCGGGGCCTCCCAAGGATCCCATTGAGGAGCATGCGGCTGCCGGATGACAGAGCTGCGACTGTGCGGGCTAGCCGCCCGGGTGCATGTGGCAGAGACAGGCAGCGCAGGGAGGGAGCCACTGCACCTGCGCCACGGCAGACCTCACCACAACCAGGATCCAGGGAGCCCCCACTGACCACCAGGCTAAGGTAAGGCGACACATTTCTAA
Organism: Leptobrachium leishanense; assembly: GCA_009667805.1. Classification (NCBI taxonomy): domain Eukaryota; kingdom Metazoa; phylum Chordata; class Amphibia; order Anura; family Megophryidae; genus Leptobrachium; species Leptobrachium leishanense. The sequence continues at coordinate 70,239,187 of CM019063.1, forward strand.
AAAAAATAAAATCTGAGGACATTTTTAAATGTTCCCGGGAACATAAAATAAAATATTTTTTTTCTTTCTCTACCTGGCTAAATGTATTTAATTATATATATTAGATACATTCAGCCAGGTAGAGGGGGGGGGGGTGGCATGTGGGCTGCGCAGGGTCTCAGGCAGTGTTTTTTTTTGTGTGTATATTTTTAGCAAATTTATAGGGGAAGCTAAGGGCAGGTATGATATATATATATATACAGTATATAGATAAGATATATATCTATATTCTTATAAATATATATATCCAGACTTGTATTACACACACATTTTGCAACTAATTACCCCCCATTTGACTGATCCCTCCAGAAGAAATGTTGAACCTGATAGAGCAGAGAATAATACATATATTCTCTGCTCTGTCGGGTTCAACATTTCTTCTGGAGGGATCAGCCAAATTGGGGGGGCGGGGGCTCATTTAGTTGAGATTGTCCACATGCCACCCTCCCATGTGCGTATGTGTATATATGGTCTGAGGTCTGTGGGTGGGTGTATATATATCTCTGCGTGTTGATATATACGTATATATAGGTCTGCGTGTTGATATATACGTATATGTCTGTGTGTGGTATCAATGCATCCCTACTCTATACACAGTGCTCCGTGTCCAAATAATATATATGATCAGGGGTTACCTTTTTTTTATATCTTTATACTATTCCTATTAAATTAACAGTAATTTTTGATGTATTTTATGGAGTAGAAACTTTTTTTTGCCTATATAACATGTGCTTTGTGAAAATAAAACGGTTTTGTGTGTACATTTTAATTTAGTTAGTGGATTCCTGTCCAGTGCGGTGAGAAGCAAATGTAATGCAGTGTAGACACGCTGCGAGGCGGAGCGGAGTGAAGTCAAGCCTGCAATATGTTTGCTTCTTTTCGCTACGCTGAGCGTTCTGAGGACCCGATCTGTTGCCAACTTTGCCTGCCATTTGACTATTCTCTCTGTGTATTCCCTGCCTGTTCTGTTTGCTTCCTGTTGCTACTGGTGTGCGCCGATTCTCACCATATACAGTAGCGCAGTACAATTGCCTAAACATTGCTGACCCGGTTTTGTTATAGCTGCTGATGTAACTGAATAGATCGGGGATCTCTTCTGAATTACCAAAACCTCCACCACTGCACTCTTCCACAATACCTCAGAGGGGTTATGGTGTGAAGGCACTTGCTGCCACCAAAGGCACTGCCACTGACGCCTATACCAGATTCATATAATTTTAATATTGTCCCGCAGGGTCCAACCCTGCGCTCTTCCACAATACCACAGAGGGGTTACTTACGGTGTGAAGGCACTTGCTGCCGCCAGAGGCACAATATTTGGGTGCACTGCCACTGACGCCTATACCAGATTCATATCATTTTAATATTGGACCGCAGGGTCCAACACTGCACTCTTCCACAATACCACAGAGGGGTTACTTACGGTGTGAAGGCACTTGCTGCCACCAAAGGCACAATATTTGGGTGCACTGCCACTGATGCCTATACCAGATTCATATCAGTCTAATATTGGACCGCTGGGTCCAACCCTTCCACAATACCACAGAGGGGTTACTTACTGTGTGAAGGCACTTGCTGCCGCCAAAGGCACAATATTTGGGTGCACTGCCACTGACGCCTATACCAGATTCATATCATTTTAATATTGGACCGCAGGGTCCAACACTGCACTCTTCCACAATACCACAGAGGGGTTACTTACGGTGTGAAGGCACTTGCTGCCACCAAAGGCACAATATTTGGATGCACTGCCACTGATGCCTATACCAGATTCATATCATTTTAATATTGGACCGCAGGGTCCAACCCTGCACTAGGGATGTGCGTTTCGGGTTTCGGAATTTTCATGAAATTTCCCGATTCGTGTTTTCGGATTCGGCCGAATTTCCGAATCGGATCGGACCCGAAAACCGACAGATCCGAAAAGTTTTCCGAGCCGAAATCAAATATTTTCGGAATTTTCTAATGGACTTGAAATGTGTCAAATCGAAATTTATTTTCGCTCTATTCATGATTTCGGTTCCATTCGTGATTTCGGTTCCATTTCGGTAATTCTGGACATCGTATATTTAACTATTATCGGTTATATCGCTGATTCTGTAAATTTTGTATTTGTAAATGCGTATCACTTGTTTTTTTTGTTTCCAATGATCTGATAATTCTGTCGATACGATAATTCCTTCAGAATCGGGTCCGATTCGTCCGCGGGTTGCGCATGCGCTCGCGCGGATGTCGTAACTTTATTGAGCCATTTTTGTAGAGAGTTTTGACAATTGCCAAAAAATATAGAAATTATTTATCATGGCTGAAGGAAGAGACAGAGAGTCCCATTTGGACACCTCCTCATCTGCTTCCACCCCAGAGACACCCAGGAAGAAGCGGGCCAGCAAATGGCATTTGACGAGATGCTGGAGCTGGTCCGCATCTTTGATCTTAAAGATTATGACTGCCGTAAGGGCCCTTACGGCAGAAAGAATAACGCGCGCAAGGACCGTATCCTAGATAAGCTACGCACCACCATCGCAGAATTATTTGGGAAAGACCGGACGAAGGACAGCTCTGAAAACGCTGTTCCGACCTCAAGGTGCGCGAGCAGGAGCAGCTGAGGCACATCCGGTGTGTCATAGCCAAACGTAAGTGTCATTTTATATTGTAAAGTGCTGCGCAAACTGTTGGCGCTATATAAATCCTGTATAATAATAATAATGTGCTTGCATATGCTAATGTGCACAGAAATACGTTGATTTATCTAGTCCTTTTTTCATGCAATGTGATTGTGTATAGCTTTGCGTTTTCACGACTCGTCATACATGCATTTTTGCCATAGCTCTTCCTTTTTGTGATTTTACGTATTCGTGAAAATTGTGACATTTGATGTATGTAGATGAAGTTACAATGCTGGATTTCTTTTGGCACTGTGTGTACTGTAGTGTGCTGGGGGGGGTTGTTGTGATTGAGTGATGCATACGAGATGACCCACAGCTTGCCCAATATTGGCTCCCATCTGCGCATCAATAAAAATCTCTGCGTCTCTGCTAAGTGGTAGGATGGGACATGTAGTTCTTCTGAAAGTGCATCCAAACAGAGCCGCGTTCAATACATCCTCAGCAGCTGCTGAATTGTTGCAGCGCAGCAATTCAGTTTGCTGCAGCAGTGTCATTAGTGAATGCTTTAGATGCAAATTTCAAAACAAAATGGCGGATTTCTGTTGGGTTCTGCTATATCCAGTTTTATTAGCAGAAACTGAAAGTGAAACTGAGGCTGAGGCCTTCTATAAAATAACTAAAAGCACTCAGCACAATGCGTTTTGTATGCACACAACACAAATAATAGTTTTTATTAAATAAACGTAATGTTTACTTCTGAAAAAAATATATAATTGAACGGTAATATATGTGTATGTGCAGGGGAAATAAATAAATATTTTGTGACTTTAGACCTATGAGATGGGAGTAGTGGTGGGTCAAGCTGGTAGTGGGGAAGTGGAGGGGTGTCGCAATACTTTCGGCAATATATTGTATAGATATACCATTTTTTCCAGTCTGCATTATTTACGTGTTATTTTTTGGATTTGGCAGAAGACAGGAAGAAGGCAGCATCTGCCCCGGCGGGCACCAGTGCCCCAGTGGAGGGGGAGGAGGAGCCACGGGCGACCACCAGCGCTGGTATATACTGTTTTATTTTGCAACGACTTTTGGTCAAAAATAAATCAGTTTTGTTGTTTACTGTATTTTTTATTTCTTTAATTTCTTAGATATAGCACCGGATGAGATGCTGACGGTGGTGGTGGAGGAGGAGGAGTCGGAGGAGGAGTCGGAGCCTCAGGAGGCCGCCAGCACTGGTATATACTACTATTATATTTTTTCAAGACTTTCAGTCAAAAATAGAAACCTGCTTTACTTACTGTATTTTCCTTCTTTCATTTATTGGATATATAGAAGGAGAAGCCAGACCGGACACGTCCTCCAGTGTCAGGATGATAAATCGGGAGGCGATCGGCGAGCTACGCCTGGCTGTTACCTCCATAGATGCCATCCAGGAACTGCTCCAGGAATTGCGGGAGCATATAAGCAATGCCGCTGACATCCTGGAGCGGCAGTGAGACCAGCCTCCTCCCGAAATGTAACCGGAATCTGCAGGTTCACTCAAGACGAGGCCGGACCGGACACGAGCAAGGATTGTCTGAACACGAGTCTCTTCAGGAAAGGCAAACTTTATTGTGATATCACAACAGATTCTCAAACAGGATTCAATCACAAAGAATGAGCAGCGATTTTCACAGTGACATGAGATTTTATACCTCAAAATACATGATTAGGTACATCCCAATTAGCCCACCTCCCGGTTACGCTATCCCACCCCACGTGGGTTAGTACCTCCCTTTGGCTAATACAAAAGACATTTCATTAATTTGGCTGTAAATTGGCAAACTTCATGTTAGTTTCAGTGAATCATAATTAGTTGCTCCCACTGTTCCGGGCTGCGCCCCGTTCCCTAGCGTCTTCACTCATTTGTTACAAAAGGCACCTGGTCTGATCTCTATACTCCTTTGTATTTCTGCGGGCCCCAACGACCTTGATGTATGCTTTCTCTGTGTCGAAAACAGCAGAGACCTTTCTCAGCGCTTTGATTGTTTTTCTTCCAATCTCAGCACATTCCTAAATTTCTATGTATGCCTGCTTCTAATTTCAGCTACAAACTGCCTAATTATCTCAAGTGAACCAATATTCTGAACAAGATGGTGGTCGCCTGGCTTACAATGGCGGCCATCTTCCAGTCTATTTCCACTACACTATGTTTGTTTGTGTTGTTTGTGCCCCTGTTGGGCAGTTTGCCATCCTTGGCATGTTCCCTTCCCTTCCCCATGTTGTAAATAAATTTTCTATTTTTTCTATATTTTCCTGTTTGTGTGCGTTGCTTTTCCTTACTTAATAAGTTAATATGTATTGCTTGGTTTCCACACTGTTAAAATTATATGTACATAAATGTATTGACATTTCTATGGACCCTTTGTCATAAATTTGTCAACATATTTGTGGCCATGAATGTGACTGTGCACATTCTACACTTCCTGCCTGGCCAAAAAATGTCACACACTAACACAACCTTGTTGTACTGCCTTGAGATTTGATTACCGACGTGGCCTGGTTTTGTTAAGCTTAGGCGATGTCACAACAACACGGATTTTTGTCCACAGTCACATTCATTGTATAACCAAGAATTTATCAAAAAATATTGATGGCAGCACTGCGTGAAGTCTTCTCCAACACAATCCAAAGATCCTTAGTGCGTCTCAGGTCTAGTTTATTTGTCCCTGTTTGCAGCTTCACGCAACACCTCCTCCCAGCTATGAGCTCTCTCTCTCCCACCGCTGCCCGCTAAGGCTAGGGTCAAATGAAAGCATTTTTACACGCGAACGTAAAAAAGTGCGTCCGAACGGATTGATGTATTTTTTCACGGAATATGTGAAAACGGTCATACGATGCACATGTTCGTGCGTGATGTTTTACGAATCCAAACCAGGAAACTTTTTGCGTCTGGACGTTATGTTGGCCGGACATGAGCAGGGTCTGACGTCTCCAAATCACACACACACACCGCTAGCGGGCGCAGCGGACTCTGTACGTCCGTACTAGAGGTTCTGCGTTCTCGAAAAAATGCGTTAATTTTCCACTTGCGTTGCGCGGCCGGACTTTCGTGCGACCGTACTTCGTATATTGGCCGTCATTGCCCGTCATTTGCTGCTAGTGCGGCCGTGATTAAGTGCGCCAGAACGCACGTTAAAAATGCGCTGGTCTGACCCCAGCCTAAGACGCTGCCCGCCAACATGGTCACGTCTTTGCAGGAAGACAACAGCGTGGGGGAACGGCAGCTGCCGACAGTCCCAAGACCTTTCACAATGACGTCAGTTCTGGAGTTAACCCCTAACTGCGACCAATGGTGGAGGTAGGGGGTTCATTGGAACCCCCTATCTCCCGATCCGCGGCAGCTATCGGTTGGTTAATGTTTGGTATCTTTGGATCGACCAGAGCATGGCCTTTCCAACAATACCAAACATGACAATGTTAAAAATTATAAAAAATTTAAATATAAAAAAAATAAACAGGTTTTTTGTTTTGTTTTGTTAATGCAGCAATATTGTTCCCATTTCAATTATAATGTGAACAATGATGCTGCGCTAAGGATTTTTGTATGGGGTGCGTTTGTTAAAAATAGTGTAATTTTCACCCAAAAAAATATAACAAGTCCCCTTTTCAATTTTTTTTAACAAACGCAACTTATAAAATATAACCGCAAACACTCGCATGTTAAAATGTGAAAAAAATACTTTACACCTTGTAAAACAAACATTGAAAATTCTAATTTTATTGCATTTTTTGTTATAATATACAGACAGGACATGACGCATACATATGATAATGATATATTATGAATCATCTGCCGAGTCTGCCGGAAAGAACGATATATAACATGTCTGGGTCATATTATAAAATAAGGCTTCAAAAAAACGCGTTTAAACAAGAGGAGCGAAACTGTTAAAAATTAGCTCAGCAGCAGACCACAGTGCCGCACACAGGCGTGAAGGGAAGCCGTGAAATGCCTCAGCAGCGTAAGGGTTAATTTATTTTTTTGTCTGTTTTAAATAGTTTTTTTTTTTCGTTTCAGATCATTTTGATCAACTATTTTTCCGTTTTAAAACCTTTTTGTTCTGGTTTTTATTTTTAAAGTCAGACCATTCGGGTCAGTTTAGCATTTTTTAAATCGTTTTGTTCTTTTTTTTTGTTCCTTGGCTTTCATACCAATTTTTAATGTGATTAAATAAAGTTGTGAAATGTATATTCATAAGAAAAAAGGATCTTTATTTAATTAAAAAAAAACACGATAGAATCGCCAGAATTATCGTATCGACAGAATGAATTATCGGATCCGAAAAACAAACCAAAAATTTATTATAAAAAAATATATAAAGTATAAAAAAGTAAACCATAGTAGTTTACGTCAAAACGAATAGAGTTAGACAGCTTTGAAACGAGGAGAACAGACGTTCCGAAAAAGCGAAAATTTCCGATATCACGAAAAGTCGATACAAAAAACGAGCAAAGTGACACGAAAATACGAAAAATGGTCGAGGAGAACAGACGTTCCGAAAAAACGAAAAGTCCCGAAATCACAAAAAGTCGATACAAAAAAACGAGCAAAGTGACACAAAAATACGAAAAATGGTCGATATTCCGAAAATAAAATGTACGCGAAAAACGAGTCGAGCCGAACCAAATCGAAACAGAAATCGGTCGAAACGAGCCGAATCGAAAAGTTTAAACATCCGAACGAATCGAACCGAATCTAACCGAAAAAAAATCGGTGCACAAGCCTACCCTGCACTCTTCCACAATACCACAGAGGGGTTTCTTACGGTGTGAAGGCACTTGCTGCCACCAAAGGCACAATATTTGGGTGCAGTGCCACTGACACCTATATCAGATTCATATCATTTTAATATTGGACCGCAGGGTCCAACCCTGCACTCTTCCACAATACCACAGAGGGGTTACAGTGTGACGGCACTGTTGCCAACACTAAAGGCCCAATTTTAAAGCATCTATTGTTACTTTCATCCAAAGCCTGCATAAATTTCACCATAACTTAGCCAAAAAAATCACTAAACTTGTTCTGCGTGTCCTAAATTGTCTCCTCTTTTCATACAGGCTGCTGCCCCAAGCAGTTGTTTATGAATAGATTAAAGGAAAACCATTTACCGTAATTTGAAATGTCATTTTTTTTAAAATGTTTCTATACATCCTACAAATCTGCCACTTCACGGGCAGGTTATGGGGACCTCCTAGGCACGATATTTGAAGGAATTTTTCGTTTTTATTCTTAACCTTTATTTCAGGGAAAACTCACTGTTCCTTTAAAAACGTTTTTTTTTTACTTTTTGTCCTTGTTTCCTGTCCCCCAGGGCATTACCCGGACCCCCATACACCTTTTATGGCAAATATCTTGCATATATGCCCTCTTGGAGGGCACTCTAAAAATCGAACTTTCGAGTCCCATTGACTTGCATTGAGTTCGAGTTCGAGTTCGTGTTCGAGTTCTAAGGCTAGGGTCAGAGTGGGGCAGTCGGAACGCGCGTGCAGGCGCACTAAATCACGGCGGCAGTAGCAGCACATAACGGCCAATGACGGCCAATATACGCAGTACGTGCGTACAAAAGTGCGCCGACACCACGCAACCGGCAAATGAACGCATTTTTCTCAGAACGTGAAACCGCTGCTACAGACGTACAGAGTGCGCTGCGGCCGCATGGCAGCGTGTGTGCGTGATTAGGAGACGTCAGACGCTGCTAGTGTGCGGCCTACATAACGTTCAAACAGCCGGATTTCCCTAGAATTGCGTTGGTGAGTACCTGCGACTGTGCGACTGTGGTCGTCTGACCACTTAAGCGTATTCCGTGAAAAAATGCGTGCGCACGCATCGACGTACATTTTGACGGTGGCCGCAGAAAATGCGCTCATCTGTCCCTAGCCTGACTCGAACTCTTGAAATTATTCTAGTTCGAATGCGAACCGAACACAGGGGTGTTCGGCTCATCACTAGTGGCCAGCAGCCGGGAAATTCAATATCTTGGCTGCTGGTGATGCTGGGTGGGGTGAATGAAACTCCTCCAATTCACCAGCATTTTCAAAAGATCAGGGGAGAGGGGGGGGGGACACATGCTTGACATCCTGACCGATTTAAATCTATAAAGTGGTCAGGATCAGTTGTGTCCCTTTTTAAATCTTTTGAATGTATAACTGAAGAAATGTGAAAAACTGTAGCAAAGAATTAAACATGGATCTGAAACTTCAGGCTAAAATACTAGAAATGGTGGAATATCAGATTGGAAAAGGTTTTCAGGCTCTATTACATTCTTCGCGCAAACGTTAATGCGTGTGCAAAAACGCATTAATGCGAGGGGCAAAACCCTTTGCGCTGAACGTCATATTACAATGTCAGCGCAAAAAATTAGCCTTAACGTCTACCGCGAGTGAACCTGCGCGAACGCTGCGCGAGCCTACTGTACTGCGCACGTCCTATACTTAACATTGTGAGTGCAAATGCGTTTGTGCGCTGGTACGCGGATGGTATTACAATCTATGCACAAAATTTAACGCACCGCGTTTGCGCGCCTTATTTAAAACGTTGTTTTACGCGCGTTAACGTTAACGCTGCGCGCAATAATTCACGCTTTCTGCGTGCGTTTTTGCGCGAAGAATGTAATAGAGCCCCTCAAGTATAGCTGTTGCAGCCTCACATTTCTCCATTAATAGTAACCATTATATGGAGAAACTATTGCTCATCATATACCAATAGGGGTTAAAAAGTGCTTTCACTATTAGAGCAGTGTGATTTGCTGGGCTAAAGTAATTTTTTTTCTCCCCCATGCAAACCCCAGCAGCCCACGTGCAAGCTTTGCAAACTGCATAGGTAAAAAGATTAGCCAAACCGAAGGGAAATTATGATCAGTCACCGAGGTGCAACATTTCTACCTCTTTACTGTATCACCTCCCTGTCTGAAAACTCAGCGCTCATCAAATTTTGTATTGATCAGAAACTGGCCGAGAAAATTACATGAGCTCAGAAATGTTCCCCCACGGACAAGGAAAATAAGTAACAAGGGATTTATTACACAGTGATTGCTATGCCAAGGACACCTCAACAAAAGCGCACCAGCGCCGTAATCTCAGTTACTATCTATAATTATCAGAGCTACTCATTCCACTGATTGTAATCTTTATAATAGCACTATATATTGTAAAATATAGGTAAAATTATCAGCCGCACAGGCATCTTGGGCATTAGTTAATCCTGATTAGAGATGTGCATTCGTTTCAGAAAAATTCGGAATTTGGAACGAAATTTGATAATTCGTATTCGGAAGTATTTCCGAATAACGAATCGATACGATACGAATTCAAAATGAAACGGTATATAACGAATTTATTTCGTTTTACACTGTATCATCAATCATCATAGAAGAAAAATTTGAATAACTGATATCAACTATTGAATTTGAAATTAACTATCAAATTGAAATCAACTATCGAATTGATCTTAACTTACAATACAAGTAATAGTCAGCAAAGGACTTTATGAAACAAATTAAATTTGTTTCACTGTTTAATCTGACTCAAATACTAAATCTGTGACACAGCTTAAAACTTAACCCTAGCTTTTCTTTTAACAGCAAAATTTGATTAATTGGGGTTTTATCTAGTGATCCAAAATTCGAATTGATATAAACTATCGAATTGATATATAAAATTTGAATCGATTAGAAATTTCAAATCGATCCAAAACGAAACAAAATTAGTTACGAAATTCCGAAAACAAAATGATTTAAAAACGTAATGAAACGAAACTAAACGAAACAAATTTTTCAGCCATGCACATCCCTAATCCTGATGGCTGTCGTGTATTTATTGGAGGCGTATCAGTGTCTCCTGGACAATGACATCATAGAAACCCTAACGAGACAACTCAATCAAAAACCTAGCTAGAACTGCTATAGCAAGGCCAACCCATTATGGTCATTTAACAGATTAATGTAATAAACGAAAAGTAGCACTTTGAGAACACAGTAATGTATTGTGCATGATCTGGATGTGAAATTCATATCAATGCAACCCAAGAATTCAATACTGTGCTCTCAATTTCCACAATAACCTTCATTATGGTCAGCCCCTCCTGTACCGCACACTCAAAGTATGACTAAAGTAGCACATGTCGATCGCAATATTCTTTATTGACCACTCATTTCTTTAGAATGTCCAGTTTCACTTTAGTCAGGACCATATTGTTGTTTCTCGAACCTATATCAATTACAGCATGTTAAGACCAGAATTTTCCTGATTTACATCTATTATTTATTTGCATTCTTTAACCAGATATTCCTATATAAAAGGAGTGTGTGCTCCCTCTCGACCTAAAACACAAGTGATTTATTTCCAGTTAACAGAGTTTAGGGTTAAAAATCTGCAAAAAATCTTTAAAGGGATAAAAATTGTTAAAATCTTTAACTGTTTGAGCTAGTTTTCAAATTTTTAAATGTATGAGTTGGTGCGATCTCTTCCTTGATTTTATTTATAGTTGCATATACCTGATCTCTACTAAATAAGCCATCTAGTATGGAATGCATTGATTGAAGGGTTCTATGTGAAAGCAGACCCAGGATACAAAAAAATAGGAAATTGCAGAGGTCATTTGCATGTCTTACCCAGAGTTCTGTGCTGTATATAGGGAATGTAACACATGCGTTCTGTGATGCAGTTCTTTGAATTGCTGTGATGTGTAAATGGCTTCTGCAATAATAAACTTTTTTTTTTTTTAATATATATATTAGGACTGCGAAATTAACGATTAATCTGTCGATTAACGTTAATTTTTTTGGTCGATTAAAAATATTTTAAATCGACCAGCGGCGCAAAGCACGCGGCGGCGCCGCCGCGTGCTTTGCGCCGCGTGTTCGGCTCCCTGTGAGCATCCGAAGGCATGGAGCTTTGGACACTCGCCTGGGGGGACCACGTCAGCAGCCGAGTTCTCGCGAGATCGCGGCTGGTCACGTGGCTCCCCCAGGCAAGCGCCCAAGCTCCATGCCACCGGACGCTCATAGGGAGCCGAACACGCGGTGGGAGGAGGTGAACTGGGGGCAGTATATCCATGTGTGCTGGGGGCATATCCATGCGTGCCTGGGGGCAGTATATCCATGCGTGCTGGGAGCAGTATATCCATGTGTGCTTGGGGCATATCCATGCGTGCTGGGGCATATCCATGCGTGCTGGGGGCATATCCATGCGTGCTGGGGGTATATCCATGCGTGCTGGGGCATATCCATGCGTGCTGGGGCATATCCATGTGTGCTGGGGCATATTCATGTGTGCTGGGGCATATCCATGTGTGCTGGGGCATATCCATGTGAGCTGGGGCATATCCATGTGAGCTGGGACAATATCCATGTGAGCTGGGGCATATCCATGTGAGCTGGGGCAATATCCATGTGAGCTGGGGCAATATCCATGTGTGTTGGGGCATATCCATGTGTGCTGGGGCATATCCATGTGTGCTGGGGCAGTATCCATGTGAGCTGGGGCAGTGTATCCATGTGAGCTGGGGCATATCCATGTGTGCTGGGGCAAATCAACATATCCATGTGTGAGCTGGGGCAATATAATAACTTACGTCAGTGCTACAGTTTGATTTAAGACGTATTTGTGTGAACTGTGAAGTAAAGTCATGGATTGTTGAAACTAACTAGTGTCGGGTGATTGTATATAGTGTATACCACATTTACCATTGACTAATGCAGAGTTGTAATAAAGCAGATCAGCTAAAAGTAGTTGGATCTGTATGTGAGCTATAATTAATCGAAATTAATCGATTAAATTTTTTTATTAAATTGAACACAAAAATTGTAATTGTTGCCAGCCCTAATATATATATATATATATATATATATATATAATATTAGACACACAGACAAATACGGTATGTTTGGGTGCACACGCATATGATCTTTTTTGAAATGGAGTGATCTGATGGAGTGTGCTCTTTGATCTGGGGTACTCTTTTCTGAATATTGTATTATTGTGTTCGACGCACCCACTTTTGTTGCTTGTTTAGGTTGAGTGCAACCTTTCTACTGTTGTATGTTATATATAGAGGGCTGACAACCCTCATTTGGTATGCACTCCCTCCCTGTTAACAGGTGGTCCATCTTGGCTGGCTACAAAGGCTACTTGGGAGTTCTGGAAGGATCGTGCCTCCAGCAAGTGAGAAGATCCCATAAGTGTAGTTTCAGTTAAGATAGATAGGACCTGTCAACGATGGGTTACATTGACTGTGACAGGCTTAAGCAAAGTATGATCATAATATGTGAACTAAATTCCCATCATTTATTCCATCAGGTGATTGAAAAATTATGATTTTTTTTAAATAGAATGATCTGTTGGAATGTGGTTATTGATATGGAATGCTCTTTTCTGTGTAATATATATATGCAGTATATATATACAGTATATATATATTAGACACACACACACACACACATGTTTTTTGGTGGCACACTCTGATGCAATAGGCTGCACACGCATATGACCCAGATACAACAGTGCCAGTGGCTGCCCAGCTAAATTCTATGTTAATGACATCATGCAAGGGAAAAACACATCCAGGGGTGTATAAATATGGTGTGTGTGTGTTTGTGTCAACAAATGTACTACTGCTTTCAACCCTAACTACAAGTCTTGCCTGCTATATGGGAAAGCTCTACTATAGTGACACTCTACTGGTAGTCAAGACTGTAAAAGGATGTTTACCTGGCAAACCCTGAGGCGCGTTCAGTTCCTCAGCCGCTGTAAGTGCTAAGTTAGCAACTTGGCACTGAAGTCCTAACTTAGCACTTGCAGCTACGTCGAGAGGTGCTGCGGGGTTAGCTGACTGTGACGTAGGAAAGATGGCCGCCTCCACAGAGCAAATAATCCAAAAAGGAAATGTTCAGTTTGAAGTTTTGGTGGACCAAAACATCAAGGGCTAAATTACAATCTCCACGCTAGAACGGGTACGGCAGGGAGAAAAAACTGCACCCGCAGTTTTGCCCCTACCGCCCCCGTTTTAGCGTGGAATTACAATACAGGCGCTTAAAAAGCTGTCTGCATTGTTTCCTCGCGCTATGACCCCACGATGCTCGCGGCTGGCTGAGCGCAGCCACGAGCATCCACTCGATGGAGTCCAAAGGACTCCATTGAGCCAAACGCCGGTGGTGACATGACCTGCCGGATCTCACCTCGCGAGATCCGGCTGGTCAGCGTAGTCATACGCAGGGAGAGACTGGGGGGACCTTTTTTTGGATTATAATATGCAGTAGACACCGCGGCTGACGTTAATGCTCACCCAGGTGAGCGTTAACGTTAAGATTGTAATGTATCTGGTGGTCATGCCCCCCTCTACAGGAATTCTGGCGCACGATTCATGGCGCTATTCTCCGGGTTACAGGTGTGGACCTGTCACTCTCTCCAGCCTGCTTCCTTTTGTTTCATATAGCACTTCCCCTCAAAACTCTAAAGCGCTCTGTGTTAATGTCCATGCTGCTCGCAGCTCGGTCTCTTGTACCAGTCTTATGGCGTACTGACAGGATCCCCTCCACTAGAGAGTGGATTGGTAGAGTAGAGGTGCTTAGATCTATAGATCATCGTGAGACGGCAGACAGGGGACTGTCGGCAGACTTCGCGACGAAGTGGTATTACTGGGAGGAATACGCTGCATCGCTGCGCCCGGGGTCTGAGAGAGACCAGCTGACTTAGTAATTGACCATGCCCTGGCAAAATGGCCTAACATACCCTGTTCTGACACTGTGGCCCTATGTATGCCCGATGCTGGATCTGTGTATTTCTGTTCTGTCCTCCTTCTTGTGCCTTCCTCCCCCCCTTTTTCTGTATTCTCTCTCTCTCTCTCTCCTTCAGGCCTACCTAGCACGCCTGCACTCTCGGCTTGGCCCCGTGGTCTCCCCTTCACTCCCCATGACTTGCAAACCTTAATCCCCGATTTTGAGTTCGGGTACGTACTCGCACGATAGTCGATTATTGATGGTCCGATCCTCGTGGTGGTGGTGACAGCCTTGGAACTAGTGACCGAGTCGCATTTTTCCATATTGTCGGGAGTATATCCATATATACCCCGTCCATTTTGTTATTGGCCTTACTTTACTTATTGTACTCCTGTTTCACCCTTGCGGGTTGTATTACTTTACTCTGTCTTCTTGCATTAATTAAAAAACTTTGAATTTCAAAAAAAAAGATTGTAATGTGGCCCCAAATATTTATTGGATCATGGTAAACATTAACACTAAAATGGTAATAAAATGGACAAAAGTGGATTTTGCAGAAACAGCACCTTTCGCTTCCATATTCACAGCCAAAGCGTCCAGTGAGATGGCTGCAGCAAACTGAATTGCTGCACTGAAGCAATTCAGCAGCTGCTGAGAAACTGAACGCGCCTCTGGTTGGGTTTAGAGCTCTAAACACATTTTCTACAATTATTCAGCACCTTCTATCAATTTCTTTGCCTTGTGAATATATTTGCTGACGAAGGTTTCGTGTTGACGGGGAGCTCCTTACTATGCTTTCTCCTCTCCTTTTTTTCGTGTGAATATAGTCATGAATTGTGTGGATTGCCAGACATTGCTACTGCAGCGCTGCATTAGATTAGCTCTGGTGTATTGAACTATTGTTGCCACTAGAGGGAGACAGAGCTAGAGACATTGTGGACTATGCAGGACCAAAAGGACTTCATCTCCCAGAACCCTTTGCGAAGAGGACAGGAAGTTGGTGTGCGGAGCCGAGGAAAGACATCAGCAGCCTTGTGCTTGGAGAGGGGAGAATGAGCAGAGTGACGAGCGGAGAGGATGCATGCAGAAACACTGTCTGGGATCGCAGCCAGGCCGGAGTGCAAGCGCCATCATATCCTGTGTTGGAGATCGTAGACAGGGAGTGTATTATCGCCTACTACACTGCGCTTAACTGCTGGGAGGACAACCAGGTTTCTGTAGGACCTCGAGTTAGGAGGCCACAACAATCGATTGGGAGTGCAGGCGGCGGATCGTTGTTTCGGAGATTCGGCCAGCAAGCGGGGAGCAGATTCGTTGGCACCGAGTTCCAGTCTAAAGTGGAGAGAGATCCTTTGGTCGAGACATCGGTTCTGGACATTTCGTTCGACTGATGGGTGAGAGGCCTCCAGGCCCACGGTTCCGAAACGAAAGCGCACACTTGTTAAATTGCTTCAATTCACAGGGCCCCAACGGTGACTAGTCGAAGATTATTCTTTTCGTTCACTGGCCAGTTGAACACAGTACCCAGGTACCCTAGACACCACATTTTTGAGACTTACACTGGCGAACTGAGGGGGTTAACCGTTCTTTTTTCCGCCGCGTGTTTTCCCGCGTCACGCATTCCTGTCATTCACATCAATGTACATGTGTATTATACAGTTGCAAGAAAAAGTATGTGAACCCTTTGGGATTATGTGGAGTTTTGCATGAATTGGTCATAAAATGTGCTCTGATCTTCATCTAAGTCACAACAATTTGAAAAACACAGTCTGCTTAAAATAATACAACACAAACATTATATGTTTTCATGTGTTTATTGAACATAACATGTAAACATTCACAGTGCAGGGTGGAAAAAGTATGTGAACTCCTAGCCTAATGACTTCTCCAAGAGCTAATTGGAGCCAGGAGTGAGCCAACCTTGAGTCCAATCAGTGTGATATTATTGGATGTGTTGCTGAAAGCTGTCCTGCCCTTTAAAAACACACACCAGTTTTGGGTTTACTGTTTTCAAGAAGCACTGCCTGATGTGAACCATGCCTTGCAGAAAAGCGCTCTCAGAAGACCTACGATCAAGAATTGTTGACTTGCATGAAGCTGGAAAGGGTTACAAAAGTATCTCCAAAAGCCTTTATGTTCATGTGTTCATGAACAAATGGAGAAAGTTCAGCACTGTTGCTACTCTCCCTAGGCGTGGTCGTCCTGTAAAGATGACTGCAAAAGCACAGCGCAGAATGCTTAATGAGGTAAAGAAAAATCCTAGAGTGTCAGCTAAAGACTTACAGAAACCTTTGGCACATGCTAACATTATTGTTGACACATCTACAATAAGAGCACCTGGATGTTCCACAACACTACTGGCAAAATATTCTGTGGACAGATGAAACCAAAATTGAGTTGTTTGGAAAAAACACACAACACTAACAGGGTTATTCAAAGAGATTCGAAAAGTCACCGCACGTTTGGTGACTTTTCGTTCTCTTCAATTCGGTTCCTTTTGCCGATCCCATTTCGGTGACCTTGCGGTGTATTCAGCAAGCACCACAGGGTCCCCGGATTGCAGGGAAAAGCTGCCGCAAACCTGACGAAAACGAACCGCAAAACCCAGCGAATGCACACCGAAAAGCCACAAAAACATCGGATTAACCTGCCAAAAACCACGGAAAAAGCCTGAGCAGGAGCCGATCACCCGCAGCGAAGCAGCTGAGACCGCAGACGAGGCAGTGAATAAATTAGCAAAATAGTTTGTGTGAATGTGTAAAAATGAAACGCTGTTTGCAAAGAAACTACTTAGCAGAAATGTCTGAAATTTACACAGGAGGTCCAGGGAATGATAATAAAAAGGGCTGTTACAGAAAAAATAAGTAAACTTATAAAACCCCCCAAAAAACGGACTTTTTAAAAAAAAAAATCTGAAAAATGCTTAAAGTATCCTAAGAAATCTATAAATAAAGAGACTTTTTACTGCAGAATTTTATAATGAACGGTTTATTAGATATTGAATTAAAACGGGAATATTTTTAACATTGAAGTCTATGGGATTCTCCTGAATAAACTTGCCGAATTAAACCACCAAATGGCAGGGCATTAGGGGAACCTTTCACTGCTGGTTTGTGTTCTCTGAATAGCCGAAACAGTGCTTTTTCATGGGGACTTCACTGCCCTCGAACAGGCACCGAACAGGCACCGAATGTGCAGGCAATTCGCCAGGATTTGGTGAATTGCCTGCTCTCTGGATAGCCGAATGGCCAGGAAAGGTAACCGAACGCTGATTTTAAGCGTTCGGTTTCCTTTCTCAAGCAATTCGGATCTCTTTGGATAACCCTGTAAGTGTGGAGAAAAAAAGGCACAGCACACCAACATCAAAACCTCATACCCACTGTAAAACATGGTGGAGGGAGCATTATGGTTTGGGGCTGCTTTGCTGCCTCAGGGCCTGGACGGATTGTTGTCATTGATGGAAAAATGAATTCCAGAGTTTATCAAGACATTTTGCAGGAAAACGTAAGAGCATCTGTCTGCCTACTGAAGCTTTGCAGAGGATGGGTGATGCAACAGGACAATGACCCAAAGCTTACAACAAAACAAAATACGCCTTCTGGAGTGGCCCAGTCAGAGTCCTGACCTCAACCCAATTGAAATGCTGTGGCATGACCTTAAGAGAGCGATTCACACCAGACATCACTAGAATATTGCTACACTGAAACAGTTTTGTGAAGAGGAGTGGTCCAAAATTACTCCAGATCGTTGTGCAGGTCTGATCTGCAACTACAAGAAATGTTTGGTTGAGGTTATTGCTGCCAAAGGAGGGTCAACCAGTTATTAAGTCCAAAGGTTCACATACTTTTTCCACCCTGCACTGTGAATGTTTACATGTTCTGTTCAATAAAAACATGAAAACATATAATGTTTGTGTTGTATTATTTTAAGCAGACTGGGTTTTTCAAATTGTTGTGACTTAGATGACATATGGGGGCTTGTCCGGGATTCCAGTCTCTGAGTATACCACAATTAAAAGGTTAATATGGATCCAGACACTGCTGCCAAATGGTGTGAGGAGCAGAATAGTCAGCTAGGGTTAAGTGTAGTCATGGACAATCCTGCAGACACTTGGGCCGAAGATCAGATTCGCCGGGCCGTGACCGCGCTGACACCGGATCATCGTGGGTTATTATTATTATTATTATTGTCATCATTTATATAGCACCAACAGTTTCCGCAGCGCTTTACAATAACCAAAGGGAACGAAAATAAATATTTGGGGTTATTAATGGACATTAACACGAACCCATAGACTTCTCATACATATTTTCTTTTTGAGTGGAGAAAGGGTGTTCCAGTGTGTTTTCAGGGCGCGAGTGTGAAACTGACCACCAATGTGGAAGTTCAACTGATCCAGCCAAGTACGCCACATGGCGATCCCATGAACGTGCCTGCGCCCGGCCCGCTAGCCATGATCGGGCCAGAGTTCATTGTGGCTATCGGAGACTTGCTGGCTAAATGTCAGAGAACCAACCCTCCTCACATTAATTTTGGTTACCAATGGTTGAGGAATTTTTCAGGAAGCGTGCCAACTCCGGCGGGAGAAGAAACCTTCGAGGAATGGGTGGAACAGGCATGCAGGCTCTAGACGAGTGGGACGTCCCTGAAGTGCAGAAGAAACAGAGAATTACTGAGAGCTTAAAGGGACCTGCATCAGAGGCTGTTAGAAACCTAAAGTTGAGTAAACAAGACTGTCCTGCTTTAGATTACCTAAATATATTACAGGAAGTTTTCGGGCGAACAGAAAAGGCTACTGAACTCATGTACCAGTACGAACACACCTACCAGTGAAAAGGTGAGAAAATGACTGAGTATATGAGGCGCCTGGACAAGATTCTGCACCAGATACTTCTCAAGAAAGGGGCCGAACCTGCCATGATAGATCAAATCAGAATACAGCAGATATTGAGGGGTGCTCAACCTCTAGATCCTGTGATGTTGCAGCTGAAAACCAGAGAGGGTAACAGAGAATTTAAATACCTGGAGCTGATTGGTGCTGTTAGAGAGGAAGAGGCTCTTCTGGAAGAGAAGTCCCTAAGAGGGGAAAGAGCCTACGCGCAACCCGTGAGACATAACGAATGTTCGCCGATTGAAGATGATTCGTTGGATGTCTATGGGTCCGAAGTTGACAGACAAGAGCAGTTTGTCGTTCCTATACCTTCAGAGAGTACTGCAAAAGAGTCAACTATTCAGGCTTATGGTGAAATACAGAAGACTGTTAAGAAAGAGCAAGAAGCCCAAGCTGAATTGGAGCAGGCGCACACGGATCTGTGCCGGGTAATTTTGAAGGTGGCCGAGACACAGACTGACATGCAGATGTTCCTGACGGATATGCGGACAACAGGAGGTGCTGTGGCCTCTGGCCAGGGTCCGTCAAATGAATCACCACGAGCAAGTGTGCCTCCGTCTTCAAAGAAGAGATGTTTCAGTTGTGGAGAAATGGGTCATTTCAGAGCACAGTGCACAAACTGAAGGCCGGAGGGGAAAACAGTTGAAGAATTCTTAAAGGCCTTAGAAGGGCTGCTATCTACCTCACAGGTGGGAAACAACAGCCCTGGTGAGAGAGCAAACTAGGTGCCCAACGGTCGAAAACCGCTCCAATCTTCAAGTCCGAAATGAAAGGCCTAGAGGGCCAAGATCCATGCCAAATGATGTGCCTGCCAGGACTGAAAGAGTTACTCCCTTATTATCCGGTCCTATGTCACGGGAAAGCAATGCACACCCAAAATCTTCACGAGTCAGAAAGAAGGTTAGAGTGCAACGAACTGGATCTATATCTCCTGCTGCTACAAGCAAGTTTCCTGACCAGCTGATAGGTCCTTCGCCCATCGTTCCAATCCACGTAGAGGTAGTCTATACTGAAACTCTGTTAGACTCAGGTGCCCAAGTGACGCTGATTTATCGAGACTTCTATGAGAAACACTTGAGGCACATACTCCTGCAGAAGATAAAGGGCCTTGAAATCTGGGGTATCGGAACTGAGAAGCTTCCCTACGATGGGTGTCTACAGGTGAAATTGTAGATCGGCTCAGAAGTCGTCGGACAGTCTGGTATCTGTGACGCATTGGCCTTTGTGTGTCCTCGCCCTCTGGGGGCCAGCCGAAGTTCTATGATAGTAGGGGCAAATACTGATCTGGTGAGACATCTTCTAACAAAGAAGTACATCCGATGTTACGTCCAGTCTATCAAAGAATGGTCGAAGAACAGAGAGCACCTGCCGAGGTGGGGCATCTGTGGAGATTGGGAGGAACAGAGAAGGTTCTACAATCAGGAGAAGTGGCGAGTTTCCGGGCTTCAGTCAAGTTGAACGGATCACAACCGGGTCCCTACGTGGTACTAGAAACTGATCTCAGTCATGGGAGTGAGGCCGGAGTAGAAGTCATCCCTGAAATAATCTCTGCAAGAGCTTTGAAACGGACACGAGGAAGAGTTTCAGTTAGTGTGTGTAATGTGTCTGATTCTCCAGTGGTCCTGAAAGCACGAATGCCCATCGGACAAGTGGCTTCTGTTACGCCTCTCTCCCCTACCGATTAAGGCTAGGGTCAGACTGAGGCAGTGCGAACGCGCGTTCTGGCGCACATAATCACGGCCGCACTAGCAGCAGATGACGGGCAATGACAGCCAATATACGAAGTACGGTCGCACAAAAGTCCGGCCGCGCAACGCAAGTGGAAAATGAACGCATTTTTTCGAGAACGTTAAACCGCTGGTACTGACGTACAGAGTGCGCTGCGGCCGCATAGCAGCGTGTGTGCGTGATTAGGAGATGTCAGACGCTGCTAGTGTGCGGCCAACATAACGTTCAAACAGCCGGATTTCCCTAGACTTCTTTTCACCCCATCGTCATGAAATACGTCCAGAATTGCGCATCGTCTGACCACTTAAGCGTATTCCGTGAAAAAATGCGTGCGCACGCATCGACGTACATTTTGACGGTGGCCGCAGAAAATGCGCTCATCTGTCCCTAGCCTTAGGGGAGGGAGTGAACAAGGAGATTCCAGCTGAACGGTTCTATCCTAAAGACGCTCCTATCTCACTTGAATGGAAGAAATGACTTCAGTCCCAGATCCTAAAGTGGAAGGACTTGTTCTCTAAGAGTACTGAACATCGCATTCGACTGCAGGAGGATAAACCGTTTCGAGAATGGTCAAGACGAGTTCCGCTGGGAGACTTGGATGATCTACGAGAACAGTTGACTAAACTGCAAAGGAATAAGGTGATTCAAGAATCCAGGAGTCCTTATAGTGATGGTTCGAAAGAAGAATGGCTCTATCCGTCTAAATATAGACTATCGTATGCTAAATCAGAGGACCATTCCTGATCAATATGCTACTCTCCGGATAGAAGATGCCTTACAGTGTTTGTCTGGAGCAAATTGGTTTAGTGTACTAGACCTGCGAAGTGGGTATCATCAGATACCAATGCATCCTGAAGACAAAGAGAAGACTGCGTTCATCTGCCCACTGGGGTTCTTTGACTTCAACAGAATGCCTCAAGGCCTCACAGGGGCTCCCGCCACGTTCCAATGGTTAATGGAGAAGACAGTTGGAGACATGAACCTAATAGAGGTGTTAGTGTATTTGGCCGTTGAGATGAGGGCCCTATTCCCGTAGGAACTCACAATCTGGGAGGGTTGGGGTTGGAAACAGGAGAGGACTGTAAGGTGAGAGTGATTGATGGTTGCGTCAGTGAGTTGGGTGGTAGGCTTCCCTAAATAGGAACGTTTTAAGGGAGCATTTGAAGGAAGAGAAGTTAGGGGAAAGTCTGACAGTACGAGGTAGAGCGTTCCAGAGAGTGGGAACTGCGCGTGAGAAATCCTGCAGTCTATCATGGGAAGAGGTGATGCGGGGAGAAGCTAGGCGCAGGTCAATGTTTCACCTTAGGGAGCGGGCCGGTGTGTATTTGGTGATTAGTGAGGACAGGTAGAGGGGAGCTGAGTTAGTGAGGGTTTTGTAGGTAAGGATAAGGATTTTGAACTTAATTCTGCAGTAGATAGGGAGCCAGTGAAGGGACTCGCAGAGGGGAGCGGCAGAGACAGAGCGGCGGGTGAGGTGAATTAGCCTGGCGGAGGCATTCAGGATGGATTGTAGGGGGGAGAGGCGGGACAGAGGGAGGCTAGATAAGAGATTATTGCAATAGTCAAGTCGGGAGATTACCAGGGCGTGTATGAGTTGTTTTGTGGTGACAGCGGTAAGAAATGGCCGAATTCTGGAAATCTTACGCAGTTGGTATCGGCAGGAGGAGGAAAGAGACTTGATGTGGGGGATGAAGGAAAGAGCAGAGTCAAGTGTAACTCCAAGACAGCGAACTTGGTTTGATGAGGAGATGGTGATACCCTCCACCATGATAGAGAAGTCAGGAGGTGGGGAGGCATTGGAGGGAGAATAAGTAGGAGTTCAGTCTTTGACATGTTGATCTTTAGGTGGTGGGAGGCCATCCAGGAGGAGATGCCAGATAAACAGTCACTGACTTTTGAAAGGACAGGGGAGAGAGATCAGGGGTAGAGAGGTAGATCTGAGTGTCATCAGCGTAGAGGTGGTAATTAAAGCCAAAGCTGTTGATGATTTTGCCCAGGGAGGAGGTGTAGATGGAAAAGAGCAGAGGACCAAGGACAGAGCCTTGAGGTACACCAACAGATAGAGGCAATGAGGAGGAGGAGTTACCAGCAAAGGACACACAGAAGGACCTGTTGGATAAATAGGAGTCGACCCAAGCGAGTGCAGTGTCACCGAGACCCAGAGAGTTGAGGGTCTGTAGAAGGAGGGGGTGGTCAACAGTGTCAAAAGCAGCCGAGAGGTCAAGCAAGATAGGGGACGGAAGCCAGATTGCAGGGGGTCAAGTAGGGAATTGGAGGACAGGAAGATGGAGAGGCGGTTGAAGACTAGTTTTTCTAAGAGCTTTGATGTGAAGGGAAGCAGGGATACAGGGCGGTAGTTGGATGGAGAGTTGGGATCTAGGGATGGTTTCTTTAGTAAAGGGGTAACTAGCGCGTGTTTGAAGGCGGATGGAAAGGAGCAAGTGGAGAGAGATAGGTGAAGATGTGTGTGAGAGCAGGGGTGAGGAGGAGGAGAGGGGAGGAATTAGATGTGAGGGAATGGGGTTGAGTGGGCACGTGGTGAGATGTGAGGAGGACAATAAGGAATTGACTTCCTCCTCAGTGGCTGGGAAGAAGCGGCAGAGGGTGGCAGAGGGGACCTCTGGGAGTGGAGGTGGCAGATAACTATCTTGTGTTGGGATGTTGCTTCTGATAGTTAGAGTTTTACTGAGGAAGTAGTCTGCCAGGTCTTGAGCGCTGAAGGCAGCTGAGGGGGGAGGTGCAGGTGGGTAGAGGAGGGTGTTGAAGGTAGACCAGAGCCGTTTAGGGTTGGAGGACAGCGTAGATATAAGAGATGAGAAGAAGGATTGTTTGGCCAAGTGGAGGGCAGAGGTGTATGACCGGAGAATAAACTTGAAGTGAACAAAATCAGCTTCAGAGCGGGATTTCCTCCAGGCACGCTCTGCAGTGCGGAGCATCTTTGCAGGTAGCGTGTCTGGAGGTGTGCCAGGGCTGAAGCTGGCAGCGTGGGGCCTTACAGAGTCGAAGAGGAGCAAGAGTGTCTAGAGAAGAGATAAGAGTAGTGTTGTAGTGATTAGTGGCAGCATCAGGGCAGGTGAAGGATGAGGTATGAGGGAGGTGGTGAAGTAGGTTGGAGAATTGATGGGGTCCACAGCATGTAGATTTCTTCGAGTGTGTGTGTGCGGGTGGGGGAGGAGGGTGTTTAGGAAGTCCAGATAGGTTGAAAGAGAGAAGGTGGTGGTCAGAGATGGGGAAAGGGCGACAATTGAACTCAGAAATGGAGCAGAGGTTGGAAAAGACAAGGTCAATAGCGTGACCATCGTGGTGGGTAGGGAGGAGGAGGGATTGTGTAAGTCCAAGGGAGGACGTGAGTGAAAGAAGTTTGGAGGCAGCAGGGGCGGAAGGATCGTCAATGGGAATGTTGAAGTCCACGAGAATTAGGCATGGAAGATTAGAAGACAGGAAGTGAGAAAGCCAGGTAGCAAAGTGGTCAAAGAACTAGGAGGTTGGTCCCGGTGGGCGGTAGATGACTGCCACCCTGAGAGCCAGAGGAGAGAACAGGCGGATGCAGTGTGTCTCGAAGGAGGAGAAGGAGAGGGATGGGGGTGGCGGGAGATGCTGGTAGGTGCAGGTGGGAGAGAGCAGGATTCCGACCCCGCCACCATTTCTCTCACCCGGTCTGGGGGTATGGCTCAAGTGTAGACCGCCATGTGAGAGAGCAGCAACAGAGGCCGTGTCAGAGGGAGTTAGCCAGGTTTCAGTTAAAGCTAGGAGGTTGAAGGAGTTTGAAAGGAAGAGGTCATGGACGGCTGTGAGTTTGTTGCACACAGAGCGAGCGTTCCAGAGGGCGCAGGAGAAAGAGGACAGGCGCTGAGGGATTATGGGAATGAGGTTGCTGGGCTTGCAGGGAGGTGATTTATGTGCGATGGAGATAGGATGAGAGGGAAGTATTGGATGTGTTGTGGGGCCAGGGTTAGGGGATATGTCACCTGAATAGAGTAACAGCAGCAGGGTGAGAAAGAGAAGGTGGGAATGGGATTTGTGGGAGTGGGAGTGATTGGCAGCACGAGAGATAGAGGGAGACCATGTTCTGAGGAAACAAAGGAGCTCATGTGAGGCCATCATGTGGGACGAGAGGAGGGAGGGAGAGATGCAGATAGTGTAGGGGTCGGTGGTAGAGGGGCAGGAGTTCCATTTAAGGAGAAAGGTAGAAGTAAAGAGTAGAAGCGTGAGAGAAAGCATGATATAGACGTGTGTTTACCCAGAGTAAAAAGTGGGCCTTGCAGTTCCTTCCTCCAGTCCCGCAACTCCAGGAATCAACTCTGAACGTCCACTTAGGGTGCCACTTGGGAATGTCACAAGAGCCAAGGCTCAGTGGAGCCCGTCTTAAATGTTATATAGGGCGGACTGATTACTTTTTAACTGCCTGAATGCAGTTCCAGAGGATGTGTCCATAGATTACAGTTCTATGCCTTCACTGGAAGGCTCATACTCTGAGGAAGTGTCTGCTCCAAATATTGATGAGAGAATTGAGCCTGTAAATGTGACCCTTCCTCCCAAAGAGGAGATTACTGAATCTGAGTCCAAACGTTCAATACGGCCCCCTCAAAGACTTACATATGATTCACTGGGGCATAGCACAGAAGAAGCGGTTACAACTGTGCGAAGGTTGCCCGAAGTGTCTGTTATGCTGGCTGAGGTAGCTAGGGACATGAGTCAAATTGAGGATGCATATCTGACCCATTATATGTTTGCTGCTGAACCTGAATGTATTGATTAATATGAATATTGCAATGTTATGTATCTATTACCAGCCCTTGGAGGGACCCAAGAGTTTAGGGGAGGAGAGTGTAGCGCTGCATTAGATTAGCTCTGGTGTACTGAACTATTGTTGCCACTAGAGGGAGACAGAGCTAGAGACATTGTCGACTATGCTGGACAAAAACGACTTCATCTCCCAGAACCCTTTGCGAAGAGGACAGGAAGTTGGCGCACGGCGCCGAGTAAATACATCAGCAGCCTCGTGTTTGGAGAGGGGAGAATGAGCAGAGCGACGAGCGGAGTAGGATGCAAGCAGAAACACTGTCCAGGATCGCAGACAGGCCGGAGTGCGAGCGCCATCGTATCCAGTGCTGGAAATCGGAGACTGGGAGTGTATTATTGCCTACTACACTGTGCTTAACTGCTGGGAGGACAACCAGGTTCCGGTAGAACCTCGAGTTAGGAGGCTGCGACAATCGATTGGGAGTGCAGGCGGCGGATCGTTGTTGCGGAGATTCGGCCAGCAAGCGGGAAGCAGATTCGTTGGCACCGAGTTCCAGTCTATAGCAGAGAGAGATCCTTTGGTCGAGACATCGGTTATGGACATTTCGTTCGGATGGGTGAGAGGCCTCCAGGCCCACAGTTCCGAAACGAAAGCGCGCACTTGTTAAATTGCTTCAATTCACAGGGCTCCAATGGTGACTAGTCGAAGATTATTCTTTTCGTTCACTGGCCAGTTGAACACAGTACCCGGGTACCCTAGACCCACATTTTTGAGCCTTTTTGACGGGACTTACACTCGCAAACTGAGGGGGTTAACCGTTCCTTTTTCCGCCGCGTGTTTTCCCGCGTTACGCATTCCTGTCATTCATATCAACGTACATGTGTATTATATGCCACTTTATTGAGAACAGTAAAGTATATAAAATAGAAAAACCACAACAGTGCTGGTGTGTATTAATTCCTAGTGCGGTGAGACTATCCCGAGTTTTATTCAGCAGCTCCTCCGGGGGTGAGCGCTACACTACAAATTGCGCTGCCACCTTATTCAAAGGTTTCGCAGGGATGGAGTTAATATCATCCTTTTATAACACAGATAGAAATGGTTGATTATTATCTAGGAAAACTGTTGCTACAGGAGGTTGTGTAATTTTAAAAAATTTTTTAAACAAATTAAATAAAATTGGTGCAGGAGATAGGCCTCTTAAAGTCAGTGAGATCTTTCATAACCTCTTTCTTCCCACACAATTAAATTTTTCCATGGAGACATATTCTGCTCTTTTCTAACTTTATGCATCAAGAACGTTCATGGGTCTAAAGGAATATCAAAACTCGTGTCTATTATAAATTTTCTACAATTGACATTTTTATAATGGCGTTTCTATATCTTTATTATGGTTTGATTTCTTTTTGGACTAAGCTCTATCTACATCTTTTTGCAGCAAGCATTCTGTATGCCACAGCGGGCATCATACTACCTGTTACCATTGTACAGCGCTACGGAACCTGTTGGCGCTTTATACATGCTTGTAACTGTAACTGTTACCATATGTTTTATAGCTTGTGCTGTTCGTAATCAATACATCATGAACCTAGCTCATTTGCATACCCAGAGGGAGCTCTGACATTGCAGCCTCAGGCCAGGGTTACACGAGTGTGGAGGGAACATCTGTGAGAACGGAAGTTCTTTCCGCTCGGATGCCTGCGTGACCACTTCACTGAGTGCACATTAGTGCACTCAGCACTACAAAGCAAGAGCCTCCAATGGAGGATCGTTATATGTAGACTCGTCCAACATCTGCTGTATCGTTTCAACGGGGAGGAATACTTACGCCTGTTATAATGTGCGATATTGGTACACATGTTACGCTGTGTGGCCCTTCCAGTCAAGCTGTCATAACGGTACGACAGATGCTGGGAGGAGGGGTCACTACCGGCGCACTCGGTGTGCGCATGTGATGCCGGCCTTAGACAAAGCTCAAATACACAGGCACCACTTGTTTGATAACGTACATGTGAATGTAGGAGTGCATTTGTGTGGAATGTCAGTATGAGCAAAAATGCAGAGGTGCATTGGCTTATGTGTTTGAATGGAGTGGGTTAGACCAGTCTGTATGAGAAGTGACATTCTGTAGGCAGTCCATAGTTGCAAGTGATGTTTGGGTGTATTGTATATGAATATATACTGTTGCAAATTTGTGATTCTCTTCTTTGTTGCTTCAGTCAGTACACATATTGTTGCACTTGGCCAAGTCTCTAGGTCAGTGACCAATGATGAGCCAAGTGGCAGCTACTCACGTCAGCATAATGGTATCACAGTGATATACAGGACAGATTCTGTACAACAGTGTTTCCCAAACCTGTCCTCAAGACCCGCTGACACACCCGGTTTGTCAGATATCTGAAGCACAGCACAGGTGATATGATTTTTCTGCTCAGTGATTGCAGAATTCAGTCTGCAATTCCCCAAGGTGATCTGCAAAATCTGGCCTGGTTGAGGGTCCCGAGGACAGGTTTGGGAAAAACTGCTGTACATACAGGTAGACAGGTGTTACAAATAATATGACAGAAGTCTTTCATTGCATCATGTGAGCCAGGCCTTAGGGAGTCACCAATATTGTATAATTCTAGAACCTAGTAGAGGTTCACCCAAACCAAGGAATTGGAACATTTGACTGAGGAGAACTCTGAATGCTGTTTTGGTATATTTTTTGGCGTTGCCTACAAAACACGTGCTGAGCTGCTTTGTCTGAAGCAAACAAGGACAAGCACGTGAATGTTCTGCTGGGAAAGTATTATAGAGATAGAAGCAACAGCATTTCATCTGTCAAGCAGCCTTTATTTCCAGTTAAAGCCCCGTTCGCAGAACAGTTGCAATGCCTAATATCTGCTGTGGATCATCTGAGCTTGACTTTGCCAGCCTTTGTGTGTCACGTTCAAGGGGTTTTTGATGGAACCCTGGATCACGCAGTTCTGTTTATACATAGCACAATCATAAAATTTCCCATAACTCAAGATAGTCCTAGGGGCAATACAAACTGACTTACATTAGGTGACACCATCTCCATATTCCTTCCCACTGAAAAACGCATTAACCTTTATGAAGGGTATCATTACTTCCATTGTGGATAATGCTGTTTTAGTCCAACTCTCCTTATTTAAGCTGGTGCAAGTTTTAATCAGAATATTTTTATTGCTACCTGTTTGCTAGGACATTTAAATCTCTTACAGCTGGGGAATCATTAGCCTATACAACAATGGTCGGCCTGACTGGAAGCTGATTTATGCTTCCAGAGATTGAGTTTCCGAAATGATTGCCAGGTATATTTTGAATATAAAGTTTGATTTAGATGAATACGGGCTTTGCGAAATCATTGCTGCTGACATTAATAGTTTAAGGCTTCTGAGCATTGATTGATTGCCGCAATCTGCAGCAAATATTCCAAGACACAGATTTATTGTTATTAAACCAATAAAACTGTATTGGGGTCAGAGCAGGTACGTTACTTGGCAAATAATGCAAACAATATTGCAGAGTGGGAGATGAAATCAAGTTTAATAAACAGCAAAGGGAAACAAGGAGACAGAGATTTCATTCCCTTTCTCTAAAAAAAATCAGATATCTACTAAAGGCTGCCTACAGCATCGCATGTTTTATGCCTTTTTCTATTTTGAAATCATTCACATTGAAGCACAGGTCACACACATTCCATAGCATTCTCCGTGATTGAATATTCTGAAGATGTCTTATTAGCATATTGACAAGTGTTAGCGTTCAACATATTCAGAGATGATTTGCAGGAATGTTGGTGCAGGACCCGAAAAAGGCCTGTATTTTTATGTCCCTTGATAAATGGGTATCAGAGTCAATAAATGACAATACCTGCTTCAGCAAATACAAGTCTTTATGCAACACTGAGACCGAGATGGTTTTCGTTTCATTTTGTATGCAAATATATTAAGGATAATTTACATTTATGGAAATTACTTCTTTTTTTTTTTACATCGGATTAATTATTTTAGGAATGGTAGTCATTACCTGAAGCTTGAAGTATAAACTAAGATTATTATCCTTTATTTATACTTGAAAACGAGAGAAATCTCAATGTATCCTTCCTGGTAAAATACTTTATAAATAAAGAAATAAATATAGTGCCACAAATTCCGCAGAGCTTTACAAGATCAGTGTACAAAGGGTTGGTACATTAAAATACCACACATGGGTGATCTGACCTGATTCAGGGGGTCCCTGCTCCCAAGGGAACTTACAATCTATTAGAAGTACAAGCATTTTGTGAGGTAGGTGCATCCATATCGTTAGGTGTCTTGCCCAAGGACACTCACTGGTAGCGTCTTCTGAGTGGGATCGGGTCATCTTTCCATGATTGCAGATCAGCGACCTGGTGGTTAGGTTCAGTGGCGTCACTAGGGTTGGTGTCACCCGGTGCAGTAACTTATGGTGTCACCCTACCCCCCCCCCGAGTTTTACGGATTTTTTTAACTACTCTTACTCCTAAATCAGTACTCCCATATAACACTGAATGCTCATACACACAGCACACATTACTGTGAGGTTTATTGCTGTGGAGCTCTCTCATATGCTCACACAAATTTTTGCCAACTGCCAGCAAGTACGGTGCCTGTTCGAAGGCAGTGAAAGCACACATAGATATATATTGCCCCCAGCAGCTCACCCATGGATATATATTGCCCCAGCTCACAATTATATATTGCCCCCAGCAGCTCACCCATGGATATATATTGCCCCAGCTCACATATGGATATATTGCCCCAAACCAGCTCACACATGGATATATTGCCCCCCGACCAGCTCACATATGGAGATTGCCCCAGCTCTCATGGATATGCCCCCAGCTCACATGGACACTGCCCCAGCTCACATGGATATGCCCCAGCAGCTCTCATGGATATGCCCCAGGAGCTCTCATGGATTTGCCCCAGGAGCTCTCATGAATATGCCCCAGCTCCTCTCATGGATATGCCCCAGGAGCTCTCATGGATATGCCCCAGCTCCTCTCATGGATATACCCCAGGAGCTCTCATGGATATGCCCCAGCAGCTCTCATGGATATTGCCCCCCAGCTCATGGATATGCCCGCAGCAGCTGTCATGGATATGCCCCAGCAGCTCTCTTGGATATGCCCCAGCTCCTCTCATGGATATGCCCTCAGCAGCTGTCATGGATACTGCCCCAGCTCACCTCCTGCCGCCGCGCCGCCGCCGCGTGTTCGGCTTCCTCTGAGCGTCCGGCAGCATGGAGCTTGGGCGCTTGCCTGGGGGAGCCACGTGACCAGCCGCGATCTCGCGAGAACTCGGCTGGTGACGTGGTTCCCCCAGGCAAGCGCCAAAGCTCCATAGCTTCGGATTCTCGCAGGGAGCCGAACACTGCATCGCAGGATGAGACACCCTCCCTTAGGGTGACGCCCCCACCTTGCGACACCACTGGTTAGGTTGAACCTGCTTCTCGTAAACTCGAGACTTGCTTCTCCACAGTTGTATTGGAGGGATGTGCTGAATGGTATTTTGACTTGCTTCTCCATGGCCGAAGAGCAGAGATGTTACTACTGGACTCCACAGCCGATATTGTGTGGTAGGCATGTATGTACCGTTAGGCATCTTGCCCAAGGACACTTACTGGAGAGGTGCTCTGGCCAGGATTCAAACCGACTGCACTGGTACCACAATAGAGTTTCTATTCCATAACGTATCTAGGCACCCTTAAAGATTTCTTTCTCATGTACTACCTATATGGCCATGATGGTTCTGAGGTGATATAATCTACAACCAAGGATTATGTTACGAGAGATAGCAGATTTTTTTCTTGGTCCCAGTGATCTGTCATGCCCGGTGGGTTTCTTATTCCTGAAAACCAAAATTCTCAAGTCCACATCATTATGGGTTTGTCCATCTAGACGGACTTAAGATCAGATGAGTTTTGAAGTTCCTTATGAATTAATTTTTAGTGCTAAACTGTGATGACTACCCAGGGTATGCTCACACTGCCTGTGTTCCCCAGGCTGGGAGTCAACCCAGCGATGCATCCTTATCCTAGTCGCCATGTTTCTCAAACATTCAGATGCATGCTCCCTCCTCCTACCAATCAGGGCACTCCTTATGGAATTTAGGGCTTCATGTGTTTCCAGAAAGTTGCCTCGTCATAGTGGGTTTCTATCCCTCAGTGTTCACTCTGTTCTAATACTGATTTCCTGATTTTTTTTTTTTACTTTGGGTCTGTTTTTGTATACCTCTCCTGCCCTAGACCTGTCAGGTGTATGGTGGGGTTTGAGCCAAACGTGCAGTAGAAAAAGGGGACACCAGGTATATGAGTAAACAAAGAGGGTTTATTAGAATGAATGACAAGACAAACAAAGGTATAACTGATAAGAACAGGGATGAAGGAAGCGAGGATGGGCACAGGAGAGACAGAGGCATAGCAAGTCTGGTAAGCGGTGCAAGTTTGGTAAGCGATCAGGGCTAGTGCAATAATTTTTGACAGCAAAGTCTAAGGTTCACTTTTCCGCCCCCCAACCCCATGACTAATCCATGTAACTCACCATTCAACCAAATACTCCACTAATAATCCTATACTTCATGATCAAACCTATTATCTCGCATTCTCTGTGTTTCTATCTCATGAGTGTTATTAAATCCTTCTAATATTTAGTTGCTCTCTTCTGTTACCCCTGGGTCTCTTGCCCTCCTCATCTACCACTCTGTCCTGTCTGCTAATCCTCCCAAAACCCTCTTCTACCTCTAGCACATTCCCCCTTGTAATTCATGTCAGCCCCACTGCATCCTGTCACACCCATTGATCCCATACCTGTCTTCACTGCCCCAGTGTCCTGCCACTCTCCTATGCCTCTACTCAGCCCTTTGCCATCCTCCTTGGGTCAGTTCCAGCCCCCATTGCTCCCCTGTCAGGCGTTATTGCCATTCCTATGTAAAATGTTGTCCAACCCCCAGTGTGTTCTATGTCACCCTCCTTGGGCACACCAGGGCCTAATGTCAGCCACACTAGTGTCTGGTGTGCCCTATGTCATCCACCCCAGCCCCAAGTGTGCGTCTTCTCACTCTCTGCAGACCCTAGTGTGACCTATGTCACCACCCCTAGCCTCCAGTATTTCTTGTCACCCTCTCCATCCCCCAGTGTATCCTATGTCCCCATACTTTGCACTCTGTGTGTCCTATGCAACCCTTCCTAGCCCTCAGTGTGTCCTCTGCCCCTTCCTCATCCCCGTATACCCTGTCACCCTCCCCAGCCGCTGGTGTGCCCTGTTACCCTCCGCAGCATGCCTGCTGTCATCCTCCTTAGCCTCCAGTGTGCCCTCTGTCACCCTTCTTAGCCCCTTGTGTGCCCTCTGTCACCCTCCATGGCCCCCTCGTCTACCCTTCCCAGTGCAGCCCCTGTTACCTGCCTTTCTCCAGACCAGGCATGCCTGGATGTGCTTGGTGTCAGGGCAGCTGCTGCTGAGCCTGGCTCCTCTCCTGCACACACCCACAGGCACGTGCTGATGGTGCTGTGTGAGGAAGGAGGTGGGGCATTGTTCCCGGAGGCTCCAGCTGGCTCTTAGCAGACTCACAGAGCCAGGGGAAGCAGGCAGGGAAGCCACAATGGTGGGAGGGCTGCTCCCCCACCTCTCCCTGCCCCAGGGCCATGACATGGAGGGGGCTGGGCTTCTTCTCTGCATAGGGCGGAGGGAATTAAAAATCCTATTTTAGCACCATCTGCTGGACAAGCGCCTTAAGGCAGGCTCCTGTTCTGCCTTTATAGGAAACACCGGCATTGTAAGTGGTGCAGGTCTGGTAAGCAATGCCGGCTTTGATAGACTGACCAGAAGAGAGAGGAGAAGAACTTCTGTTTATACACCTCACTTGGTGAAGGTGTGAGTTCTTTTTAAAGGAAGTCAGGAGTGGCTTCAGACAGGTGTGCCTTTCTGTGGATCCTGAATCTCGAAACTCGTTGAATAAGGCTGCTGCTAGAGTCTCTGGATTGCAGTCTTGGCCCTCTGAATCAACCTGAAAGAGTTACAAGTTGTCAGATTGGAGCATTCTCCATACACTGGAAGTCATTCAAGGTCAACTATAGTTGTTGAAGATCCCAGATTGTGAGTTCCTACGGGAATAGGGCCCTCATCTCCTCCTGTACTGTTTGTCAAATGTTGTTCAATGTATTGTAACCCTGTCTATACTGTGCTTATTGTACAGCGCTGCGGAATATGCTGGCGCTTTATAAATAAAGAATAATAATAATAATAATAATCCCAGATGCAACAAATTGTTCCAGTACCCAGACCTCAACCCCTTGCTATCTGGGTCCCCCAACTCCATTTTCAAACTTTCTAACCGGCGCTGTACCTTGTTCTCCTAAGGTCAGGTTGTAGGGTGGGTGCTGAAGTGGAGACAAATATAGTTCCATGTGCACAAACATCTCACTTGCTGCAACCAAGGCATGAAGGAATTGTTTAATTTATCGTGAAATGCCCTTCTCTCCCCTTTTAGCTCACATGGTGTGGAGGCCAGAGATGGGGCCCAGCTGATCTCTCTCCATGAACATGTACCAACTTTACTTGGCTTCCATTTCCACTTACTAAAGTGTAACTAAAATAAAATATTTATGTGAGCATTTAATTAAGCTTTAGTATTAACGATTTGCTTTCAGCAGCATCCCTTTAAATGAGAGTCAAATAAGGACAGATTCCTGTATCACTCCTGAAATAATGTATTACTCAAAGTAATAAACCGCCTGCAATAAAATTTCAAGTAAAAATAATGCCTTTGTCACATTATGCATTGTGAGCCAAAGAAGGCATTTCAGGGTATCTTGAGCCAGACTTAAACTTCATAAAAAAATTTAAATGTAAAAAATACATTTTGATATAAACTCTTTAATCTTCAATTTATTTGTGTCATATATATTTTCAGTTTCCTGAGTTAAACAAAAATGCCTACATATATTTAACGCTGTTCCAACATCCATCAGAACACATTCATCAGTGTATAATCTTCATATCCAGAATAGCCAGTGCCAGTAAATGGAAATGATTTGTTTAGTCTCCAGAAATGGAATTCTTCAACATAAACCCATTCGACTCCTGAGAAACCAAGTTCCCCAGAAGAATATTTAATTAATATTTGGCCTATAGACCTAAATAGAGTACTGAAATCTGGTTTGTCTTCTATTATGGATTTACAAAAGGATGGGACCTAACTTTAAGCACTATGGTTCCAGGGCCTGGAGAAGAGAAATAGCCTGTGGGACATACAGGCAGTAACTGCGAGGAAAATCAAGTATTTGCTTGTCAGGTCCGGTCTATTGAGGCAGGGCCGGATTAAGATCTCTATGGGCCTGAAGCTGAATAATTTGGTGGGCTTTTTTTGGTAATTTAGTGAAATGAAAACCTAGTTTAGGTTATCTAATAGTACAGATAAGGGTATATCTAACCAGCCAGATACTGTGTGATAAATTTTTCATTCAGATTTCAATCATTTAAAGAGTGTCATTTTTTTTTTTTTCGACAATTTTATCAGCCAAACCTTTGTATATATATATTCTATAGGGCATTCTTGTTAAAAAAATGTGAAATGTGAACCTGTTACTGCATTTTTTTGAAAAAATATACAATTTTAGCCAAAAAAAATAAAAAATTTAAATATTTTCCTCGTGTTTTGGAACATGTGTTTTGTACGAATAATATGACTATATATAAAACGCGGAACTTGCTCCCAGTGTGGGAAATGAGAAGATGAGTAATGGTAGTGGTATTGCTCAATTTAAACGCCACAAATGAACAATGCCATCGCTTTGGAACTAAAAATAAAATTTAAAAAAATCTTTTTCTTTTCTTTTAGATTTTACATGATCAGGTTTGGTATTAATGCAAAGGCCAGACTTTGACCTGTCCAATGACATCTCACTTGACCTTGTGAGGTGTAAAGATTAGTGACGCAGGTGTCCAAAGTTCCCCGCAGTGCTCTTCGCTGCAGTGTGTGGTTTAGGTTTGTGATGTAACAAATCGTAACAATGGATTGTACCATCACCCATCACCTCCACAATTGTTGGTGACATGAGAAATTTGATGGTTAGTTAGTGCAGAATCATTGTTTACTTTATAATTGAAAAGTGAAAAATATTACTGTTGGAAAGAAAAAGTTAATATTTATTATTTTATATGTTTTACTTAAAACCTGGTCATGTTTGGTATCATTGGAAAGGCCAGGCTCTGGCCTTTCCAGTGATACCTCACTAGACCCTGTATGGAGTTGGGGTTCAAATGCAGACATAGTTATCCTTTCTCTGGGCCTATTCTGAGGCATGGGCCTGGAGCTGCTGCTCCATCTGCTTCTATGTTAATCCGGCCCTGTATTGAGGATACTGTTGTTCTCCAAGAGGAACACATCCCATGGATCCCGAGGGCAGAATTCTGCTCTATGCCCTGTCAGATGCCATTTCATGGTGCCTGCCTGCGTGATTCTTTTTATAAAGTGAGCTCTTCGCCCTGAGCTCTTCCTCCTCATGATCAAAATGTTTTATCCCATATGGGAAAGCTGCTGTTAGTGAGTATCTGTGCATTTCACAAATCAGTAAGGTATGCTGTACCTGCTGAGTCCAGCACTGAAAGAGTTAAAGCTTTTTTTACATTTATGTTTGCTTCCAGGAACATGATTTGAGCCGATGGCACTCCACCAGGCATGGCGCACTTGTTGTCCTGTTGTGAAGGTGCTGAAGGGGCTGAGGGAGCAGCGAAAGAAAAGCCATCCAGTTATGCCAGGATCCATTTTCCCCCTTGATGCTGTGAGCCAAAACGAGCCCTTAAATCATGGAGCCTTACAATACCATATTTTAAATATGATTTTTGTGATATTTATAATTTAGGTTGAACAATTTTGCTTGCTTTCTGAGCAAGACCGTTTGTGTTAATTCCTATGCTAAATAAGCTTTTATCGTTTTTTTCCATACATAATGGAAAAATCGAGAGTCCAAATAACTGCCTTATTGGAGCGTGTGTTTAAAAAAATAAATAATTTTTAAAAAAATACTGCATTTCATGACATGTCAAATTTTACCAATAGATTTAAGAAGAAATCACATAGGTCAGTAATGTATACTTAAAGGGATATGCCTGTCTAGAAAAAAAATGTTTAATTGACATTTAAACATTTTTATACCTATAGACAACCTAGAATAAATAAATAAAAGTTTTAAAAATGTGTAAAAAAATGTTTATTTTCTTGTTCTAAAGTCTGTAGTTTCATAATCTCTGGCCATGGCCCTCAGGTGTTTCTGTAGTTCCCACTTCCTGAATATGCACTTCCTTTTCCCCACCCACTACTGCACCCATCAAAGCTTCACATGAACTAGCACAAGCTGTGCACGTGAGACCCTGTGCACTTTCAGGACCTCAGACTGAGGAAACTGAATATTAGCATCTCGGCAACTGTGAAAGCAAAACATACTTGCGGTCTCTCACACGCAGACTCACTCACATGCGCTCTTTCATGGTTTACATACTCACTGTCTCACTCAAACTCCCTCACACAGTCACTCACTCTCACATTTTTCTTTTGCTGTCTGTTGTGTGCGCGCTCTCTCTCACTGTGGCTTTTCTTGTGCTTTCTCTCTTTCTTGCGGTTTTTCTCTCTTTTGCCTTTTCTTGCCGTGTCTCTGTGGGTTTTTGTTTTGTTGTCCCTCTCTCTGCTGTCTCTTTTTTCTCCCTGTGTGTATGGATTTCTTCCCTGTCTCTGCAGTAGCTGGAGGTGAAAGAGTTACAGATTGGAATGTCACTCAGCCCCGCCCTCCCCTCAGCTCACAGTGCAGGAGGGAGGAGGAGCAACTCAGTCACACATGCTCAATGCCTGTTTTATCTATACCTAGGTATGTACACTGATTGGTTAGCTCAAAGGTTAGCTCCTGAGGTGGTCATGGAAAAAGCCAGGAAAAAAAGCAGG
Source organism: Leptobrachium leishanense (assembly GCA_009667805.1). NCBI lineage: Eukaryota > Metazoa > Chordata > Amphibia > Anura > Megophryidae > Leptobrachium > Leptobrachium leishanense. The sequence goes on from CM019063.1 coordinate 70,276,914, forward strand.
TAAATATGAAAAAATATCATGTCTGATGAATGACACTACTGACTCATTCAAAAGGCATAGCCTGTTTTTAAAAGCACACTAGCAAAGCATGCATATCCCTTTAAGAAACAAATATAGACGTTCAGGACAGTAGAAAAAAATGAAAAAAAATATAGAAAATAACAAATAATCAATAAAACCTTTAGATTGGTAACATCAATATCACAGCATATCTTATTAGATGCCTGGTTAGCTTCTCTATTGATAAACAATACAAGAGAAATAAATATGAAACGTTTTCTGACACATAAAATCACATGAACTCAGTGTTTCAAAACTGCCATAACATTTTTTTTTTTTTACCAAATCTCTTTTTATTGTTGGATCAGACATATAGAACAAAGTCAGTAACATCTAGTTGACAACACAAAAAAAACTGGCAAAAGGATGTACAGTGTAGCAAGATAGACTACATTTACAAAGGTTGGATAACACCTTTTTAGTTGATTCATACAGGGTAATTCAAAGAGATTTGAAAAGTCACCGCACATTCGGTGACTTTTCGTTGTCTTTAATTCGGTTCCTTTTGCCGATCCCATTTCGGTGACCCTGCTGTGTATTCAGCAAGCACCACAGGGTCCCCGAATTGCAGGGAAAAGCTACCGCAAACCCGACGAAAACTAACCGCAAAACCCACCGAATACACGCCGAAAACCCGCAAAAACGTCTGGATTAACCCGTCGAAAAACCCGAGCAGGAGCCGATCACGCAGCGAAGCAGCCGAGACCGCAGACGAGGCAGTGAATAAATTAGCAAAACAGTTTGTGTGAAGGTTTGAAAAGTGAAACGCTGTTTGCAAAGAAACTACTGAGCGGAAATGTCTGAAATTTACATATGAGGTCCAGGGAATGATAATAAAAAGGGCTGTTACAGAAAAAATAAGTAAACTTAAAAAAAAGAAAAAATCTGACTTTTAAAAAAAAAAAAAAAATTCAGAAAAATGCTTAAAATATCCTAAAAAAATCTATAAATAAAGAGACTCTTTACTGCAGAATTTTATAATGAACGGTTTATTAGATATTGAATTAAAACGGAAATATTTTTAACATTGAAGCCTATGGGATTCTCCTGAATAAACTTGCCGAATTAAACCACCGAATGGCAGGGCATTAGGGGAACCTTTCACTGCTGGTTTGTGTTCTCTGAATAGCCGAAGCAGTGCTTTTTCATGGGGATTTCACTGCGCTCGAACAGGCACCGAACAGGCACCGTATGTTCAGGCAATTCGCTACGATTTGGCGAATTGCCTGCTCTCTGGATAGCCGAATGGCCAGGAAAGGTAACCGAGCGCTGATTTTCAGCGTTCGGTTACCTTTCTCAAGCAATTCGGAGCTCTTTGAATAACCCTGATAGTATGCTAAAGCCACAATTTTAATTTGGGAAAAAAAATTTAATAAATATTAGGTTCAAACTTAAAAGAATATATATATAAGAAAGTTAAAATGAAGGAGGTGTTGCAGGAAGGCTGTGCTAGTTTTATCTTCTTTATATTGATGTGAAATGTTATTTTTATTTTAATATCAATGCTAGATGTTCAATATAAGCCCCCAATGCCTTGTAGGAACTGCTTGAAGGTTAACATAATGCATAGATCCCGTGTGCCCTTCTCTTCTGGCATTAGTCGTACTGCGTCAACATTGTGTCTTGTGATTATATAAAACAATTTCAAAATATAGCGACAGGAGCCATAATAAATCTCTGGTTATCCTGTAATCACGGATACAGAGAGCATTTCAGGTAACCACTGATTCCTAGCAACCAGAAAAACCAACATGATATGATATTTAAAGAAGGCAGGTTGGAGGCATTGTAGAATTAAAATTAAGATAAATTATATCATGGGTCACACAAAAACACAACCAGCTCAGAGAAACAGGAAAGTTAGTATTTATTGGCATAAAAGGTTTAGTAATGCGTATTAATGACCTGCTTTTATTCGCTCTGATATTTTCATGGACGTTTAAAGGTAAAGTGCAACTTGCAACCAAAGAACAAAACACAATTTATAGGCAAATCCTAATCGTAAGGATTTTTAAAGAAAGCATTATTGTAGAGGTATTAATATTATTTATTTATAAAGTATTTTACCAGGAAGGATACATTGAGATTTCTCTCGTTTTCATATATGTCCTGGGTTCAAGAACATTGAAATTTTTACAGTCGTTACAGAAATACAAAGTAATAAATGCAAGATAGTAAAACCAAAACACAACTATACAGATTAACATAGAAAATAAATATGTAAGAAATATACTCATTATGTTAATTCTCTCTTCTTAAAAACACATTTTATTTTTATTCATGGTTTAATCTAGTTGAAAAACCTGTAGTTTACAAAAACTAAACATAATATCTTATTACACAGAACTTGGTTCATTTTTCAAAACCTTTTAGATAAAAATAAATAACCAACATATTTGCAGATGCCTTTTTCCAACATAACTCTTTAGTCCAGCTCTTTTAAGGTAATTTACATTGCATAATCCAATTGACCTAAGCTGTAAACCAGCAAACACAGAATGAATATGGAAAGTCCTCCATCCATAATGAAATAAAATGGTCCTTTGCACAATTTGTGAAGCAAATATTTTAATGAATATTTTATTCCATATGAATGAGAATGAATATTAATTTCACAAAGTAACTGTATGGTTTAACAACACGTTTGGTATGATGTATAGTAAATAAAAATGTGACAAACCACTGCAAAAACTAAATTAAAATCAAGATCGATGCAGCAATGGAAGTGAGCTGATGTTACTTTCCATCTCTAGAAATTTGCAGTTATATACAGATAAATGAGAATGGGTAAATTAAGAGTAATAAAAATTCATTTATTTTGGTTGACCTTATATTTGACTAGCCAGGGGCAGGCTGACCTATCAGCACAAATCGAGAAACCCATGCTCTGGTGAGGTCTCTCGCCAGCCAGACATATTGAGGGCTGCATTCTTGTAGCCTCCACATCCGATGTATCTGTAAAGGGAATTATTTAGAAAGAAAGTGCTGCACTCAGTACATGCCATAATTCAGCTCCTTTCAACAATACTCCAATTCAGTCTGAAGTGGTCCGTGTTTTGACTCTAGCCAATGAGGCTCCATGTCTTCAGAACTTGTTCCGACGTGCACAGGCTTCTTCACAACTTCTCAGATGCCAAAAGGAATTTTAAATATCCATTATGACGGAATGGGATGTTGTTCCGCCTGCGGGTGTGCTCTATCTGCGTGGCCCCGTCGCTTACCGCTGGCCCGACTACCGAGTGACACGGCACTCGGCGTCTCGTGCGGCCTGGCGTGACCCTGGGGAAGGGTTAGCGGGCGGTGGAGAGGACCCCTGCCTAGAACCAGCCCGACCACTGAGCCATACGGTACTCAGCGTCCCGAGCAGCTGGTTCACTGACCTTGTGGGAGGTGGAGTACGTCTGAGGCCGGCCGGCCGATTACGGGGATCGGATCTCTTCCGGCAAATATTCGGATCGGATTGCGGAGGACGTTCGGATCGTAGGTGAATGCAGCTTCGGATCTTGTGGGATCGGCAAAGTCTTCGGATCTTACCTCGATCTCTTGCAATACCGAAGCGCGGTACACGGCCGCGCCCTTCGGATCGGATCCCAGGCCAATCGTCTGGGAACCGAACACCATCCGCTGCGCCTCTGTCCTGATGCGAGATACAGGCACAGAGCGCCCGGTTCGGTTCGGATCTAATCGAACACCGTACCCTGAGACTGCGGGGAATACTCAGACGATGAAGCACGGCGGAGAAATCAAGACATCAGACGAGGCTGGATGCACTGCTAAATCTGGCTTTATTATTCACAGCTCAGGCATTTATCAACTTTACACAAATTATAATACAATGGGAATCCCTGCCCGCCCTCACAGGACCCATTGGCCGCTGCAGTTCGGGGAGTCGCCGATTCGGACCGGATGGTCCGAATCGGCCATTTTACGATTCGAACCGGATGGTTCGAATCGGCCATTTTCCGATTCGAATAATCTGATCGCAACCACGAGGCAATCGGAAAATGGCGGCGGCCAAGGCAGACAAAGGGAACACATTTCACAATCAACGGGGAACACTGTATTACACCACACATAACCACATCTAATAAAAAGTACTGCAAAACTCTGTGCGTGCCACCGCACCTAAGTGTTCATGGCCAAATCCATGTCCTTGTGCACCGCCCCTGGCTGAGGGTGCTGGGCCATTCCGTGACATCCATGTCTGACAATGCTCTTGGCCCTTTCTAGACAGAAGACTCCAGCTTGCATTCAGGGTAAATTTATTGGTCTTGCATCAAGCACAGATGACATTTCAACTCTAAGATGAGTCTTTTTCAAAAGACTTGTCTTAGAGTTGAAATGTTGTCTGTGTTTGATGCAAGCCCAATCAATTTACCTTGAATACAAGCTGGAGTGCCCTTTTTCTCTTCTGTCTGGGTAAATATGCAGGGATGTGGCCTCGTCTGAGGCATGTTGGCTCCCACATTTATGGCCTACATTGGGGTTAGTTGCCACCTATTCCTTTATTTGATTGAAGTTGCTCTTGGCCATGTCCCTCAGCGCCCTCCAGTTGCTTTCGATTGTGGATTTCTAGTTTTGACTTTTGACTCTATTTGAATAACTTGCTTTCTACCTCCCTTGACCTCGGCTTGTCTGAGTACCCTTCTCCATGTACCAACCTTGGCTTGTTCATCGTGATTGTGTGCCTCTCCTGTCCTAGACTCTGGCTTGTTTGCTAAACTTCTCTAGTTTTGCCTGGCCATTCTAAGGACCGGTTCAGGTAGAAAATTTTCAGTTAGGATTTGTATGCTGGGTATTTCCGATACTGTGACAATTCTGACTAAGCCACTGTATTAGCATTTCGAGTCAGAATAGTTGGAGCCACTTGCAGAAACCAGCAACAATGCCATTGGCATCGGCTCCTACAGTCCATAGAATTCCATGGAGCCAAGGGTAACCCAACCTTCTTACGCATGTGAAAAGAGGAATCAGTGGATCGCACTGCCCTCTGCAGTGCAGGATCTGGGGTATAGATATTTTTATCTTAGTCATATTTCAGTGAAGTGATTTTGCAAAAGCACTCAATACCAGGGACTGTATTCTTTCAGGAATAACATCTCAAGATGAAAACTGCTGGATACCTCTGGAAAGTACACTGTTCTTGCTTTGAGTCATTATTAATGGCTCCTATGCAAAGTATAGGAGTCATTAATATGCAGTAACGAGCCTCAAGCAAAGTTTGTGGCAAAGTCGGAATAGCAGCTTGAGCTGTTAAAGATTGGATCCAGTATGGATAATGGCTCTAGCCGTTACCTTAACGGCAGGGTCAGAAAAGGACCCTGGGTTTGTACAGGTGTGACGGCATGCTGTCTCTTCCCACCTGTCCTGGCTCTCCACCAGACACCCCCTTTACCAGGATCAGCCTGGCCTCTGAGTTGCTCGGAACTCAGTGCCTCGAGCAGCCTGATCCACGGCTCCAGACCCGCTTGGTCTGAATCCCTGCCTTGGAGCCTCTTTGCATTTCCAGAATGACGCTCTGTGCCTTCTGATGGTGATCACAGCTGTAGCGTAGCTGAAAGAGACACCAGGCAGGCTGTATGTTTAAACAGGATACACACTGGCCATTTCACATGGCCTGCTTTTATTTGGGTCAGAATCAGATAACAACAGTTAACATTCCCGCCTCCCAGACATTCCGGCACCGTCATTCAGCAGTTCCCCATCTGGTCCTCTCAGACTGCAAGCTCTTGAGCAGGGGCTTCTCTGGTACTGTTCTATGTGTTTAACTTGCATGTATATTGGTTATCCTGTCTTTCCCATTGTACAGCGCTAAGGTACTTGGTGGTGCCTTATAATGAACTGTAACTGCAGTCACACAGAGCACAGGTCCTTGTTTGGGGGGATTCCAGAGGAGCAGCGGTGATCCAGGGGTACCGTTTGATAGCTCGGGTCCCTAGGGTGTCACAGTCCAAAAAGCGCCCAGATCTGGGGGCTGGGCACAAATGGCAGCATATAGTAAATATCCCCCTTGGATGCCATATGGTCAGGGCTGCTTAAGCTCCTGGGGTCAAGAAAGGCTCAGCAAAGTGCGTTCCCAAAGGAGCTCCCTCCGGAAAAATCACCACAACGGTACCTCGCATGAGGATCACTCCAACTTTGAAAAATCACCCCGCTGGAGCAGTTAGTTTTCAGGGCGCAGACGTTTGAAGTTTCTGCAGATGGCTCCATTACAGTCAAGGAGGTGCATTCCTGGAATGGGATTGGTTGGCCCTTCTAGCTCCTTGGATTGTGATTGGCTGGGGTTTGAAACCCAGCTCATGCTTTCAATCCCAGGCTAACCGTGGTGTCGGATAACACAGTGAGCATAAGGGACATGCTTAAAGGCATTTTGATTTCGTGCTGATAGGGGAGGGGGGGAGAGTCACAAAAACACTACTTTAAACAACTAACAGACAAACAGCTTAACTGAGGGAAATAGCAGAGGTGCGAGGGGTTAATAGTCCAGTCTCTGAGCAAGGGGTTCCGCGACAACGATTCATTTAAAACCACACAATATAAGTGGACATAAGGTCTTCTCCAAAGCAAATGTCTGTCTTTTGGGCTTTTTGCCATGGAAATAAAAGTCTTGGGGTTTGACGTGGGGAGCACTATGTCAGTTCCATGACAACAGGCTCATGGGAATGTAGATCCAAAACATCTGGAAGGCCAAGGATGCTGACCCATGACCAACAGGGTGCCACCATTTCTTTGTGGGAGCTGTGTATGTAGAAAGGTCCTTCTACTGAATCCACTCCTGCTAACACAAGAAAGTTATACCTTTCCAGAGATTCCAACAAACTTCCCTACTAATACCTGTCAGACAAATCTCATTACTGAAGCTCTGATTGCAGTTTAGATCATTGTGCAACATTTTTGTTGAGTTGTTGGCAACGCTCAGACAGATATGACAGGGTCTCCTTAATACTAATCAGAGCCTTCACTTGTGGAGCCATTGTTCACCTATCCGTCCTGGTTCCAGCTTGGTGGTGAGCCAACTGCTGCTGTAGAAACACATGTAATCAAAACATTATAAAGTAATTGGGTCTAATGATCAAATGAGTTTTTTGTTAGTTCCACCAGATATTACACCACCACACCTATAAAATATACCAGAATCAAATATCAAAGAAAGATGGAAGTCATAAAATTATTAACCATTAAAGCAGTCAAGAGGAAAGCGTTATTCATTACTGTGTAGATGTCAATAGCTGCAAAATAATGTTATTGCAGAGGAAGCATAATCATTGGCTCGTGATTTTTGGCCCACGTACAAAGCTCTATTAATTAAAAACATACCCTACTGTGAATGTTTCTAGCAGAGAGCCTGGAATTCTTGAATGAGTTAGGTGTATGTTGAGGTCAATTCTTGCCACTGTGAGTCAAAGCCAGTCACCAGCGTAAAATATGGTGATATATGAGTAATCCTTTTTTATCACTTTTATTGTGTGAAACCAATAGATTTTCACTATCCGTTCCTGTTCACAAGAGGGAATTGTGAAATTATTATCACGATTGTTTGTGATGTTGTTTTCACCATTTTTTCAATAAAAAACTCCTGTTTAAATTTGCCATAGTATTTTCACTGTTGCAAACAATGGTAGGGTAACCTAGCTGCCATTGACTTCTTGCACGGAAGAATAATGGTGCTACTGTTGCTCATCGTTGTTTGAAGCCACTTCATCTTATTGTGAAATATCTTTGGATAGCTGAAGTTCAATGTAGTTGCAACAACGGTGATTTCTACATTGGTGAAACAAAAGTGCTTAGTGTATAATTTCTGCAAAATAAATTGCTATAGAGTTCCGCTATACCCTATAGAGCAGGGATATCCCTTCCTTCTGATGCCGGAATTTGTATATATGGTGTAAATAATACATATTGTGAGACCCACATTCTGGCACAATGTATTATGTTATATTAACACCTTGGGCTACATTACATTCTGGGTGCTAACGTTAGCGCTCACCTGAGTGAGCATTAACGTTAGCCCTGGTAGCCACAGCATATTACAATCCAAACGCTAACGGGTCAAGAAACCCGTTAGCGTTTGGTACCTTGCGCTTTTCAGCGTGAAGTTACTGTACTTTGTGCTCCCTATACTTAACATGGGGAGTCCAAAGTGTTAATTTGCATTAGGATTACAAAGTCCTAACGCTGATTAACTTCCGGCTGCGGTTAGCAAAAAGTTAACCACAGCCTGGACTTGGTGCTAACGGATTCTGCTGCTGCAGAAACTGTTAGCTCCAGCCAGAAACCCCCCAAATGAATCAGATACTCACCTCCTATCCCATGGCAAGGACCGCGGCTCCAACCGCCTCCTCCGACCGGCGGGAGCAGGGAGAGACTGGGGGGAAAAGTCCCCCAGTCTCCCCCTGTGGATCACTACGCCGATCTGTCGGATCTCGCGAGGTGAGATCCGGCAGGTCATGTGACTGGCGCTGTCTGCTTCAATGGAGTCCTATGGACTCCATCGAGTAGATGCTCGCGGCCGCTCTTAGCACAGCCACGTGCATCCCGGGGCTTAGCGCCCGATAATTTTTTAATCGCCTGCATTGTAATTAGGGATGAGCTGTTCGGGTTCGGACGGTTTGGGGTCCGACCCGAACTTAGCCTGTTCGGGTGGATCGCGAACCCCGAACATTTCCGGGTGTTCGCCGCATGTTCGACCACAATGGACCACAATGCATTTTCCCACTACCTGAAGCTCGTAATTGGCTACAGCCTTACACCTGACCACAGGTCTGGTGCAAGACTGGTTGAACACTATGCCAATCACCGCTCAGAGTCCTGATTGGGCAAATTTTGCCCAATCATGGGCTCACAGAGCTAAGTCCCGCAGCACACTATATAAGGTTTCAACGCACCGATTCTGCACGCATTTCAGAGGAGATTTCAAAGAAGATAGTTGTGTGTGTTGTTACTGCCGGTCTGCCACGCTACTGGGGGGGTCTGGGGGGTCTCATTTCGACCAAATATCAGGGAATTTAGATGATGTGTGTCTTGTTACTGTGCCAGCAAGTATTTTTGGGGTTTACAACTTTATTTAAAACATTTGTGAATTGAGGTGATTTTCTGGGTCTTGTCACTGTGCCAGCAAGTCTTTTTGGGTCTCATTTATACCAAATATCATTGAATTTAGGTGATGTGTGTCTTGTCACTATGCCAGCAAGTTTTTTTGTGGTTTACAACTTTATATAAAACATTTGTGAATTGAGGTGATTTTCTGGGTCTTGTCACTGTGCCAGCAAATCTTTTTGGGGCTCACTAATTTCTTTAAAACACTTGTGAATTAAGGTGATCTTCTGTGTCTCGTCACACAGCCAGCAATTTTTTTGGGGCTCACTAATTTCTTTAAAACACTTGGGAATTAAGGTGATCTGTGTCTCGTCATACAAAAAGTACCACGCTGTATTTTGGGGCTCACTAATTTCTTTAAAACACTTGGGAATTAAGGTGATCTTCTGTGTCTCGTCACACAGCCAGCAATTTTTTTTGGGGCTCACTAATTTCTTTAAAACACTTGGGAATTAAGGTGATCTGTGTCTCGTCATACAAAAGTACCACGCTGTATTTTGGGGCTCACTAATTTCTTTAAAACACTTGGGAATTAAGGTGATCTGTGTCTCGTCATACAAAAAGTACCACGCTGTATTTTGGGGCTCACTAATTTCTTTAAAACACTTGGGAATTAAGGTGATCTGTGTCTCGTCATACAAAAAGTACCACGCTGTATTTTGGGGCTCACTAGTTTCTTTAAAACACTTGGGAATTAAGGTGATCTTCTGTGTCTCGTCACACAGCCAGCAATTTTTTTTGGGGCTCACTAATTTCTTTAAAACACTTGGGAATTAAGGTGATCTTCTGTGTCTCGTCACACAGCCAGCAATTTTTTTTGGGGCTCACTAATTTCTTTAAAACACTTGGGAATTAAGGTGATCTGTGTCTCGTCATACAAAAAGTACCACGTTGTATTTTGGGGCTCACTAATTTCTTTAAAACACTCATGAATTAAGGTGATCTTCTGTGTCTCGTCACACAGCCAGCAATTTTTTTTGGGGCTCACTAATTTCTTTAAAACACTTGGGAATTAAGGTGATCTGTGTCTCGTCATACAAAAAGTACCACGCTGTATTTTGGGGCTCATTAATTTCTTAAAACATTTGTGAATTAAGGTGATCTGTGTCTCGTCATACATACAGTACCACGCTGTATTTTGGGGCTCACTAATTTATTTAAAACATTTGTGAATTAAGGTGATCTGTTTCTTGTCACTGGCTGCCAGCTATCAGTGTGTCTCACTGAGTTATACCAGAGTTATTTAAATCTTTATACCAGAGTTGAATCAGAGTTCTGTATATATTAATCTATATATCACTCACCATGTCTGAAAGAACAAAAAGGACAGGCAGACGCTCCCAGCCACAGATAAGAGGGCAAGCAGCCCCTGTGTCGGGAGGCTGTGTCTCTGGTCGTGGTGGACGTGGTGCATCCTCTGCAGGGGCACGTTTGTCCTTTCTAACTGGTGCTGGCCGTCGTAAGCAGCAGCAACATACAGAGGACTTGGTGGATTGGCTAACCAGGCCATCCTCATCCTCCGAGTACTCTGCCAGCCAGGCTTCTAGTGCTTTACAGTCCACTTCAGCTGCCAAAGCATCTAATGCAGCCTCCATGTCCACAGCTACTCCTGCCATAGCCTCGCTATCACACACGGAGGAGTCAGCTGAATTGTTTGACTACAATGAGAGTGACATGCTGCTTGAGGATGCACAGCAAGTACAGTGCTCTGATTCAATCTCTGAGGTTGAGCAAGGGAGTATAATCAACCTAGAGGAAGGGGGTGCCAGTGATGACACACAAATTACTGGCATTCATGTTGCCCCAGCAGCTGCAGCATACTGCCAAGTTGGCTCCAGTGACGAGGAGATAGGGGGTGAAGATGACATTGATGATGATGAGGTCACTGACTCCACCTGGGTGCCAGATCGAACTGAGGAATCAAGTGAGGAGGAGGGGGAGGAGGAGGAGGAGGCACAGCAAACACGAGGCACAACATCCTCTGTGACCAACCGTAGCACTAGCCAGTCCAAGGCATCACATGTCAGAGCTGCTCCGGTGCAGAGCGCTGTTGTCTCAAAGAACACATGCAGGAAATCTGCTGTCTGGGAGTTCTTTAAGAACTGTGCATCAGACCCCACCGTTGCTATTTGTAATCTTTGTCAGAGGAGGCTGAAGCGTGGGATAGACACCGGACACTTGGGTACCACGTGCTTGATGCGACATATGAACAAGTGCCACACATCCCATTGGGGTAAAACTTTGCGTAGGTCCAACTCCTCCTCATCTGTCTCTACCCACACTGTATGTCCTGCCATGCAATTGCCTACAACCTCCACCGACAGGGATGATGCTACAGTAATGGATGTACCAGCAGGTCCTTCCTCACAATGTGACATCATCCCAGTAGCTGAAGATTTACGCAGTCAGATTACGTTGCCGCAGCTGCTGCAGCGAAAGAAAAAATATAGTCCCAACCATCCCCAAGCACAGCGTCTAAATGCCAGCTTAGCAAAATTACTCGCATTGCAGCTGCTGCCTTTCCAGCTGGTGGACTCTGCTCCCTTCCGTGAATTTGCTGAATGCGCTGTACCACTGTGGCAGGTTCCAAAATGCCATTACTTTTCACGCAAGGCCATTCCAGCACTATACCAGCACGTGGAAGACAATGTTATCCAGTCATTGGGAAAGGCAGTCAGCAGCAAGGTGCATGTCACTTTAGACACGTGGTCCAGCAAGCATGGACAGGGTCGTTACATTTCCTTCACGGCACACTGGGTAACTCTGATTGCAGCTGGGAGAGATCCAAGACGGGGCTCTGTGCTAGAGCTTGTTCATCCACCACGCCTCCAGAAAGCTGCTTGTATGAGGTCTGTCTGCTCCACCACCACCACCTTTTCCTCCTCCTTCTCCTCCTTCTCTGTCTCTGGCGAAGTGGCAGTTAAACCGACGCCTGACAGGGTCTACGCAATGGCTCAAGCAAAAAGATGCCATACTGTGCTTGAGCTGGTTTGTTTAGGGGACAGGAGCCACACCGGGTCAGAAATCTTGTCAGCTCTGCAGGGGCAGGTGCAGAGATGGTTAACACCACGCCAGCTTGAGCTGGGAATGATCATCTGCGATAATGGCAGCAACCTTCTCTCCGCCCTACGCAAGGGTAAATTGACGCATGTACCATGCCTAGTACACGTCCTAAATCTGGTGGTACAGCGTTTCCTAACCAAGTACCCAGGGCTGCCAGAGCTTCTCATCCAGGCCAGAAAAGTCTGCAGCCACTTCAGACGGTCATTCCCAGCAAGCGTTCGCCTGGCAGAAATTCAAAGAGAATTCCACCTTCCCACAAACCGTCTGATCTGTGACATGCCCACGAGGTGGAACTCGACATTAGCAATGCTGCAGCGTCTGCACAAGCAGCAGAGGGCCATCAACGAGTACCTGTTTGAGTATGGCACAAGGACAGGTTCAGGTCAACTTGGTTTTTTTTCCCCCCCGCAGTGGCTGATGATCAAGGATGCATGCACTGTACTGTCACCATTTGAGGAGGCAACGAGGATGGTGAGCATGGACAGTGCATGCATCAGTGACACAATTCCTTTAGTGTTCCTCCTGGAGCACACTCTGCGGGGAATTATAGATGTGGCTCTAGAGGCAGAGCAGCGGGAGGAAGAGGAGGCCTTCCCTAGCTCTCAAGGCCCCAGTCTTTCCGCAGACAGCATTCCAGCGGGTCCTACTCAGATCAGACAGGAGGAGGATGAGGAGGACTATTTAAGTAGTGGGGGCATTGAAGGTGGGGATTCCTCAAGGCAGGGTTTTGTGTGCCCAGAAACAGAAGGGCTTGTGCGTGGTTGGGAGGAGGAAGTGCACGATACGGTCATCCTCATTGACCAGGAAGACTCGGCAGCTAATGCCACCTCCAACCTACGCTGCATGGGCTCCCTAATGATGCAAAGCCTGCTAAAGGACCCCAGGATTCGTGCTATCAAGGAGAGGGATCATTACTGGTTGGCAACCCTTCTTGATCCACGATACAAGGGGAAAGTTGTAGAGCTCATCCTGCCCGCACAGAGGGAGCACAGGATGACAAAACTTGAGGACGCTCTAAAGCGAAACTTGTGTAACATCTTTCCAGGCACTGTTAGATTACCAAGTGCTACGGCTGACACACGTGCTTCTGAGGCTGCAGGTGATCAGAGGAATAGCGGTGAAGGCCTGGGCCGCTTGACTGATGCATTTTTAAATTGTTTTAGTCCTTGACGCCCAGGGACGTCAAATGTAGGCACCCATTGCCAGCGTCTTCACCATATGGTGCAGGACTACCTAGGGGCAAGGGCAGACCTGGATACCTTTCCAGCAGATGATCCACTGGCTTACTGGGTGTTGAGATTGGATCACTGGCCAGAACTTAGCCAATATGCTATGCAGCTACTAGGTTGCCCTTCATCTAGCGTACTTTCCGAAAGGACGTTCAGTGCCGCTGGAGGTTTTGTCACAGACAAAAGAGTGCGTCTGTCCACCAACTCTGTAGACCGGCTTACATTTATAAAAATGAATCAGTCCTGGATCAGCAGCTATCAATCCCTTGATGCCGAAGTAACGGAATAGATCGGGTATGTCTTCTGCATGCACATAACCTCCAGCACTGAACTCTTCCACAATACCACAAAAGGGTTACGGTGTGAATGCACTTGCTGCCATGAAAGGCACAATATTTGGCTGCACTGACGCCTGTGCCAGATTTATATCATTTTAATTTTTTGAACAGCAGGGTCCAACCCTGCACTCTTCCACAATACCACAGAGGGGTTACTGTATGATGATACTTGATGGCCTGGCACCAAAGGCACAATATCTGCGTGCACTGACGCCCATTACCAGATTCATATCTTTTTATTATAGGACCGCATGGTCCACCCCTGCACTCTTCCATAATACTACAGAGGGGTTACGGTATGATGATACTTGGGCCTGCCATTAAAGGCACAATATCTGGGTGCACTGACGCCCATTACCAGATTCATATCTTTTTAATATAGGACCGCATGGTCCACCCCTGCACTCTTCCACAATACTACAGAGGGGTTACTGTATGATGATACTTGCTGGCCTAGCATTAAAGGCACAATATCTGGGTGCACTGACGCCCATTACCAGATTCATATCTTTTTAATATAGGACCGCATGGTCAACCCCTGCACTCTTCCACAATACTACAGAGGGGTTACTGTATGATGATACTTGCTGGCCTGGCATTAAAGGCACAATATCTGGGTGCACTGACGCCCATTACCAGATTCATATCTTTTTAATATAGGACCGCATGGTCCACCCCTGCACTCTTTCACAATACCACAGAGGGGTTACTGTATGATGATACTTGCTGGCCTGCCATTAAAGGCACAATATCTGGGTGCACTGACGGCCATTACTAGATTCATATCTTTTTAATATAGGACCGCATGGTCCACCCCTGCACTCTTCCATAATACTACAGAGGGGTTACGGTATGATGATACTTGGGCCTGCCATTAAAGGCACAATATCTGGGTGCACTGACGCCCATTACCAGATTCATATCTTTTTAATATAGGACCGCATGGTCCACCCCTGCACTCTTCCACAATACTACAGAGGGGTTACTGTATGATGATACTTGCTGGCCTAGCATTAAAGGCACAATATCTGGGTGCACTGACGCCCATTACCAGATTCATATCTTTTTAATATAGGACCGCATGGTCCACCCCTGCACTCTTCCACAATACTACAGAGGGGTTACTGTATGATGATACTTGCTGGCCTGGCATTAAAGGCACAATATCTGGGTGCACTGACGCCCATTACCAGATTCATATCTTTTTAATATAGGACCGCATGGTCCACCCCTGCACTCTTTCACAATACCACAGAGGGGTTACTGTATGATGATACTTGCTGGCCTGCCATTAAAGGCACAATATCTGGGTGCACTGACGCCCATTACCAGATTCATATCTTTTTAATATAGGACCACATGGTCCACCCCTGCACTCTTCCACAATACTACAGAGGGGTTACTGTATGATGATACTTGATGGCCTGGCAATGGCATTAAAGGCACAATATCTGGGTGCACTGACGCCCATTACCAGATTCATATCTTTTTAATATAGGACCCTATGGTCCACCCCTGCACTCTTCCACAATACCACAGAGGGGTTACTGTATGATAGTACTTGCAGGCCTGGCACTAAAGGCACAATATCTGGGTGCACTGCCATTGACGCCTGTATCAGATTCATATCCTCAGAGGGGTTACGGTGTGACGGCACTGTAGCCAACGCTAAAAGCCCAATTTTAAAGCACCTATTGTTACTTTCATCCAAAGCCTGCATAAGTTTCACAATAATTTAGCCCAAAAAACCACTAAACTTTTTCTGCGCGTCCTAGAATGTCTTTTCATACAGGCTGCCGCCCCAAGCAGTTGTTTATGGATAGATTAAAGGAAAAGCATTTACCGTCAAAGGAAACGTCATTTATTTGTTTTTAAGTGTTTCTATACATCCTAGAAATCCGCCACTTCATGGGCAGGTTATGGGGACCTCCTAGGCACGATATTTGAAGGAATTTTTATTTTTATTTTTACCCTTATTTCATGGAAAACTCATTGTCCCTTTAAAAACGTTTTTTTTTTTACTTTTTGTCCTTGTTTCCTGTCCCCCAGGGCACTACCCGGACCCCCATACACCTTTTATGGCAAATATGTAGCATATATGCCCTCTTGGAGGGCACTCTAAAAAACCGAATTTTCAGCCCCATTGACTTGCATGGGAGTTCGGGTTCGGGTTCGGTCCCGAACAAATGGGAAGTTCGGGCTCGGGCTCGAACCGAACTCGGGGGGTGTTCGGCTCATCCCTAATTGTAATATCCTGCTAAAACGGGGGGCATAAAGGAGAAACCCGCAGGCGGGTTTTTCTCCTTTGCACCCCCGTTTTAGCGTGATTATTGTAATGTAGCCCCTTGTCTTTTCGTCCTTCTCATAAAATCTACACAAGACAAAAAGCTATTTTTTTTTGTTGCTCACGTTTGTTCTGCCCTAAACGAGTCACGTAAATAGTGCTGCGAGAACAATGTGGCAAATTAATATTGACCGTGGTACAATTATGCCTTCCTTGATTTGGGATATTCTGAACCAGATTTTAGATATTCTGAGCCTGTTAATGATGAATTATCCTGATGAGATATTCTGCATCGTAAGCTAATTACCGTGTTCATTTACCTCCTTACATGCAATGAAGCCGATTTTAGTTTTCCTTCTGTTTATTCAGTCTAAAGGGTCACTGGCGTCAATATTCAAGGTCATTGTTTCCATTCCCCATAAAGGTTCATTGATCTCTGGCAGATAAGGTTAGGATGTGTAATGTAATTTGTTATTGAATGAAGATGGAACAATGGGATTCATATTAAGAGCATCAGTAATGCATAACGTGCCATATTTAAACATATTACACTTTTTCCCCCCGACCTCATCTTTATACATGAAGCTATAATTTAATTGTAGACTCGCCATTTTTTTTATAATTATGCATGAGCCATGAAACACAACACCTCATATTTATGCATGAACATTTGCTCTTGTGTGTTCCCTCAGCAGACATCCAAGAAACTAAGTTACAAGCTTAACGTGTACAATCTGGCATGAACTGTGCTGTGCATTATTTGCGCATAAGTCGAATTAAATGACATTCCCCTAATCCAAAGGTCAATCATTTTAAATACCACAGTGTTGTTGCATATTGTCAACACATACAATGGATAATCATATCCACAAGGTCCGATACAGCGGTGATCCTCCGTGATAATGCATAAAGAAAAAACCTGTAGAAACTGAAATCCACAGCGGAATGATTTTAAAAATATCTGATATACAGAAATCTAACGAGTTATTATAATATGACTTGCTACCCCTTTTCATACGGAGACAAAAGAGTAACATTTCCCTTTTGAGTTCTCTTTATAATCAAGGAACATCAAAATACCCATTAGCTCTTCTATAACATAAGCCAATACAGCCCTAATCCAGCTGAATCGTTAGCATTAACGAATAAATCATTAAAGGGCCACTCTAGAGCAGGGCTGTCAAACGAGCCCTCCAGATGTTGATGGCTTACAATTCCCAGAGTTGTGAACGGTTCAGTGTGTATAGAAGGAATGACACTGTACCATCCACAACTCCTGATGACGCTACTATGAAGAAGCGAAACGCGTATAGTGTGCTGAATTTTGTATGCAGAGTTAGGGATGCTGTATTGGAAACTACTTGCTATTGACCTTATAGAAGCATGATGGGGAGCGCTCCCCTTGTTGGTACTTTATGTTGTTGATACCTATTTGGATATTCTTTTCCTACTGTCCTATACCCACCAACCCACGAAGGTTGGTTTTCTTACTTTTGAAGAAAGAGAACAGAAATAGGGGAAGTTTATTGGTAGAACAATAGAATATATAGGCAAGATTTCGAACCAATACCTACCTGCAATTTTGTGTTTTTTGTGTGAATTTTAACCACCAGAGGGTGGCCTTTTAGAAATTGTTTTATACGTAGTACATTAAAAGTTAAATTTTATTCATAACAGTGATATTTAGTGACAATTGAGACCACGGTTGTTTTTGAAAATTAATGTGATTTTGGGTTACCCCCTGCTACTGTGACAATGTGGTTCGCCTAATCATATCCTTAGTATTTTTGTAAAACTTACATTTAACCTACTGTGTTTGGATCTTATATAGAGTACTTACAAACCTCACTCTCCCTAAATTTGTGTCTTTCCTCATGCAGCATAGCATCCATTGCCATCATCCACAGCACAGAACTTTATCCATAGTTGTTCCAGCTCCTGCAGTTTAACCCCTTCACAGCTGAGCCATTTCACCTCTGTGTGCTGAGCTCATTTTTGCTGTTTTGTGCTCATCATGTTTAACCCTTTCACACCCAAAATCGAGTTATCTCTATTTTGCATTGTAAAGCATTGAAAAGCACTCATTAGCATATCGAAAGACTATTTCTACACCTTTTAAAAGCAAGGTTAGTGTGCTCCCTGTGGATGAACTAAATCCTTTGTTTTATGTTTCTCCAAGCACCCTGGAGAGACATAACACCAGTTGCAAGTAGCAGCCCTAAACCCCACTGTAACAAAAAGTTCAAATAGATTACTGCTGCATTACAGCTGCAAGGGTGAGGGCAGAATACAGGGGGATCTCTAAGGTCACTAACTGCTGTACAGGGATAAGATTCAGGGGGTTGAAATAACAGAACATCTCTGCACAGTACAGATACAAATTGTTACGGTAATTTCCATACACGGGCATTATGTCACATGCAGCCTGTCTCTGTTGGGGTGCCCCAAGGTTCAGTACTGGCCCCTCTTCTTTTTTCAATCTACACTGCCTCTCTAGGCAAAATGATCAGCTCCTTTGGATTCCAGTACCACCTATACGCTGATGACACTCAAATTTACCTCTCCACCCCTGATCTCTCACTGTCTCTCCTGGATCGAGTTACTGACTGTCTCCACCTCCTCGAAGTGGTGGTTGGTGGTTGCAAAAATAACTTAATACCTAGAAAAGCAGTAACCAAAATTAAAAACATCTCTCAATAAAGAAGAGGGAGCAATCTGCTGTCTCCTCTTGCTGCAAAAGGAAGAGTGCAGGAACAAATAATTCTTAGGTGTCTTTCAGCTGGTCCTGCTCTATCCTGTGAGATCGCATGTACTCAGTCTCACACACCTTTCACGCAACACCCCATTGAGTCCAATAGATATCACCTCGCCACTTGTAGAAGCTGCTAGCAGCAGACAGTAAATGCCAGCGCCTTAACACACAATCTGTTCAGAAAACACTTTGATAACACAACTTTAATAACCATAATTTATCAATACATTTGCTTGGTTTGTATAGTCTTTCCACATCTGTCTCTTAAACAGAACCTTGGCTTCTTGGTTTGAGGGATCTCAAACTCCACCCCCCTCGAATGTTTCTGAACTATAACTCCCATGATTCTCTGGCATTCTATTTCAGCAAAGAATTCTGGAAATTGTAGGCAACCAACATCTAGGATGCCAGCGTTTGAGATCCCTGGTTAAGAGCATCATGAGCTCCTGTTCCATCTCTTCAAGCAAGAGTATCTCTTTGTTGTAATAATCACTGGACTTCTCAACAAGAAATGTCTGCTAAATGCCACACTTGTCGCCTTTCTTGTCTGCATTCCAACCAAGTTTAAATTGTATCACAAACAGGGTTCTCGTTACCGTCACTTGAACAGAAAAGAAGCTCTTACTAGGGAGTTAATAGGTTAGTAATAATAATATTAATAGCAATTATATGTAAGTCATCAATTTTATTGCAGCGAAAACACAAAACATTACAAGGACTCCAGACTAAACTCTAAAGCGCTGCTGATCGACCACCCACTGTGACTTAAAGGATTAATTAGTTTATAAACATAACCAGCTAAATGAACAACAACAAACGACCTGCCATCTGCACCATCCCATGTGCCTCCAAGCAGTTCTTCATGGGCAGCCAAGTGCGTGAACGCTTTATGCTACTGACCTGATTTACTGATCTCCTTTGTTCCAACTTCAATGTCCTGGCCAGAAAACTCAGCACATGTGACAGTAACTGAAAAAGTATAAAATATCTAAAAAACAAAAAACAAAACAGTAAATATGATTTAAGAGAAAAACAAAAAGAAAACATAAGAAAAGGGGATTCGGTTTCTTATATGCTTTGTTCAAATAAGAAAAACATTTATATACGCTTAGCGAATGCAAAAGGATAACAAATACATAAATAAAAAGAAATGCAAGAGTGTTTATTTACGATATATATTAAATCCTCACTGCCTTATAAATTAAATTTCTGCAACATGACAGGTACAAAGGAAATAAGATCATATCACCCAATTATGTCTCAGCAGGACCATCAACAGACATTACTTTTTTCAGGGCCTCAATCATGGAAGGAAGCCTTGCAGATACCTGGCTAGGTCCTCAGCCTGTCGCCAGCTCCTGGCTATTGCTGTATGTGTTATGGACTGAAAGCTTCACCTTGAGCACCGGGAAGAGCTGCACGCTGAATAGACTCCAAATATATTGTATGTGAATGCGTATTGAGCATCACAAACAGGCCTGGAATGTAAGCTGGCAAACTGGGCAACTGCCTGTTGGGCTGAAAAAGATCGCAACACCATTACATTACAGTAGGGATGTGCATGACTTTTTTTTCCGTTTCGTTTCCGGTTTTCTCGGGTGTTTTAATTTTCCTTTCAGATCATTTCGGACATTTTTTCTTTCGTTTTGGATCATTTTGATTTGGTGATTCGGATCGATTCGGTGATTCGGATCATTTCAGCGATTCGGATCATTTCGGAGATTTGGATCATTTTGGCAATCTGGCTCATTTCGACGATTCAGCTCATTTTGGATGATTCGAATCAGTTGGTTTTTCGTTTTTTTTTATGAGTTATTTCATTTTTTAATTGCTTAACCCCTTAGTGACCGGGCTGTTTTACACAAATCCGTCCTTTAGTGACCGCTGCTGTTTTTACGTTTCTGCGCTGTTAGTGTTTAGGTCAAACTTTCCTCTTAATCGTTTATTCAACCCACACATATTATACACCGTTTTTCCCGCCATTAAATGGACTTTCTAGAAATACCATTATTTCCATCATATCGAATAATTTACTATAAAAAAAATATGAAATATGATGAAAAAAATGGTAAAAACACACTTTTCGTAATTTAATCCCCAAAATCTACAACCACCAAAAAAGACCCCGGCTAAATAGTTTAAAAATTTTGTCCCGAGACTAGAAATACCCATGCGCTCATTCTGACCATTTTGTGCTAATTATTTTGAGATGACAGCCTAGGTCCTATTTAACTAAACCCCCCCAGACAAAAAAACTTTAATTATTTTTTTTAATTATTTTTTTTAAAATTTTATTTTTAAACCAAACCTGGTCATGTTTGGTATCATTGGAAATGCCATGACCAGGCCTTTCCAATGATGTCAAATATGACCATCTAGCTGCCACGGATTGGGAGATAGGGGGATCCTTAGGATCCCCTTATCTCTACATGGCAGCTAGAGGGTTAACTGGCCCACTGACATCCTCACACATATGGTGAGGTTGTCTGTGGGTGGGGGGGACCTGGAGGCTTGGCTGACATCCAAGATGTCAGCCCCCCTCCAGGTTCGAATCACGTTTTGGCGCCAATTAGCGCCAATTAGCGATCCGGCAGCGAAATGGTTAATGCTATACACTGCTGAAAAGGGGAGACTCTCCCCTTTTCAGCGGTGTAAAAATCATCTCCCTAGCTTCAATGGTTGGGGAGATAGAGGGCTCCGAAGGAGCCACCCCCCTTCCATTGATTTCAATGGGGGTGCCTGCTGATGACGTCACCACGCAGCGTGGTGACGTCATCAGGCTCGCTGGCCCATGCAAATCAGGAGGGAAGGCTTCCTCGCTGCTACATCTGCAAGGGATCCAGCGAGAGAGATAAGTATCGGACGGGAGGGGGGTTAGGCGCCGCTGACGTACCCTGTACGTCCGCGGGTCTTAGGCTAGGGTCAGACTAACGCAGTATCAACGTGCATTTAGCAGCACTAAATCACGGCCGTAGTAGCAGCAAATGACATCCAATGCTGGGCAGTATACGAAGAACGGCCGCACAAAAGTGCGGCTGCGCAACGCAAGTGGCAAACGAACGCATTTTTTCAAGAACGTCAAACCGCTAGTACTAATGTACAGAGTGCGCTGCGTCCGCTAGCGGCGTGTGTGTATGTTTAGGAGATGTCAAACGCTGCTAATGTCCGGCCAACATAACGTCCAGATGCAAAAAGTGTTTTATTGATGATCCGTACAAAATCACGGTCGAAAATGCGCATCATATGACCGCTATCGCGTATTCCGTGAAAAAATACGTCCATTCGTTCGAACGCACTTTTTCACGGACAACGCGAAAAATGCATTAGTCTGACCCTAGCCTAAGGGAGACCCGTGGGCATGATGTACAGGGTACGTCAGCGGTCCTTAAGGGGTTAATTAAAAATGGGAAGCAGATTACTACCAATAGAATGTAAGTTTCTTTACTTAATTATTCTTTGAGGATGTTTTTGTCATTTTTTTGGGTGAAATTTTAGGTTTCCTAACTTTTTTTAAAGAAACAAGGCTTTTTAACCCATAGGTTTCAATGCAGCATATGAATCCACACAATGCTGGGAAGCGCCTCTCTGCAGTATAATTAATGCAGCATCTGAATCCACACAATGCTGGGAAGCGCCTCTCTGCAGTATAATTAATGCAGCATATGAATCAGCACACTGCTGGGAACTTCCCAGCAGTGTGTGGATTCATATACTGCATTAATTATAACTCCTAAAAAAGGAAAAACTGACTGATCAAAAAATTAATCAATCCGAATCAATGAATCAATCTCCAGAGAGGTGCTGCCCGGCAGTGTGTGGATCCATGTGCTGCGTTAATTATACTGCAGAGAGGCGCTTCCCAGCAGTGTATGGATTCATATGCTACATTTAAACCTATGGGTTATAAAGCCTTGTTTCTTTAAAAAAAAGTTAGGAAACCTAAAATTTCACTCAAAAAATGCCTAACAAAATCCTCAAATAATAATTAAGTAATCTACTTCCCATTCTTAAATAAGCAATAAAAAACAAAATAACTCATAAAAAAGCAAAAACACCAACTGATTCGAATCATCTGAAATGAGCCGAATCGTCGAAATGAGCCGAATTGTCGAAATGAGCTGGATTGACGAAATGATCCGAATCGCCGAAATGTTCGGAATCGCTGAAATGATCCAAATCATCAAATCGATTCGATCCAAAATTTCAGATTGATCCGAAATTTCAGGTGGTCGATATTTCGTTTTCGGAAATGCTCCCCAAACACGAAAATTATGAATTTCGTCTGAATTTCAATTTGGAACGAAACGAATTGCACATCTCTACATTACAGCACATTGTATAATGATGAGTCATGACAATGCAAAGCACACAGCAGTATTATCATTTTAAGTTTAACCTATATATGGCACCCCAAACATTATAAAGAGATAAACGTGTATTATTCGCAACATAACAACTTGCTAATTCGTATTCTCCCTAAGCCCTTAACCTTATATCTCCATAAACCATAGGCAATAACCCAATACGCAACCACCAACTGTCTGAAAACCATGCGATGAACACTGCTTGGCCAAAACAAAAGTCACCACCTGGATTTAACAAAGCAAATATGTGTGAGCCTTCCATTGGATAATTACTGTAGTGATTAATATGGTTCAACAAAAAATTAGGTCATGTGACTCCCTGACTATACTGAATGAGCCGGTTTTTCCATCAATAGATTTTTCTTATTCCAAGATGGCAATTGATATGTCTCTCTTTATTGGGGGGCTCCTTTTGTCCCTCTATCTCGATTACAGGTCTCCGATCTCTGTTATGGTCCCTCATACACAGAGGCAATGAAAGAGCGCGCTTGTGGAAAATGATTAAGACACAGACATGCTACTATGTCTTTCAAATTCAAAATGTGTTCAGGAATAGTGCAGTATTTATATTCTTCACAGGCAGCATGGAGGAGCTGATGCCATAGTCAATCAGAGAATGCTGCGTAAACAAAAATGACTTTCAGAGAAATGTAACAGCTCCTTCCATATAAGATGACAGCAATAGATATAGTACCTTCTTTTCATATTTGTTGATACCCATAGAAATCATGGAATGTTATCTGGACCAGGATTTAAAGAATTTGCCAAAGGACATGATCGGGTGGGACAGAGACAGGAGTTAGCAGGCACACCAAGGAATGTGGTTTGGAACAGATGGCCTAAGGACAATTGGGGAGAGACAAACAATGAATTGCATATTTCAATTACTTATAATTTTGGATATAAAATCCTTTACAGCAATGCCAGGATTCATCAGGCTCAAATTGTGCAAGAGTGGTTCAGGCAGCATCATTTTCACACATGGATTGGCCACCACGCAGTCCAGACCTTAACTCCATTGAGAATCTTTGGGATAATTTGGGAAGACTTTACGCAGCGCTGCGACTCTCCCATCATCAATACAAGATCTTGGCCACAAATTAATGCAACTCTGGACAGAATAAATGTTGTGAGTGACATTGCACGAGCTTTTTGAAATGATGCCATGGCGAATGCGTGCCGCAATCAAAGAGAAGGTAGTCCAAGAAAATATTACAGTGTGACTTTTTTTGACAGGCATTATATCATGATGTTCCAGGATATTGGGGGTTATCGCTCACACCAGCAAGGAAATTACCATTTTTGGTCAAAATAACAAAGGTAAAAATAATTGATTTAAGTTTTATAAAAATTAAGGGCTCTATTACATTCTTTGCGAAAACGTTAACGCGTGCGCAAAAACGCATTAACATGATGGGCAAAACCCTTCGCGCAAAACGTTGTATTACAATGTCCGCGCAAAAAATGCGCGTTAACGTCTAACGCGGGTGGACCTGCGCGAACCCTTTGTGAGCGTAATGTACTTTGCGCATCCTATACTTAACATTGTGAGCGCAAATGCGTTTGTGCGCTAGTGCGCGCAAGGTATTACAATCTTAGCGCAAAATTTAACAGACAACGTTTGCGCGCTTAATTTTAATGTCTTTGAAAAGCTGGTGGTAACGGCGAATCTGAACGTCGTGGACGAAACCAAATACACCAGCCCCCAAAAAAAAAATACAGCAATGTATGGATACACATTCTACGCATACCCAAACAATAAGATTGATAAGTTGTGCGTGTTTTTATTATTGCTGCAGCATATATACTCAGATTGATTTTGACAGGCAAAAAAACTGAACGGGAGACAATTGTGGTTCTTATTTCAGATTGGCTGAATCGCGTGAAAAAACAGTCCGCACACCGATTTCTGCGTGCAGCGTTAATGCGCACAGCGTTTTTGCATGTCTTTTTTACGCGCAGTATTTTTTGACGGATGAAAAAATGCACTCAGATTGTAATACCAGCGGTAATTTACGTGCATTAACATTTAACGCTGCGCGCAAATAAAATAGCGCTGTGCGTTTTTGCGCAAAGAATGTAATAGAGCCCTTTTTTTGATTTCAATTACCGTAGATACTTGAGTATAGCACGACCCGAATATAACGCGATGGATAGAGATTTATTATGGAAATGAGAGAATACTCAAGACTCGAATATAACGCAAGGAACAAAATTATACTGTACCGGTAAACAATTAAAATCCTTCCAGGTTCTCTTAACACAGTCAGGATACCCCTCAGGCCATTGTGCTCTGCTCTAGAATGATTGCAGTTGTTACCAGGTATGAAGGCAACGGCCACCCGTCTACTTTACTAGCAATTAGATGGCCGGAGGAGGCGAATGAGGTGAATGATTGGCTTAAACCGAGTGTGCCCTCTGGCCGTGATGGATCCCACCTCTCCCGAATCCGGGAGTTCCTGAAGTGTTTGCAAGCATCAGGGAGCCCGCACTCACTTCAGCGAGACTACCGGAACTTCTGGGAGACTTGAGATCCAGAGCAAGGCAAGTTTTTTTTTTTTTACACGCGATGCATATGTCTCGAATATAACGCTACCCCTCCAATTTTAAGGTAAAATTTTGTCACCGAAATCTAGCGGTATACTCGAGTATCTACAGTATTCTGTTCAATTTCTAGTTTAGCAAATAAATCTAAATGTTGAAGTGTCCTTGCCAAAGAGTTCATGCCTTATGCAGCACTTTGCTTATCCGAGCCTTATTATGCAGGATTTTAGTTATGCTGATATAACCCTCAATATTAATTTCACTTTTTATGATCGCACAGTCCATTTCTTTATTTGTAATAGACCATAAAACACTAAGCTGTTTTCTGCAATGGCAGTTTTTAACTAAGTGCATCCAATTGAACATTGATTCCCAAATTGATCCCTCTTTTCTAGCTCACACGGATTATTTGTGTCCACTTTCTCCACTTCTGATTCAATCTGCCATCTAAATGAGCCAATATTTTCACTCTTACGGTTAGTAAGAATGTCAATTTCAATTTCATTCCTCAGGGGATTTACTAAACAGAGGTGTTCATACAAGGAATTTTCCAACATAGCATAGCCAGGCTTTCAGTAATTTATTCTGCAGAATACAATAGAAAACAATTAAATTATTTTACTTGATTTGTCAGAGTTACAAACACGGATAAAGAGAGTGAAGGAAAGCACAAGTATAGCAAAAGAATAAAATTAAAAATTAAAAAGTCTTGTGTATAACTTGATGATATAAAAGAATCCAGTGAAAATTACGCAGGAGCCGAAAAGGAATACTGTATTATCCTTTTTTCGTAGCAAAAATGGAAAGTTCATAAATTTATTTTTGGAAAAAGACAATATGCTATATTACAATCTAGATGCTAAAATGGGGACGCTAAGGAAAAAAATCTCCTTAGCCTCCCTGTTTTAGCGTGTTATTATGATGCAGGCGCTAAACCAACAACCTGCACCGTAACAGGTGCTAAACCTTGGGATGCTCGCAACTCCGCGCCACCGCGAGCATCCATTCCATGGAGTCCATAGAACTCCATTGAGGCTTCCGCTGCCGGTCACAGGACCTTCATGTAGAGATGTGCATTCATTTCTGAAAAATTCAGAATTTGGAACAAAATTTGATAATTCGTATTTCTGAAGTACTTCCAAATAACGAACCAACACGATACGAATTCGAAACAAAATGGTATATAACGAATTTATTTCGTTTTACACTGTGTCATCATCATAAAAGAAAAATTTGAATAACTGATATCAACTATTGAATTTGAAATGAACTATCAAATTGATATCAATTATGGAATTTGAAATGAACTATCAAATTGATATCAACTATGGAATTTTAAATCAACTATCAAATTGATATCAACTATTGAATTTGAAATGAACTATCAAATTGATATCAACTATCGAATTTGAAATGAACTAGAGGGGATCTGATAACCTTATCTATATATATAAACGCGAAGGTCCTGACTGACTGACTGACTGACTCATCAACGCCCAGCTGAAACCGTTTAACCTAGGAATGTGGAATTTTGAAGGTGCACTTTTTTTTGATGTGGGCACCCACTAAGGAAGGATTTTTGAAAACTCCGCCCCTAAGGGGGTAAAAAAGGGGGTTGAATATTTTAAACAGGATACCTATAGCTCAAAAACAGAAGATGCTACAGATGTGAAAATCGGTATTTAGATTCGTCTTGAAAAATAAAAAAACACGTATTTTACCGTTTTTCAAAAATTCAAATGGGGGGCGAAATAAGGGGGTTGAATATTTTAAATATTTTAAACAGGATACCTGTATCTCCAAAGCAGACGATGTTACAGTCCTGAAAATTGGTATTTAGATTCATCTTGAAAAATAAAACAACACGTATTTTACCATGTTCTGAAAATTCCTTGGGGGGGGGCAAAAACGGGGGTTGAATACCTTTATCAGTATACCTATATTTCAAAAACCGAATATGTTACGGGTGTGAAATTTGGTATTTACAATCTTCATGAAAAAAACAAACATGTTTTTTGCCATTTTCCACAAATCCAATTGGGGGGGTCGGGGGAAAGGGGTCTGAATATTTTTATCATTATACCTATATTTCAAAAACCAAAGATGTTACAGACGTGAAATTTGGTATTTACAATCTTCTTGAAAATAGAAACAGGTGTTTTGCCATTTTCCAAAAATCCCAAGGGGGGATGAAAAAAAGGGGGGCTGAATACTTTTAAACAGGATACCTATATCTCAAAAACAGAAGATGTTACATACGTGAAAATTGGTATTTAGATTCGTCTTGAGAAACAAAAAAATACCTATTTTACCATTTTCCAAAAATTCAGTGGGAGGGAGCAAAAAGGGGGGGTTGAATACTTTTATCAGTATACCTATATTTCAAAAAACAAAGATGTTACAGGTGTGAAATTTGGTATTTACAATCTTCGTGAAAAACAAACAAACATGTGTTTTGCCATTTTCCACAAATCCAAATAAGGGGGGGGGGTCGAGGGAAAGGGGTCTGAATACTTTTATCAGTATATCTATAGTTCAAAAACCAAGATGTTACAGGTGTGAAGTTTGGCAATTACAATCTTTTGAAAATAAAGAAACACGTGTTTTACCATTTTCCAAAAATCCAAGTGGGGGGGTAAAAAAAAGGAGGGGTGAATACTTTTAAACAGGATACCTACATCTCAAAAACAGAAGATGTTACAGATGTGAAAATTGGTATTTAGATTTGTCTTGAGAAACAAAAAAAACACTTATTTTACCATTTTCCAAAAATCCAGTGGGAGGGGGAAAAAGGGGGGTTGAATACTTTTATCAGTATACCTATATTTCCAAAAACCAAAGATGTCACAGGTGTGAAATCTGACACTTACAATCTACTTGAAAAATAAAAAAACACATGTTTTACCATTTTCCAAGAATCCCACGTGGTGGATGAAAAAAGGGAGGTGAATACTTTTCAACAGGATACCTATATCTCAAAAACAGAAGATGTTACAGACGTGAAAATTGGTATTTAGATTCGTCTTGAAAATAAAACCACACGTTTTACAAAACCACAAGGGGGATGAATACCTTTATCACTATACCTATATTTCAAAAACCAATGATGTTACAGGTGGGAAATTCGATATTTACAATCTTCGTGAAAAAAAAACATGTTTTACCATTTTCCGAAAATCCAGTTAAGGGGGGTGGGGGAAAGGGATGTGAATACTTTTATCAGTATGCACTCCCTATGTTAAGCATAGTGGGCGCAAAGTACAGTAACCTTGCGCTGAAAAGCACAAGCTCCAAATCGCTTATGGGTTTTTAACCCGTTAGCGTTTGGATTGTAATATGGTGCACTCGCGCTAGGGCAACCACAGCTAAAGTTAACGTTAGGAATGTGATATGGCCCAATAAGTCTGTGGAGCTGCTGATATAAGTTATATGGGTAATAGTTTTGGTATGCTGCCTACAAGGATATGCACATAAACCTCAACAGAAATGTGCTTAAGTTTATACAAAAAAACAAGAGATTTCCTAGTGGAGCAAAGTATTCGATCTACATAGCAACCGGAAACAGCAAAACACAATAAATGAATTAAACTCAATATGATCTAAGGTAATCAAATACATGCAATATCTATTTGTGTGTTTAGCAGGAAAGTGCTGGTGAAATTAGATACAAAGACAGATTGCTGTATACAATATAGAATTTAGTGCTAGATAGATAATAACCGACCAGCAACCAACCAACCACGTTGTCTTTGGTTATTGTCCATCTAAAACTATCCATCCAACTTAAATTGTGCTTGTGTCCAAATATATATGGACCGAACTGAATTATTTCCAGGCATTTTCATGCAGTAGTTTTTGGAAAACGCCTTTTAAAAGTTGGGAGTTTTCTCTTCACCCCTTCGGCGGCTTGGTGGCTTTTTCCAGAGGCTGTTCGGCAGGTCGTCGGCTTTTTTCGGATCGATGCAGTGGTTTTTCGGTTCGTTCGTCAGGTTGAATCGCCACACTGACCCTGCGGTGAATGCTGAATTCACTGCAGGGTCAGTGAATCCAACTTGCTGAAGTGCAGCGAACAGGTGAAATTATATTTTGTTGCGATCGGCATTCCTAGATTTGAGTAATGCTCTGGTTTTTCCTCACCTACCTTAAGTGAGTCAAATTCACAACATATTGATGTCAACACTGGAAATAATTTTATGACATATCATTTTCTACTGTGTATGTTTTGTCAAGTAACAGTATATGGTTAAAGCTTGCGAAAGATCAGAATAAGAACTGTGGCCGCTACGTTAGCTGAAGCCGTCATATATAATGGCTCCAGGGCGTAACTAGAAATCACAGGGCCCCATAGCAAAATGTTGTATGGGCTCCCCCTCGCCTACAACCTAACACCCCCCTGGAGCCTACCCCCCCACACAAAAAAAATGAACTAATGCCATTGAACAACACACTGCTACACCCCCAGAATTATATATACACAGCAGAGCTCCCAGAATTATATACAAAGCAGACCCCCCAGAATTATATACAAAGCAGACCCCCAGAATTATATACACACAGCAGACCACCAGAATTATATACACAGCAGACCCCCAGAATTAAATACACACAGAGCCCCCAGAATTATATACATACAGAGCCCCCAGAATTGAATACACAGGACTACACTCTTCATTTCATTGACCCTCCCGACACTCATTTCATTAACCCCTTACACTAATTTCATTGACCCCCCACACTCTTCATCTCATTAAACCCCCTCCCACACTCTTCGTTTTATTAAAATCCCCCCTCTTCATTTCATTAACCCCCCTATTCACCGGGAGCAGGGAGAGTCCTTTGTGCCACCTCTCTCCTCCATCTGCATGTGGTGGAGGCAGCGCGCTGGGAGGAAGTGATGTCATATGATCACTTCCTCCCAGCGCCGCAGCGCACAATAGCAGGCAGCTGCAGGAGGTCTTGTGGCAGCGCTCGGCGGCCAGTGATTCAGATACCGGCAGTCGCAGGCCCCACCGAGCGGTGGGCAGTCGCCCCCACTGAGTGGCGGGCGGTCGCCCCTTGGAAACTACTGCCAAAATACTCCACTGGCCAAGCTGCCGGGCCCCACTCGGCTGTGGGCCCCATAGCACCCACATGGGTCGCTATGGCGGTAGTTCCGCCATTGAATGGCTCCAAGAGTAGGATAGGTTTACAAAATTTTTGTCATGGGCGACAATCTTTAAACAATCTCGTGACAAAGGTCAACATTTTGAACTTGATTTTTGGTCGCATGTCACATTATATACATTATATATTCACGTGACTTTTTTGTATATTTCTCAAAAATGAGTCAACATGTTGTTGGCGACATTTTCCATACAGTAGTTTCATGCACAGCAAAAATAATAAATTTTCCAAGAAGATGCTTTGAGGGTCCTGAAATCCTGAAAAATGCCTAAAAGATCCTAAAAAAAAATCAATAAATAAAAAGACTTTTTACTGCAGATTAAATAATAAATGGTTTATTAGAAATTGGAGAGAAACGGGAATAATTTTAACATTGAAGCCAATGGGGTTCGCCTGAATAAACTTGTCGAATGAAACCACCGAACAGCAGGGCACTTCGGCAACTCATGAGCTCATGAGTAAGTCCTTGGGACGAAACATGTCGAGCTGATCTGTGTTTGTATTGATTGTTTCATCCTTCCGCCGGCTTGCTGTCCATTATCTGAAGAGGAGCCTATGTTTCCGGTCGTCCGACCTGGTGGTCCGCAAACACTTGTGCTGTACTGGACAATCACTTTTGGCTTTCTCGGAGTCTACCCTGGCCAGGATTCTCCCTTTCAAGGACATAACGCATCCCGGTGGCGGTGACTATATGGATGAATTTGATTAATTATGCTGTTTTGCACACTTATTTGTGAACGTGTGCCACGTTTTTTGTGAGTGGTTCCTTTGCTAAATTTTATACTATTAAATGTTATACAGGTTTATGCTATGAGAGTATATTTATCTTTTTAGCTACTGGAATCCACCCCATTTCTGGCTGCTATCAAAGCTATTGACCATTATATAAAGGTTGTACATCTTACTGCAGTTCATTTTTTGTTTTTGTGTTATCTGATTTATTAGCACGATGTGGTGGAGAGTGCTGTGAACTGCTGAAGTTCTCCTGTTGGGTTATACTTTCACCTTTTATACTGAACCACTTAGAGAAAGAGGCTCAAAAAATTGTGAGTATGTCCTCTATATATTTCCCTCTTTGATAAAAGAATAGGGCAATATTTGCGCAATGGAGTTTCTCTTTCTAAGGTGAATTATTGAAGAATACAATTCAAGCTCTAGACGTTGGTCCGAGAAGTTTGGGTGTGACCCCCCAGATTTAGAGGTCAGAAGGCCTGGTGATAGAGCCAATTGGGGCTCCCCTTTTGTGAGTTCAAAATTCTGAAGAACATTGATTCAAAAGACTCTAATTGTTCATAATAGACGATATTGCACCATATGGTCTTTTATATCTTTCTAAATATAGGGCGATCTCCATCTAACGGAGGGTTGTTGTGAAAATCTGAGTTACAGATAAGTGTTTTTCCAGTATAAATTGGTATACCACTGGGATAAAGGTTGTGCACTCACACTTGGATTGATATCCAAATTGATTTGATTTATATGTATACATGTGTGGGGTGCACATTGGTGTTTGAGCAGCACAGAGGCATATGATATTGTATGTTTAAGTATAAAGCTC
This sequence comes from Leptobrachium leishanense, assembly GCA_009667805.1. Classification (NCBI taxonomy): domain Eukaryota; kingdom Metazoa; phylum Chordata; class Amphibia; order Anura; family Megophryidae; genus Leptobrachium; species Leptobrachium leishanense. Next base: position 70,309,365 of record CM019063.1, read on the forward strand.
CATTTTTTTCGCTGTTGGACCTCCTGGGCAATAATTACAAGAAGAATCCTGAATGTAACACCCACTCTGTCTAAAACATCGAGCGTTGTGAAGACCAAGCCCTGCCATGTAAAAATACATTACCTGGCAGCAATATAAACGTACGGTTGACTGTCCCTTGCTTTCTGAGTACTCTGTCTCTACAGGTTTTTATTCAACACAAGGTTGAGCCTCACACATTGGCCGCATGTAACGCTTAGCTCCAGCCATACCTTACAATCGTATCTCATTCCTTAACGTTGGATGGCGAATTTACTAATAACCGAGCAGAACATTTCATACACATTGCAGAAAAGTAGTTCAGCACAAAATGTGATGCTGTGTCCTTGCTGCGCGTGTGGGTGGATTAGGTATTTGCATTAGCTCGTATTTGCTGATGCATAGAACAAACAAAGTCTGGGAGATTCATCCTTGTAAATAATTGAAAACTGTGGGCACAAACCCAAACATCCTAACGGACGCTGCTCTTCCCGTTTATAAATAGAAGCTCAGTTAGCCCGGATTTGTTTTTTAGCCCTTAGGAAAAATCCTTGGAAAAAAACTGATTCGGCGGTTTAAGGCAGGGGTCGACAACCTTGGACCCTCGGATATTTTGGAAATACTCCCATGAAATTCAGCTAATCAAATGACTGGTCGGGCATCATGGAGCTGTAGCTCCAAAATGTTTGGAGGGCGAAGGTTTCTCACCCTTGGTTTAAAGCAGGGATCTCAAACTTTGGCCCCCAGATGTTCCCGAACTAAACCTCCCATGATCCTCTATTGCATTCAGAGGATGCTGGGAATAGTAGAAACATCTGGGGGGGGTCAGAGTTTGAGATCCCTGGTTTAAAGGGACACAAACCAGAAACCTCTGCTATAATGTTAATCATCATTTGGTTCGTCCATTGTGTTAAGGTAAAAAGTAACCTTCAGCCGTTACAAAGTGATTATACTAATTAGCTGGGCAAGACCATAAAAAACACCCATTCAAAGCAGGTGTAGAATAACGCAACACAAAGCACTACTAAAAGGGCGGTACATCAGAGATGTATAGTTCTGCAGAATCTCTATTAATTCCTTAAGGTGATTGATTGAGGAACTCAACTTCAGTAAAACACATCAGACTTGAGGTTTCATCAATATTTATTTAGTAAACATATTTCTCTTTGATCGATCTATTAAAGAACTAACAGGGTTATTCAGAGAGAGGTGAAACTCAGGAGAATGACTGGAGAAGGGAAAATTCTAGGTCAAAATAGCCAAACCAGAAAAATTCTCCCATTTATCTCGCATTCCAAATCAGCTATTTGATCTAGATTGTTCTCTTCTTCTGACAATTCTTCTGTTTTTCACCTTTCTCTGAATTACCCTGACAGTTATTTCCAGGATAGGTGAAGCTGACTGTGCATGGATAAAACAAATACTCACCTCTCATCATGCAACGAGAACAGCAGTCCGATCCTCCGCTTCTGTGAGTTAGACTGGGGGAAAAAGTCCCCAGTCTACCTCCGCGATCACTCCGCCAACCAGCAGGTTCTCGTGAGAGGCGAAATCCTGCTGGTCATGTGACCCAGCAGCAGAAGCCTCCATGGAGTCCTATGGACTCCATGTAGAGGATGCTCAGGACGGCGCTTTAGCGCTGTCCCGAGCATCCGCGAGCCTAGCGGCCGCTACGGACCATTCTGCTGGCCTAAGCGCCTGCCCCGTAATCCGCTGGTGAAACCGGGACGCAAAGAGAAAATTAGCGAATGCTAATTTTTCCCCTTTGCGTCCCGGTTTTAGCGAGGGGAACCCGATGTGAATGCATATTAAAATGCAGTTCTTCTATTTGATTCAAGATGTCTGCCAGTGCCAGTACATATGTTGAGCATGTTTGTTGAATATGAAACGGTCTGTGTTTGTTTTGTTCGAGCGTCTATGTAGACAAACGAAGGTAGGCTACAATTTGTGCAAATGCAAATTTGAAATGAATTTTAGTGAGATTTAAGCCCTTCACAGCGCCTCTTGTGATTTTCAGCTGTATTTTTCTTGAGCAATCGAAAATATTACAAGTGGAATCAAATGTTTCCATGAAAATTCTGCTGCACATGGACATGTTTTGATTGCTCCCCATTTGTAGCCTTTTTATCAAATGATCTATTTTAAGAGTTAGGGTTAGGGCTAGGGGTTAGTTTACTATTTTTGTTTGGTCTGAGCAAAAAACCTAAAATGTATCATAGTATTTCTATTTTCTTATACTTTTGTCATGAAACTTGGTTAGGGTTTGAAGCGCACATCAAAAAAAGGGGTAAAATTTGTCTAAAAACGGAGCAGAATGTTAGGGTTAACCCTAACCCTAAAACAAGCACAAATAGCAATTTAGGCCTAACCATAACCCTAACTCTAAAAAATAGAGGGCTCTATTACATTCGTCGCGCAGCGCGTTTTTTTGCACAAAGCATTAAACGTTAACGCGCGAAAAATAACAGTGGTATTACAATCCGTGCGCATTTTTCATCCGCCCAAAAAATAACGCGCATAAAAAAGACACGCAAAAACGCACGCGCATTAACGTTGCGTGCAGAAATCGGTGTGCGGACTGTTTTTTCACGGGATTCAGCCAATCAGAATTAAGAACCTTAATTATCTCACGTTAAGTTTTTGCGCCTGTCAAAGTCAATCTGCGCATATATGCTGCATCAAAAAAACAAACACGCACTACTTCTCAATTTTATTGTTTGGGTATGTGTAGAATGTGTAACTATACTGTGCTGTATTTTTTTTTTGGGCTGGTGTATTCGGTTTTGGCCAGGTCTGTCAAATTTGCCATTAACACCAGCTTTTCAAAGACGTTAAAATTAGGCGCGCAAACGTTGTCCGTTAAATTTTGCGCATAGATTGTAATACCATCCACGTACCAGCGCATAAACGCATTTGCGCTCACAATGTTAAGTATAGGACGCGCAAAATACATTACGCTCCCGCAGCGTTCGTGCAGGTTCACCCGCGGTAGACGTTAATGCGCTTTTTTTGCGCAGACATTGTAATACGACGTTCAGCGCAAAGGGTTTTGCATTTTTGCACAAGCGTTAACGTTTGCGCAAAGAATGTAATAGAGCCCAGATTGTTTCCGAATCTATATCTATATCTGGAGCAATTGAAAAGATATCAATGGAGGCACTGTATTATAAATTATACAGTCTTACACTGTATGTAATGGAAAGTTGTTTCTATAAATCCAGTGGGCACTGGCAGAGTGTTTATGGAAAACAACCCGATAGTGAAGGGTTGAATATATTTCTATTGGGTGATAAATACAAACAGGGTTATTCAGAGAGAGTCGATCTGGCCCCGAAATTGCACCAAACAGAGAATTTCCCCGTACGGTGCAATTTCGTGTCCATCCGGCTTTTCAGAGAGCAGGCAGTTCGTCAAATTTTGGGAATTGCCAACAAGTACGGTGCTGTTCGACAGTAGTGAAATCCCCACAGAGAAGCAATGATTAATCTATTCAGAGAACACCAAACAGCAGTGAAATGTCAGTGAAATGTCCTGATGTTCGGTGGTTTCATTCAGCAGGTTTAATCAGGCGAATCCCTTAGGTTTCAATGTAAAAAATATTCCTGTTTTTAATCAATATCGATTAAACCGTTTATTCTTTTAATCTGAAGCAAAAGAGACTCATATTTATTTATTTTTTAGGATCTTTTAAGCATTTTTCGGGATTTTTCAGCAAACTTTTTTTAAAATGTTTTAATTTTTTTTATTTCTTTTTCCTGTAACAGACCTTTTTATTATTATTCATAAGAACTTATATGTTAATTCCAGACATTTCCGTTCAGTAGTTTTTTTTGCAAACAGTGGTTCAATTTTGACACTTTCAATGTTTGTTTTTTTTTTAGCCCATTCGTCGGCTTGTCAACCTTTCCCGGCGGCTGGTCAGCGCTGTGTTCAGCGGCTCGTCTGCTTTATTTGGACGTGTTCGGCATTTTTTTGTGGCGGTTCAAAGTGATCTGTTAGTTCGTATCGGCTGCGTTTTTTCAGCATATTTTCAGCTCTTTTTTCGGCGGTTTTGTGGCGGATTTTTGGATCCGTTCCCGTCACTCTGGGGAGCCTGTTGTGAATGCTGAATTCTTCGCAGTTTCGAGGAATTTGATTCTCCAAAGTGTGGGGAACGAGAGAGAACTGAAATGTCGTCGACGTGTCGGTGCTCTCTGGATAACGCCTAAAGAATACTGTAGTTAATTCTCAAGGATTTTTGGATAAAGATAAATATTGACAGTGTATGCAACATAAACCAACTGTGAATCCTCCCATCTATACCTAACACAATCTGCCACACTGTGTTTGATGCTGGTGTAGACATTAAATACTATTGGACTAAAATGTAACATTGTCATCAAGGTAAACCATGCATTGGGTCTGTTCTGAGCAGGGCCTCCTTCAACTCTTGTTGCTGCTTCAAAAGTTTGTTTGGAATTTTAATTTCCCTTTGGTTATTGTCAGCGCTGTGGAAACTGTTGGCGCTATATAAATGATAGTAATAATATTGTGAGGGTGGTAATGTCTTTGCCTTGTAGTTGCTGCCAAATGTACCAAGACAGAATCATAAAATGATAAGAACTAGTCTCATTTAATGTGAGGCAAATTTGCGTACTTTAACACACATCCATGTGACCCAGCATAATGTACCGCTGCAGATCATGAAAATGTGGATGCTGAGCAGAATGAAGACCTAAAGTAAGCGCAGACAGTTCTATGCTGTTAAAAAAGGGGTCAAGTCGAGGGGGAACACGAACCACACAGTTCCCCCTCTATTTTTGCAGAGGGAATAGATTTCCCACTGGTCCCCTACACTATAAAGCTCGTATCCAGGTGCTCAATCTTTCCCTGTTGAGTCACAATAATATAGGATGTATCGTATATTTACTTCCCGACGGCCAACTTCCCTACACAGACAACTCCCTGACGGCCAACTTCCCTACACGGCCAACTTCCCTACACAGCCAACTCCCTGACGGCCAACTTTTAGAGATCCAAATTTCCCAGTGACGAACCCGAACCCTACTCTCTAACCCCCCTAAACCTAACCCTAACACCCCACAACCTAGCCCTAACCCCCTAAATCTATCCCTAACCCCCTAAATCTAGCTCTAACCCTAACCCCCTAAATCTATCCCTAACCCCCTAAATCTAGCCCTGACCCTAACCCCCCTAAACCTAACCCCCCTAAATCTAGCCCTAACCCTAACCCCCTAATTCTAGCCCTAACCCCCCTAAATCTAACCGTAACCCCCTAAATCTAGCCCCAACCCTAAGCCCCTAAACCTAGCCCTAAATCTAACCCACTAAATATAACCCTAACCCTACCCCCCTAAATCTAGCCCAAACCCTAACCCCCCAAATCTAACCCTAACCCCCCTAAATCTAGCCCTAACCCTAACCCCCCTAAACCTAGCCCTAACCATAACCCCCTTAACCTAGCCCTAACCCCCTTACCCTAGGGTTAGGGTGTTAGTTTTAGGGTTAGCCGCTGGAATTATGGATGTCTGGAAGTTGGCCGTGTAGGGAAGTTGGGATGTCCGGCACTAGTCCTGTCTGGAAGTTGGCCATCGGGATGTTGGCATTAGGGAACCTGGCTGTAGGGATTTTGTCCGGCACCCCTTGAGGAGTTCCTACACTTCTTTTTTTAATGACTCGACCCCATTACTAAAGCATTTACACTGTGACTGCTTCATATGATATATTTTCGGCGCAGGGTAAACAGATGGACCACTTTTTCTACCCGGGAACAATTGAAAGAAATAACAGACATATGTAAAAAGATAAAACATAACTTTTATTGTCACTCCCTAGTGATTAAAAATAAAAACTGGTCTTGATCAAGATCCACCCACACACATATAGTTAAATCACAGAAACAAATATTACTGTATATACTCCCATATTGGAATTACGCACGCTACAGTGGACGTGCTGACAGCCTCCCCAATGAAACGCTACGATGCGCGTTCGATGGGGCTGCAAAGCGCCATCCTCCATAGGAGGACTGCGCTCAACGGGGTGGCAACATGGGCGTCAGAGTGGAAGAAACGTCCACTCTCATGGACGTTCCTTCCACTCTGAAAAACGCTCGACTGACCCTGGACTTACTGTCCCTCGCTTTGGACCTTTGCACCTGGTTTCTGCTCACTCCTCCCCAACCATGACACACATACCCTCACTAAAGTCGGAAAACTTCCAGGGGACAGGGTTAGGGTTTAGATCTTTATTTTTACATTAGTTTTTTAATAATTAGTTTTAGGGAGATGTTAACGTTAAGGTGAGGGACGTATTGAAGCAAATTATCAGTTCTCATTTCACTTAAAGTGTTACACTGCAAAATAAGTAAAAAACAACACATTTTATCAGAATATTTCATGACTTTACAGACCTTGTTAAATTATGAATGGTAAAAAGATGACGTGATATACTAATTGTATCTCAAAGGTGTTTAAGTGTCTCCCACCCACTTCATGCGCCATGTGTTCTGCATTTCAGCAAGAGACACAGCATGGAGCCACCTGATATTGGCAGAGGGGTAGCATGAAGACGGATGGGGATGACTCATTCCTCACACATATAGAGCTGAAAGGGAATAAACATCTTATGTCTGTGCAATCAGACATAAATATCTTAATCTGCCAAACTACCAGTAGTTATTTCCAGCCTATGAAACGTTGATCCTTTTTCCAGATATCAAAAATAGCAAAGACGACAGGTGAGTAGTGGTGCGTCCGAAAATTAAAGGTCAGCCACCTGCCCAAAGGGAATTTTTTTTTTTTGTGAAAGGATTTTACCAGGAAGGATACATTGAGATTTCTCTCGTTTTCAAGTATGTCCTGGGTGGCGAGTATGTACCGTTAGGTGTCTTGCCAAGGACACTTACTGGAGAGGTGCTCTTGCCAGGATCGAACCCATGTCTCCACAGGCTCTCTCCATGCAGAGCAGTGACATTACCTCTACTCCACCCAGCCGGTTAAACAATTATTAGCTGCAGTTTGTAAAAGCATTTATTTATTTTATAGTGTGTGCACAGATACACGATACCTCTCGTTTTTAAACATATTATTCATGTTGCATCCCTCTTTTGCACCTGGATTTACACAGACATTAGGGTTTATTCAGAGAGCCGAACTGGTCCCGAAATGTCACTGAACAGGGAGTTTCCCCGTATGGTGACATTTCCTGGCCATTCGGCTATTCAGAGAGCAGATAGTTCGCCAAATTTTGGTGAATTGCCTGCACGTACGGTGCCTGTTCGAGAGCAGTGAAATCCCCCATAGAGAAGCAATGGTTAATCTATTCAGAGAACACCGAACAGCAGAGAAAAGTTGCCGAAATGCCCTGCTGTTTGGTGGTTTCATTTGAAAAGGTTTATTCAGGAGAATCCCATAGGCTTCACTGATAAAAATACTCCTGTTATAATTCAATATCTAATAAACCGTTTATTATTTTAATCTGCAGTAAAAAGGCTCTCTATTTATGGATCTTTTAGACATTTTTCGGGATTTTTTCACCAAATTTTTTTCCCATTCTTTTTAAAAGTTTTTTTTTTTTTTCTGTAACAAACCTTTTTAACTATCAGTGTTACAGTGTTTTAATTTTGACACTTTCAATCGTATTGTTTTTTTTTGCTCTTTTTACCTGGCCGGCGGCTTGTCGGCTTTCTCCTGTGGCTGGTCAGTGCTGTGCTCGGCAGCTCATTGGCTGCATTTGGTGGAGCTCTGGAGTGTTTGCGGCAGATGTTTGGCGCGTTGGTGACGGGTTTACAGCGGGTTGACAGCATCATTCAGCAGCCCATTCCTTGCACTTCGGGGACCCTGCAGTGAATGCTGAATTCACCGCAGGGTGGGGAAATTCGATTGCCTGAAGTGCTGGGAAGTGTGGGGAACGAGAGAGCACCGAAATGTCAGCGACATCTGAATAACCCTCATTATCTTTTCTCTATGAGAATGTGTTAATGGGTGAGATTTTGAGAGAAACTGGTGAACTCAGTCCTGCGCTCTGCTCCACCTACTTCCGGGGCCACCATAGACTGTTAGTATTCAGCCTCATTTAAAAAAAAATGCTGGTTATAAAAAGAACCTCTTTATGGGCCCTATTACATTCTTAACGCAAAAACGCACGCTAAACACCTGTTTTTTTGCCCGAAGCATTAAACGTTAATGCATGAAAATCACCGCTGGAATTACATTCCTCGCGCATTTTTCATCCGTCGGGAAGTTGCGCTCGTAAGACCGACTCAAAAATGCACGCAAAGTACTATGGCGCGCAGAAATCAGTGAGCGCAATGTAATTTTTAACGCGAGTCTGTCAGACGAACGCATTTTTGTGCGGACTGCCCACAACAGACGTACGTTCTGACGGAAGACAAGGTAGTGGCCGTCATTTTTGACGGATCTAGTAAAATAACGTGCGCATCGACGTTCTCCGTTGTTAATCCGCAGTTTGCTACAGTCAGGTTGTTACAATTTGCCGTTACCACCAGCTTTTCAAAGACGTTAAAATTATGCGTGCAAACGTTGTCCGTTAAACTTTGCGCTAAGATAGTAATACCATGCGCGCACCAGCACACAAACGCATTTGCGCTCACAATGTTAAGTATAGGATGCGCGCACTAAATTGCGCTCGCAAAGGGTTCGCGCAGGGCCACTCGCGTTAGACGTTAACACGCATTTTGTGTGCGAACGTCGTAATACGACGTTCAGCGCAAAGGGTTTTGCCCCTCGAGTTAATGCGTTTTTGCGCGTGTGCACAATTGTGCGCGAAGAATGTAATAGGGCCCTATATTTTTCCAATGCATTAGTGTTTTTAGATTCTCGCTTAAAGAGGTTTGCTTTGATGTTGGTAGTAGGTTTACACATTAACCTCTTCACACCCAAAGTCCTGTTATCTCGATTTAGGGAACTCGACATTTTGGCAATAAGCTCACCTTTCTCATGCTCAAACACTGCTCAGGAATTTTTTGAGGAACTTGGTAAAGATTTCAAAGCATTTCCTTGGCCTTTAAGTTCCCCAGCTCTTAATCCAATTGAGCATCTGTGGGATGTGCTGGAACAACAAATCTGATCAATGGAGGCCCCACCTCGCAACTTGCAGGACTTAAAGGATCTGCTGCTAATTGCTAATGTTTAAGTGCCAGATATCACAGGACACATTCAAAGGTCTTGTGGAGTCCATGCCTCAACACATCCGAGCTGTTTAGGCAGCATGAGGGGGACCACACAATTTTAGCCCTTTCCTGCTGCTGGGCATACTATGCCGTCCCTGAGGCAGGTGGGCCTTGAAGCCGCAGGGTGTACTAGTACTACCCGATGACTTCAATGGGCTGCCCTGGCTCCACCCAGCAGTCGGCACATGCCGCATGCCATTGGCTGCTGTGGGACGACCTGAACTCAGGCCGTCCTCCTGCAGCCAATGACGTGCGTCGTGCGTCAGCTGCTAGGCGGGCCAGAGGAGGGGCTTGCCACAGCTGCCCATAAGTAGGGCATACTAGTACGCCCTGTCGGCATTGACTCCCTTCCGGTAGGCACAACCCGCCTGGCGGCAAAGGGTTAAACAGGTGGTTTTATTGTTGTGGCTGATCAGTGTATAATTACTCCCTCTTTTAGTATTCTGTGCATTACCTCTGGCTGCAGTTTCCTTTCCTCCTTTCTGCATCTCTGGCATATTTAAAAAGATAAATAAAAGTGAACTTACAAAAAAAAAATTCCCACAGCAGCTGAAGTTGTATATAAATTATTAAATTTTTTTTCCGTGCCCGAGTCTCACATAATAAAATAACTTCCTTCAAGATAAACAAATTCCCCATGTGTAGAGATGTTGACAAACAGGCAACCTTTTCTTGTCCTTTCGTTCAGTTTTACTGCCCCGTCAGTTTACTCATTTTATATAAAAATGGTGTACGGCTTGAAGGAGAAAAGTTACCAGGAAAGGCTTAATGATCTTAACATGTACAGCTTGGAAAAAAGACGAGACAGAGGAGATATGATAGAAACATTTAAATACGTAAAGGGAATCCACAAGGTAGAGGAAGGGAGTATATTTAAAAGGAAACAAAGTAGCAAAACAAGAGGACATAGTCTTAGATTAGAGGGGCAAAGGTTTAAAAGTAACATCAGGAAGCATTATTTTACTGAGAGGGTGGTGGATACATGGAACAGTCTTCCAGTAGAAGTGGTCGAGGCCAAAACAGTAATTGAATTTAAGCAGGCATGGGATAGACATAAGGCTATCCTAAACAAAAGATAAATCCAGGTAAAGTATCCATGTAATTGGGCGGACTAGATGGGCCAAAAGGTTCTTATCTGCCGACATTTTTCTATGTTTCTATTTTATACATTTCTACCCTTATTATCCCATAAGACAAATAACCTTCCTAAAATCTCTCAAACCATTTTTTTTAAGTTTTTTTTTTTTACCAGACAGACCATTTAAGGCAAACTGTAGGTCATATGTTTCAGCCATAATTAAAGCGGGGAAAGAAAAAGCTGACATGAGAATATTTTTCCTTGTGAAATAAAGACATTAACCTACGGTCCAGAGTGCAGGGGAGAATGGAAACTTCAGATTAGGCATTGCAAAGTTAATGTTTAGCCGATCTATCATGCAGCTAAAGTTCAACGATATGTGTGTTAGTAGGATATATAAAGGAGGAAATATTCAGAGACGATTTTGGTGGAGAATTTTTTGACCTCTCGAAGTGGCCTATTCATCAACATCTGAATTTAACCACTTGGCAAGACTACACACAGTGCTTTCTCCTTGAACAAAGGTGTAAAATGTAGTGTCAAGTCAGTGACTTGTCTGCTTACCATATGACTGAGACTAGATAAGGTGAATGAAATCCACAACAACTCAACATCTGTTTCTTATGCATGGGAATATGATAAATCCCAGTCACTACGAGCCTAAATGGGCACGCTAGCCACCATAACCATTAAATTAAATTTAAATATTCATTGCCTCCACCTTGCCCTCATTGTCCTTGGGTTTGGGACAATCTTCCAAAGAACTTCACTCTACCTTGAAGATGGCCTTCCGGGCATTTCGATCAGCTCATTGGCTGCATCTGTGCGACATCTCGGAAGTGCATCAGTTGTGTTGAGTCCACAGTGCCACTACATTGTAGAAAAGTATGTATGTGCCTACTGTAGTAGGGACTGGCTGAGCCAGGAAATCGTCTGGGGCAGGAGGATGTAGCAGAGCCCTGAGGAATACTACTTCTATGCATTGTGTTGTGCGTGAGTGGGGTTGGCAGGATGGGGACCAACAGGAGCTGGCTTTGGAGTGCAGCTACGGAAACCAGCCCTTTGGCCACTGTGGCAAACCAGCCATTTTCCCGGTGTGCCCGATAACCAGTCTAGGATTGCACTGCTGTACTCCAGAATACGTAAGAGACCACTTTATTTGGAACTCACAGCAGCAAGGTTTCGGCCCGTGACACCAGCCTTTCTCTCGCTGGCATCACCAGCCAAAACATTGCTGCTGTTGAGTTGAGGGCCAAATAAAGTGGTCTCTTACATATCCAGGAGTGCTGGGTTCCTTTGATATACCAAGATGCGCTGGGGACCCGTCTACTAAGTATATCTAAATGTTTGCATTCTTCCTTTGTTCTGTGCTGCATTAAGTATTCCTTTCAGCTTGTCTAAACATCTCATCATAGACAAAAGCATTAAACCTTGAGTCTGAGGACACCTTCAAAATAGTTGTTATATTAATAATAATTTATTCCAGGAAAAGGTTAAACACCTGATTGTATATACATCTCTTCTGCTGCTGAATTTACTTTATACATCTTTACTCCTGCCAGATGTCCTGATTGCTAAGTACTGTAGAAGAGTGTTGTTAGTTACGTTGTATCCATGTCGCAATATTTTTGGTGTGGGTTTCAGAACTCCCCATCATTGTATCTCTACAATCAGGAAGGGGAAAGATAACCGCTGAGACACATGTAATAATAATAACAAGGATTTTTATCACTTTAACTGAGAATTAGTTATATTTACAGTTCAAATCTCTGAACATGCTCGACAGCTGATAATATCAGTGCTGTGTGGAGTTATGCAATTGACTGCAGTAAATCTAATCATGTGTTGGAGGATGAAAATCACATTTTCATCTTTTGTAAATGTAGGAACATTTTGCATCTGTGATCTCATTGCAGCAACTAAAGCCTGTGAACACACGGAGTCATGTTGGCTGCCATGAGACAAATCCGCATTACATCTCCCATGACAAATGGCTTAGTGGAAAAATATGGAAGATATTTAAACTGCCCTTAATGTATACTATATGACAGTCTGCTGCCTCTTATGTCATTTTCTGTAGACGCTCACGCAATTCACAATCAATACAGTGTTATTTTAGTGCGTTACGACGGTTCAGTTTTGCTTCGTTTATAAAAACATATTTCTTCTCACGTATCACTTTTTTTCCCTAGGTTTAGGTGGTATAATACAGGAATTTGCTTTTCCATCAACACACATGGGAATCTAATTGTACTTCTTGTTCCATGCATAGTTACAAAGCTACTTAGATTGAAGAAAGACGTGCATCAAATTCAGCCGTTCACAAATCACGTTCTGCTATTGATTCAGAAGAAGGCAAAAAACCCAGTGTGAAGCGCTCTCCAAATATGCAACATACTTGGAAAAAAATCCTTCGTGATCCCTTATGGTACTCAGATTTCTCCTTGAATCAAGTGACTCGTAACTCCATTTTTTAAATATTAAAACCCTTAAGGGGTTATTCAGAGACAGCCAATCTGGGCCAGAAATTGCTGTATTATATGGTACAGAGTAGCCATCATCTGCTATCAATTCTGCATTGATCATAGAACTAACCAATTTGCTCACCAAAACCTCCTAAATGTGACCTATTGTGTTGATGTCAAGATACCTGCTTAGAAAGTAAAGAAGCTGCTGAAAACTCAGAAAGCTCCTCTTATGCTAAGGATAATCTAAATTGATACAATTACCTGTGGCTAAGACTTTAACCCTTTTGTGCCGCACAGCTTACCAAGCTGTCCGCGCGGCGGGTGGACCTTGAAGATGCTGGTATGTCCCGCTGACTTCAATAGACCACCCAGGCCCCTCCCCGCAGCTGGTGCGTGCTGCTGCGAGACGACCTGAACGCAGGACATCTCCCTGCAGCCAATGATGCGCATCAGCTTCATGGGTGGACCGCATCAGAGGCCCGTGGCAGCACCTGGTGGCGGGGCATACCAGTACACTCTTTTGGCATTAACCCCCTCCTGACAGGTACCACCCACCTGTCACTAAGATGTTAAAGATAGATGTGCGTAAGGCCTGAATTCCACAAGCAAATTAGAATTTTAAACTGCACCAATTGTGCCCAAAACAACTTTTATACGTGACAAATGGACAATGCTATCGGTTTGGAACAAAAATATAAAAAAAATATTTTTTAGTTGTGTGTTTTTTTTCTTTATGTGACATTTTACATGGTCATGTTTTGTATCATTAGAAAGGCCAGACTCTGACCTGTCCAATCACACCTAAAGTGACTTTGTGGGGAGTAAATAAGGGAAATACAGGGGTCCAAAGGAAATACGGGGGTCCCCCACTCTCTTCGCAGCGGTGAAGCAGCTTGTGTTTTAGATGGATCAATGTGTAATAAGGCTTTGCTTCATCACTTCTACATCAGTGGTACATGGAACATATTTATGGCATATTATATTAATTGTGTCTACATGTGGAGATTGTATTGGGAAGCATACTATCGCCAACTTACGAAATACGTGAAAAAACTGCGCTTCAGCTTCAAGATAAGATACCTGTTATTTTTCATTTTATTTCTATTAAAAGCCCCCCAAAATTCTCAGCACCAGGCCCCCCAAAATCCTCAGCACCAGTCCCTTCCTTACATTTTTTTTCTCATTGTGGCCCTTACTGAGGCCTAATGTTTAAGTTTCGCCTAAGACCTCACAAAGGGCTCTATTACATTCTTCGCGTCAAAACGCTCGCGCAGCACGTGAATTTTTGCGAGCAGCGTCAAATGTTAACGCGCAAAAATTAATGCTGGTATTACAATCCGCGTGCATTTTTTCATCCGTCAAAAAATAATGCGCGTAAAAAAGACGCACAATAACACGCGCGCATTAACGTTGCGCTCAGAAATCGGTATGCGGACTGTTTTTTTTTTTTAAGTATACTGATAATTATCTTTATTAAAGCTTATCATCTTCAAAAGAACAAATTGTTAATTGAGAGGGCCCATAAAGGATGCTAGGTGTGCACTTCCTGTAGGACATCAGTTTTGGTTCGATCAGTGTATTAAGGTGGCGGCTTGTTTCCTCAGGCGAGACCAACACTCTGACATCTTCTTTGTCCACCCAGGAAGACTTTCGAATCTTTGTTATAACAACAGTTTACACATCTCCTCCCAGTGCAGAGTCTGTGCCGATGACACTGAAGCATATGGTGAGCTTCGGGAAGCATTCATTAGTTGTAAACATTTCAGATTGAATGCAAATAGTGAGCAAGCTCCATCTCCTGCTGCCATAACCTCCCCTGCAGCAATTTTCTCATTCCCTTTAAGAAATAGGCAAAGGTTCTCTGAATCAAATGAACAGACAGGTTGCCAGGGGAATGCCACCCAGTGGGACAATGGCAAGCTGAACTGGCAAACTGTTTCTTGAAGTGAAATATCCATGAGCTGCATCATGTCACTGCGATAAAACAGTAGGACCGCATTAGGAAGGGAGTGAAGTGGCACAACGGCGCTAACTTGCTCATTAGCATCTCCAGGGCTTAGGCTAGGGTCAGACGAAAGCAGTTTTAACGTGCGTTTAGACGCACGAAATCACGGCCGTGCTAGCAGCAAATGACGTCCAATGCCGGGGAACACACGAAGTACGGCCGCACGAAAGTTCGTCCGCGCAACGCAAGTGGCAAACGAACGCATTTTTTCTAGAACGTCAAACCACTAGTACGGACGTACAGAGTGCGCTGCGTCCGCTAGAGGCGTGTGTGCGTGATTGGGAGATGTCAGACGCTGCTAATGTCCGGCCAACATAACGTCCAGACACAAAAAGTGTTTTATTGATGATCCGTACAAAATCACGGACGAAAAGGCGCATCGTATGACCGCTATCGCGTGTTCCGTGAAAAAATACGTCCATTCGTTCAAACGCATTTTTTCACGGACAACGTGAAAAATGCGTTCATCTGACCCTAGCCTAAGCCGTAAATGGGCAAGACTTGTTGCTGTGTCTCCTCCAGCGGTTATGAGATACAGGGATTCATCAGCGCAGCACACCAGAAGCTGGGCTCTGGGAGTAGGTGAACAGTGTCTATTAGCAGTATGACACTCCAGGAAATGAAGACTGCCAAAAGACTTTCCTTCTGGAAGGGCAACGGATGTCAATGGGAATCCAGAATACTTTAAGTCCCAAATGGTAAGAGTTACATCTTCTAGTCCAAGTGCTAAATATGACGAAAAGCTTACAGCTGAACACCTGATGGTGGCTGCACAGGGCCAAACAATATCCGGCTTCGGGTCCACATCTGACTTATCTTTGACAGGAGCTCCCAGCAGGTGGAGAAACAGATTTTGGTTTCCATTCCAATTCACACCTATGACATTATGCAAACCTAACAAGGAAAAAAGGTGTCATCTGCGCTCATTTCTATGTGTTCCATGTACAACAAAACTGAGGTTTTTGTTTGTTTCAATGGCCATTGCAACGTAAGCTCACTCGCCACTTCACGGCATCTCTTTACAGAGTGAGTACCTAACATGTACCAAAAGGCCGCTCTACTGAGCAGCTCCAAGCCCCTCCTGCTGCTTTTCAGCCAAGGAGAGGCAAAGATATGGGGGTTTTTATTTATACACGTACCAAACACTTCCCATTTGGGATTAAAAACAAAAACATGGAAAGAGGAACAGCTGCAGAACGACGGACTGGTGTTACAAGCATGATATACATAAATACAGAAAAAATGGCGTCGCACCCCTACTGAGCAGCTCCAAGCCCCTCCTGCTGCTTTTCAGCCAAGGAGAGGCAAAGATATGGTGGATTTTATTTATACACGCACCAAACACTTCCCATTTGGGATTAAAAACAAAAACATGGAAAGAGGAACAGCTGCAGAACGACGAACTGGTGTTACAAGCATGATGACACCTTTCTTCCTTGTTATGTTTTATACATTAACTGGGCTCTTACTCCTGGCAGTTGCTGCCGCTCCGGTGAGTATGGGCGCGACGCCATTTTTTCTGTATTTATGTATATCATGCTTGTAACACCAGTCCGTCGTTCTGCAGCTGTTCCTCTTTCCATGTTTTTGTTTTTAATCCCAAATGGGAAGTGTTTGGTGCGTGTATAAATAAAATCCACCATATCTTTGCATCTCCTTGGCTGAAAAGCAGCAGGAGGGGCTTGGAGCTGCTCAGTAGAGCGGCCTTTTGGTACATGTTAGGTACTCACTCTGTAAAGAGGTGCCGTGAAGTGGCGAGTGAGCTTACATTGCAATGGCCATTGAAACAAACAAAAACCTCAGTTTTGTTGTACATGGAACACATAGAAACGAGCGCAGATGACACTTTTTTTCCTTGTTATGTTTTATACATTAACTGGGCTGTTACTCCTGGCAGTTGCTGCTGCTCCGGTGAGTATGGGCGCAACGCCATTTTTTCTGTATTTATGTATATCATGCTTGTAACACCAGTCCGTCGTTCTGCAGCTGTTCCTCTTTCCATGTTTTTGTTTTTAATCCCAAATGGGAAGTGTTTGGTGCGTTTATAAATAAAACCCACCATATCTTTGCCTCTCCTGGCAGAAAAGCAGCAGGAGGGGCTTGGAGCTGCTCAGTAGAGCGGCCTTTTGGTACATGTTAGGTACTCACTCTGTAAAGAGGTGCCGTGAAGTGGCGAGTGAGCTTACGTTGCAATGGCCATTGAAACAAACAAAAACCTCAGTTTTGTTGTACATGGAACACATAGAAACGAGCGCAGATGACACCTTTTTTACTTGTTATGTTTTATACATTAACTGGGCTGTTACTCCTGGCAGTTGCTGCCGCTCCGGTGAGTATGGGCGCGACGCCATTTTTTCTGTATTTATGTATACCTGCCTGGATCCTCCCTGGCTCTCCTGGTGACATTTTGCTGGATTGAAGAAAATGGAATGATGTGTACCTTGACCTTTCCCCATTTGCTGAAGATTCTCTAAATCAAAGTACTTTTGAAACATGCCAGTGAATATTGCTTCTTGCTGATCCCATTGCTGAACACTGATGATATGGTTTTGACCACTTCGAAACATACAGCTGTCCTCGTTCTTTTGCACTGCCTCTTGGACACTTCTGAATGAGCAACCTGTGAGTGGCTTACAAGGCTTAATCTTCATGAGGAGAATCGGCGGTGTGAATCTCGTTTCTGGACAAGGAGCGGTGACTGACGGGATGGGGGTGATGGATGAAGATATTTCTGCTTGACTTACTGACATCTGGGAGCTTTCAAGTTCCTTTAGCCATGAGTACTTGGGCAGTTTGTACACTTCCAACCAGTATTCCTGGCTACCTTCCAGAAGCAGTCCAGCGTAGTCTCCTCCATCAGCGATCTCACAGTGTACACAGTTAACACGTTTGATGAAATCCTCAGGTTCATTAATGACTTTCACTGAGCTTGCCGTCAGAGAGGATAATCAGCCGCGCGACCCCCATGTCATCCACAGCAGCAATGAGATACAGCTCATTTTTCACATGGCAAACTTCAAGACTAAAAATGTATTTTCTGGTTCTTCCCATCCACAAATCCATTGCAAGTCAGATGCTCTATAAACCGCTAGTCCTTCAGAAAGGCCAACAAATAGATATGGGCCTGATTTTCCTGAAGCCAAGCAGTTAACCCTTTTGGTTACCACCACCCGCATCCCATCACCTCCAAATCGATCTTGCCGGCCTCTCTCTGCTCTCTTCTATCTGCTCCAGCCTCTGGGTCCTTAACGCAGCCTGGCAGTGGCAGGCTCCTTGATGCTGCAATCACACTCACACCGCAGCCCTGTTTACCCTCTGCCGCTACGTAACACCTGTGCGGAATGTTTTTTAACGCACTTCAGCCAATTAAGAACCAATTAAAAATTAAGAACCACAATTGTCTCCCGTTAGTTTTTGTGCCTGCCAAAATCAGTCAGTGTATATATGCTGCAGCAATAATAAAAACACACGAAACTGATCAATTTTATTGTTTGGGTATGCGTATAATGTGTAACTATACTTTCCTTTTTTTTTTTTTTGGGCTGGTGTATTTGGGTTCGGCCAGGACGTTCAGATTTGCCGTTACCACCAGCTTTTCAAAGACGTTAAAATTATGCGCGAAACCGCTGTCCGTTAAAATTTGCGCATAGATTGTAATACCATCCGCATACCAGCGCACAAACGCATTTGCGCTCACAATGTTAAGTATAGGACACGCGCAGTACATTACGCTCACGCAGCGTTCGCGCAGGTTCACCCGCGGTAGACGTTAACGTGCATTTTTTGCGCAGACGTTGTAATACGACGTTCAGCGCAAAGGGTTTTTCCCCTCGCGTTGATGCGTTTTTGCACACGCGTTAACGTTTGCGCAACGAATGCAATAGGGCCCAAAGTCTGGAGCTGCCTCTACTCATGATACTCAGCCACTTATTAGGCCGACAGAACCTTGTGGGAAATATAGTTCCAAAACATCTGGAGAACGAAGGCTTAGCACACCAACAGAGTAATACTGAAGAATACAACAGGGCAGCCCATGCTGCAGATTAAAAAGTCTTTGGGCTAGTGGCTGTCGGTTGGGATGAAGGAAAACTTAGATCTAGATGGATCTTCCTTCAAAGAGCAATGGATTCCTATCAAACTCCCAGAGGTTGACTGACCACTAGGGCAATAGAGCACTAAGGGTCCTTGCTTAGGAGGGGGCCCGCAACAGCAGCTATATTTTCATTTTTAAATTCTGTAATACAACAATGTACATATGGGTGGTGCTTTTATGTGGGTATGGTTTGTAAGTGGGCTGGCACAGTTGGGGGCTCCATGACCTCCTATTGCCCAGGGGCCGCTAGATTTGTCATTCTGCCTCTGCCTACCCTTCCACATTTATACGAATCAGCAGAGTTAAAATCCTTCAGTGTACTTGAGCCAGCCTAAGATATTTATTAAATGTTCTTTCACATGACATTATATAGGACTGTTTTAGAGTTGGTGCATTTTGACCTTTAGTGGACGGACCACGATGAATGCCTCTATCCTTGATGCTTGTCCTCTTGTCTCGCTCTGCTGTTTCCAGCATCAGTCTGCTTTCATATTCCTGGGAATATCCCTTCTACCCATTGAAGCAGGAGTTTGCTAATTTATTTGCCTTTCATTTCAGGTTCTAGTGATAAATTTCTTTCAGCAAAGAGCACATATGGAGGATAGCAATAGCTCACTGCGTTTCAACTGGTTAAAGTGGTTATATGGGAACGTGACTTGGTAAATTCCATGTTCCTGCTTCATGCTGGATCATCGCCAATGACAGAATTATATGTCAATGGAGAATTTGAAGTGCACGTGATACATTTAGTATATTCATTAAATGTCATATCTGCTAGAGCTATTTTAGAGAAAATGTATCGGGTGATTTCAGGGGTCTGAACCAAAAAGCCTCCAAATCAGTTCAAGAACCCAAGATACTGATCCACCACCAATCATTTCCAGAGTTCTTCCTTATCCATCTTTTGCAGCCAACTGGCAAATATTGTAGATTTATATTATGTAACCATAAAGAGAAACAGATATCCACCTCTAAAAGTGTAATTTATGGCGCTTTTCAGTCAATTTTATCTCCTAAATGGTCTCTGAATTCCCTCCAGTAAAAAAACTCAACTCAAAATACCAGACAAATTTGTAGATTTGTTCTGAATCTTACAAAGTATAGCTCAGATCAGTGGTTCCCAACCCCCGGTTCCCCTAACATTTGAGATCTTAAGGATAATCTTAAGGAAACGGACGACCGTGGACAAGGTGATCTGTTGGTGGGTGGACAGGTGCTAGATTTTAGTGACTCGTGCTAGATTTTTCATGTAGCGTTGGCATTTTAGCTCACACCAGGTGATAGGGCCCTAGATGGTGTCCCTTATCTGCCACAATTTCAGTATGTTATCATTCTGTCACAGGGTCGCTGCATTATTAGCATACCATACAGGCCAACGTATCAAATAAAGTAAATGTGATTGTAGCACAGTATTCGTTTGGCTCTATGTAATTGACTGTTGCTGCCACTAGAGGGAGACAGAGCCTTTGGATGTTATGGGCTATGCTAGACTAAAAAGACTTCATCTCCCAGAAACCTTGGCAAAGGGAACAGGAAGTGGGAGTACAGGTGCGAGGAGAGACATCCGAAGCCTCGTGCAAGATACGGGCAGAGTGAGTCGAGCGTCGGAAGGAGTAGGACGCATGCAGGACACTGTCAGGGATCGCAACCAGGCCGGAGTGTGGACGCTGCCATATTCGGTGCTGGAGATCGGGGACGGAGATTGTGCTGTCACCTACTGCATTCTACTAAGCAACCAGAAGGACCACCAAGTTCCAGCAGGACCCCGAGTGAGGAGGCCTCGAGGATCGATTGGGAGTGCAGGCAGCGGATCGATTCCGGTAGTAGAGAACGTCGATCTGGAGAGCGGATTCGTTGGCACCGGGTTCCAGTCGTGGAGAGAGATCCTTGGTCGTGTCATCAGTTCTGGACACTTTGTTCGTCGGATGGGTGAGAGGCCTCAAGGCCTACGGTTCCGAAACGAAAGTGCGCACTTGGTTAATTGCTTCAATCCACAGGGCCCCAACGTTGACTAGTCGAAGATAATTTAGCTCAGTCACTGGCCACTTGAATATAGTACCCGGGTACCCTAAGACACTGTCTTTTGAGCCATTTTGAACAGGACTTAAACTCGGAAACTGAGGGGTATTAACCGTTTCTTTTCCGCCACGTGTTTTTCCCACGTTGCGCAGTCCTGTTAATTCTCTCAACGTACATGTGTATTATATGCCACTTTATTGATCCAGTAAAGTGTTTCACTTGGAAAATCCACAACAGTGCTGGAGTATAGTGATTCCCCAGTGCGGTGAGACTATCCTGGGGTTGTTCAGCGGCTCCTCCGGGGGTGAGCGCTACATGATAAAGACAGACAGCATGAAAATCAACAAAGTGAATTGGCTGGTATTGCAAACAATGGTGGAACAATGCTGAGAATAACAATAGTTTATTAATTTTATGGAAGAATAATGGAGGTACCACTGTTCAGTGTTGTTTGCCTGCCTGCCATTATTGAATTTTTATTCTCCAGATAGCCGAAATTCATTGTAGTTGCAACAACATTGAATATCGGCGGTTAGTGAATTACCCCTTTTGTGTCTCACAATAAATGTCATCTGAACTGAAGTTCTTTCACACCTGGAGAGACCCAGATGCAGCACTAGGAACTTATTTTTTATAAAAGCAATTATCTAGTGTGTTATTTTTTAATGTCAATGATCCAAGTGCATTTCAACACGTTGCACTCTAAACCAAGCGAGAATTTGGCAATATTTTCTTTGATGTAGAAACACATTTTTTTTGGATTCCTTGTATCAAGTTTGGATGATCATTTACCAGAAACTCCTTGCCCTGGTTACCTCTTTAAAAAAAAATTGTGGAAGAAAATAATCTTTGACGAAAAATTTATAAAAATTTGAACAACCTAATTTAGGTCAGATAATTACTACTGAGTATTAACTCTCTCTGAATAAATAGAAGTTGGATGCCGGCTGGGTGAAGTAGAGGTAACATCACTGCTCTATAACCGTGGAGACACAGGTTCGATCCCGGCAAGAGCACCTCTCCAGTAAGTGTCTTTGGGCAAGACACCTAATGGTACATACTCGCCACCCAGGACATCCTTGAAAACTAGAGAAATCTCAATGTATCCTTCCTGGTATAATCCTTTCTCAAACAAAATTACAAAAATCATGGTTTGTGACTTCATATTATATGATTTTAGAATGTTTACTATAAATATTGGGCTCGATTACACTCTTCGCGCAAAAATGTGTCCAAGCGCAACAATGCATTAATGCGAGGGGCAAAACCCTTCGCGCTGAACGTCGTATTACGACGTTCGCGCAAACAATGCGCATTAATGTGTACGCGAGTGACCCTGCGCGAATCTTGCGCAAGCGCAAGTTCGTGCGTGCATCCCATACTTAACATTGTGAGTGCAAATGCTTTCGTGTGCTACATACCCAAACAATAAAATTGAGAGGTTGTGCATGTTTTTATTATTCCTGCAGCATATATACTCAGATTGATTTTGACAGGCGCAAAAACTTAGCGGGAGACAATTGTGGTTCTTAATTCAGATTGACTGAATCGCGTGAAAAAAACAGTCTGCCCACCGATTTCTGCACGCAACGTTAAAGCGCGCAGCGTTTTTGCGTGCGTTATTTTTTGACGCATGAAAAAATGCGCTCGGATTGTAATACCAGCGTTAATTTACGCGCGTTAACGTTTAACGCTGCGCGCAAAAAAATTGCGCTGCGCTTCCGAATTTGCGCGGAGAATGTATTAGAGCCCGTAATGTATTATAATGTGATATGATAATATTCACCTTTTAATTTTCTAGCTACAACAATTTTAATGTTTCAACAGTGTATCTGTACTTTCCTATGAGGGTAGGTATTTCAGTTCCACCATGTTTTCAGTGCTGTAATGTGGTACATAAGGAACGCTGTCTTGCAGTACCATATGTAGATGTCAAGCTGCAGGATGGACAATATACTTACAAGATATTCTAGTGTTTTTTATCGTTACCCAAACTCATTCAGCATGTTAAATCAAGAATGGTTCTATTTGGATATATTATTTATTCCTACCTTTTTGATTCATATTTAATATAAGAGTGTGCAGACTTCATCTGCTTGACCTAAACAAATAAGCGTGACATACTACCAAAGTCCCTGTGCCAACCCCTGATTCTTCACATACGAAATGCACAGTAGTGCGAAGGAAAATCAGGGGTCAGTGCAGGGATGTATCTAGTAAATAAATCACAAGCATTTAAAGGGCCACTTACAAAGTGTGACCACTCAATGTAATTTTAGTGGTCATACTGCCTTGAGCTTCCACATCCCTCTACCCCCACCACGAGAGAGCTGATGCAGCCCTTCGAGTGTTGAGTTCAGGTTCAGGACCAATGGGAACTAGGTCCCACCAATGACTTTCAAAATGCTTGGAATAAAGAGCCACTAGGTGGCTGGATGCAAATCAAATCAAATCAAATCAAAATAAGCTTTATTGGCAGGACCAAGTACATTTTAGCATTGACAAAGCATATGGGGAGGAGGGGGGGTAGTGGGACATATATATGGGGGGGAATGGGCAAGTCCATGGACATTATCAGGGGTAAAGAATAATGTGAGGTCGGATGGGGGCGAGTCCGTGTTGGGGATTTATAGGTCCAGGATCTCTCATGTTCTCCTCAATCTGTGACATTCTGCGACGCATTGGGCAGATATTTTCACCGCCGGCTCCTCTTCTCCCAGTATGATGTGGAGTTTCCTCGTCTCTTCTATAGAGGTGAAGTCCGGGATGAGAGCGGAGAATCTCTGGAAGTGAGTTTCCCTCAGTGCTGAGTACTTGGGGCACTGTAGGAGGAAGTGGACCTCATCTTCCAGGGCCCCCTGGTCACAATGCTGGCACAGTCTATTCTCCCTGGGCTTGTAGGTCTGTCTATGCTGCCCTGATTCGATTTCCAGGCTGTGGGCGCTCAGTCTGTACCGGCTCAGGATCTGTCTGTCCTTGGGGTCTTGTAGTAGCTCCAGGTATGGGGCCAGTTTGTATTCCCTATGTAGGGATTGGTAAATGGTGAGTTTCTGAGAGTTTGCTATATCATGTCTCCATTCTCTAATATAGTTTTCCCTGGAATCGTTAATTAGGGCCTTTATTTGATATTTTGTCAGGTTGCATTCATGGGGGCTTTGGATGATCAGGGTGGATATGAGTTGTTGCAGCCCACATGGTTTGGGATGGTCCTTGTTGGCCAGTAGGGCTTTATGGTGGTATGAGTTGAGGCTGCTGATGTTTAGATGGTTCCAGTATGATAGCGCCCTCTTCTGTACTGCAAGAAGTAAGGGGAGTCTGCCCAGCTCGGCCCGGCAAGCATTGTTAGAGGTGCTCCGATGGATGCTCACTCAAGCATCTAGCCATCAAGCCATCCAGTTCCCCATGGTCATGTGACATGCTGCAGCTTGCAGCATGTCTCCCATCCAGAGGAGCTCATTACGAGTCCATCACTGGATTCAAGTGAGTTTTCAAACTAAAGGGTTAGGACAGATGGGGTGTGTGAAGGGAGTCAGGGGGGAGTTAAGATTTAATAACCTCACATTTTGACCCTTTAATATCCCTATAATTCAGGACGAGAAGTCTGCAAACTCTCGCACAGGAATAACTCAAATAATGGCTGTAAAGTAATCAAATCAAACCAACTCTCCCGCAACTGGAGGCAGTGCTGCAAGAACAATTCACAGAGGTAGAAAAGTGGATCAAACACAACAAACGTTTATTAAATACTGACAACACTGTAACAATGCTCTTTGGTACAAAACCTAAACTACATAAATTGAAAAATCCCATCTATGTTTCAGGACAAAATCAAATGGCATTATTGTATTGAACCTCATTCCAAAATTATATATACACTCTTATTGCTAATTGCTGCTGGTATTGTTTATCACCATTGGGTTCAGGTAAGTATCAATAGGGTATTAGGCATAATCGTTGATCACATATGAAATATACATGTTCCCCTTAGATTGACCAGACCAAAATTCATCCTTTAACACATTATTATAATTAGGTAGAAACCCAATTCACATTGCCTGTCATCATATAACACTCCTGGGAACTTCTCCCTGTCAATGAGATGAGAAAATTGTATAATTGTGGTGAAACAAAAAATCAACCTAAGTATCATTTACAAAATAGTACCGCTCCATGAGGTGGGCGATCGTAAATGTTGCAGCGTTAAACATCTAACCCCTCTTCAATACAGTCAAGGGTATTAGAGGTTATGCAAACAAGGCATTCAGGCAAGCTGAATATCATAGAATATACACGATGGTCTGATGCTACTTGGGAATCAGATATGTATTGTTCCCCCCAGAATGTCTCCCCTACTTCATCCGGTTAATAGAATATTCCATATACCAGCTTGGGGCAATACATTGATGTGGCAGCAAATAAATATAAAAAGAGATTTATCTGGTAATATGCTCTGCTTCTCTGCAATTTGGATCCAGAGAGGACTCTCCACTCCAGTAGGGATGAGCCGAACTCGAACAATTTCAAAAGTTTGAGTTCGAACTCGAACACGAACCGAACTCAATGCAAGTCAATGGGACTCAAAAGTTCGATTTTTAGAGTGCCCTCCAAGAGGGCATATATGCAAGATATTTGCCATAAAAGGTGTATAGGGGTCCTGGTAGTGCCCTGGGGGACAGGAAACAAGGACAAAAAGTTTTAAAAAAGACGTTTTTAAAGGAACAGTGAGCTTTCCATAAAATAAGGGTTAAAAATAAAAATGAAAAATTCCTTCAAATATCGTAACTAGGAGGTCCCCATAACCTGCCCCTGAAGTGGCGGATTTGTAGGATGTATAGAAACATTGCCAATCAGAGACCCACACACGATACCTAGCCACCCTTAAGGGGTTAAAATGCACAGGGACTGGCTACTATCCTGTTAGATGAGGGAATGTATTAGATGTATAAAGCAAGGTATATATGACAATGGATAGTCAGAGACTCTAGGGACTCAGCTTGTACGCTTTATGATTGTATGCTCACATAGGCCCTTCGGGAGAGGTACATGGCATACAAATACTGGAATATTACGTTTAAATCTAAGGAGTGTGATAAAGATTTTATTAAGCCCTTGATGACAAATGACATAACATCTACATCATTAATGATTGGCTTTACAGAGGCCTGGTCCTTAAGGGGTTAAACAGCATATCAAAGAGGATTATATAGTAGAAATGAACACTTCTTAGAATTCAAAACAAGCACAGTGTTTGTTCATACATGTGCAGGAGTTCCCACTCAGTCTGCAAGCAATGTATCAAATTCTAATTGCTAATTAGAAGCACATGTTATTTTCAAACACTAATTAAACACCTGTTTACGCTTTTTGAGAGCACAGGTCATTTAGAGGTGAAAATCTTTGTACCTAGACATTAGGTACTTTTTTAATTCAATATCTAATAAACCATTGCTTATAATATTGTGCAGTAAAGAGTCTCTTTATTTCTAGATTTCTTCGTATTTTTTTAAGCATTTTTTATACTTTTCTCAAATATTTTTTTTTTAGCGAACTCGAACCGAACATGCCAAAAAATTTGAAGTTCGCGAACTTTTGAACTGCCAATGTTCGAGTCGAACTCCGAACTGATCGAACCGAACAGCTCATCCCTACATTCCAGCAAGCTTTGGTGTGGCCTTCTCCGTACTCTTTCGAAAAAGATTTTGTGGATAAATTCCGGAGCAGACACGGATAACTCTTTGTTTAAAATTTATTAAAAGGCATATAACCCATGACATATCTGGCGTGTTTCGTCACTAGACTTTATCAAGGATAATGTCCCTCTATCCACATCATACCTTTATATATACAATGAATTAATTGAATTAATTGATTAATTGGGCCCTCCCCCTTCTCTCCTGGCATCCTCCACGTGTTCCGGTTGATATTTACTTCCTTAGTCCACCTCGTTTGCGTCCATTTCCGGTTTCGTTATTGGCTCTGATACGTCATTTCCATTCCATATGATGCTTATAGCGCAGTCAAGACGGTTTCACTTTCTATATCAACTTAAACAAACAGTATATGAGTTCCTTTCTAATGATATCTACTTTTACAGCCCATACAACCTTACCACTTAAGTCGGACCAGTAAGATAATAATAGGGTCCCTTATATTTCTCTTATTAGCCTTATCAAATTTTATTACAAATGTAAAAGTATTGAAACATTACTATATAACTATAAATTAATTTAAAATAAAATAAATAATTATACTGAAATCTTGTGATTATGTGTATGTATATATTGGTTCTTTTTAAAGAGTGTTCACAAATAATCAATTAATCACAGACAATTAGCTGTATCTATATTTATTTATTTATTTATTTATAAAGGATTTTACCAGGAAGGATACATTGAGATTTCTCTCGTTTTCAAGTATGTCCTGGGTTCAAGATCATTGAAGTGTTACAGTTACAGAAATACAAAGTAATCAATATTGAGCCCTTTCCCCCTTAAACTACCCAATTCTAAGATCCATTTAGTTTCTTTTAAGGCTATATCTCTCAGAATAACATCTCCCCTTCAATTTTGATGAGCTATATCTATCCCTATAGTTAAAAATTGGTCCCATTTAAAAACCCGACAATTGTTACAATGTAATGGAACTGAGTGATCTGCTCTCGTCTTCAAAATATTATTCCTATGTTCCAATAATCTAACTTTCTATGGACTTTCAATGGGAACTAGGTCCCACCAATGACTTTCAAAACGCTTGGCATAAAGAGCCACTGGGTGGCTGGATGTTCACTTGAGCATCCAGCCATCAAGCCATCCAGTTCCCCATGGTCATGTGACATGCTGCGGCTTACAGCAGGTCTCCCATCCAGAGGAGCTCAGTGTAAGTCCAGCACTGGATTCAGGTGAGGTTTCAAACTAATGACAAATGGGGTTTGTGGAAGGGGTCAAGGGGGGGGGTAAGATTTAATCTCCTCACATTTTAACCCTTTAGTATCCCTTTAATTCAGGACGAGAAGTCTGCAAACTCTCGCACAGGAATAACTCTGATAATGGATGTAAATTAGTCAAAAGATTGTTATTAAAAAGCTGAATTGAATGTTCTGAAGATTCTTAATTCCAAATAATGCACAGGAATATTTATACACTGAACAATAAGAAATGGTGTGAATATCCAGCCAGAACAGTGGTACCCAACCAGGGGCGGACTGACAAGGCTAAGGGCCCCTGGACGAAATAAAGCAAGGCCACCAGACTTCTCCATTTTTCTGACTTATTCTGGAGTAGGCACTTTATTAGCACCTAGCCACAGAATATACCGTGCACGGTATTATTCTTTGCACTACCAGAGCCACTGTGTACTTCACCAAATAGACCCTAGGGTCATTCCCCTGAATAACTCCTGTGGGTGAGCAGTATTAGAGTTAAATAAGATTGCTGTAGGGGTTATTTGCCGAGAACCGAACTTGTCACCAAATTGCATCGAATGGTGAATTTCAGTATATGGTGCAATTTCGTGGCAGTTTGTTTATTTGCAAAGCTGTCAATTCGCCAAATACTGGCAAATTGACAGCGAAATACAGTGCAATTTAGTGCAGAGAATATTGTCCCATAGAGAAGTAATGGTTAATCTATTCAGAGAACGCCGAACTGCACCGAAATGTTGGTGAAATGCCCAGATTTTCAGTGATTCATTTAGACAGGTTTATTCATGCGAATCCCTTAGGGGTCAATGTAAAAAGTATTATCCTTTTTACTCTTTATTAAACAGTTTTTTCTTTTCATTTTCATCAGTTTTTTATTTAATTTTATTGTGACATTGTTTATTTTTTGGCTGAAACTTTAGATTCTCAATTTTTTAAAGGCGTTTTTTTTTGTTCTGTAACAGACCATTTTGTTATTTTTTTATAATAGGACTTCTTATTATTTCCAGACATTTTCATGCCTTTTTTTATGGTTTTAAACATCTTTTGAAGAATAGCAGAGTTCAGTGTTTGTTTGTTTTTACCAGTTCGTCGGCGTTCGGTGCTCTGATCGGCTGCCTTTGATGGATCGTCGGCTGTGTTCAGTGACTCGTTAGCGACTGATTGGTGGGCTTCGGCGACTGATTGGTGGGCTTCGGCAGCTCAGCGTTTCAGCGCACGTCAGGAACCCTGAAGTGAATACTGAATTCACCGCAGGGTCGGCGAATTGAAATACCTGAAGCACATTGAACTATGAAGCTCTGTGGATAAACCTCTCTGTCCATACCTGCTAATCAGATTAGCACTCCTGATTTTTCCCTGTCAGTCACTGACAGCAAGGAGGGGGGGGGGAAGGAAGAGCTGCTGAAGCCCGAGCTAGTTTGTCAGTGGAGATGAGGGTGAAGAAATCCCACTGTCCCAGCGATGTTAGGTAGATTGTGTCAGGCTTTAGAGGGTCCATAAATCCTCAGCCCGACACTGCACAGGAAAGAAAAGTTAAAATAAACACCCTGCAAAGGGTCTGGAGCTCTGCTTGTCAGAGAATCCCTCACGGTACCCCTTGGGAGCTGCAGGCACCAGGCAGCGAGCAGGAGAGACCCACCACCAGACACAAACCCTCCTACACACGTGAACAGGTGCCGGGTGCCCGTGGTAGCTGTCATCATGACATGTGGTCACGTGTGCACCTCTGCGCACTCCACCATCGGACCACAGGGAATCCCCCATGATCCGGGGGATGATCAAAGGCTGATTTACCCTTGCAAATCGCGATGACTGCCCGCATTGCAGTCATCGCGATTTGAGTTATTTCAGAGGCTGACTTCCAGCAGGCAAGGCCCTGGCCGAGCCCCTGGCTAGGCCCGGTCTCTCGGTCCAGGTCCGATTTGTCCGACTGGTCTGTCCGCCCCTGTACCCAACCCTTGTCCTTTGGACCCCTAACAGGCCAGGTTTGCCAGATCTCTGAAACCCAGTACAGGTGATATAATTTGCTGCTCAGTGATTGCAGGATTCAGTCTGCATTTTCCCAAGGTGATCCTTAAAATTCAGTCTGTTAGGGCTACCTAAGGACCATGGCTGCGAACCACTGGTCCAGAAGAAGATAAGATTGAGCCACGTTTATTGCCTAAACCCTTAGGTGGAATCTCTGACAACATTATGTAGAATCAGGAAAAAGAGGCAGGAGACCAGGGACATCAATCGAACAATGTCTATTTGTTAGAGAGTCTCTATAGTGGGCAATGTTTTAGCTGTACTTAAAGCTTTCCTCCACCCATGATATGGAGAGCTTTAAATAAATAGACACCTTTGATTTGAAGTTCTTGGTCTCCTGAATCTATTTTCCCTGATTTAGTGCTGAGCTGTCCGCTCCAATTTACCTATTCTATTACAGTATACTTCTTGAGTACATTATTCCTGTATTGTTTTTATAATGTTATATAAAATGTCACTAAGCAATTTTATGTTCCCATCTACAGTATATCTCTACAATAACAGGTCCATGTACTAATACATGTGCTACATACAGTATGTAGACTAACTCATCACGGCGAGCAACTAAGTGCCCTATAGTGCTGTAGTGGTTAAATACAAGGTTTGCGGAATTTCAACATAAAATAAGTGATTGCAATCTTTATTAGATCTGGCAGCTGTTAAGTGGGGGTTTTATTTCTTTTTCGACATTCAGGGCACTATGGTCGAAGCGCATATAAAATAAACTACTGAGGTCGAGGTATGCATTGCAAATACAGCACATACCATTTTTCAAATTTCCCAAATGGTGTGACAATTATGCGGTGTACATTCTCTCTAATTAGAGGCCGCACAAAGGCACACTTGTGACTATTCCTAAATTTGCTTTTCACTGGTGCAGAACTTCACTTGCATGCAGTGGATCAGATAACAAAGGCTGAAAGACACAGTTGCACGCCGAACTGGTAAAGCAAGACCATAATAGAAAGAAAGGTTTGCTCAATACTACACGACATTATTTAGTCATATTCCTGCCTCGGACATCCAGAACAAAGGCTGCTCAGATCATTTATTATATTCGCTTGTCATGATAAGGTTGCGCCATAACGATTAAACACGGCTGGTAAAAAAAAAATCCCATTGTGTTCACTATCGCATTAGTCACGTTGTGCCAAGTAGAATGTTACCATGTATACTTTACAGTCTCTCCAGTAGCAATCCTGGCTTTACTTTTTAATGCTCTTTGCAAAATAATGTTGTTATCAAGTATAAAGTGACCCCCCCCCACGCAAACTGGTTCTGTTTTCTGTATTTTTATTTGTATTATTATAATCCACTTTAACCCCATCACTCCCAAAATAGAATTAACTGTGTGTTGCATTGTAATACATTGAAAAACAATCATTAACAGATCACGGCCACATTTAAACACCTTTATAAAGCAGGATTACTGCACCACCGGTGGAGAAACCAAATCCACTGTCTGATCTCTCTCCTTTCACATATCTTACTGTAAGCAAGATACAAGCAACAGAGCATCGTGATATTATGTGTGCTGCTCAGGATTAGGTAAAGCAAGGCTGGAATAAATGTAAAATGTAGGAGCCAGAAGCAAAAACAAGGAGCCAGACTAATGTTTCTATTCATTGGCTTTTATGTTAGGATGAAATATAAATAAATGTATAAACAATGTATCTTGTCTATTGTCACTAGTCATGACGTGATATCCCAGCATTAACTTTCCATGTCCCATGATCTATTTGTCCTTCTTTGGAGCTAGTAGTAATAAACAATATTATTGAACTTAACAAACAAACGTTGTGTCTGCTCTTTGCACAATGAGTGAAAACAAGTCCACACTCTCAAAGCACCCACGTAAAGGATATACACAGTGCTGACGTGAGGGGTGGCTCCTTTATTATTAATTATTCATTCACTATTCATATGTTGTGTAAAACAGACACTGCCCAAATAATTCCCTTTTACATATCACCTCTGTGTATAATATAGGCTCTAAAGAAAATACGTATCATGACCTGAGGTCCAGATATACTTCACTAGTGCACGCGTTGCTGGACTCATTAAATGTTAAAACAACACTAATAGCACAGTATAGTGTGCACTCTGTTATAGCACACTTATTTCAAAGTCCTACTCACTGTTATCTAGATCAGGGCTGCCTGATGCTTATGAACTACAGCTCCCATGATTCCCAGGCCATCTATTGCAATGAAGGAATTCTAGGAATTGCAGGCCTCATATCTGGTGGGCTGTGAGTTTGACAGGAATGCCCTACAGACAGGGTCAGATTTATAACTAGGCAGAGTAGGCATGTGCCTGCCTGCCTGCCTGCCTGTAAAAAACTAAATAAAAATTATTATTATTATTTTTTACAATTTACAATCATTTAGACCACTGTATCTCTGGTGCCCAAAGGGCTAGAGGGACATATGAGGTATCATTGGAAAGGCCAGATTATAGCCTTTCCAATGCTAACAAATATAACTAGGTTCGATTTATGTAAAACTAAAATGAATAAAATTTTTCCTTTTTTTCTCTAACGCAGCCATATTATTCAGTTAACAATTTTAAAGTGAACAGTGATGCTGCGCTAACTCACATTCTCATTTCCCACACTGCCAGCAAGTGTGGAGCTGATGATGCAATGCATTGTTTCTCTGACAACCTAGAACGTGGCACTGCAGTGAGGAGAGACAGGGGGACTTTGGAACCTGTATCGCTGATTTGTACTCAGCACAAGGTTAAGTGAGGTGTCATTGGAAAGGGCAGAGTCTGATCTTTACAATGATACCAAACATTTCCATGTAATGTGTAAAGAAAAAAATTGGAAAAAGTAAATGCTAAATGTTTTTTTTTCTTCGTTCTACAGCAGAGGCAATATATGCTTTTGCATATAAAACAAACAATGCCACTGCACTAACTCAACTAAGGCAACAGATTATGCCCTTTCCTTTAATTTGAGAGTAGCGAGAAACTGTTTTTCAAACTAAAATTTAAAAAGTCATTTTGGTATGCTTTCTTTTTTTGGGGGGGGGGAAAGGGCGCTCTACATTTCTGTGCCTACAGGCTGAGATTCAAATCTGGCCCTGCCTACAGATAGATAGAAAGCTAGCTGGATAGATGAAATGATGGAATGATAGATGTTTCACTGTAATATACAGAGTTTTTGGATTTGTATAAATAAGGTTTCTAATAATTTTATATTTAACCCTTGGCCGTCGGGAGGGTTGTGCCCTGCAGGAGGGCGTTATCATAAGTGGGGTATTCAGGCCGTCCCAGAGCAGCCAACGGTGGGCCGAGGAGACACATTGAGACACATTAGTACGCCCCGCAGCATCAAGGCCCACCCATCACAGGGACGGCATAGAACGCCCTGCAGTGGGAAAGGGTTAAAAAGTGCATTTTCCTGTCAGGAATGAAGCCCTCAGAAGGGAAAAAAAAGGATGTCTAAGAACTCCAGGAGACATCATACTCAGGCTGGTTCCAGACTCGGCAGGCCCTTTAGGCAAACAAAGCATTTCCCTAGGGTGCGCTTAGCACTAAGGCGGCATCAGGGCACTCCAATATGCTGGCACTATGTTACATCATTCTGTAAATAACACCGGCTGACCAGAACATTGCAGATGCTCGTAGCCTCAGAGTAACTCTAATCATGTCCTCAGTTCACTGAATTCCCCCTCCCTATGTATGTATTTCTTCTGCGTGTCTGGGGGAAGGGAGAAGGGGTGGAAAAAGGTGTTTTGCCTAGGGTGCCTGAATGTCTTGAACCGGCCCTGGCTGGTTCTGCGGAGACTGAAACCTCTGTGTTTGACTCTTTTGTTCTCTTCTCCATTGCAGGGCAATGTTTAGTTTACAGGGTTATTCAGAGAAAGGTGAAAACCAGGAGAACTGGCAGCAGAAGAGAACAATCTAGACCAAACAGCCAATTTGTAAAGTGAGATAAATGGGAGAATTTTTCTGGTTTGGTTATTTTGACCTAGAATTTTCACTTCTCCAGTCATTCTCCTGAGATTAACCTTTCTTTGAATAGACCTGATAGTTTACTCTGTGCCTGCAATACATTAATGTTGTGATTTTACAGCGTCTGGTGCTTCGTTTCAGATCATTAATGTTAGTCCAATCCCAAGAATCCGGACCACACCTGTGTAAGACCTCACTATTTAAGAGACGTCTCCTGTTTCCGAATACTCTTTGCATACAAAAGGTGATTTTCCAAGCCTGCTGTAAACTTAACAGAGTCATTAAAGTCTATGGCGGTGGCAGCAAACCTCGGCAAGCCAGATGTTTTGGAACTACATGTTCCATGATGCTTAGTCACACTTTAGGTCTGGCTGAGCATCATGGTACTTGTAGTTCAGAAACATAGGGAGTGCCAAGGGTCGCTGTCACTGGTCTATGGATGTGGTAAGTCTACCAGACCTCAGGTTACATTTACAACATAAAATATTCAGAGCACTTCACTTTAATATAGTTTTAAAGATTTAAAAAACACCTGATATTGGAATAAATGATGAGGAAATCTCTTCCCTTATGAAAAATGCATTTTAAAGTTGAGTGCAGCCATTTTAGTTCTGGTTAAGTATATACCAGGCTTGGAATATAGTCTTAATTGCCGTGTATATGTCCAGTTCCACTGAGCAGCATGGAGCGAAATAAATAAACTCTTAATGGATGCCAAGTTTTGTTTTGACCTACACCTAGGACAGATTCTCATCACCAGCCTTGACATTGTCATGAAGGCTCTGTCGCCAAGAGCCTCTGGGTCTGCCTGTCCTGCACTATCCGTGGACATTGCAATTGAGCGCCTGCCTACAGTAGTTGTAGCATGTACATCAGTGTTCCCCAAACCTGTCCTCAGGACCCTCCGCCTCGCCAGGTTTGCAGGATATCTGAAGCACAGCACAGGTGATATGATTTGCTGCTCAGTGATTGCAGGATTCAGTCTGCATTTCCCCCAAGCTGATCTGCAAAATATGGCCTGGTTGAGGGTCCCGAGGAGAGGTTTGGGAAACACTGATGTACATTGTATACTCTAGTATTTTCCTATTTATTCTGGAATATAGCCGGACTGCATCGCTCCATTGTTGTCGAATGAATTATTTAGATCAAGGACCTCAAACTCTGGCCCCCTGATGGTTCTGAACTACAACTCCCATGATTCTCTGGCCATTGGTTGCCTTCAAACATCTGGGTGGGGGGGCAGAGTTTGAGATCCCTGGTTTAGATCTTGTTACCTGCAGATATTTCTGCTCCTGATATGAAAATTTTAATTGTTTTTAATTTCAGGACATTTTAACCAAACAGTGCAAATCTAAAACTGCTTCTGGACAGTTTCTATTAGACTGTACCATGGTATAGAGACTCTTCTGCTCTCGTCAGGTTGGGACATAATTGCACTTCATTTTGTATTTTCATAGCTGGATTCTTTGTCTTTATACAGTTACCTGGCTTCTGTTGTGCATTGCCTGTATAGTAGTGAAATAATACCTGTTTTATATAAACTTTCAGGGTTATTCAAAGAGAATCAAAAAGTCACCGCACGTTCAGTGACTTTTCATTGCCTTCCATTCGGTGCGATTTGGCGATCCCGTTTCGACGACCATACGGTGTCTTCAGCAAGCACCACAGGGCTGTGGTGCTGTGGTGTACGTTCGCCGCAAAACCCGGCGAACGTACACGAAACCCGCAAAAACATCTGGATTAACCCCGCCGAACACGCTGGAGAAACCCGAGCAGGAGCCGATCACAGCACAGAGCAGCCGCCGGAAAAACCCGACACCGCAGACGAATTGAGTGAACAAAAAAAAAAAACGGTACTCTTTAATGTTTGAAAAGTGAAACGCTGTTTGCAAAGAAACTACTGAACGAAAATGTCTGGAATTTACATATAAGATCCAATGAATGATAATAAAAAGGGCTGTTACAGAAAAACGAAAAAACGATTTAAAAAAAAACGCAAAAAAATCTCAAAAAATAGCTAAAAGATCCTAAAAAATCTATAAATAGACTTTTTACTGCAGAATATTATAATCAACAGTTTATTAGATATTGAATTAAAACAGGAATATTGTTATCATTGAAGCCTATGGGATTCGCGTGAATAAATCTGTTGAA
The DNA here is from genome assembly GCA_009667805.1 of Leptobrachium leishanense. NCBI lineage: Eukaryota > Metazoa > Chordata > Amphibia > Anura > Megophryidae > Leptobrachium > Leptobrachium leishanense. Next base: position 70,345,300 of record CM019063.1, read on the forward strand.
TGAAACCACCGAACAACAGGGCAATTCGGTGACATTTCACTGCTGATTTTTGTTCTCTGAATAGACGAAGCATTGCTTCTCTATGTGGATTTCACTGCCCTCGAACAGGGACCGAACAGGCACCGTATGTGCAGGAAATTCGCCAACATTTGGCGAACTGCCTGCTCTCTGAATAGCCGAATGGCCAGGAAAGGTAACCGTATGCTGATTTTCACTGTATGGTTACCTTTCGGCCACAATTCGGAGCTCTTTGAATAACCCTATTAGTCTCTCTTAACCCATTCACTGCCAGTATCAAGTCAGGTTAATGCTGTTGCTGGATTCCTCCTGGTCTAATGAAAAGCATAGTATCATGATGGATGATGAATTGTAGACGTGCACAATGGAAAAATTAATTTAGTTTCGGATCGATTCGTTCAGTTTTTCAATTCGTTTCCTTGCATTTATGTTACCGTGATTCGTATTTCGGATCAATTAGTTCTTTCAGACGATCAGGAATTCCTATTTCAGATCAATTCGTATTTCGTTTTTATTGGTTATTTTGTGTTTCGGATCAATTCGTTAGTTTGTGTTTATTATTTATTTAGTTCTTATTGTTTTTTTGGAATTTGAAACAGATTAATTAATTACTTCAATTAAGGTAAAAACAAAAGATAAAAAATCTCCCAGTCCTTCTTGCTGAAACCTATTCAGCACCAAGGACAGCATCTCTGCGGGGCTCCAGAGCAAATGTACATAGTACATTGTAGGGAAAACACCCCTTGAGGACCAAGGACGTACTATGTACATCATGGTCCTTTAATCCCCCCTCCCTCCCTATACTCACCTCTCTGGCCCAGATCCCACGTCAGACTGGCTTTCTTGAAGTGAGCCCAACGGTTTTATGGGCCCCAGCCATCATTATGATGTCATTTTCGGGCACCCTGGCACCTGCAGAGGGAATATGAAAGGGGGGAACACTGCCCTTTCCAGCAGCGCCTCTCTTTAACCCCTTAGGTGCCAGATCACGATTCGGCGCCGGATCGCGATTCGCTCTCAGAGGTGGCTGACATCTTGGATGTCAGCTAAGCCTCCGTGTCACCCCCCCTCCACTGACATCATCGCCATATGTGCAATGATGTTAATTGGCCAGTTAATCCCCATGGATTTTTTAGGCATTTTTTTGGGATATAAATACCAGTCGTACAAAATAAAATACAGCCGGTACTACAATGAAAATACCAGCCAGTAATAAAATACCAGCAGGTACCAAAATAAAATACAGCCAGTACTTCAATAAAAATACTAGCAGTACAAAGTAATCCCATAGGATTTTTTTCTTTGCCGAAAGCAATGTTTTTTTTTCTATACTTCAGTCTGGCTGCGTTCGGCGGGGGATGTCTATGGTGCTTAAAGCTATTCAGTACCAAGGACAGCAGCCCCTCAAAGCTCTGGACCCCCACGGGCCTGCTGTTCTTGGTACTGAATAGGTTTCAGCACCATGGATAGCAGCTCCGCAGGGCTCTGGAGCCCGACGGGCAGTTGTCCTTGGTGCAGAACAGGTTTCAGCACCATAGAAGGCCTCCGCCGAACACAGTCCCTATTCAGTACCAAGTGCTTCCAAAATACGTATCGGTAAATTTCGTTCGAATTTTGATTTGGAACACATCTCTAAAGAGTTGTCTTATTTCTTCTTATTATAGTAGTGTCTTTAACTTTGTAATATGGAATACATATGTATATAGAAATTTAATTTGTTTTTTGTTTTTTTACGCTGTTTCGGGGATAATGACATTTTTAATCCATTTCTGTGTTCTGTCCATTCTTATGGCTTATAAATAAATTAATAATAGATTACAGATAGGAAGCTCCTCTTCTAATTTTGAATGGTTGTCTGTCATTTTAATAAGTGATACAAACACAATGAAAGCGATGCACACCACAAACCTCAGTGATAAAAGGTAAGCACAGCACACCTCAGCACCACAGGGTGCTCAATGACCTCCGGATCGGCCACAGCAATCAAATAACGTAGGTGGAGACCCAGCTTTCAAATAAATCAATGGCAGTTTTATTAGGAAATCAGAAGCAATGTTTAGGCCAGGGCTTCCTAACCCTGGTCTTCAGGAACCCAAACAGGTCAGATTTTACGGATCACCTTGTGGAAATGCAGACTGAATCCTGCAATCACTGAGCAGCAAATCATATCACCTGTGCTGTGCTTCAGATATCTGGCAAACCTGACCTGTCAGCGGGTCCTGAGGACTGGTTTAGGAAATCGTGGTTTAGGCTGGCAATCCAGCATTTTCTCAAGCCGAAACGTTGCTACTAATTTCCTAATACAAATGCCTTTAACAATAAATACATTATTGAATATCATAATGGCCGTTTTTATGATGTCAGCTAGGAAATGATTTAACAACTCCGTGAACAAATGAACACCACCTTTTTCTCATTTTCTGTTTCAGACCAGTGCATATTATGTGGATAGTAAAGGGTTAATAGGGGTCAGGGGTCATGTTGGGGTTTTGAGCCACCAATAGAAGGGCTAAATTAATTTGGCCAAGTGTATAAGGTTAGCTGTCCATCAAAACTAGCGGTGCGGTCAGCCGTACAGGCTTGCAAGAATAAAAAAAAAGGGAGTGATTTTCTGCTTCAACATGTATAATCCCTTCCATATCTCAGTCCTTGACCTGAAATTTTATTTATTTATTTATTTATAAAGTATTTTACCAGAAAGGATACATTGAGATTTCTCTCGTTTTCAAGTATGTCCTGGGTTCAAGAACATGGTTACAGAAATACAAAAGTAGTAAAATGCAAGAAATTAACAAAAAACAAATATACAGATTATGTATAAATGATTAATTATTAATGAACTGTCTACCTTTTTTGAGATTTTTTTTGATGTTTAAGTCCTTTGAATTCCTAATACTTTCGCGGTCTTAAGAATTGGTATATTTTTCGTTACATGGGTGAAATGAGTCCCGTGGAAAAAAAAATTCTATAGCATTAATTATATTTTATTTAGACTGCTTTTGCAAAACATTTTTACATTTTTATTTTGTTTTATATTAATATGAATTTTATAATTAATGTATTTATTTATTAACCCCTTCACTCCCCAAATCATGTTATCTCGATTTTGCATTGTAATGCATTGATGAGCACTCATTAGCATATCAAAAAAACATTTTCACACTTTTTATTTTAATCCTTTAATTACGACTTTTCAAATTCTCAAAGTTAGGCTGAGAAGTCGCTGCGCAGGACCAGCACAGAAAGTCACAAAAAGAGTCGGCATAATAAAACAGACATGCAATAAGGGTCATTGAATAGATAAGAAAAATAACAAATGAGAAAAACAAAAAAGAGAAGAAAACAGGTAACGGCCAACTCAGCAAACAACTGCAGGGTGATGGAACAAAAAAAAAGGGCAGCTGACAAAAATACGCAGCATTCCTGGCGCACTCCGGGACCCTCACAGAGAACCGAAGGTCACGGAAGAGGCCACTCGGCCAGGGGATTCGGGGCCAAAAGAGCAGACAGAGCCATGGTGCCTGGTCCAACAGCACACCCGAGGCCACCTTTACGCCCAAAGGAAAAAATAAAATAAAATAGAAAGGGGGGGGGAATGGGGCAAGAAAAAGGGAAACTCCATCAGCCACTACATGACAAAAAATGGCAAGGCATTTAGGATAAGACACATCTGCATAGTACATCACAAGTAATGTAAAGAGTCCATAAGAAAGTTTCAGCGTGAGAAAGTCCAGTATGGAAAAAAAATTGGGGGGCTCGAAGAAAGCCAGAGGGGTAAACTGCATAAGAGGGGGGAGTGTCTCATCCAGTGTCCAGAGAAGGTTTCGGGGTCACGACAGGTAAGGCACTGCAGGGCAGGTCGGGACACTTCATCCCTCCAGGCACACAATGGGAGTGAGAGTCACGCTGAACAAGAAAGTCTTGGCAATGTTGCATTCTCCATCGACTCCCCAACAGCACCCTGGGCGAGGCTATCACAAGGCGGTACATAGCCTTCACCGGACCCTGGCTTGCTTCAGCAAGGGGCCCGGCCAGCAGGTTCTGACCACTCTTTCAGTGACAGATAAGCCAGGAGTGACTAGGCACCTGGGTCATCACCTTCATTACACTGCAGCCTCCGCTAGGATCTCACAGCCAGGCACAACAGGCCCAAACGGAGCACCTCCAAAAGCCTCCTCACAGGAGGCCCCCTCTCCCCTGATGCGGCAGGCAGCCGACATAGACGAGTGTCCGCTGACCAGGGGAGACCTATCTCCCGCAGTTTCAGCAAATAGGCTTCCAAACCCGGCATTCTGGCCCTGGAGTCATCCACAGGATGGTCAGGCAGATCGAGCTGCCGTCGATCTTCACAATCCCCAGCCACTCCTACCGCACAAACAGCCACTAAGGCCAGGGGACATGGGCCAACAATCACCCTGAACCCAGTACAACGACGTCTCAGGAAGCATGAGGGAGCAGCACGTGGAGTCCACAGGTAGGAAAATGGCCGCCAAATCTAGACTGCACCTAGGAGGAGAAGTCCAGGCCAACCCAGGGTTACAGCATGTTGCGGAGACCCCTCACCACTGGACCACAGGTAGGCACCAACTATCAGGAAGCAAGGATGAGTGGAAAAATCACTTGAAAAGACTTTAAAATCAGGTTTGAAACAGCAGCAGTGGAGCTCTTCAGATTTACAGTCGCTCACCTCGGCTTCCAGTCACAGCCCTGTCCATTTTCACACCTTTTTAAAGCAGGATTAGTGTGTCCCCTTTGGAGAAACGAAATCCTTTGTTTGTCCAAGCACCTTGGAGAGACAAAAAACCAGCTGCAAATAGCAACCCCAATCCTCACTGCAACAAAAGTTTCAAATGGATTACTGCTGTATTACAGCTACCAGGGAGAGTGTAGAATACAAGGAACGCTCTAGTGTCAATCACTGCTGTACAGGGATAAGATTCAGGTGGTTATAATCACAGAGAATCCCTGTACAGTACAGACGCAAGGTGTTACTGTAATCTCCAGATACAGGCATTATGACACATACAGTTAATATTTTTTATATTCTATTGCTATTTCTTGGAAGCTGCATTACTAATAACCTCATTATGATCACTACAAACCCCCATAAGCAGAAGATCTGAACATGTTTATTAGTTTTATTGTGAAATAAATGGTAAGCGCCACACAACAGGCCGTATCCACCCAAACTCCAATGCTACACCAGTAGGTAGTGGTTTCCCCCACACCATAGAATATAGACAAACTATTACGTATCTGGTGAGCGCAAATTAATGCTCTGGGGTTCGGATGTCTCATGCAGGCCCGCAATACATCATATTGTTATGAAAAGAAGCAAATACAAAAGATCATAGTGCAAACTGCAAGGAATATTATTAGAGGTGATGAAAAAATGTATAGTTTCACCACTCACAAGTGTAGAGCCCCAACACTGGCTCTGAGTGGGATCTCACCTCTGGGTAATTAGTCTTCTTGTTAGCAGGAGACTCCCACCTTTGCGTAGCAATTTTTCTTCAAAACATCGTATATTTATGGAAGTGTAGGAGGATAACAAAGAAATATAGACTTTCCTAGTGTAAATCTTTCTTAATAGTGAGCATAATATTTTTTGCCGATTCAAAACTTACGCTTGGTGGAGCTACCAAAGCTCAAGATGGAACGCCCATGGATTCCGCTGCTTCCTGCGTTCCACAATGGTTTCAAAGCTGTGTCTTAGACGTGGCCATTTTGCGCATGCGCCGTCTCAACTTCCGCGTTCCAAGGTGGTTACCGGTGTCCATCGTACTTTGCCATATCGAGAGAGTGCGTCTTTTGTATCGCTTCAAGCAAGCTGAATCCTGGTTTTTGTGCACATTTTCGCTAAGGCTATTGAGTTCTTATCCTCAGATGACATTTGGACAATAAAAAATATACAATTAGGGATATATATGTGTACAACATTAGTCGCTCCCCCATGCCATCTGTGGAATGGGATACACTCCCAAATCTACATTCTCTTGTCATCGCCAAAAAGGCTATATCCATCTAGTGACTAAAATTTACTATTGAAGAGTGTCTAGTATTAAAGTGCAACCGATATCAATAAAGTACTTGTGTGTTTCTAAATTTCATTCTTTTTAAAATGCTACGTCATAGTAATATGTATGATCTGTGCATTTTAATATATTCTAGATCGTGTATTTCTGAAGTAAATTGCTATTTTCTGTGTATGAATGTGTGCATGGGACTAATACACTAAAGTCCCATATTTTACATGAAACTTTAACTCGTTTTACCACTGTGATAATATGAAGTATTTTGACTCCTTATATTGTAAGTGCTTTTTGTGTAAAATGTTTTTGTTTTTTTTTACATTATTGAGAAAGTTGTATTCTCCTTAATCCTTCCATATTGGCTTTAATTACTCTTGAATGTAACTCACAAATGGCATGGCAGAGACGGCTCTATAGGAAGTGGGTGATTTCAAAATCATTATTAAGGCCACCCGGTGACATAGTGCCCAATTCAAAAATTAGTCACATCTCCTCCTGTCCTAATCTTTTCATTATGTCCTCCTCCGTATCTCTTTTAATTATCTGTTTTATTGCCATGAATTTTAAGCCTATCGGAGAACCATTATGTTTTAATTTGAAATGTGAGGACACTGAATGTTTCTCATATTGGTTCCTCACATTTCTTTATATGTTCTGATATTCTTACATTGAAAGCTCTCTTAGTGCGGCCTACGTATTGGAGGCCGCAAGGGCACTCCAACAAGTATAAGACATTCTTAGAATAACAATTTAATACGTTCCTTATATTCGTTTTCTGATGCCGTTTTTGATTATAATATTCGCCATGAAATTTTTTCTTAGTACCTGTGGATCTGCACGCAAGACATTGTCCGCAACTGTAAAACCCATTTTTTAAGTTGAAACTATTCTTATTTTTTCCTGTTTTTCCATGGACTAGATTGTTCTTTAGGTTTTTTGTCCCCCTAAATATTATTTTTGGTTTCTTCCCTAAAAAGTCAGTTAGCTCTTTATCTTGGCATAAAACGTGCCAATGTTTATTAAGTATTTTTTCAATATTGTTGGCTTTACTGTTCTAGTCACAAATGAAATTAATCTCTTCTCCCCTAATATTACCTTTAGGTTTATACTTCAACGGAGTGTCTCTGTCCTCATTTTCTAATTTAGTAATAGTGAGATCTAGTTCCTTTTCATTATACCTTTTTCTATAAATTGTCTTTTCTAAGGAATCAGCTTGCTGTCTAAAGGTCGTGATGTCAGAACAGTTCCTTCTCAATCTAGTAAATTGGCCCTTCGGGACACTCTTTAACCATATTGGGTTATGGCAACTCGAGGTGTCTATATATGTGTTGGTATCGACCTCTTTAAAGAAGGTTTTGGACCGTATTTCATTTCCTTCTCTATGTATGTCTAAGTCTAAGAATGTAATCCTGTCCCTACTCCATCTTCTCTCCAGTTTGATACCCCATTCGGGACTATCTAAACTGTCGAAAGGATATGAGATCTTTTTCATCTCCTCGCCAGACATAGAATACATCATCTATGAACCGCTTGTAGATCAAAATATTTTGGTGCGCCCAGCTATGCGAACCGTAGACAAACTGGGATTCCCCCCTTTACTTCAAACTGGGATTCCCAGCCTGCCATTTATAGGTTCACATACGAGGTCATCTGAGGATAAGAACTCAATGGCCTTAGCGAAAATGTGCACAAAAACCAGGATTCAGCTTGCTTGAAGCGATACAAAAGATGCACTCTCTCAATATGGCAAAGTACGATGGACACCGGTAACCACCTTGGAACACAGAAGTTGAGACGGCGCATGCGCAAAATGGCCACATCTAAGACACAGCTTTGAAACCATTGCAGGAAGCAGCGCGGCGCATGTGCAAGATGGCCTCGCGCACCGGACAGAGATTTGGATCAATCGGGGACATGAGTGGCTAATTTTTTAATTAATAAAGGGGGTATATATACTAGAAAAATGTAATCTTTAAACTTACCAGCTGAGGAAGCTGCTGTTTAGCAGCGAAACGCGTCCTGGAAGTTATGATTCATTGTTTATTTTAACTTTGTTTTAATAAACCTTTTAAAGACCACGTCCCGGTATCCAGAGCGGTTTTTTATTTGGATTTTCCCTACAAAAAATCCATGGGCGTTCCTACTTGAGATTTGGTAGCTCCACCAAGCGTAAGTTTTGAATCAGCAAAAAATATTATGCTCACTATTAAGAAAGATTTACACTAGGAAAGTCTATATTTCTTTGTTTATCCTCCTACGCTTCCATAAATATACGATGTTTTGAAGAAAAATTGCTACGCAAGGTTGTGAGTCTCCTGCTAACAAGGAGGAAGACTAATTACCCAGAGGCGAGATCCCACTCAGAGCCAGTGTTGGGGCTCTACACTTGTGAGTGGTGAAACTATACATTTTTATCACCTCTAATAATATTCCTTGCAGTTTGCACTATGATCTTTTGTATTTGCTTCTTTTCATAACCATACGATGTATTGCGGGCCTGCATGAGACATCCGAACCCCAGAGCATTAATTTGCGCTCACCAGATACGTAATATTATGTTTATTAGTTTTATCTATCACAGTTACTGTATCTAACACAAAGGTCTTTTCTGCCTGTATGATAATAATGCAGACCCTGTTTGAAATTGTGTAAGATAAAGGACACCAACTAGAGCTCAGAATCTTACATTTCAACAATATTTCTGTAAAGGATAAAAAAAAAGCATAAAAAATAAAAAATGAGCAAATTAAATTATTTAATGGTTTTAAATTCTCTCAGAATAACAGTTGCTGTGCGAAACTTCTATTTCACCCTATATTTACTTGTTAACTTCACATCCCATGGTTCAAATAAATGTTATAACATTTTATTCAACAAAAATTGCTTGGTAGTGAAGGTGTTAATAGATCTATGAAAATAGAAGATCCACGCAAATCCAAGCATCAGACTTTTTTTTTTTTATCTTTATTGGAAAATGAAGATCTTGGAATGTTTCTTTGTCAATTAGATCATCCACCGCTTCATAAAAGCGCGGTGATAAAAGGGAAAACAAAATGAGAATTATACATGCTTGAGGAGAATGCAAACATTTCTCATCATCGTGAGAAAGAAAAGAAACCTACGGAAAGAGTTAAAAAAATAGGGCACAATATGAGCAGCAACGATGATAAATTATATGCTGTTCTATAAATTATATAATTACTGCATCAAGTAAGCAAAAGTCACCGTAAGCTAAAGCCTCGGGGCATGCTGCATATTAATCAATCAGCTTATTGATGTTATACAACGACAGGCTTTTCTGGATGAATAATTATAGAGTTAATATATATTGCATTATCCAAGTAATATACTTAATTATTTTATAAGTTATATATACTTAGTAATGCAAAGGAGTGGAATATGAAATATTTTGACGCCTGCCACAATACATTTAACCAATTCTCCGGTTACAATACCCATCATAACAGTATACGCCAGCTTTAACAATAACTGTTTTAAAGTTTATATATATATAAGTAGGGCCTGATTCCAACGTCAACATTAAGGCCGGTGTCAGACGAACGCAGTGATCACATCCGTGTTGCCGCAGTTTAACGTCCGTCGTAGCATAGAATCACGAGCAATAGAGACCCACACACGAAGTACGTGCGCACCGAACTGCACACGCACAACGCACGTGGAAAACGGACGCAAGTTAGGCAAGATCCTAAAACCGCTACCACGGACGCGCAGAGTGCGCCATGTCCGCGTATTGTTCTGTGTGAGTGATGAGATGTCAGACGCAGCGCATTTGCGACGTCCAGCACCTTGACGCACACAATGGCTTTTCATATGTAACAACTGTAACCACTCAATGTTCTCGAACCCAGGACATACTTGAAAACGAGAGAAATCCCAATGTATCCTTCCTGGTAAAATACTTTTCAAATAAATAAATAAATAAATAAATATCATTTTCAAATTTTTATCATTTTTCATATTCATTTTGTTTCCCATAATTCCCCTTTTTTTTCTACATCCGTCAACAAAAACGGATCGTGTGGTGTCTACAATATCTTCCGTCAGTACGTCCGTCAGTTGTGCGCGCGCGCAGAGTGCGCTCAGACTGCGTTCGTCTGACATTAGCCTAAGCTAACATGGAAACAATAGATAATACAGCTCCAAGCGTAGGCTTATAATCTTTTGCAGCTATTAGAACCAAGCTGCAAGCCTTGCTTGTGACTTGGATGTTGTGGCTGCATACTGTAAATTCACGTCTCTTATATGACGTTACTTAGGAGATGATAATTTGCCCCTACCTAGTGGAGATTCGCCACTAAACAAGCCGGCATTCAGTAAATGATTTTGGGGGTTGTTCAGAGATTTTGGTGAAATTTCGGTGCTCTCTCGTTCGGTGTCCTTCGGCAAGCTCAATTCAGCAATCACCGCAAGGTCCGAATTGCGCCGACATACCTGCCGAACGCCACAGATAAAAGGCCGATCAGCTGCCGAAAAAAAACCTAGAAAATTATTGCAGTTTTTAATAGGTGTTTAAAACAAAATGGATGAAAATGCATGGAAATAATATATAAGGTCCTATGAATAATAAAAAAAGGTCTGCTACAGAATAAAAAAAACACCATTAAAAAAAAAACTGGATTTAAAAATTTCACCAAAAAAATCCAGAAAAATGCCTATAAAATTCTAAAAAATAAATTAATAAAAAGATTTTTTGTCGCACATGAAAAGAATAAACAGTTGAATAAAAATCTATAAAAAACGGGAATTTTTATTTATATTGAAATTTACGGGATTAAGTATCCAGCCTGCTTCATGTATAAAACATAACAAGAAAAAAGGTTGTCATTTGCGCTCACCACTGTAGCTCCATGCGAAACAAAACACAATCAGAGGTTTTGGTTTACTTGGACGGCCATTAAAGTGTAAGCCTACCCGCCACGTCACGGCACCTCTGGCTCTACGCAGCCGCCATGATAGGGAATAGGCGCAAAAATGATTTTGTTTTGTATATATGTAAATTTTGTTGTATCCCCAGCCAGGTCATTATTGCTGCTGCCTCTTTCCATGTTTTCTTTATAATCCCAAAGTGGAATTGTTTCTGGTGAGGGTATAAACATAAACCCATCAGTTTGCCTCTTAGCAGATAAGCAGCATGAGTATATGTGGTTGCTTAGAAAAGCAGCGCTTGGCTTCATTAGGTAGGACCCACCTGACCCAGAGGTGCCGTGATGTGGCGGGTGGGCTTACACTTCAATGACCAATCAACTAAACCAAAACCTCTGATTGTGCTTTGTTTCGCATGGAGCTACAGTGGTGAGCACAAATTACAACCTTTTTTTCTTGTTATGTTTTATAAATGAAGCGTGCTTGATACTTCTGGTCTATGCAGCCACCCTGAGCAGGAATAGGGGGCGAAACCATTTTTTCCAGCATACAATTAAGCTTACCCCTATCGTAGCCCATTATAGTTCTAAGAACTCACACAGGCACCCGCTGCAGGGAACACCTCCAAAACACGAAAAAGCTTCATACCGACAAAACAAACCTTTTAAAATTAAGAGAAATCTTCTTAATATACCCCAAACCAATTTGGCAACACCTGTTGAAAGTGTTAAATAGCGCCACAGATTCCACATTGCTGTAACGAGATCAGCATACATAAAATTGATACAATCGAATACCACACATTAATGATACAGCTTGATTCAGGGGATCCTGTTCCCAAGAGAGTTTACAATCTATATGAGAAGTACAAGTATTTTGTGAGGTAGGCGCATCCATAACGTTAGGTATCTTGCCCAAGGACACTCGCTGGATGTGTCTTCTGAGAGCAATTGAAGTCTGCATTCCGTGATCGTAGAGTAGTGACCTGGTGAGGTTGAACCCACTTCTCGTAAAAGTCGAGGCCCTGCTTCTCTGCGGTTGTAGATGAGATACGTTCAGATCAGGATTTGAACTTGCTTCTACACCGTTGAAGAGCAGAGCCGTTACCACCAGGCAACGAGGTCAATTTATATACTTTTATTTATTTTTCCACACACATATATATTGCATTTTTATATTTGATTTGGATATTTGTTACGTTTATTGCCTCACAGATATTCTGTTTTATCAATCCAATTAGCAACTATTTTATTTCTTACCTTAAGAAAAATGATTGAATTTTCCATGCCTCGGTAAATTCTACCGTTCCAAAAATCAAGGCATGGAAGTGACAGTTTTTCTTGTGAACATTCATCCTCCCACTCACATCATTTTTTCTCCCTTGTTTGGTTTTCCAGACACAAAATATTCACTATCTTGAGTTTTAATGGCAGTTCTGGCCATTGCTTATAGACAGCGGCAGATTTCCCACAGTTGTTTGGAAGCCGAGGAGACTTGTGTGTCTAACTCTAGAGACGGCTCTTCGAAACTTAAAACCATGTGATGTTGAGCCTTTACTCCAGCCTTATTTGTAATTTTTTTATGTATAAAAGGGTTTTCTGTTTGTGAGTTTGTGTTGGGACTCGGGTTTATTGCATGAATACACAGTGAAGCAATAACGAGGGGCGACGCATTAAAGGAAACAATACAAGACAAGGAGACATACTGGACACACTAGGAAGACAGAGCACAGGAGGTGAGCAGCAGGGCGGGTTGCAGGTATACAGAGTACAGGGCTGTAGATGAGTGCCCAGAAGTGCTAGTAGTAGGAGTCAAGTAGCAAGGATGGCATGGCAGATGTACACAGGTACTGCATACAAAGGTGGTCCTTAGACACAGTGGGGTTCCTTAGTCACAGCGAGGTCTGCAGCCACAGTGGGGGTCTAAAGATATAGCGGGAGTCTGCAAAGTGGCATCCGGGAGGTTGATCCGATAGCAGGGTCCAGAGACAAGCTGTAGATCATGGGCAGGCAGAGATAAAGGGAGGTCAGTAAAGAAAGACAACTGTCTGTTACACAAGTCAATACACAAACAAATAGTGGAGCAGGTTACTGGTGGAATGCTGAAACATGGAGCTCAGGGCGAGGCTTCCTTTTAGGCTAGGGTCAGACTAACGCATTTTTCACGTTGTCCGTGAAAAAGTGCGTTCGAACGAATGGACGTATTTTTTCACGGAATACGCGATAGCGGTCATACGATGCGCATTTTCGTACTTGTTTTTTCACGGAGCTGGAAGAAGAGCGATATGATCAACCAAATCAATTGCAGAATGAATCAAATAAAGGGAAAGGGTATAAAAAGGCATATTGGGAATGGTGGCATTTTTCGAACATGGATGCAGTCCAAGTGTTTCTTTTTGCTGCACTGGGATACCTGTACCTGAAGAAGAAAAGACAATGGCGAACATGGGTTCATCCAATCAACACTGCCAGACACACGCATGGCCACTTTGTGACACTGTACAGGCCACTGCGAGAGAGGGACCCCGTGAAGTTCTTCAACTATCTGCGGATGTCCATCCACACCTTTGATGAACTGTTGATGAAGGTGCGTGAGCGGCTGACCAAGAGGGACACCAACATGAGGGCTGCCATACCACCGGAGGAGATGCTGGTCATCACTTTGCGGTAAGTACTATCAAACACCTGCATTCATGACATTGCTGCCAGTCATCAGACATGTGCTCGGTGTGCAGAGGCTCTATTGTTGGTCAGTAGTTATATGCCCACTAGCACATGCATGCCCACACACACGCATGCATCACCTTCCAGAACACGTAACGAAAGAGTAATGACACTGACAACGATGTGAAACAAATAAAATATTTAGTCCCGAATAATATGACAGAAGATAACAATAACATATTAAACACATATATTATTGCATGTCCAATGAAGGTAATAAAATACAAATAGTAGAACAACATGAATAAACTCTGACAAACATAAACGAACAGACGATACACTTCACATGGTATGATACCGAGGAGCATCTGGGTCATGAGGACCGTGCATATGGATGCGGTGGTACTCTGGCTCCGGGGGTGGCCCAGCAACAGGGGACATGGGTGGGTGGGTAGCCAACGCCTGGCAGTGGTGGGAATATCCATGGGGGTATTGTGGCACGACACCGTGATATACAGGTGCCTGTTGTGGATGGGACAGTATCTCGTGTATCAGGTCCAGGCTTCGGCGGCAATAATCCACCTTCTGCACTGGGGTCATCATGTTGAGCAGGGAGAGACAGGAATTAAAAAAGGACATGTCCTCGGAATCAGCGACCATGCAGCGTGGATGTGTATGGTGCGCCTCCATGAATGCGACCATGGCCTGCTCGACATCAGCTGATGGTGGCTTCTTCCTCCTGGGAGCCGTACCGGTGCTGTCTGTGGGTGCTGTACCCGGCAGCTGTTCGGACTCCACATCCTCCACCTGGGGCTCCGCACCACCCTGCTCGACCTCCACCTGGCAGCTGCCAGATCCTGCGGGCTGCAGGTCTTGCTCTTGTGAGCTAGAGGTGGATGGCCGGTCAATACTGCTCACGGTGTTGCGCGGCTCCTGGCTCTTCCTCAGGAAGGACAGTTGGTCTGCATACAAATAGCTGCGCCTCTTCTTTGCACCAGCTCCAGAGCGAGCAGCTTCAGCCTCCTTTTTCAGGACCCTGGTATGATTGTCCCTCACCGTGCGCCATTTATTGATTGCTTCATGTGCTGCAAAACATGATGAGAGTGACATAAGGTTAGGTTCATATGATGTGATCATAACACAGCTTCTTTCATGTTCTAGGTAGCTTGCTAGTGGATGCAGTTTGAAGGATCTGCATTACAACTTCCGCATTGGCCGATCGACAGCTGGTGAGATCATCCGCAAGGTCTGCCAAACAATATGGGAAACCATGAAGGACCAATGTTTGCCAACACCCACAGGCGAGACATGGCTGGCAATTGCAGCAGGATTCTGGGAGAGAGCGAACTATCCCAACTGCCTGGGAGCGGTGGACGGCAAACATGTCCGCATTGTGAAGCCACTGCACAGTGGCTCACTGTATCAAAATTATAAACATTATTTTTCAATTGGCCTACTGGCGGTGGCAGATGCCAACTCTAATTTTGTGTATGTGGATGTCGTATCATATGGCAAGGACTCTGACTCCACACTGTTCCAGAACTCAACACTGTGGAATGATATTGAGGGTGGGAACCTGAACATCCCCAGACCCGCACCTTTGCCTGGCAGCGACGTGTCAGTCCCCTATGCCTTCGTGGGTGACGAGGCATTCGGCCTATCCACACATCTCCTGCGGCCATACTCGGGGACACACCTGACTGTGAAGAAGCGGGTGTTTAATTACAGGCTGTCGCGGGCGAGACGGTATGTCGAGTGTAGCTTTGGCATACTGAGCAGCAAGTGGAGGATTTTTCATCGCCCACTTGATGTAAATGTGGATTTCTGTGTGGATATAGTAAAATGCTGCTGCATCCTACATAACTATGTTCGTGCAAGGATGGTGTTAATTTCGATGATACCCTCACAGTTACGGGTCTGGATGAGTATGCTAACGATGACATAATACCTGTGAATAGACACACCAACAGGTTTCGCGATGCTCTGTCTAATTATTTCACTAGCAATGCAGGGCAGGTGCCATGGCAGATGGACATCATTTGACATGTGACAACAATAATTCGTTATGCCATTCTGTTTGATGTTACATTCAAGTTCAATGCAATTGAATTCTATGCAATAAAATTATCATTTACTCACTCTGAAGCTTCTGCTCTTTATCAGACCACGTCTCGTACTCTGGGTACACCACCCTGGACTGTAACCCATGCACTGGCCTTCTTCTGTCGGTCTTTGTAGGTGTCGCAGGCCGTGTCCCACAGCTCGGGATGCTCTGCCACTGCATTGATCAGCCTCTCCACGTCGATGTCAGTCCCAGGCATTGTCTACCGCAACTTGCAGCTACACCCAGACAAGACAGGAAGTGTTTGGTCTGTGCACGTTATGTTGGCCGGACGTGTGCAGCGTCTGACGTCTCCCAATCACGCAAACACGCCGCTATGCGGACGCAGCACACTTTGTACGTCAGTAGTAGCGGTTTGACGTTCTAGAAATAATGCGTTCGTTTGCCACTTGCGTTGCGCGGACGAACTTTCGTGCGGCCGTTCTTCGTATGTTACCCGGCATTGGACGTCATTTTCTGCTAGCACGGCCGTGATTTCGTGCGGTTAAACGCACGTTAAAAAATGCTTTCGTCTGACCTTAGCCTTAAGGTGATCTACTCAGGTGGGATTTGGTACACCTGAGGTATAGCCAGACAGACTAGGGCTGGGAATGGGGATCTGGAGGACATGGTCAGGTCTTTCCATTATCTGGGCTGGACCAGGGTTAGTACAGGAAAGGTGCTGTCAAGCACACACATGAGGGTGCAGTACTGACTTTGGCCTTCTTGTCGCAGCGGCGACGGTGTGGGACATGACAGTTCGTGGGAACACTGTAGACTGAAGAAGGGACTATGTCCCCAAAATGTCTGTCTTGTGTTTGTCTCTCCGAGTAAAGCACTGGGCACACAAGTGGACTATTTAGAAGCTGGTGGTATTGTTTTTCTTTTGGCAAAGCTGTAACCAAATGAGTCCATTACATTCCTCTTCTTTTGGGGTTGGGGAATCCAAGAATGTCCTTATTGTGCTGTTGCCACAAAATATGATCTTTTACTCTTAGCTGCAAGAGTTTTGTTAAAGCAATGCCCTTGAGCAACGTTGTAGCATTGAGGACATTGATGTTAGACCCCTGCAACATGGTGGCATCAGCCTTTTGGGTAATACATTTGCAAGAAAAAGTATGTGAACCCTTTGGGATTACGTGGAGTTTTGAATGAATTGGTCATAAAATGTGCTCTGATCTTCATCTAAGTCACAACAATTTGAAAAACACAGTCTGCTTAAAATAATACAACACAAACATTATATGTTTTCATGTGTTTATTGAACAGAACATGTAAACATTCACAGTGCAGGGTGGAAAAGTATGTGAACCCCTAGCCTAATGACTTCTCCAAGAGCTAATTGGAGCCAGGAGTGAGCCAACCTTGAGTCCAATCAGTGTGATATTATTGGATGTGTTGCTGAAAGCTTTTCTGCCCTTTAAAAACACACACCAGTTTTGGGTTTACTGGTTTCAAGAAGCACTGCCTGATGTGAACTATGCCTCGCAGAAAAGAGCTCTCGGAAGACCTACGATCAAGAATTGTTGACTTGCATGAAGCTGGAAAGGGTTACAAAAGTATCTCCAAAAGCCTTGATGTTCATGTGTCCACGGTAAGACAAACTGTCTACAAATGGAGAAAGTTCAGCTCTGTTGCTACTCTCCCTAGGCATGGTCGTCCTGTAAAGATGACTGCAAGAGCACAGCACAGAATGCTTAATGAGGTAAAGAAGAATCCTAGAGTGTCAGCTAAAGACTTACAGAAATCTCTGGCACATGCTAACACTTTTGTTGACACACCTACTATAAGGAAAACATAAAAAAAGAATGGAGTACATGGGAGGACACCACGGAGGAAGCCATTGCTGTCCAAAAAGAATATTGCAGCACGTTTGAAGTTTGCAAAAGAGCACATGGATGTTCCACAGCACTACTGGCAAAATATTCTGTGGACAGATGAAACCAAAATTGAGTTGTTTGGAAAAAACACACAACACTATGTGTGGAGAAAAAACGGCACAGCACACCAACATCAAAACCTCATCCCCACTGTAAAACATGGCATAGGGAGCATCATGGTTTGGGGCTGCTTTGCTGCCTCAGGGCCTGGACGGATTGTTGTTATTGATGGAAAAATGAATTCCAGAGTTTATCAAGACATTTTGCAGGAAAATGTAAGACCATCTGTCCGCCAACTGAAGCTCCGCAGAGGATGGGTGATGCAACAGGACAATGACCCAAAGCATACAAGTAATTCAACAAAACAGTGGCATCAACAAAACAAAATACGCCTTCTGGAGTGGCCCAGTCAGAGTCCTAACCTCAACCCGATTGAAATGCTGTGGCATCACCTTAAAAGAGCGATTCACTCCAGACATCCCAAGAATATTGCTACACTGAAACAGTTTTGTGAAGAGGAGTGGTCCAAAATTACTCCAGATCGTTGTGCAGGTCTGATCTGCAACTACAGGAAACGTTTGGTTGAGGTTATTGCTGCCAAAGGAGGGTCAACCAGTTATTAAGTCCAAAGGTTCACATACTTTTTCCACCCTGCACTGTGAATATTTACATGTTCTGTTCAATAAAAACATGAAAACATATAATATTTGTGTTGTATTATTTTAAGCAGACTGTGTTTTTCAAATTGTTGTGATTTAGATGAAGATCAGAGCACATTTTAGGACCAATTCATGCAAAATTCCACGTAATCCCAAAGGGTTCACATACTTTGTCTTGCAACTGTATGTAGGGGTTCTCCACTCTAATTTCTGCTATCACTACAATGAAATAGTAACTCCTTCCTATCTGGTTGTCAAGACATTCCCAAGCTGCTGAAACCAAGAATAATTGTATGGATTTCAAAATCTTAGCTTGTGAGGGTTTTCAATTTGTGTGTAATTGGCAGTGTAAGCATCGTCTTTGCTGCATCTGTCTCTGAGCATGATATATTGATTTAGGGAAGTAATCAACACCAATAAGCTATCACCTTACAGAAACTATGATCGCATTGTATCTCTCCTCGGTCGCACCCTGTTTCCCAAGGGCAGAGTAAATTCCTATTACTACTGAGAACTTTGCCTTCAAGGAGCACATCAATGACTTCAACTATCACTCTCCATCTCCCGAAGTGGACATTTTTTTTTGCCATCAGGAAAGCTGGTGAATAATGAACTTTTACGTATTATGTCAGTCTCAGTCATATATAAATATCCTAGTACTTGGAAAACCAAGCTCTCCGTCCATTAGAATAGGTGCTTTACTTATACCAAGATAGATCATAATTGACCATTTAGTCGACTGTTCACTAAGATGGACAATTGTAATACAGCTGGAGCATCCCTTATCTGGAAAAGTATTGGAAAATTTATGCAAAGTATAGGAAACAATTTACAGAAGGAAGCTGTTAAAGCCGAGTCACAAGCAAAACTAGAGGCTCAGCTGGAAAAGCAATACAAGGGATCTTAAATTTTGTCCCTCAGGCCAGGTAATGCATATAGATTTCCCAATTTCTTTCTAATAGCGCTCTCCCTAACAAGAAAAAACTAACACTTGACACGTGTTTCGCCAGAGGGCTCATGAGGAGTGCATGCAGGTATTCTATGTTTAGAATGTTCTTCAGTTTTAAGGCATTTTAAACCCTAACCTAGAGTGACCTACTAATTCACGTGTCTGCAAGTTCCTTACATTGGCTATTGTTACTCAAACATGTTGTTCGTTTGCTTGTTTCGTTTTTGTCTCCGTGAAGGTACATTATTAAGCCAGGTGATCTTGTTATATTTTTTTCCCTTCTGGTCCATTCTGGTCCATTCTAGCAAACTGTCATCTGCAACATTCCCGACTCTTAAAGCTTTAAGGGCACCATTAAAATGCTTTGTCCGTTAGCTGCTAACCATTAGCTATGCCAACCGAGATGCTGTATTAGCAGTTAGTTCATCTCATAATAGATAGAAACCGCAAACAGATACCAGTACTGGCAAAGCACACTGCCACTACTATTGGCTTCTGGAGCCCATAGGACACCATGGAGAATAACAGGACCTCACTGGCTCTGCAGAAAAACCCTGAGAGCTATTTATTCCCACTGTTCTTGAGACTGCAGATTGTGCCACCCCCTGCAATGTGAGACCAGCAGTAAGTAAGGGATATTTTAGTTTAATTACTTTAATGTGTTAAGTGATTTTGAAAAAGCAAAATCACTGTAACACAAGGGATTCTGAGCATGGAGTCTTTGCAGGATACTGTCTAGAGCTGAGAACAATGAGCTACATAGGCATAGCTCATTCTTCCCAGGCTAGCTACAAATGAAAAGCTCCTATACAAAGTAAAGGAGGTGTTAATTTACAGCAAGCAGCTGCATCACCTGAGCCACAACTAATGCACGTTTGTGATAGATGCTTGAGCCATATTCCATCTACTTGTGTTGACATCAATGGCTGTCATTATGCTCACAACTCGGTTACAATAAGGCCCAAAGTATTTATTGCTTTACTAGAGCACAATGAACAGAGAGAATTATCAGGAAAATTATCATGAACATTCATTCATACAATCTGAAAATTGTAAATGTTTTTACTTTTATTATAGTTATTTATTAATAATAAAGTGGGGATTTGATAACAGTTATACAACGCTAACCTGGCTGCCTCTGAGATGGAATGCTGCATCTATACCTAATAAAATGATTTACGGAAATATTTCACACTCAGCTCTGGCTAGTTGCGAAAATAAGCTATTATGTTTTTCTTCCCTCTAACCCCTTTCTGTTACCTTTTAATACATTCGTTGTATTCCTCCATATCCAGCTTGACTATGATTGTGTACTTTATCAGTGCTAAATCCTTCATTAACCCCTTAAGGACGGGAGTAATTTTACAACTTCGGCGCTGTTTCGGAAGTAGAAGTTTGCTGAGCTCATTTTGACCGTTTTTAAGTCACGTATTATTATACCACCCAGACAAATTATATATCGTTCTTTCCGGCAGACTCGGCAGATTAATAATATATCATTATTATATGTATAGGTCATGCCCTGCCAAAATGCTATAACAAAAAATGTAAAAAAAAGTAAAAAAATTGAATTTTCAATAAAATTTCAATCTTCCACAGTGTGTAAAGCGTTTTTTTTTTTTTATTATCCGAGGCTCTGTGGTCATATGCTATGGGGTAGATTTGTTAAAAAAATTAGAATTGGGAACCCATTTTTTTTTGGGGAGAAATTGCGTGATTTTTAGCTAAACCCCCCCAAAAAAAAATCATTAGTGAAGCATCATTGTTCACATTATAATTGAAATGTGAACAATAGTGCTGCATTAAAAAAACAAAAAAAAACACGTATTTATTTTTTTATTATTTAATTTATTATTTTTATTTTTACTTTTTTAAAACTTTTATTTTACTTATAACATGGTCATGTTTAATATCATTGGAAAGGCCTTTCCAGCAATATCATACATGACCCCCTAGCTGCCACCGATCAGGAGATAAAGGGGTTCAAAGAACCCCCCTATCTCCTCTCCTTTGCAGCTAGGGGGTTCCCCGGTTAACTGACATCATTGCGCATGGCGCGATGAGTCAGTTGACCGGGGGGACCCAGAGGTGGGGGCTGCCATCCAAGATGGTGGCCCCCACCGGAAATAGGCCGCGATCGGGCACAAATTAGTGCCCGGTCGCGACCTGGCAACTAAGGGGTTAACCCCCATACATAACTGGAAAGATCAGGCTGTGACCCTTCCAGCGATGCTGGCCACAGCCACCTGGTCCCCTGCGATGGGGAGATAGAAGGATCCAAAGGATCCCCCCTCCCCTTCAGGCGCTTCCCCTGCTCCGGCGGGGGGGAAGCCTGAAACTGACATCATCGCGCCACCGGCACGATGACGTCACTGCGCCAGAGGAGGGATTCACACTGATATGACTCCGCGGGAGTCAGAGCAGCGTGGGAGCGACCAGAGGAGGTGAGTATTAACGGAGGGGGGCTGTAAACGCCGAGGACGTACAATTACGTCCTGCGGCGTCAAAGCCCGCCTAATGCAGGGCGTAAATGTACGTCCTGTGGCATTAAGGGGTTAAAGAAAAAAAAAGTTCTTATGACCTCAGATCCTCAAACAGGCGCATGTGCGTATAGTGTGAGAATAGCAGGCATTCTTGATGTGATTAGTGGAACGCTTATTCAACATTTACAGGAGGAGCTTAATGACAATTTATTATCCAGAGTTGTTTGATTCCTTGTTAAACTCTATTTTTTTTTATTACTCTATTCAGTAAGCGGTGAACTTGCCAATGAATTGCACCAATTGGTGAATGTCGCCATATGATGCAATTTTGTGGCATTTCGTCTATTCACTAAACTGTCAAATAGCCAACGAAATGCGGTGCAGTTTGCCACAGATCTCCGCAATTTGGAAATCATCAACGGCAGCGAAATTGTCCCACAGAGAAATAATGGTTTATCCAGTGCTTTTTTTCTGGAAAAATAGGTGGGGGTACTCTCACGTCCGGGGAAAAACTGATTATTATGACTATTTTCATGTCCTAATAAACAATAGTTGTAGCTTACTTAAAGGAAGACACTGTAAAAGGGAACCATTTTTTTTAATACTGTGTTCCTTTAAATGAACTACAACTATTGTTGTAACCCTCAGTTTTGCTGAGTATGTATAAGCGCCACAGCAATAAAACTCACAGTAATGTGCAGTGTGTATGAGCTAAACAGCAATGAAACTCACAGTAATGTGCAGTGTGTATGAGCTCCACAGCAATGAAACTCACAGTAATGCGCAGTGTGTATGAGCTCCACAGCAATAAAACTCCACTATCCACCAAGCACTGTTGGGGGATTCCAATGAGAGGGTGTTTGATCTTGAGAACACCCCTCTGGCAGATGTGTGTAAATATGCTGTACCTCCCCCTCCCCATGCTGTTTAAAGTTTCAGCAGCTGCAGAGAGAGCGGGGTGCAGCAGGTTTACACACATCTGTCAGAGCTGGGGCACTACAGAAACAGAGGGGAGGTTTTATTTAACCAACCCTCCCTTGTCACTTACTGGGAGAAGAGGGGCGTTATCGGTCCCTACATACACTCCTGACAATCGGAAGCGTTCAGGACCAACATGAGCTGCCGAGCGCTTCCAATTCTCTGCCTGCCACTGCAGGAGGAGGGAGGAGCATCATGCTCTCTCCTTTTAGTTCAGGCTGGTGGTGAGGTGCCGGAACTGAGTGGTGAGGTGCCAGTACTGAGTACAGGTGAGTACCCCCTGAAAAAGAGCCCTGCATTTAACTATTCAGAGAATGCTGAACTGCATTGAAGTGTCAGTGAAATGCCCTGGTTTTTGGTGATTTAGTTTGACAGGTTTAACCACTTGGCTGCCCAGCGCGTCCTCTGGAAAGGGCTTTCCGGTTTCCATAAATAGAAACCTTTATTAACTGCCTATGGCATACATGAACTCAACACATAAGCTCTTAAAAACATACAGGGTTATTCAGAGAGATCCGAAAAGTCCCCGTGCGTTCGGTGACTTTTCGTTCCCTGCACTTCGGGGTCATTCGGCGATTCCAAATTCGCAGACCCTGCTAGGATTCAGCAAGCACCGCAGGGCCCCCGTAGTGCAGGAAATACTCGCCGCAAACCCGCAGAATACTCACTGAACACTCACTGAATACTCACCGAATACTCACCGAAAACCCGCAGAAACCGCCGCAAAAACCAAGCAGAACATGCCAGAAAAATCTGAGCAGCCGCCGATCACAGCGCTGAGCAGCCGCCGGAAAAAGCCGGCACGCAGACGAAGGGGGTTAAAAAAAAACCAAACGGTTCGCTTGAAAGTTTGAAATTTGAAACGCTGTTTGCAAAAAACTACTGAACGAAAATGCCTGGAATTTACATATAAGATCCATTAAATGATAATAAAAAGGGCTAAAGGGCTGTTGCAGAAAAATGAAAAAACAATTTAACCCCTTCGCTGCGGAGGACGTATGGGGAAACGTCCTCATTTTAAGTCATTCCCCTTTTAAGTCTCCCCTTTTAAGCGGTGCCTGGCTCTATCCCCTCAGATGGCAGCCTAGCTTCGATGGAGGCCTCCATCTTGGATGGCAGTTCCACCTCCGGGTTCCCCTCGCTACCTGACATCATTGCACATGGCGAATGACTTCAGTTAGCCAGGGGACCCCTAGCTGCCCGGGGATTTCCTAAGGAAATCCCTGGTGGAGATAGATGAGTCATGTTTGGTATCATTTGAAAGGCCAGAGCATGGCCTTTCGAATGATACCAAACATGACCATGTTCAAAGTAAAGAAAAAATAATAGTAATAAAAAAATTAAACATCAATTTTTTGTGTGTGTTATTTTTATTAATGCAGCAATTTTGTTCCGATTTCAATTATAATGTGAACAATGATGCTGCACTAATGATTTTTTTCTATAGGGGGCGTTTGCTAAAAATCACATAATTCCCCCAATAAATGTAACAAGTCCCCATTTCAAATTTTTTGAACAAGCGCACCCGATATAAAATATAAACGCAAAGGCTCAGATGATAAAATGTGAAAAATACCACTTTACACTCTGTAGATAATTAAATTTTTTAATTTTATTGCATTTTTTGTTATAAAATAGAGCAGGACAGGACGTATAGATATAATAGTGATATATTATGAATCTGCGGAGTCTGCCGGAAAGAACGATATATAATATGTCTGGGTCGTAGAATAAAACGTGACTTCAAATCGCGTTTAAACATGATGAGCAAAAATGGTAAAAATGAGTTCCGCACACAGAGGTGAAATGGCACAGCAGTGAAAGGGTTAAACAGGCGAATCCCATAGGATTTATTGTAAAATAATATATAATCGTTTTTATCCATTTTTTTATTCAACCGTTTATTCTTTTCTTTTTCAGCAAACCGTCTTTTTATTTATTTATTTTTTGAACATTTAGTTTAATTATTTTTTTTAGACAAAATTTTTGATTCCCAATTATTTTTTTTAAAGGTCAATTTTTTTAAAATTCTGCAACAGACCGTTTCCTTATTTTTTTATAGGACCTTTTTTAGTATTTAAAAACATTGTCATGCATTTTTATTGGTTTAAACACCTTTTAGAAGAATAAGAGTTCAGGTTCTTGTTTTCGTCTGCCGTTCGGCGGTCAGATCGGTGGTCAGTTCGACGGTGTTCCGCAGTCTTCGGTGGCGTTCAGCGGTCTTCAGTGACTCCCTGTTAGGTATACTTCAGGGACCCTGCGTTGAATAGTAAATACACCTCAGGGTCGGTGAAATGGAATCGCTGAAGTGCACTGAACAAGAAAGCACCGAAATTTCAGTGAAATTTCGTGCTTTCTGAAAAACCGCTTATATGCCATTTGAGATAATGTTGGTCAATTCTTATACACTACCTTACTCGGTGTGAATGGTACATAATCATTGCTTGATTTTAATAAGTTTTATTATTTATTTATTTTTGGAAGAAGAATAGACGTCCTGCTAGGTACAGATTGAAATATTATTTAGAACCTGAAAACCTGACATCTGACAAATGGCATTCTGAGATCCCTGCTTGGCATCCTTAATGGGTTCTGTCTGGATTAATCATTGACCTGCTGGAAATCCCCTATATATATATATATATATATATATAATAATGTAGATTAGGTAGGCCGTGTTAGTCCAGATGCCAAAATCACGAGTATAGCAGTCTGTAGCGATACCTTTTTTATTGGACTAACATTACATTTAAAGTACAAGCTTTCAAGAGTGATCTTCCCTTCGCCAGGTATAGAAGCCTACTGAGCAGAATAGTAGAATTAAACATTGGGACATTCTTCTGTGCCTCACAAGAAGCCTTGATGGAGAATATAAAGAAATGCCGCTCACCACTCCAGTTCCAGAGGTATCAACTCATCTGAGAGCCCTACGCGGTCAACTACGAACGCTACGCCACCAGTTGCGACTAGCCCAACAGAACCAAAAGAAGTATGCTGATTGCGGTAGAAGAGAAGCTCCTGTGTATGCACCTGGGGATAAGGTGTTGCTGTCCACTGCTCATCTTCGTTTGGATTGTCCTTCGAAGAAACTGGGTCCTCGCTACATAGGCCCGTTCCCGGTCCGTAAAATGATTAACTCTGTGACCGCCCGTTTAACCCTTCCTCCTTCATACAGAATCCACCCTGTCTTTCATGTGTCTCTCTTGAAACCTTGGCATAAAAATCCTTTTCCTGGTCGGAATACTGAACCACCGGCTCCTGTATCCTTATCCGGAGAAGAGGAGTATGAAGTCTCCTGAATCCTGGACTCTCGCCTTCGCTACGACAGATTAGAATATCTAGTCCAATGGAAGAGATACGGTCCTGAAGAACGATCTTGGGAACCAAGTGCCAATATCCATGCTCCTGCAAAGGTTCGTGCCTTTCATCTCCGTTATCCTTCCAAGCCATCTATCAAGTGCACCCGGGGGTCGCGCTTTGGTGGGGGGTCCTGTAATGCCCCCTGCCGTGGTCCGACTGCAGCCGCCATGTTGGGACGCACAGCACACTCAACCAGGGTCCCTCGTGGTGCGTCACTCCACGGTTCCAGTCCGCAGCTCGGAGGAGGAGACCCGGGGTGCGTCCCACACCACCAACGGAATCCAAGTGAGGAGAGAGGAAGCGCGCATGTGCGATCGCATGCCTTCCTAGGAAACGAACTTGGTACTTTGGCGCTGGTAGCTTATGGGTACTGCATGACACCTGCACTGGAGATCCTAGTATGCCACCAATTAACCTATCAAGTACTCAGGTATCCCAACTCCACCTACGAGTCCCAGGTGAACAGTGTTCTTATGATCCTCTGAATCCTATTTAAACCTGCCGCCTTTCTCAGTCCATTAACCAGGTTATACTGTGGTTCACCGCTTCAGTTATCCAGTGTTCCCTCTTCGTTCTTGTTCCAAGTGAATCCTCAGCTCCAGACCCTGCATCCAGTATTGCCTCCACGGTACCAGCTCCAGACCCTGCATCCAGTCTTGCCTCCACGGTACCAGCTCCAGACCTTGAATCCAGTCTTGTCTCCACGGTACCGGCTCCAGACCCTGCATCCAGTCTTGCCTCCACACCAGCTCCAGACCTTGCATCCAGTCTTGTCTCCACAGTACCAGCTCCAGATCCTATCTCCAAGCTTGCGTCCACGGTACCAGTACCAGTTCCATCTCCAAGCTTGCGTCCACATCCACGGTACCAGCACCAGATCCATCTCCAGGCTTGCTTCCACGGTACCAACACCAGATTCATCTCCAAGCTTGCTTCCACGTCCACGATACCAGTTCCAGATCCTGTATCCAAGCTTTCCTCCACAACCATAGCACCAGCTCCAGCTTCTCAATCAAGGCTTGTCTCAATAGGCCACAGCCCACGTTACCCTCTTCAACAACCCTTCATTCTGGACTATATGTTGTTCCACTTCTGAACCCGAAGACCCTTACTCGTAATTCCCCATTCTGGACTTTCCACCAAACCAAGGATACCTTTTGAGTTATAGTCTTTTGTCCTGGACTTACAGTTGTGTTCAAAATTATTCAACCCCCACTGAAATTGAGTGTTTTGGCCAGTTTGACATTGATTTTGATCATTCAGTCATCTTGCTTACAATTAAATCAAAGAGGCACGTGTAGGTCAGACAAATATAACATAACATTTATAATGAAATAACCACAAATGTCTTTTCTGTGCTCACATCATTATCAGTTTTATTCAACCCCCAAGTGACATTCAATCTTAGTACTTAGTACAACATCCTTTTACAGTCATAACAGATTTTAAACGTGAAGCATAGCTTGACACAAGTGTCTTGCAGCGATCTACGGGTATCTTCGCCCATTCGTCATGGGCAAAAGCCTCCAGTTCAGTCACATTCTTATGCTTGCGCACTGCAACTGCTTTCTTTAAGTCCCACCAGAGGTTCTCAATCGGATTTAAGTCAGGTGACTGCGATGGCCACTCCAAAATGTTCCAGCCTTTAATCTGCAACCATGCTCTAGTGGACTTGGAGGTATGCTTGGGATCATTGTCCTGTTGAAAGGTCCAACGTCTCCCAAGCCTCAGGTTTGTGACGGACTGCATCACATCGTCATTCAATATCTCCTGGTACTGA
Organism: Leptobrachium leishanense; assembly: GCA_009667805.1. Taxonomy (NCBI): domain Eukaryota; kingdom Metazoa; phylum Chordata; class Amphibia; order Anura; family Megophryidae; genus Leptobrachium; species Leptobrachium leishanense. The sequence goes on from CM019063.1 coordinate 70,373,087, forward strand.
AGAGAATTCATGGTACCTTGCACACGCTGAAGCTTCCCTGTACCTGCAGAAGCAAAACAGCCCCAAAGCATGATTGACCCCCCGCCATGCTTCACAGTAGGCAAGGTGTTCTTTTCTTCATAGGCCTTGTTCTTCCTCCTCCAAACATAGCGTTGATCCATGGGCCCAAACAGTTCTAATTTTGTTTCATCAGTCCACAGAACACTATCCCAAAACTTCTGTGGTTTGTCCACATGACTTTTGGCATACTGCAGTCGACTCTTCTTATTCTTTGGAGACAGCAAGGGGGTGCGCCTGGGAGTTCTGGCATGGAGACCTTCATTACGCAGTGTGCGCCGTATTGTCTGAGCTGAAACTTCAGTACCCACATCTGACAAATCTTTTCTCAGTTCCTCAGCAGCCACACGGGGACTTTTCTCCACTCTACGCTTCAGGTAGCGCACAGCAGTCGAAGTCAGCATCTTCTTTCTGCCACGACCAGGTAGCGTTTCAACAGTGCCCTTTGCCTTGAATTTGCGAATGATGCTTCCTATGGTCTCTCTTGGTATGTTTAACATCTTTGCAATCTTCTTATAGCCATTGCCCTTCCTGTGAAGAGTAATCACCTCTTCTCTTGTCTTCCTGGACCATTCTCTTGACTTCACCATGTTTGTAACCACACCAGTAAATGTCTAGAAGGAGCTGAGTATCACAGTCATTTTAAAGCTGCCTAATTGGTGCTTATTATGCTTTATTGCTGCTCCGTGACATCCACAGGTGTTTTCAATACCTGATTGAAAACACTTGAATGAACCTCTGTTCTTCAGAGTGGTAGTCTTTAAGGGGTTGAATAATTGTGTCAATGAAGAATTCACAAAAGAAACATTTACTACTGTATTACAAAACCAATTGATGTCATTTTAGTTGCATATGGTTCTTTAAAAAGTCCTTGTAGGATTTCATTCTGAATACAATTACAAATGTACACTAAATTCTCTAAAACCCTTTACAGCATTGGGGGTTGAATAATTTTGAACACAACTGTACTTGTTTAATTTCAGTAAAAACTCAATTACTTATACATCTTCTGGTTTCCTTCTTCAACAGCTTGCCATTTGGTTCCATACGCACAACACTATAGGGGGTCACAGCCCCTGCCCTTACACAGCTGCATCCAAGCCATACATCACCAAGTGCAATGCAAAGCATCGGATGCAGTGGTGTAAAGCACGCCGCCACTGGACTCTAGAGCAGTGGAGACGCATTCTCTGGAGTGACGAATCGTGCTTCTCCATCTGGCAATCTGATGGACGAGTCTGGGTTTGGCGGTTGCCAGGAGAACGGTACTTGTCTGACTGGATTGTGCCAAGTGTAAAGTTTGGTGGAGGGGGAATTATGGTGTGGGGTTGTTTTTCAGGAGCTGGGCTTGGCCCCTTAGTTCCACTGAAAGGAACTCTGAATGCTTCAGCATACCAAGACATTTTGCACAGTTCCATGCTCCCAACTTTGTGGGAACAGTTTGGAGCTGGCCCCTTCCTCTTCTAACATGACTGTGCACCAGTGCACAACGCAAGATCCATAAAGACATGGATGACAGAGTCTGGTGTGGATGAATTTGACTGGCCTGCACAGAGTCCTGACCTCAACCCGATAGAACACCTTTGGGATGAATTAGAGCGGAGACTGAGAGCCAGGCCTTCTCGTCCAACATCAGTGTGTGACCTCACAAATGCGCTTCTGGAAGAATGGTCAAAAATTCCCATAAACACACTCCTAAACCTTGTGGACAGCCTTCCCAGAAGAGTTGAAGCTGTTATAGCTGCAAAGGGTGGACCAACGCCATATTGAACCCTATGGATTAGGAATGGGATGTAACTTAAGTTCATATGCGAGTCAAGGCAGGTGAGCGAATACTTTTGGCAATATAGTGTATATGTATGTATAGATGTGTGTGTGTGTGTATTAAAAAAATACAAGTACACACTTATATTTTAAAAATTGTAAAATTAAGCCAATAATACTTATAGTGTTTATTGCACTATATATTGCTCCTAGAAGAGAACAAAAAGGAAATAAAAACATCATCAAAATCAGCTTGAAGCGAAGGGAGGGAGAAAATAAATAGATGTCAAGAAAACAGGAGCCAATGAAAGAGAACATCTATCCGCAAACCAGTAGATAAAGAATCTGTGATAATGTAAGAATATTTCTATAGTTCCTATAACAACATTCCAGAACTTTCACTGAAAAATAAACATACGACTTTTTAAAACCATCAATTTTCTACAAAAAGACACCAATACTTAATGGGACAAAATGAACAGAATAGGTAATAATTCTCTTCACATATCTCACACTCTCTTCTTGTCGATAGGTAGATATGCCTTGGTGCATCTCCCCAGGATCCACCACTAAATGTACCTCCAACTACAGTCACTTTGTTTACCACTGATACCTAAACACGTGATTAAATGCAGTGAAAGCATCACATGTATAGAAAATGTACAGCGAGAACCAAGAGCATTTTATGTGTTTGCTTTAGCGTGTGTTTGTAAATTCTAACAAATAGGAGGACTATACGCTGTAAAAACTCACTCCAGGCTATGTGTGCTCAACAGACACCTATAGACCCAGAGAATTAAACTCTTGCAAAAGTGACTATTTCCCAGAACAGCGAGCACTTTTAACATTATTACAGAAAAAGCAATTATTCAAGAGCTATTAGATCCTAAGTAATTTATGTAAAACGCTTAAAAGATTTTAATGATTAAAAAGTGTTATGGAAGCGTTAGATTACTTCATCTTCCAACTATGCAAAAAAAGTGAAGCAGCGTAGGTAACAACATACTGTATGTAAGACAAATAGTGTACCATGTCTTGCGGCTCTTAAGCGGAACGACGAACACATATAGTTGAATATGAGTAATGGTGAGGCCCGGAGAGCGTGCTGAGTCACACCTGACTATACGCCAATAAAGTCACTGGGGAATTACCCATCTGGTAGAGTTTGTAAGGTAAAGGTAAGCTAATGTCACTGGAATGTAAAAAATGAAAGTGTCTAAAGCCCCAAATTAAAAGATATAAACTACGGAGAAAATGGATCGCCAACGGGAGAAGCTTTTCTGTTTGTAACTGGATTAAAAGGTCTAAAAGAACCACTTTGTGTTCCTTAATGAAACTTAACAGAGCAATAAGACCAGTTTTACACTTTTTAGGACTTGGAGAATTAGACCTAATCCGCACTCAATGGATATAAAATTATTATGTAAATTCGCAAAAGCCAAGTGAACTTTACAATACTCCAGGTCTGTCTTGGTCTACCCAATATCATCATTGAGGCTTTCGACATTTGCCCCTTCCTGGAGTAGATGAACCGAAACCAATCACCAGTAGTTCACAAGACACACTGGCAGCATCCTTTCAGCAAAAAATGGTTAAAGAAACGTGAAGGAAGGTCTATTAGTCATCGGAGTTGTAGTTAGCTGCAAATTTTCACTTTTTCTACCTCAGGGCTGGATTGCTTTTCCTCGTCGGCTCAGGGCTTCTGAGACGCAAAAATCCCTGGAGCTTCTTGTTCAATTTGCATATTGTACGTAACTTTCGTATGTATACCATGCAAATTGCGTATCTCGTGAAACGTGCTTACTTTCAAATGCAACTTACACAGCTCCTGCGCAGAATGATGGATTGTTGCTGCACATATGCACAACAATGGACCTAAGCTGCCATCTCCAGAGCATTCACGACCGTGAGCATTCGTAAACAGGATGATTTCAGCACAGAAAGCGCACTGACATCATTGATCCCAGAGTTGGTCCCCAGCAGGAGGGCTATTAAAAATTAAAGACACCTCCCTCCTATGGTAATGTAAGGTTCCACGGTGGCGCCGCAATAAGAAGGCCAAATCTAGCATTGATACAGCCTGAATACAGCCCAGGTAACATTCCTATGTATAAATTACTCTGCCTTGCTCCCTCAGCTCCTTCAGGCCTCTTGCAACATCTAATTAGCCCTGGCTGGCCCTCATAAAAGGAAAATAGCCACATCCAGCCAGTGCTCTGTCATTAAACTCCTAGTCCTTACAGGGTAAGGACATACCTGGATCTACTCCAGACAGAGCCCTGTGACCAGCCTGGCTAATCTACCTTGTCTAACCATGTACCGAACCTATTGCCTGTGCCTCGACTCTGCAAGAACGCCGCCAGCCTCTGACCCTACTGCCTGTACCACGACTTCGCCTAGGACACGGCCAGCCTCTGACCTCATTGCTCACCTTCAGATTCTTCAACCTACTACTTATATTCACCAAGGACTCTTATTATATCCAGGTTTCCTTTCCCAGTTTCTATTTCCTCAAGTGACTGTGTTTTTCCATCATCCTCATTGCTTTTTAAGGACTGTTATTATTTAGACATTTTGCTGCCATTTTTGTATCCTGTTATCCAATATATTTTCTACGATTTCAACACCCTTTTGCCTGATATTTACGGAAAGTGGGTTCTTACCCTACACACCCATACTTCCCGGGCGCCTCTCCTTACAGGTAATTGGCTTGCCAGGATGGAGGATTTACAGAACTTGGAACATTTGGTGGCTGGAGCGGAAGGCAAGCTAGAGGGTCACCTTCTTAAGTGGTACCACTGGGGGGGGGTTTACGTGTCCTCACACTCCTGTCATTACTGTTTGTCTGCCCTTCCACAACTGAGGGTTAGGACGGTCACTCACCAGATCGTGCCCTGCCATGTTCCCCCACACTTTTTTTCTCTCATTTTCTTCCCTCTCTCACTTTTTTCTCTCTCTCCCCCCTCTTCTTTCCTACTTTCCTGATCCTACATTACCCCTTTTCCCTGGTCTCCCAACTGCCCCATATTTTGAACTTCCTGCCTTGACCCATGACTGCGTATCTGTTACAACAATTGCCTGGCAGTTCCCCACCCTGAATTGTTCTCTTCATCGCACTGTCAATGACCCTTTTTCCTGCAACGGGGATCACAACGGGAAGCTGCATCTCTTGGTTACTCATCAATACACATAAGCAACATGTTGTTTGGAGGTTTATGCAATTTTTTCCCTTTTCTTTACCAACTAATTTATATAACACTAATGCTGTTACTCCATCCATCCTAAAATATTGAAACCTAAGATGAAACATGTAGCTTCTGGAGCATCCTCATCCTCATCTACCCTCATGAGCTAATTCTTCATCTGATGTAACCCATCATAAAGGCACGGAAAAAAGATACAGGGTTATTCAGAGAGTGGTGAAAAGCAGGAGAATGACTGGAGAATGGAAAATTTTAGGTCAAAATAGCCGATTTGGAAAGTGAGATGAATGGGAGAATTTTTCTGGTTTGGATATTTTGAACTAGAATTTTCCATTCTCCAGTCATTCTCCTGCTTTTCACCGCTCTTTGAATACCCTGCTAATCTTTTTTTCATCACACTGTAACCAGTTAATGATCGTGGGAGCTCGACATTGAGACACTGTTTTCAAAACATGGCCATTCTTACAACTTGAATTTTGTTAATTAATTTTAAGTGATTACAGTAAACATGTGTCTGGCTGACACATGGCAAAGTGCTACTGCAATTAAATAAAGTTTATGCAAACAAAGCAGCACTACCAAATGGTATCTCAGGATGTACAGTATTTTTCCAGAAATTTTACCAGTGAACTGCTAATGACGGGCCCAATTCCGGGTGAGCCAGTGCTAGGAGGCTGCTAATGGGTAAGTGTGGCAACATTAACTCTTAAGGGGTTATTCAATAAACGGTGAATATCACCGCACGGTACAATTTTGTGGCAGTTCGTCTATTCAGAGAGCTGTCACTTTGCCAATTACTGGCAAATCGACAGCGAAATATGGTGCAGTTCACTCCAGATTGCCGCAATTCGGCGGTCTTCGGCAGCAGTGAAATTGTCCCATAGAGAAGCAATGGTTAATCTATTCGGAGAACACCAAACTGCTCAAAAGTGTCAGTGATAATGCCCTGATTTTCGGTAGTTCAGTTCGACAGGTTTAAATAGGCGAATCCCATAGGATTCAATGTAAAAAAATATTATCGTTTTCAGAATTTTTTTATTCAACCGTTTATTTTTTCAGTTTCAGCAAAAAGCCTTTTTATTTATTTTTTTAGGTGTTTTTCTGGATCTTTCAAGCGACATTTTTGATTACTTTTTCTCTAGCGGCTTTTTTTTTATTCTGTAGCAGACCATTTTATTATTATTTTTATAGGACCTTTTTTCATTATTTCCACACATTTTCATCCATTTTAATTGCCTTTTCAAAAATAGTAGAATTCTGTTTTTTTCTTCCTTTTTTCCAGTTTGGCAGCGTTCGGCCGACTGATCTGCTTTCTTTGGTGTTCGGCGGTCAGTTCGGTGGCGTTCTTCAGTGACTCCTTGTTCGGTGCACTTCGGGGACCCTGCGTTGAATATCACTGGGATCGTCTCTGCGGTCGACAGGATTCCATGGAGGTGTGAAATCGCATAAATGGTGGTCGCACAGGGTCAGCGGAATGGGTACTATCAGAGTTATTCAAAGAGAATCAAAGTCAATGCACCTCAATTCGGTGCGATTTGGCGATCCCATTTCGGCGACCCTGCGGTGTATTCAGCAAGCACCATAGGGCCGTCGTAGTGCAGGGAAAAGCCGCCACAAACCCGGCAAACACGCAACGCAATCCCGGCGACCGCACACCCAAACCCGCAAAAACACCTGGATTAACCCTGCTGAACACACCGGAGAAACCCGGGCAGCCGCTGATCAAAACGCGTTGCAGAGCAGCCGCCAGACAAAATCTACACCGCAGCCGAATGAAGGGAAAAAAAAAATCACAAAAAAATCCTGAGAAATGCCTAAAAGATCCTAAAAAATCTATACATTAAGAGACTTTGTACTGCAGAATATTATAATCAACGGTTTATTAGATGTTGAATTAAAACAGGAATATTTTTAACATTGAAGCCTATGAATTCGCCTGAATAAACTTGTTGAATGAAACCACGGAACAGCAGGGCAATTCGTCAAATTTTCCCTGCTGTTTTTTTGTTCTCTGAATAGACGAAGCATTGCTTCTCTATGGGGATTCACTGCCCTCGAAAAGGCAATGAACAGGCACCGTATGTGCAGGCAATTCGTCAACATTTGGCGAACTGCCTGCTCTCTGGATAGCCGAATGGCCAGGAAAGGTAAGTACACTGAATTTCACTGTTCGGTTACCTTTCGGCCACAATTCGGATCTCTTTGAATAACCCTTTATGTGTACTAGGGATGAGCTGAACACCCCCGTGTTCGGTTCGCATTCGAACTTGAACAATTTCAAAAGTTCGAGTTCGAACTCGAACACGAACCGAACTCAATGCAAGTCAATGGGACTCAAAAGTTCGATTTTTAGAGTGCCCTCCAAGAGGGCATATATGCAAGATATTTGCCATAAAAGGTGTATGGGGGTCCGGATAGTGCCCTGGGGGACAGGAAACAAGGACAAAAAGTTTTTAAAAAAAAACATTTTTAAAGGAGCAGTGAGTTTTCCATGAAATAAAGGTTAAGAATAAAAACGAAAAATTCTTTCAAATATCGTGCCTAGGAGGTCCCCATAACCTGCCCGTGAAGTGGTGGATTTGTAGGATGTATAGAAGCATTTAAAAACAAAAAAAAAAAGACATTTCAAATGAAGGTAAATGGTTTTCCTTTAATATATTCATAAACAACTGCTTGGGGCAGCAGCCTGTATGAAAAGAGGAGACATTTTAGGACATGCAGAACAAGTTTAGTGATTTTTTTGGCTAAATTATGGTGAAACGTATGCAGGCTTTGGATGAAAGTAACAATAGGTGCTTCAAAATTGGGCCTTTAGTGTCGGCAACAGTGCCGTCACACCGTAACCGCTCTGTGGTATTGTGAAAGAGTGCAGGGTTGGACCCTGCGGTCCAATATTAAAATGATATGAATCTGGTATAAGCGTCAGTGGCAGTGCACCCAAATATTGTGCCTTTGGTGGCAGCAAGTGCCTTCACACCGTAACCCCTTTGTGGTATTGTGGAAGAGTGCAGTGGTGGAGGTTTTGGGAATGCAGAAGGGATCCCCGATCTATTCAGTTACTTCAGCATCAGGAGATTGATAGCTGCTGATCCAGGACTGATTTATTTTTTTAAATGTCAGCCGTCTACGGAGTCGGTGAACAGACGCACTCTTTTGTCTGTGACAAAACCTCCAGCGGCACTGAACATCCTTTCAGAAAGCACGCTGGATGAAGGGCAACCTAGTAGCTGCATAGCATATTGGCTACGTTCTGGCCAGTGATCCAATCTCAACACCCAGTAAGCCAGTGGATCATCTGCTGTAAGGGTATCCAGGTCTGCCCTTGCCCCTAGGTAGTCCTGCACCATATGGTGAAGAAACTGGCAATGGGTGCCTTCATTTGACGTCCCTGGGTGTCGTGGACTAAAAAAATTTAAAAAGGCATCAGTCACCGCTCTTCCTCTGATCGTCCGCAGCCTCAGAAGCACCTGTGTCATCACTTGGTAACCTACCAGTGCCTGAAAAGGTGTTACACAAGTGTCGCTTTAGAGCGTCCTCAAGTTGATTCATCCTGTGCTCCCTCTGTGCGGGCAAGATGAGCTCTGCAACTTTGCCCTTGTATCGTGGATCAAGAAGGCTTGCCAACCAGTAATGATCCCTCAACCTTGATAGCACAAATCCTGGGGTCCTTTAGCAGGCTTTGCAGGATAAGGGAGTCCATGCAGCGTAGGTTGGAGGTGGCATTAGCTTCCAAGTCTTCCTGGTCAATGAGGATGACCCATCGTGCACTTCCTCCTCTCAGCCACGTACAAGTCCTTGGGTTTCTGGGCACACAAAACCCTCCCACTACTTAAATATTCCTCCTCCTCCCTTGACTCCTCTGTTTGATCAGGCACCCAGGTGGAGTCAGTGACCTCATCACCGTCATCACCCCCTATCTCCTCGTCACTGGAGCCAACTTGGCAGTATGCTGCAGCTGGTGGGGCAACATGAGTGCCAGTTATTTGTGTGTCACTGGCACCCCCTTCCTCTAGATTGATTATACTCCCTTCCTCAACCTCAGAGTTTGAATCAGAGCACTGTAGTTGCTGCACATTATCAAGCAGCATGTCACTGTCATTGTAGTCAAACAATTCAGCTGACTCCTCCGTGTGTGATAGTGAGGCTACAGCAGGAGTAGCTGTGGACATGGAGGCTGAATTAGATATTTTGTCAGCTGAGGTGGACTGAAAACCACTACAAGCCTGGCTGGCAGAGGACTCAGAGGATGAGGATGGCCTGGTTAGCCAATCCACCAAATCCTCTGTATGTTGCTGCTGCTTAAGACGGCCAGCACCAGTTAGAAAGGACAAGTGTGCCCCTGCAGAGGATGCACCACATCCACGACGACCAGAGGCACAGCCTCCCGACACAGAGGCTGCTTGCCCTCTTATCTGTGTCTGGGAGCATCTGCCTGTCCTTTTTGGTCTTTCTGACATGGTGAGTGATATATAGATTAAAGATATACAGAACTCTGATTCAACTCTGTTATAAAAATTGGAGATATGCAGAACTCTGATTCAACTGTGTTATCTAGATTAAAGATTTCTAGAACTCTGGTATAACTCAGTGAGACACCCTGATAGCTGGCAGCCAGTGACAAGACACAGATTAAAATTCACAGAAACCACCTATAAATCAGTGAGACCCCCTGATGGGTTGCAGTGACAAGACACAGGTTATAATTCCCAGATATCTGATACAAGTCTGTGAGACCCCCTGAAGGGTGGCAGTGACAAGACACAAATTACAATTCACAGGAACCTCCTATAAATCAGTGAGACCCCTGATGGGTGGCAGTGACAAGACACAAATTACAATTCCCAGATATCTGCTAGAAGTATGTGGGACCCCCTGATAGCTGGCAGTGACAAGACACAAATTACAATTCCCAGGAACCTCCTATAAATCAGTGAGACCCCTGATGGGTGGCAGCGACAAGACACAAATTACAATTCCCAGGAACCTCCTATACAGTGGCGTAGCGTGGGTTGTCAGCGCCCGGGGCCAGCCAAGAATTGTGCGCCCCCCCAACCTGTGGACACGTTATCGATATTGCCCCAGCCAGCTCTCACATGAATATTGCCCCAGCCAGCTCTCACATGGATATTGCTCCAGCCAGCTCTCACATGGATATTGCCCCAGCCAGCTCTCACATGGATATTGCCCCAGCTCTCCCATGGATATTGCCCCAGCTCTCCCATAGATATTGCCCCAGCTCACACATGGATATTGCCCCAGCTCACACATGGATATTGCCCCAGCTCACACATGGATATTGCCCCAGCTCATGGATATTGCCCCAGCTCACACATGGATATTGCCCCAGCTCATGGATTTGCCCCAGCTCATGGATTTGCCCCAGCTCATGGATATGCCCCAGCTCATGGATATACCCCCAGCTCATGGATTTGCCCCAGCTCACACATGGATAATGCCCCAGCTCAAACATGGATTTGCCCCAGCTCACACATGGATTTGCCCCAGCTCATGGATTTGCCCCAGCTCATGGATATTGCCCCAGCTCATGGATATTGCCCCAGCTCATGGATATTGCCCCCAGCTCATGGATTTGCCCCAGCTCATGGATATGCCCCCAGATCATGGATTTGCCCTAGCTCATGGATTTGCCCCAGCTCATGGATTTGCCCCCAGCTCATGGATATACCCCCAGCTCACACATGGATTTGCCCCAGCTCTCACATGGATTTGCCCCAGCTCTCACATGGATATTGCCCCAGCTCATGGATTTGCCCCAGCTCTCACCTGGATATTGCCCCAGCAGCAGCCAGCTCTCACATGGATACTTGCCCCAGCTCCAGCAGGGGTTGAGGGGGCCCAGATGCCGGGCAGCGGGAGTGCCTGCCTGGTCCTGAACAGCGTGTGAGTCCGTACAACAATTCCCAGATATCTTGTAGAAGTGAGACCCCCACAATAGCTGCTAGCAGTGAGAACACACAGATTACAACAATTCCCAGATATCTTGTAGAAGTGAGACCCCCCAATAGCTACTGGCAGTGAGAACACATAGATTACAACAATTCCCAGATATCTTGTAGAAGTGAGACCCCCCAATAGCTGATGGCAGTGAGAACACACAGGTTACAACAATTCCCAGATATTTTGTAGAAGTGAGACCCCCAATAGGTGCTGGCAGTGAGAACAGACAAATTTCAACAATTCCCAGATATCTTGTAGAAGTGAGACCCCCCCAATAGCTGCTGGCAGTGAGAACACACAGGTTACAACAATTCCCAGATATTTTGTAGAAGTGAGACCCCCCCAATAGGTGCTGGCAGTGAGAACACACAAATTACAACAATTCCCAGATATTTTGTAGAAGTGAGACCCCCCCAATAGCTGCTGGCACTGAGAAGACACACTAACAGAACAATCTCCTCTCAAAAAACACGTGCTGAAGGCTGTGTGAAGCCTTACATAGTGTGCTTTGGGATTTAGCTCTTTGAGCCCATGATTGGGCAAAATTTGCCCAATCAGGACTCTGAACCATGATTGGCATAGTCTTGCACCTGACCTGTGGTCAGGTGCAAGGCTGTAGCCAATAACAAGCTTCAGGCCAGTGGGAAAGTGCATTGTGGTCCATTGCGGTGCATTGTGGGCGAACTCAAACCGAACACACGGAAATGTTCGGAGTTCGCGAACAGCCGAACGGCCGATGTTCGATGCGAACTCCGAACAGTTCGACCCGAACAGCTCATCCCTAATGTGTACCTAGTTTGTATCTGCATACAGCAAGAAGAGACGATGGATCGCTCCACGGAACCAGACATTTCCTTTTTTTGATAGTAATTGAGATTGCAAAGGCAAAAATTATTCAACACCAAAGTCTTAGACCCATTTTTTTATTACAAGCTAGAGGTGATAATAACAAATGACCTTGGAATCTATTGTTATTCTCTGGTTTGCAATACAAAGTATAGGGAGCATTAATATACAGTAACTTGGCGCAATAGCCGATCCACAAGCCAAGTTTTAGGCCGGACAGGATGGTAGGGACACCGTTTTGAATAAAGACGTGAGGCCGACGCTGCAATACTTAACTGCTCGCACATTAACATGACGACTCCCTTGGAGTAAGGAATGTGGTGTCTAATGATTGTATAAATGGTAAATTTATTAACAGAACTTATAACAAGTTCTATAATCTTCAGCTGTAGCTTCTAGTCAGTGTCCATGTGTCTGACTTCCTGATTAACTACTTCCTGCTGAACTGCAGTGCAACATATATTAAACTTCCCCCTGGAACCAAACACTCTCTGTTCTGGTTCCATGCATATTGACACAATGGTGATGTCTAAAAAAAAATTGAGATCTTGGAAGTTGTAAACCTTTGAACGTGGGAGGGTACAACCTTACATAGAATGGATTAGCATGGCTCAGCATGGCATCATGACAGACCATGGCCTATAGACCAGGTGAATGTGTATTGATTTGAAGGGCAAAGCCAGACATTTGTGAGAGACTCATTCTAAGACTTTCGCACATGTATGACCAATGAATGGTGTGATGAAATGAGTTGTCTTCTGTGCTCAGTGATGCATTGGTTGTTGTTTTAAACTTTCTATTTTTTTTATTTTATATAATTGACCTGGTCATCCCTAAAACCATTTTGTTGGTTGCGTCAATCAAGCATGTAGAGCAGGGACATTAACCTCTGACCACCAGATGTAGGTTGCCTACAATTCCCAGAATTCCTTAAATGCAATTGAAGGCCAGAGAATCATGGGAGTTTTAGTTCAGGAACATATAGGGGACCGGAGTTTGAGACTTCTGATGTAGAGTATGTCCAACTCGGGATTATCTGCGCATTATCTGATAACTCGATATTGTGTATCTCTGGACCGAACAATCTGAAGAGAAAAAAAAGCTGGTTGTTGCGAGACATGGTGCACCAAGTCTTGTGACTCAGGGTCAACCTCTAGGTTTTCCAAAGTATAAACCTCATGCTGTGGTTAACCTACTGGTAGCACGTGCAGAAAACTTCCATAGCTGCAGCGCTGATGGTTATCACATGTCACGGGAAAGAATGTATCAGTCATGTGAGGGTTTGTAACATAAACATGATGCTTGTCGCTTGTCACATTTGCATATCTCTGTCTATCAGTCTGTCTGCCTTTCATATTTAGCAATATTAGATGTATCACAACATGATTTATAAAAGAAAAATGGCTCGTTCACCTCCTTCAAGCTAACACTAGCGTCAGCATTAGCACTAGCTTAAAGGTGGTCATAGCGTTGTGGCCAGATCGCCTTTGAATCGCTAACGGGTTAAAAACCCCATTAGTGCTCAGGAGTTAGCAATTCGTAGCGTGAGTTTACTGTACTTTGCGCTCTCTATACCTAACATGGGGAGCGCAAAGTGAAGGCACAGAGTAACTAGGCGTTGGGTTCACTTGGTCCTAGCGCTAGTTAATAAGAGCTGGCGCTAACTGAAAAAGTTACCTCCAGCTCAGTGGTGTAGGTAATGGATTGTGCCGCTGCAGAATCCATTACCTGCAGCTCAAAACACCCCAAAAATCCAATACTCACCTCTTATCCCGTGGTGAGAATGGCGGGCCGATCCAATGCTTCTGGCTGCATGGAGCAGAGTGAGAGTGGGGGAAGAAAGTCCCCTGTCTCCCTCCGTTATCACTCCGCTGACCAGCAGGATCTCACGAGAGGCGAGATCCTGCCCGTCATGTGACACGGCAGCACGATCCTCCAAAGTGTCTTATGGATGCCATGGAGGAGATGCTGGGGACGGTGCTGTAACACTGCCCCAGCATCCGCGAGCTTAGCGATCGCTAAGGGGCAGGCTGCCGGACAAGGTGCCTGCCCGTGATCTGCTGGGGAAACCTGGACACTAAGGGGAAATTAGCAAACTCTAATTTTTCCCCTTAGCGTCTCGGTTTTAGCTCAGGGCACGCGTTAGTGCCCATTGCGTTTTATTCCACCAAATGTGGACCTCAACGACGTTTCTACCCCAAAGGGTGTTTGTCAAAACCTTAGGGGCGGAAACATGGCCGAGGTCCACATTCAATGAAATAAAACACTACCCCAGGGATCAGCAATCTTGGATCCCCAGATGTTTTGGAACTACATTTCCCTTGATGCCTAGTCAGCTCCAAGAGTGTCTGAGCACTATGGGATATGTAGTTTCCAGACATTGGGTGGGGCAAGGTTGCTGACCAGTGCACTACTCCTTTTAAAATACCCAGGTGTGACACTTCTGTGACTGCTGAATCTATACTTTGAGGACTGGAGGAGCCCTTGGATTATGAACCCAGGTGTAAAGAAAAAATAGCTGACTATTGCCTTTTATATTTATCCATCTAAATATTTTAGATTTATTTTTAATATATATATTTTTTTCTGAAGTTCCTTACTCTTGGAATTTAACACAGTGGAAAGATTTCGGTTAGTGCTCGTAATGATTGGTTGACATATTCAGAGATAAAATCTCAAATGCAGTTTGCGACGGTGACGTTAGAGCTGACAGTATGATGTATTAGCTGATGACTGTAAATGTCACTCTCTGCCAGTTTTTTTCTTTACAATTAGCACGGCATTGTAAATCTATTGTGCCTGTGACTGGATGGGATGGTAGAATCTTTCACATGGCATTAAACTTTACTTATTGTTATCAGTGTCACATCAAAAGTTATTCCAGGTATGACGTTGTCGATATGCAAAGGGCAATGGAAAATTTTGTTTCACAATAAAAAAAAAAAAGATACTCGTAGGACTGGATCCTCTGCATGACAGACTTTTTTTTTCTGTATACAAGATGATTTCATTAATGTAAACATATTTCTACAGACTTGCATAAGTAAGCGCAAAAGGGTGTGCCTGCTCTGTGAATTTTTAACTTTCTAGTTCCCAACTGCACTTTTTGGGTTTTCCTTATTCGATTCATGATAAGGAACAAGAAAATGAACAGTATGAGGTTATTTATAATTTGTAAATTATGTGATATGTGCTCACACCCTAAAATATGTGCTGCACGCGCCTATAGCAGATTTGTAATGCTATCTAATGTCTTGATTATATACACTGCCCCGTCAAAAAAAGTCACCACACAGATTTAACTAAGCCAGGAGGTGTGAGCCTTCAATTGGATAATTACTCCAAAGACGAATATGTTTCAGCTGAAATAAAATGAGGTCATGTGACTCCCTGAATATACTGAATAAACAGAGGCGCGCTCAATACCTCAGCCGCTGCAAGTGCTAAGTTAGCAACTTGCCATTGAAAGCCGTTCTGCCGCTCAGCACTGCTAACTTAGCACTTGCAGCGACCCGAGGAGATGCTGCGAGTAGCTGAGTGTGACATAGTAAAGATGGCCGCCGCCATGAAGCAAGTAACAATTCCGTACGGCAATGTTAATTTTGAGGTTTTTGTTCACCAAAGCACAAAATATTTATTTATTATTTACCCCTGCACATAGACATATATTACAGTTCAATTATATTTTCTTTCAGAAGTAAACATAATGTTTATTCAATAAAAAACTATCATTTGTGGTGTGTGCATACAAAACGGAATTGTGCTGACTGCTTTTCTTTATCATATTTTGTCCGAGTCATATGAAAAACAATCTGAATCTTTCATTAAGAAATCGTCGGCCATTTTATTTCTAAATTCGCATCCAAGGCGTTCAATGACACTGCTGCAGCAAACTGAATTGCTGCGCTGCAGCAATTCAGCAGATGCTGAGGTATTGAACATGTTTTTCCATCAATGGGTTTTCTCTTCCTGATGGCACAGCGGGCATACACCAAGATGACTTTCTTTGGGTAGGCAGTGTGTATATCTGTACAATCCTGCACTTACCATACAGCAGAATGGAGTCCTGATATAAACGTCCCATTTTTACCCAGAGCTACTGGAGCTAGAAATCACGTTGGCATGCAACTCAATAATCACTATAGACAGGACACTGGATCAGTCTGATTGTACGGTGTTGAGGCTTACTTTTTTATTTATTTTTACGCTTCTGGACAAATGGTTGACATTACTCAGAGGTACACACATGGATGAGTCCTGTTTTTTGGTTTTTTTGAGAAAGTACTCTACCAGGAAGGATACATTGAGATTTCTCTCCTTTTCAAGTATGTCCTGGGTGGCGAGTATGTACTGTTAGGTGTATTGCCCAAGGACACTTACTGGAGAGTTGCTCTTGCCGGGATTCAAACCGGTGTCTCCACAGTCTCTCTCCATGCAGAGCAGTGATGTTACCTCTACTCCACCCCTCTTACTTCAGTTTGCAGTCAATCCCTCACAATCGGGTGTTTTATTGGTCTGTTCCCCTCTCCACAGGTGTGAGGAAATTCAAAGGGCCGCTCTAATGGAAATTAGCCCCTTCACTATTTTTGCCCTAAAATAATTGGGCTGGGGCTGCGCTGACATCTGCCCAATTATTTTTTCCTTTTAGCTAGAAGTACTCACCTATTCTCAATATATAAGAAATACATAGGACCAGGGCTTTTTTTCAGGGGGTACTCGCCGGTTCTCAGTGCAGCTCATGGCACTGTAAGGCAGTACGGGTGGCCGCCTAAGAGCGCAAGACCAGGAGGGGGTGAAAAAAAAAATTAATCACTGGTCTCTAGACTTGACAGGGATCCAAATTTTTAAACTATCTGCCAGGCGCTGTGTCCCTGCTGCTCCTACTCTAAGATGCAGCTAGTGCCCAGCGAGCTGCATTGTACCTGCCAGATCAGAGAGCAGACTTCCCCGCGGTGCTGGATACGGAAGCCTGCACTCTCTATCCTCCAGGTCCCGTCCTCCTTGCTGGTGCCTGTCCCTCTGATGATGTCAAGAGGAGGGCATGCCAAAAGAAGTCCACACTGTCGCCCTACCCCAACCTCCCCAGCAGTTCCAGACGGTGTGTGGTGCACCCTGGAAGGTGAGAAAGTGGAAATTTAAGTCCTGACTGCATTGCTCTGCAGGGACTCAGTGACAGGCCGGCCTCAGAACAGAGAACAAAACTGCTGCTGCTTCCAAATACACTTCAAAACAGCATTTAAAAATATCAGCTCTGGCTACACAGGTATGTTCATCTGGTCCTGCTGTTACCACCATGTGGGGGTGTTCTCAAGGTCAAACATCCTCTCATTGGAGTCCCCCAATATTATTCAAACAGTACTTGGTGGATAGTGGAGTTTTATTGCTGTGGAGCTCATACACACTGCGCAATGTGTGCATTACTGTGAGTTTCATTGCTGTGGAGCTCATACACTCTGCGCATTACTGTGAGTTTCATTGCTGTGGAGCTCATACACACTGCGCATTACTGTGAGTTTCATTGCTGTGGAGCTCATACACTCTACGCATTACTGTGTTACTGTGAGTCTCATTGATGTGGAGCTCATACACACTGCACATTACTGTGAGTTTCATTGCTGTGGAGCTCATACACACTGCGCATTACTGTGAGTTTCCTTGCTGTGGAGCTCATACGCACTGCGCATTACTGTGAGTTTCCTTGCTGTGGAGCTCATACACACTGCGCATTATTGTGAGTTTCATTGCTGTGATGCTCATACACACTGCACATTACTGTGAGTTTCCATGCTGTGGAGCTCATAAACTCTGCTCACAAATGCTAGGGGATTATCCACTCAGTGCCAGCATTGGGAAAAAAAAAACAGCTAACTGCACTGCAATACAGACTTTTCTTGCAACAGGGGCACTTAGTGGATAACCCCCATAGGGTTACAACAATAGTTGTAGTTCATTTAAAGGAACATAGTATTAAAAAATATGGTTCCCTTTTATAGTGTCTTCCTTTAAGTGAGCTGCAACTATTGTTTATTAGGACATGAAAATAGTCATAATAATCAGTTTTAACCCGGACGCGAGAGTACCCCCACCTATTTTTTCAGAAAAAAAGCACTGCATAGGACCCTCTATAAAACATTTTAGTTTTTCTCGCTTTTTTATATTTTAATATATTTTATATTGTTTCTTTTTGTTGGTGTTGTGGGAATGAAGGGACTTGGGAAGGAACACATTTCTGAATTAAAGGTGCTTACTCCAAAAAAATTCACACACAGAGTTGGTGAATGAAAAAATATAAAAACAAAAGACATATTACAATGTGTTGAGCTCAGGATAGTTTCAGCTTTTTTAAAGTTAGGATTTCAGCCACAGTCTTTCTTTTCATGGTAGAATTTGCAATCTAATTTTGTAGTTGATGGGTAGAGTTACATGTAAAATCCCACGAAGCTGAAACAGGAGAACACGAGTTGAAGGGGGATCCATTGCATCAGTCTGCCTCGGTGTCTTTGGCCACCTTGAATCAAAGTTAGACACCCTCCACGAAATAAAAGGTCCTCATTTAAAGTCAACCCACAAAAGCCAAATGAACCCAAAGTGGATTCTGTCTTAAAATACTAAATACAGTTTCCTTGGTTTGTTGTGTGTTAATAACAACATTTACACTTATTCCACCACTTTTCTTTTTTTTTTAGAATAAAAATGATTTGTTTAGATAACTGACACAAACACAAACCTCACCCAACTCAGCGGGGGGGGGGGGGGAACAGGAGAGCAGCAAGTATTGACCAATGAGTACCAGGAGTGCCTCACCTGAGACTTGCAGGGCTTAACCCTTGAGAGTAATTAGAAAACCTATGGATCACTGTTCCAAAAATTCAAGTGAGGAAAAGTGCAGAAAAATTAATAAAATTAAAAAAGAGATTTTATTAACATAGAGACATAATACACATCAGAAAAGGAACAGTGCAAAAAAAAAAATACACATATATACAATGCCCAAGGCCTGAGCACAAAGACAAATAAAAACCTACATCAAACAATGAATTAACACCCTGCTAGATAAATAACATTATATTAAAAGTCAGGGGAAATCCCAGAACGTGAAATATGCCTGTCTAGAGACCACCAGGATATAGAAAGATGGAAATAATACAAACTCAATAGTAGAGAGAAAAATGTAGAAGTTTAAAGAACCACATACTCAGTGTCCTGCATAATCATAAATGCACATAAGTAAGGCTAGGGTCAGACTAACGCATATTTCGCGTTGTCCGTGAAAAAGTGCGTTCGAACGAATGGACGTATTTTTTCACGGAATACGCGATAGCGGTCATACGATGCGCATTTTCGTCGGTGATTATGTACGGATCATCAATAAAACCCTTTTTGCGTCTGGACGTTATGTTGGCTGGACATTAGCAGCGTCTGGCCTCTCCTAATCACGCACACATACGCCGCTAGCGGACGCAGCGCACTCTGTACGTCAGTACTAGCGGTTTGACGTTCTCGATAAAATGCGTTCGTTTGCCACTTGCGTTGCGCGGCTGCACTTTCGTGCGGCCGTTCTTCGTAAGCTGCCCGGCATTGGACGTCATTTGCTGCTAGCACGGCCGTGATTAAGTGCGGCTAAACGCACGTTAATACTGCGCTCGTCTGACCCTAGCCTTAGTTACACTTTGCACGAGCCGATTGTCTAAATTAGCACAACAAGGCAAGTGCAGTAACTGATGATGGAAGGTGTTCACAGACAATCTGCAGCAGTGGCTCGATGAGACAGTCAACCCAGGCAGGCTAAGGCTAGGGTCAGATGAACGCATTTTCGCGTTGTCTGTGAAAAAGTGCGTTCGAACGAATGGACGCATTTTTTCACGGAGTACGCGATAGCGGTCATACGATGCGCATTTGCATCCGTGATTTTGTACGGATCATCAATAAAACACTTTGTGCATCTGGACGTTATGTTGGCCGGACATTAGCAGTGTCTGACATCTCCAAATCACGCACACACGCCGCTAGCAGACGCAGCGCACTCTGTACAACCGTACTAGAGGTTTTACGTTCTCGACAAAATGCGTTCGTTTTCCACTTGCGTTGCGCAGCCGGACTTTTGTGCGACCGTACTTCGTATATTGGCCGTCATTGCCTGGCACTTGCTGCTACTACGGCCGTGAATAAGTGCGCCTGCACGCGCGTTCGCACTGCCTCAGTCTGACCCCAGCCTAAAAAAGGAGGCGCAACTAGGTCCCCTTAATATAGATATAAAGCACCCAAATGGGATAGATCCCCGGCAGGCAGATGCCCAAAAAGTAGCATAGCACCCTCAATAATCAAGTGAGGCTCGGGAATCAGATGCAGGGGGACCAAAGGTGCGAAGAACACATCCAACGCACATTTCGCGTAAGTATGCTCCTCAGGGACGTGATGCTACAATGTATCCAGACACTTTAAATGTGTTACGCCACTATCAATGAGGCGGTCACATGGGAAGAGATGTCCCCTCCTACAGACCCCCATGACAGACCTGTTCCATGGCGGCTGCTTTTCAGATTGTTTTGCCCTTCTAAGACAGAATGCACAACTAGAAGTCAATGGATGGTGCAGGATGCTGTTGTGGACCACAGGCCAGCTGCTCGGGCAAATCCATGGCACCAATGACCATTAGTTGTGCTCCCTGTCTTAAAAGGGAAGTACTATCTGAAACGTGGCCATCAGGCCTGACAGCTAAATTCTAGGTTATTGGGGTGGCAACACTGTGACCCAAGCGGTATCCCTGATTCCACAGCCATATGAGGTCTTGATAAAGGGCTTCAGCCTCCTTCGCCCTCCCTAAGGCTAATGTCAGATGAACGCAGTCTGAGCGCACTCTGCGTGCGTGCACAACGGACAGACGTACTGACGGAAGATACTGTAGACACCATACGGCCCGTTTTTGTTGACAGACGTAGAAAAAAAAGGGAACTATGGGAAATAAAATTAATATGAAAAAGGATCTGAAAAGCCATTTTGTGCGTCAAGGTGCTGGACGTCGCAAATGCGCCGCTTCTGACATCTCCTCATCACGCACACAGAACGCTACGCTGACGTGGTGCACTCTGCGTGTCCATGTTAGCGGTTTTACGCTCTTGCCTAACTTGCGTCCGTTTGCCGCGTGCGCAGTTCCGTGCGGACGCACTTAGTGTGTGGGTCTCTATTGCTCATGATTCTATGCTACGACGGACGTTAAACTGTGCGACGACACGGTCGTGATAACTGCGTTCGCCTTACACCGGCCTTAGCATTGCCAACTCTTCTAATTTTTACAGCAATAGACTGCAAAGCCAATGAGTATAGAGGAAAAAGACATTCATATTATGTGATCTCTGCTCTCTAGTAGGAAAGCATTTTCTCATTACAATTCAAGAATCATTTTCCATGTCAGATGGTAAGACACAAGTGGTATCCTGAAAAAAAGAACAAATAGAAATCATCTCTTTTCATCTATAGGTAGTTTGTTCATGAAAAAAAATGATGCCACTTTTTGTTATAAGTCATTATTGTTGGCACGTACCTGCCAATATTCTATCAGGGTTATTCAAAGAGATCTGAATTGTGGTCGAAAGGTAACCGAACAGTGAAATTCAGCGTACGGTTACCTTTCCTGGCCATTCAGAGAGCAGGCAGTTCACCAAATCCTGGCGAATTGCCTGCACATACGGTGCCTGTTTGAGGGCAGTGAAATCCCCATAGAGAAGCAATGCTTCGTCTATTCAGAGAACACAAACCATCAGTGAAAAGTTGCCGAAATGCCCTGCCATTCGGTGGTTTAATTCGACATGTTTATTCAGGTGAAGCCCATAGGCTTCAATGTTAAAAATATTCCTGTTTTAATTCAATATCTAATAAACCGTTGATTAGAATATTCTGCAGTAAAAAGTCTCTTTATTTATAGTTTTTTTTTTTAGGATCTTTTAGGCATTTTTCGGGTTTTTCTTCTGAATTTTTTTTCCGTTTGTTTTTTTTAAATTGTTTTTTTCTTTTTTCTGTAACAGCCCTTTTTATTATCATTCATTGGATCTTAGATGTAAATTTCAGACATTTTCGCTCAGTAGTTTCTTTGCAAACAGCGTTTCACTTTTCAAACATTCAAGCATACGTTTTTTTTTCTTCACTCCATTCATCTGCGGTGTCAGGTTTTTCCGGTTGCTTCTCTGTGCTGTGATCAGCAGCTGCTTGGGTGTCTCCGGCGTGTTCGGCGGGGGTTAATCCAGATGTTTTTTGCGGTTTTCAGTGTACGTTCGCAAGATTTTGCAGTGAGTGTTCGGTGGGTTTACGGCGGCTTTTCCCTGCACTCCGACGGCCCTGTGGTGCTTGCTGAATTCACCACAGGGTCGCTGAAATGGGATCGCCGAATCGCACCTAATTGAAGAGAACGAAAAGTCACGAAGGT
Organism: Leptobrachium leishanense; assembly: GCA_009667805.1. Taxonomy (NCBI): domain Eukaryota; kingdom Metazoa; phylum Chordata; class Amphibia; order Anura; family Megophryidae; genus Leptobrachium; species Leptobrachium leishanense. The sequence goes on from CM019063.1 coordinate 70,395,335, forward strand.
GCGGTGACTTACGATTCTCTTTGAATAACCCTGTATGTCAGTCTCTGGGAATTTGGAGCCAATCACAGAAATCTGTATGTGAATTTTTATAGGTAAAAAAGTTGTTGTTTTTCATATTTATATCAATACATTGTACCAGAAAACATGAAAACATAGCAAAATATTTTTTTTTTCATCAAAGAAGTGAAAAAAAAGTTCAAATTTCTACAGCATGGATGCAAGACCAAATCCTTGCTGCCCTGGGCAAATAAAGATTGGACCCTCGTAACCCACCTCTCCAATGGTGATCTAATTGACTTCTGACGGAGAGAGGAGGGGGAGTGATTTCCAGGGTGCACACACCTCTCACAATAACTGGGTGAATTGGTTCTGCATGACACCAATTTCAATTCCAACCTAAACTTTTTGGATGTTCCTCACCTGAACGTGTCCATGAAAACACTTGGGTCTTCATTCATTAAAAGGGATATTCAAAGAGCTCCGAATTGCTGGCGAAAGGTAGCCGAAAGCTGAAATTCAGCGTACGGTTACCTTTCCTGGCCATTCGGCTATCCAGAGAGCATGCCTGGTCGGTGCCTGTTCGAGGGCAGAGAAATCCCCATAGAGAAGCAATGCTTCGTCTATTCAGAGAACAATAACCAGCAGTGAAAAGTTGCCGAAATGCCCTGCTGTTCGGCAGGGCCGGACTGGGAATAAAAAGCAACCCTGGAAAAAAAATAATTAAATCAGCCCTATTGTTGGAACGGCCGGAGCCTGGCCTTTCCAATGATACCAAGAATGACCAGAGTTTATGTAACAGAAATTACTACAATAAAAAAACAATGATGGTGCTCTGCGATACAGTAGTGTGTATGAGTGTGAGTTTTATTGCTGTGCAGCACTGTGATACAGTAATGTGTGATGTGTATGAGCGTAACCCAGCTGCATAGCAACAAAAAAGTTGTTTTTAAAAGGAACAGTGAGTTTTACATGAAATAAGGCTTAGAAATAAAAATGAAAAATTCCTTCAAATATCGTGCCTAGGAGGTCCCCATAACCTGCCCGTGAAGTGGCGGATTTGTAGGATGTATAGAAACATTTAAAAACAAAACAATGACATTTCAAATGACGGTAAACGGTTTTCCTTAAATCTATTCATAAACAACTGCTTGGGGCGGCAGTCTGTAGAGGAGACATTTTAGGACACGCAGAACACGTTTAGTGATTTTTTGGCTAAATTATGGTGAAGCTTAGGTGCTTTAAAATTGGGCCTTTAGTGTCGGCACCAGTGCCGTCACACCGTAACCCCTTTGTGGTATTGTGGAAGAGTGCAGGGTTGGACCTTGCGGTCCAATATTAAAATTATATGAATATGGTACAGGCGTCAGTGGCAGTGCACCCAAATATTTTGCCTTTGGTGGCAGCAAGTGCCTTCACACCGTCACTAGGGTTGGTTTCACCCGGTGTGGTAACTCATGGTGTCACCCCTGAGTTTTACTTTTTTTTTTTTTAACTACTCTTACTCATAAAGCAGTACTTATGAATATAATACTGGACGTTCATAATACACAGCGCACATTATTTCTAGAATTTTTTTAAACCTCACAGTAAAGAGACTCTTTACTACAGAATATAATAAATGATTTATTAGATATTGAAGTCTGAGGGAAAACATTTCCCACACCGAATAGACGAAAATGTCCAAAAATCACGAAAAAAAGTAGATACGAAAAACGAGCCGAAACAGAAATCGGGCGAAACGATCCGAAATGAAAATTGTTGAATTACGAACGAAACGAAAATTTTATATCAACACGCAGACTTATATATATCACACCCACCCACAGACCATATATACACATACGCACATGGGGAGGTGGCATGTGGACAATCTCAACTAAATGCAATTCCTTAAACTTTGTGCAAACTCCAACCCCAGGTAATACGACAAACAGCGATATACAGTGACCAATCTGTATATCGCTGTTTGTCGTATGACCCGGGGTTGAAGTTTGCACAAAGTTTAAGGAATTTTTTAAAACAAGCCTTAGAATCAACTGTCAGTTCATCTCAGCTATTTGAATATATGTCCGTGACATTTGAATATATGTCTGTTTTGGCAATTGGCGGCCTGTTGGAACCAATGTGTATCTGGTTGGTTCGTATCTTGCAGGAGCCAGTGATGTCCATTGACACTATTGTCAGGGACACCCCGGACATTATTGCTCGATTGAAGCGACTTGGAGCACCCCTCCCCAATTCCCTCCTTGTTACTATAGATGTTAATAGTCTTTATACCATCATTCCTTTGGAGGAGGGCATCGGGGCGGTACGCACAATTCTAGCTAACCACATTAACCACTTGGCTGCTATGGACGCGCTCAGCGCGTCCAGCCAAGTGGTTCTCCTGTGCTACGGACGCGCTCAGCGCGTCCGAGCACAGGAGGCAGCAATCCGCCGGATTCCAGCGGATTGCTGCGCCCCCCCGGTGCGGGCTGACATCTTGGATGTCAGCCCAGCACTCGGGAGCCCGGCGGGGACATTAGATGTCATCGCGGCTACGCGATGACATCTAATTCAGGCGCCCCCCCCGCATGTGCGGAGGAGGCGCCTGAAAGGGAGGGGGGGAGGTCCTTCGTACATCTCTCCCTCCCGATCGCCGGGGAGCAGGGGGTTAAGACAGACACCGCTTGGAAGGGCACAGCCTGCCCTTCCAAACGGTGGCTCTCATTAACCCCTGGGGAGCCGGATCACGAATCGGCGCTGAAAAGCGCCGGTTCGTGATCCTTTCTCGGAGCTGGCCGACATCTTGGATGTCGGCCAAGCCTCCGGGAACTCCCCCTGAGGACTGGTGTCATCGTGCATAGCACGATGACGCCAGTCCTGGAGTTAACCCCTAGCTGCCACCAACGGTGGAGATAGGGGATTCATTGGAATCCCCTATCTCCCGATCCGTGGCAGCTAGGGGTTAATGTTTGGTACTGTTGGATCGGCCAGAGCATGGCCGTTCCAACGATACCAAACACCACTGTGAAAAAAGTTTTTTTTAAAAAAAAAATTTAAAATAAAAAATGAAAAAATATTTAAAATAAATTATAAAAAAAAAAAGAAACAAGTTTTTTTTTTTTTTTTTGGTTTGTTAATGCAGCAATATTGTTCCCATTTCAATTATAATGTGAACAATGATGCTGCACTAATGATTTTTGTATGCGGTGCGTTTGTTAAAAATCGCGTAATTTCCCCCAAAAAAAAAAATGTAACGAGACCCCATCTCTAATTTTTTTAACAAGCGCACCCCATACAAAATATAACCGCAATTGCTCGCATGTTAAAATGTGAAAAAAAAACACTTTACACGTTGTATATTATTGAAAATTCATATTTTATTGCATTTTTTGTTATAATATACAGACAGGTCATGACGTATACATATAATAATGACATATTATTAATCTGCCGAGTCTGACGGAAAGAACGATATATAATATGTCTGGGTCATATACTAAAATAAGCCTTCAAAACACGTTTAAACATGATGATCAAAACCGGTAAAAATGACCTCAGCACAGAGGCGTGAAACTCCTCAGCAGCGAAAGGGTTAATGCTGTGCTTATACCCTATAGAATTTATTTTGGAAATTCTGCGTAAAACTCTCACTATGAACTATTTAGGTTCCAGGAGAAATACTACCTACAATGTACAGGCTTATCCATGGGAGCGGCAATGGCTCCCATGTATGCCAACGCCTTTATGTACATATACGAATCTACATATATTTTGCCTGCTTTCTCTCGTGGATTGCAATTTTACGTTCGTTATATTGACGATATTTTGTTGATGTGGCAGGGGACACCTGGTGAATTGCAAACCATTATGACCAATCTGAACAAATTACCAACGTCGGTCAGGCTAACATTCCATTCGGATCCTGTAAGTGTTAATTTCTTAGACCTCAATGTCGCGGTTGAGGATGGTAGACTGCGATATTCACTATTTATTAAATTGACGGATAGGAATACTTTATTACACGCTTCTAGTTTCCATCCACGCAAACTCAAAGAATTGTTACCTATTTCCCAGTTTTTGCGCGTTATGCGCAACAACTCGGATCCTTCTACATGTACACAGCAGCTGTCAGAGATGTACTCTAGATTTATTAAGCGAGGTTATAGATCTGACATTCTTGATAAGGCCTTGAACAAAGCACATGATGGTGTTTTGAATTATATTTGCTCAGACGTTTCATACAAAATCAAGTATGTTTGCCCGTACTATTAGACGTCACTGGCGTATTCTTCAAAATGATCCTAAATTGTCTGCGGCCACTTCTGACCCCCCCCCCCGTTGATTTGTTATAAACGAAATAAGAACTTACGGGACTTCTTGGTCCATACGGACCAATATAACTTTTTCTCATCTAATAATCCATTTTCAAACCCGGGCTGTTTCCGGTGTGTGGGATCTACTACGTGTAATTCTCTAATCCCGGGAAAAGTGTTTTTTCATCCTTACAGTGGTACCAGGTACCGAATTCGACACCGAATTACCTGTACAACTGACTATGTTGTCTATAAGATCTCATGTCCCTGTGGTAAAATATATATAGGGAAGTCCATTAATAATTTATGAGAACGTATGGCAAATCATAGGTCGGCCATTAGGGCAGCATTAAACGGGCATGATAACCCACAACCGGTGGCACGCCACTTCTGTGAGGCTGGACATAATTTGTCCAGCCTACGAGTGATGACTATTGATCACATCCCCCCGCTTGTGAGAGGGGGTGATTGCGCTAAAGAACTTCTCAAGCTAGAATCTTTTTGGATTTTTACACTGGACTCACTTGCTCCGCGTGGTCTTAATGAGAAGAACTCTTATATCCCTTTTTTGCCCTTACGTTAGTTTGTTTAAAAAGCAGCGATATATGCAGTATTGGTCTTACAAGCCCTCTCTGGGTGTGAAGTCCTCCTAGGCAATTGTTTTTAACCAATAAAAAAAATATTTTTTCTATTTGGTCTTCCTAAATATGTGGTTTACATGGATTTCAATAAAGGGGAAGTTCATTGTATGGCTGTAGTTCTGTGCACATTTAGTATAATATTATGCTTTTGCCATATATGGATTACTATTCCTAGCTATGTTAATTATACTGCTATATCTATACTAAGATGCTAATATGTTCTTTTTAAATGTAGCTGGAATATTGTATCACTGTATCCTACATGTTGACTTTCTCTTTTTTCCTTAGTCTCTTTTTGAGGTGTCACTGTGATTTATGTTTCCTCCTTTTTTTTGCATTATTACTTTAGTTAATTGGCTTGCAGAGTATGTCCACGCCTGCTCTGTGATTGCAGGGTAGACACATCTGTGGGAGCTTAATTGTTTGATGTATATATATGTCTTCCTTTGTATGTTGGCCATTCCTGAGGAAAGTCCCTCTGGGGACTGAAACGTTGAAATTTGATGCCAGAATAAAGTTTTATTTTATTTAAACTTTGAAAAGAAGTCTCCGTGTGCGTCTGGATTTTGGTCTCTATATATATATATATATATATATATATATATATATATATATATATATACACAGTATATAATCATACCTGCCGTTACCTTCCCCTATAAATTTGCTAAAAATATACACAAAAAAAACAAACCACTGCGCGGCCCACATGCCACCCCCCCCCCCCACCTGGCTGAATGTATCTAATTATATATATATAATTAAATACAGTCATCAGCCAGGTAGAGAAAGAGGAAAAAAAAAAGTTTTATTTTATGTTACCGGGGACATTTAAAAATGTCCTCGGATTTTTTTATTTTTTTTTAGAAATGTGTCACCTTACCTTAGCCTGGTGGTCAGTGGGGGCTCCCTGGATCCTGGGGAGGTCTGCCGTGGCCGCAGGGGCAGTGGCTCCCTCCTTGCTCTGCCTGTCTCTGCCACATGCACCCGGGCGGCTAGCCCGCACAGTCGCAGCTCTGTCATCCGGCGGCCACATGCTCCTTAAGGGGATCCTTGGGAGGCCCCTGCAGGTTGCCCTCTACAGTGCCTGATTAGAGGGCCGTGTCTGCCTGATGTTTTAGTAACAAGAATGTTTTATCCCATAGGCTTCAATGTTAAAAATATTCCCGTTTTAATACGATATCTAATAAACCGTTGCTTATAATAATCTGCAGTAAAAATTCTCTATTTCTCGATTTTTTTAGTATTGAAGCATTTTTTATACTTTTTTCAAAAAAATTTTTGGAACTTGTTGTCGAACACCCCAAAAAGTTCAAAGTTCGTGAACTTTCGAACTGCCAATGTTCGAACCGAACTCCGAACTGATCGAACCGAACAGCTCATCCCTACTCACCACTCGATTTGGGATATGACAAAGGAAGTGAGGGATAATTTGCTGCAAAACGTGAGACATTATATTTGTAAAATAACATGATGGTGTTTAAATTAATGGAGGTGTCACAGATCCCTCACTCACAAGTAGGGGCGAGCGCAACACGGAATGACAAAAGCTGATTACTTATCCTTCGAGTTGTCAGGTTTAAATCACATGTGTCTCAGGGTCACAGAAAATTGCAAACTTATGAGGTTTGTATTATCTGCATGGAATTAATAATCTATGATAAACTAGATGAGGTGACATGATACGACTAGCTGATGGCCAGAAGAAAAAGTCAAAAAAGCAAAAATCATACAAAATTACAAATAATTAGAATAGCACATAGTTTTGGTAATGAGAAGACCCTCAAAAACACAGCAAACAATCATCAAGTCGAATTTAAAGGGACACTACCACTTATAAAGCTGTAACTAGATTGCTTGTGCATTGCAAACAAAACCGCTTTATAAAACACATGCTGTGTTTTTTTTTCTTTGAAGTAATTGCATGAAAAAAAAGAAAAAAACACCTTACTTTATTTTTCCAATCTCTTGTTTCCATTTGGTGAACTTTTCCCATGATGCAACATTTATCAAAATCTAATGGTGTGTTTTACCTTAGTGACACATATATTATATATAAAATATATTATATGAGTAAAATATTTTAACCCTTTCCCGCCAGGTGGGTGGTGCCTGGTGGGAGGGCTTTAACACCGGTTGAGACATACTAGTACACCCCACTAGCTGACTGCTGTGGCAGACCCCACCTCCGGCTCACCACAGCAGCTAACGAGCGCTGCTCGTCAAAGGCTGCTGGGGACAGACTGAATCAGGCCTTCCCAAAGCAGCAAATGATGCGTGGCAACTAATAGACGCTTGCAGGGAGTGTTATGACGCCCCACATCATTCAGGCCCACCCGCCGAGGGGGCGACATAGCCCTGTGGCGGGAAAGAGTTAACTAAGCATACAAGATAAAAACAAAGCACATGCAAGATATCAGCAACGTAAAATAACCACAATAAGAACATTTCATTTTTGCTGATGGTGTCATTACTCAGAAACCCTGGACAATGCTTAAAATGCAACCAAATTCTCGCCCCTCCTCAAAAAAATAAACATATATATTTAAACATCTTCATGACCAAAAATATTGAACAGATATATACATAGTACTCTGTATGTATGAAGACTGATGACTGTGAGATGTCAATGTTGGATTATGAAATAACCAGCGGATCGATGTAACATTTTCGCAGAAGGCAGGCATCCAAATATTATTTCTATTTGTTAAATGCCAGCACTTTCCGTGGCGCTGTACAAAGGCACCAAAATTTCTGTCCCCCAGTTAGCAATTATCATCACACTCAACACAAGCACACACAAATCTGATATCTAGGTATACAGTATATGCATTTTAGCAAAAATATGATAATTCCTATATTTATTGTGACTTGGGTGAGAAAAAGGTGGGGAGGACTGCAGGGGTGAGAGTGATGTTGACCCCTTAACGCCGCAGGGCGTGCTAAGCCGTCCAAGCGGCAAGTGGGACCGAAACGTCCTCTTGAATGCCTGCTTCTGTCCAAATTATTCTGAGAAGTTATGCAAGTTATGTGCGCACTGAATGAATGACATAGACGGATTGTTGTCTATGCAGTCCTCTCAACCAGAGCCAAGGTCATCCAAAACACCGAACATCGTGGGACATCATAGCACGAATCAAGCCATCCTCTGTAAAGTGGGACCAGAGGTGAGTATGGAATTTCTTTATGTCTTCCATTGAATTTCCCTTAGTTTCTCAATCTGGATTTTTTATTTTTTTTACATACCTGCTGCAGCCAAAAATAACGAGAAACGTTATAAATCACTCATTCTTCTCTATCTCCCAATACATTTCAGCTACTTAAAGTACAAAAAAAAATTCTGTACGGTAACTGGCCGTAACAGTCCAGCCACATGGTAGGTTTGCAACTCGTCTATAGCAGGGGAGCCATTAGCATTATACTTAACATCTCACTCGTTATTGCTAATGGCAAGAGTGTAACATTGTTTCAGGGTTTTTTCACATGGTCCATAGTCTTACACCATATAATATGAAAATTTATTTTCAGTGTAATATTCATTCACACTTATCACATGACCACCATTACGTCTGATTAAAATTATTTAATAGCTTTAGTAGCAGTTATATTATTTATTGTACACACAGATCAATCATGTTATTTTTTCAAAGCTGCACAAACCACTATTTTTATTGTTTTTTTAACACACACACGAAAAAGAAAAACTGTTATCTTTAATGACCCAACAAACCTAAACCACCATCTCACACTGCAAGAAAAATAGTTTTGATTCTTTTCAGATTTTGCCTTAATAAAATGTACAGCATAACTAATCAAAGCCAATAATAATTAATGATTGCATGGTATAATGCTTTTTTTAAAAAAAAAAAAAAATCAATCACTGCAAGGGGCCGAACTGTGCGTTGTTCCACAAATACCTTGCATGCCTTCAAATTACAAACATTAACCCCGTCACAATAAGAGCTAGTCAAACTACCTTTCAGAATGACAGTAATGATATGTCGCCAGGCCTGTCATTAGTCTTTTTTTTCTTTTTATATTAGGTTAAGTCGAACACTCAAATTCGCAGGGGATCAGGTCACTGGGTAAGGCTAGGGTCAGACGAACGCATTTCTGACGTCCAGCGTCAAAACGTACGTTGGTGCGTGCGAACGCATTTTTTCACGGAATACGCGAAAGCGGTCAGACGATGCGCAATTCTGGACGTATTTCATGACGGAGCTGTAAAAAAAGAGAAAAAACCGATGAATCCAATTAATTGATGAATGAAAAAATAAGGGGTAGGGTTATAAAAATCCATTTTGGGTATGGTGGCGTTTTTCAAAGATGGATCCAGTACAAGTCTTTGTGTTTGCTGCAATGGGGTACCTGTACCTTAAGAGGAAGAGAAAGCGGCGAACCTGGGTTCATCAAATTAACGCTGCCAGACCCACGCATGGACACTTTGTGACGCTGTACAGGCCCCTGCTAGAGAGGGACCCCGTGAAGTTTTTCAACTACATGCGGATGTCCATCCCCTCCTTTGATGAACTGTTGTCGCAGGTACGCGAGCCGCTGACCAAGAGGGACACCAACATGAGGGCCGCCATACCACCGGAGGAGATGCTGGTCATCACTTTGCGGTACGTACTGTCAAACACCTGCATACATGACATCGCTGCCAGTCACCTGACATGAGTGCATCATGTCTGTAGTCACATGCCCACTGTCACATGCATACACACACACACACAGGCATCACATCACACGTACATAATCATAAATGACTCCGACAACAATGTAGACCAAAATAATAATATAATATGAAACATTAAATAAAATAACAGTAATATATTCTCGACATATATTATACCTTGTTAACTGTAGGTCATGATATATTAAACATGAAACCAAATAACACATGACAAACAAAACTTAAACATATTCATGACATGTATCACAGATCATGATACCGCCGAGCATCTGGGTCATGAGGGCCGGTGGTGTGGCTAGAGCAGTACTCCGACTCTGTGTGTGGCCTGGCTCCAGGGGGCATGGCTGGGTGGGTGGACAGCACCTCACTGGGGAGGGAAGATCCACTGGCATTGGTGGATTGTGGCACAGCATTGTAACCGGCTGCGTGATGGGGACGCGAAAGGATGTCGTCAAATATAGCCAGAGATCTGCGCCGGTACTCCACCTTCTCAGCCTCGCTCATCTTGTTGAGGAGGATCATACATGAATTGAAAAATGACATGTCCATGGAGTCCGCAAGCATGCAGCGTTGGTGTGGATGGTTGGTTTGAGCCTCCATGAAGGTAACCATGGCCTGCTCCAGGTCTGTAGCTGGTGCCCTTCTCCTCTGTGCAGGTCTGGTGCTGACCGTTGTTGCGGTACCTGACACCTGTCCTGTCTCCACATCCTCCTCCAGGTGCGACTCTGCACCACCCCGGTTCACCTCCTCCTGGCAGCTGGCAGAACCTCCTGGCACCGTGTGTTGGACCTGTGAGCCGGAGGTCGATGGCTGGTCGATGCTGCTGACGCTACTGCGCGGCTCCTGGGTCCTTCGGAGGAATGACAGTTGCTCCGTGTAGATATATCCACGGACCTTCTTGGAGCCAGCTCCAGAGCGCGCAGCCATGGCTTGCTTCTTCTGCACCCGCGTATAATTGTCGCGTACTGTGCGCCATTTGTTCATCGCCTCTTGTGCTGCAAAACATGATGAGTGTGACATTAGCTTGTGTTCATGGTATGTGATCATATTCAAACAGTTTTGTTTTGTCTTCTAGGTATCTCGCTAGTGGATGCAGTTTGAAGGATCTGCATTATAACTTCCGCGTTGGCAGATCAACAGCTGGTGAGATCGTCCGCAAGGTGTGCCAAACCATATGGGAAACCATGAAGGACCAATGTTTGCCAAAACCGACACACAAGGCATGTCTAGAAATTGCAGCAGGATTCTGGGAGAGAGCCAACTTTCCAAACTGCCTGGGAGCCGTGGATGGCAAACATGTCCGCATAGTGAAGCCACCGCACAGTGGCTCACTGTATCAGAATTATAAACATTACTTTTCCATTGGCCTACTGGCGGTGGCAGATGCCAACTATAGTTTCGTCTATGTGGATGTCGGTTCATACGGCAAGGACTCTGACTCCACACTGTTCAGGAACTCCACACTGTGGAATGAAATTGAGAGTGGGACCCTGAACATCCCCAGACCCGCACCATTGCCTGGCAGTGACGTGGCAGTCCCCTATGCCTTCGTGGGTGATGAAGCATTCGGACTATCCACACACCTCCTAAGGCCCTACTCAGGGACACACCTGAATGTGAAGAAGCAGGTTTTTAATTATAGGCTGTCGCGGGCGAGACGGTATGTGGAGTGTACCTTTGGCATACTGACCAACAAGTGGAGGATTTTACATAGACCGCTGGATGTACAGGTTGATTTCTGTGTGGATATAGTGAAATGCTGTTGCATCCTACATAATTATGTGCGTGCCAGGGATGGTTTTAATTTTGATGATACCCTCACAGTTGTCGGTCTTGAAGATGATGTGAACGATGACATCATAGCTGTGAATAGATACAGCAACAGGTTTCGCGATGCTCTGTCTAATTATTTTACGAGTGATGCAGGTCAGGTGCCCTGGCAGCTGGGGAGCATTTGAGATTTCACCCCAATGATTACATATTTGTTTTTATTATTATTATTGAGATTTACATGTATGGGATTATGATTAAAATAATCAAATACTCACTCTGGATATGCTGCTCTTTCTCGGACCACGTATCATAATCGGGGTACACGACACGGGACACCACGACCCATGCGTTGGCCTTCTTCCCCTTGTCTTTGTACCTGTCGCAGGCCGTGTCCCATATCTCAGGATGCTCCCCCACAGCGCTGATCAGCCTCTCCACATCGATCTCTGGTCCAGCAGACATTTTCGACAGTCGCAGGTACACTCCAACAAAACCTGGAAACTTTGGCTGTTTGGACGTTTTGTAGGCCGCACAATAGCAGCGTCTGACGTCTCCTAATCACGCACACACGCTGCTATGCGGCCGCAGCGCACTCTGTACGTCTGTACTAGCGGTATCACGTTGTACGAAAAATGCGTTCATTTGCCGGTTGCGTGGCGTGGACGCACTTTTGTACGCCCGTACTGCGTATATTGGCCGTCATTGCCCGTCATGTGCTGCTACTACGGCCGTGATTTAGTGCGCCTGCACGCGCGTTCGCACTGCCCCAGTCTGACCCTAGCCTTATTGTAATAATGGATCTTCTGTCTAGAAGGTGTGCGCCTCCACAACATGCTCAGAGACTGTGTTTTAACATACAATAGCCTGGACCCCACTTACTCTATTCACTCGTCTCATTGTACACTAACGTTACGTAGATCTATTTATTGCAGGAAACACAATGCTTGTGTGCAGGCTCTGATGAGTAAGAGAACAGGTTATGAAGTACTACCTATCAGACATTGCACCCTATTCCAACATAGATATTAACCCTTTACCACCGTGGGGCGTACCTTGTCGTCCCTGCGGCAGGTGGGCTTTGAGGATGTGGGGCATACTAGTACTCCCCGTTGACGTCTATGGGCCACTTCAGCCCTGCTCAGTCGGCACACGTTGCGTGCAGTTAGCTGCTGCGGTATAGCCTGAATTCGGTCCTTTCCCCATTGCCAATGATGTGCGTCAGAAGGTAGGCGGGCCTATGGAGGATCCCACTAAAGAGGCCGGCAAGCAGGGCGTAGTAGAACACACCACCGGCGTTAATCCCCTCCCGTCGGGCAACACCCACCTGGCGCTAAGGGGTTAAGCTAATATCTGGAGCACTTTGTCAAAACATCTCCAGATGTTTGATTTACTACCTGTGGTTTAAGCTGAGTCAAGCCCATTGTTGTCTAACCCAGTGTTTCTCAACCCTGGTCCTCAAGTACCCCAAACAGGCCAGATTTAAAGGATTACAACAGAACAAGAAAAAAGACACCGAGACTCCAGGGTCGGGGAGCCAAACAGATTAACCCTATACTCCAAAAGAGCTGAGAATAACTCTCATGACCAGTGGGCATGGCTAGAGGGAACGTAACACATAATGGCCATTAGAGTGTTAAGCCCAACAGCTACGTCACGGCAACTTCTGGGTAGGTGGGTCCCAACCTGATGAGACCAAAAGCTGCTTTCTAAGCAACTACAAGTCCTCAGCCAAGAGACAGACCGGTGGGTTTTTATTTATACCCTCACCAGAAAACATTTCCACTTTGGGATTGAAAAAGCAGATTTAAAGGATTACCTTGGGGAAATACATACTGAATCCTGAAATCACTGAGCAGCAAACCATATCACCTATGCTGTGCTTCAGATATCTGGAAAACCTGGCCTGTTAGGGGTACTTGAGGACCGGAGTTGAGAAACACTGGGTTAACCTACTTATAGCTGAGGAGAATTTCTCTTTCCTTACCCATCACAGGGTCACTCACTAAACAGGAAGGTTCGGAACTGAACAGAAAAGTATCCCATATCAGGCTTCTGCCACTATATTGGTTATTCAGTAAGTACCTTTCCTTTATTGAAAGAACAGCTGTTTCACTTTGGTGAGCTATGATGGATATAGTAGAATGAAACTATGGTGAATTCAGTACCAAGGACAGCAGCCCGGGGGGGCTATGGAGCCCCGCGGAGCTGCTATCCATGGTGCTGAATAGGTTTCACCAACAAAGACAGGGGTGTAGGTATTTCTTTTTTACACCTTAATCGACGTAAAATGCATCTGTTTCACATTCCGAAATAACTAATAAAAACAAAATACGTATTGATCCGAAAAACGAAATACCAATAGAAATGAAATAATGAATCAACCCGAAATGCGAATTACCAATTGTCAAAATCAACGAATCAATACTGAATCATGGTAACATAACGAATGAAATGGAAAAAAAAATGGAACAAGATGATCTGAAACGAAACAAAAAAACGGAAAGAAATGATCCGAAATTAAACTAATTTTTTTGCCATGCACATGTCTAATATCTAGATTTCACTGCAGTTTCGACTGGTGTTTCAGTTGAGGTTATCTAGTGTTGATTTTACCATTGTTTCTGTGGTGCAATGGGCATCGCCACCTAAGGCCGAGGTCAAACAAGCGTTTTGCAGAGCGGAAGGAAAGTCCATGAGAGTGGACGTTCCTTCCACTCTGACACCCGTCTGGCTACCTTGCTGAGCGCAGTTAGTGCGCTCAGCGCTGCAAGGCTCGATCCTCCCTGGCCTTAAAGTTGCTAAAGTGTATTCACCGGTGTTGCAAACAACAGTGGAACACCAAATGGAGAATTGTCTCATTTTACAGTAGAATAATAATGGTACCATTCTTTACAATTGTATGACTCAACTTTGTACAACAAACAAATGGTAGGCGCCCCTGCCTGTACCGCCACCAAATCTCCAAAGCCAGCCAGCAATCAGTGGTTTCCCCCAAACCAGTGTACAATCAAGAAACAAATACGTAACTGGCGGCGCGATGCCAGTCGCTGCAGGATCTTTTGGTGGTTCTCTTTGGTGGTACCGTCCACATATATGAAAAACAATGAAAGATACAATAGTGTAGACGGAAATACAATTTTCAGTCGGGATACGTATTATAATGTTCCCACTCACAAAGGAAGAGCCCCAACACTGGCTCTGAGCGGGTCAGCACGTTTGGTCATTTGGTCTTGTTCTGAGGATTACAGGAGGGGGAATGTGCACAAAAAATATGAAGAAACCAAAATGGATAGTAGGTATCGAGAGAATAGGATGGAATCCGCTAACACGGATGGATGGGTAGAAGTCAAACACAGACGACATAATGAAAGGCAAAATTCCTACCGCAATAATTGGGGTAACCAGCACAATTATAAAAACACATATCCAGTCAATAGTGACCACTATAGAGCCCCCTATCAGAGAGATGTCTACCATCTGTCCTCTGATAGACAACGGCACAGAGATTAAGGATATCATAGACAACAAAATAGACGGCAGTGGGACAAACCGTATCATTATGGGCGGGACATGGAAAGACAATTCCATGAAAAGAATCATGTGAATACTGCAACACATAATTTCACCCCTAATATACCCCCTAAAAAAAGGGAGAGGGAACAAATAGAAAACACTGTCCCACTCAGGAATAGGTATGAACCATTGGATGATCATAAGGAGGAGGAGGTTTTTTGGAGGGACCCCCTAAACAAGAACAGCGGGCAGGGAACGCACAGAGACCTCGATATAAGATTAGAAAGGGGGGAGGGCAAAAGAGACCGTGGGAAAGATCAGAAGAGGGTCGAGAGCAGGAAAACACGTACGGGAGAGAAAAAAGAGAAAGGAAGCGATCCCCATGAAAGGAATCTTTAATCTAAGCGATAAGGTCCTCACTAGAGCAGAGATAAGCGTTCTAAATAAGGGCCTCAAGTTTGCCCCCTCTAACCAGCTGGACAAATTTGGGGTCTTTATCGATCTGCAAAGATTTAAACGAAAATTGAGTTTAAAGAAATACTTCCTTAAGCAACCAGTAGAAAGAGAAGTTGCGCAGTGTTGGGGCTCTTCCTTTGTGAGTGGGATCATTATAATACGTATCCCGACTGAAAATTGTATTTCCGTCTACACTATTGTATCTTTCATTGTTTTTCATATATGTGGACGGTACCACCAAAGAGAACCACCAAAAGATCCTGCAGCGACTGGCATCGCGCCGCCAGTTACGTATTTGTTTCTATGACTCAACTTTACCTGCTGATGTTGAATTTTAAATTTTCCTTCTCTGGATAGACAAGTTCACTACAGTTGCAATAACGGTGAACATCAGCAGTCAGTGAACAACTCTTTGAGTGGAAATATTATATATTTACCTACTGGAAACATTCAAGATTGTAATAGTTTTCAGAATTTTTTTAAACATAGCTTAAAAAAATAGGTATTAAACCTTAAGGGCTCTATTTCCTAGTGAACGCTAACTGTAGCGTATGGATAAGTAAGGCCGGCGTCAGATGAACGCAGTGATCACGTCCGTGTTGCAGCACAGTTTAACGTCCGTCGTAACATAGAATCATGAGCAATAGAGACCCACACATGAAATATGTGCGCACCGAACTGCGCACGCACAACGCACGTGGCAAACGGACGCAATTTAGGCAAGAACGTAAAAACGTTACCACGGACGCGCAGAGTGCGCCACGTCCGCGTAGCGTTCTGTGTGAGTGTTGAGGAGACGTCACACGCAGCGCATTTGCGACGTCCAACACCTTGACACACAAAATGGCTTTTCATATCCTTTTCAAATTTTTAGCATTTTTCATATTAATTACAGTATGTTTTCCATAATTCCCTTTTATTTTCTACATCCGTCAACAAAAACGAACCGTGTGGTGTCTACAGTATCTTCCATCAATAGAAACGGGGTTTTAACTACGAGTGGCGCTTGTCTCTTGGGTTGAGGTGAAAAGTGCTGCCGCCTTCCTGGGATATTTTAGTAGTGCCTAGATCTACAGTATCTTCCATCAGTTCGTCTGTCCGTTATGCACGCACGCAGAGTGCACTCTGACTGCGTTCGTCTGACATTAGCCTAAGCGTTAATGCTTGGATAAGTAACTTTAACATATGCCCCCCATATTACATCCCTAACGGTAAACCCCTGAAGAATCAGCACATCAGTGATTGCGCTAGCTTGTGCTAGCTTACTGTACTTTGTGCACTATATACTTAACATGAGGAGCGCAATCGATAATTAGAGTTAGGATAAGTTAGGTACTACAAAATGCTAGCGCTAATTACCGCACCGATGGGTTAAACAGATTTCTAAACGAGAATCGCTGAAGCGCTAACAGATTTTTTTCCCCGTTAAGGCTAAGGTCAGACGAAAGCAGTTTTAACGTGCGTTTAGCCGCACGAAATCACGGCCGTGCTAGCAGCAAATGACGTCCAATGCCGGGGAACATACGACGAACGGCCGCACGATAGTCCGTCCGCGCAACGCAAGTGGCAAACGAACGCATCTTTTCGAGAACGTCAAACCGCTACTACTGCCGTACAGAGTGCGCTGCGGCCACATAGCGGCGTGTTTGCGTGATTGGGAGACGTCAGACGCTGCACACGTCCGGCCAACATAACGTCCAGACGCAAAAAGGGTTTTATTGATGATCTGTACAAAATCACGGACGGAAATGCGCATCGTATGACCGCTATCAAGTATTCCGTGAAAAAATACGTCCATTAGTTCGAACGCACTTTTTCACGGACAACGTGAAAAATGCATTCGTCTGACCCTAGCCTTAGCTTTAAGAAGGTAATACGGGTGGAATGCATTAAAGTCATTTATTGCAGCTTGGCTCAAGACTATGCCAATCATGGCACAGAGTCCTGATTGGGCAAATTGTGCCCAATCATGAGCTCACAAGGCTTCCCCGCAGCCCCAGCACGTGTTTTTTTTTGCAGGAGTGAGAGGAGATTGTTCTTTCAGTGTGTCTCACAGACGTCTAGCAGATTTCTGTGAATTGTAATATTTGTCTTCTCACTGCCTGCTATTGGGGTCTCACTTTCTTCTAGCAGATATCTGGGAATTGTAACCTGTGTCTTCTCACTGCCAGCTATTGGGGTCTCACAGACTTCTAGCAGATATCTGTAAATTGTAATCTATGTCTTCTCACTGCCATCTATTGGGGTCTCACAGACTTCTAGCAGATATCTGAGAATTGTAATCTTTGTCTTCTCACTGCCAGCTATCAGGGGGTCCCACATACTTCTAGCAGATATCTGGGAATTGTAATCTGTGTCTTCTCACTGTCAGCTATTGGGGTCTGAAGGCACGGTGTGAAGGCACTAGCTGCCACCAAATGCCCAATATTTTGGTGCACTGACACTGACGCGTGTACCAGATTCATATCATTTTAATATTTGATGGCAGAATCCACCCCTGCACTCTTCCACAATACCTCAGAGGGGTTACGGTGTGAAGGCACTAGCTGGCACCAAAGTCCGAATATTTGGGTGCACTGACGCGTGTACCAGATTCCAATCATTTTAATATTTGAATGCAGAGTCCACCCCTTCATTCTTCCACAATACCACAGAGGGGTTACGGTGTGAAGGAACTAGCTGGCACCAAAGGTCCAATTTTAATGCACCTGTTGTTACTTTCATCCAAAGCCTGCATAAGTTTCACCATAATTTAGCCAAAAAATCCCTAAACTTGTTCTGCGTGTCCTAAAACGTCTCCTCTTTTCATACAGGCTGCTGCCCCAAGCAGTTGTTTATGAATAGATTAAAGGAAAACCATTTACCGTCATTTGAAATGTTTTTTTTTTCTTTTTAAATGTTTCTATACATCCGAAAAATCCACCACTTCACGGGCAGGTTATGGGGACCTCCTAGGCACGATATTTGAAGGAATTTCTCACTTTTATTCTTAACCTTTATTTCATGGAAAAATCTTTTTTTAAACTTTTTTTCCTTGTTTCCTGTCCTCCAGGGCACTACCCGGACCTCCATACAACTTTTATGGCAAATATCTTGCATATACAGTTGTGTTCAAAATTATTCAACCCCCACTGAAATTGAGTGTTTTGGCCAGTTTGACATTGATTTTGATCATTCAGTCATCTTGCTTACAATTAAATCAAAGAGGCACGTGTAGGTCAGACAAATATAACATTTATAATGAAATAACCACAAATGTCTTTTCTGTGCTCACATCATTATCAGTTTTATTCAACCCCCAAGTGACATTCAATCTTAGTACTTAGTACAACATCCTTTTACAGTTATAACAGCTTTTAAACGTGAAGCATAGCTTGACACAAGTGTCTTGCAGCGATCTACGGGTATCTTCGCCCATTTGTCATGGGCAAAAGCCTCCAGTTCAGTCACATTCTTAGGCTTGCGCACTGCAACTGCTTTATTTAAGTCCCACCAGAGTGTCACGGTGGCAGTACCACCAGGCACGCACCACCCTATCCTTGCCCTCCGATCCTTGGAAGTGGTCGGTCTGTATATATATCCCTAAGAATATAACTCGCAGCAAGGTGAGGACCAGGTTCCTGAGAGAAGCCCCAAGGGCAGAGATGCACTGTAAACGGCAAGGACAGATGAAAGCAACACAGGGTTAACAAAAGACCTCTGTACGGCAATACCAAAGATTCCCTGCACTGAAAGGCCGGTCTTTAGGATAGCCGGATCTAATCTAAAGGAAAGTATTACCTTGAAGCCGTACAGGAGTCTTTTGTTGTATACAGATGACAGGGTTTCCTGGAAACGGTACAGACAAGGAATATACTATATAGAGTAGTCATATAGAGGAAAGCCAAAGGTCATAACCAGAGAGAGTACGTCATACAGCATATAGGAATAGGAACCAGAAGGGAAGTCAGCCAAGCCAAAAATCGGTAACCGGGGAATCAGAATGGAACATAAACAGCAAACCAAAATACAGAAAATGACAGAACTAAATACACAGAAGGAACTGACATAAACTGGAACAGAAATAACAGAGGCAAAAACTGAACAAGGATGAACAAACGGAGGATATCAGGAACACAGCGAGGAGCTCTCAGGATACAGGATGCAAGGAGACCAGGCAAAGTAAAATGACCCAGCAATGTACTATAGGTACATTGCTCTAATATAGGCAGGGGAATCAAGGCAAGGGTCAACAGGTGAGCAGCACACAGAACACCAATTAACCCCTGGGAGGCCACCCAGGAATTGGCAGCAACAGAAACACAAGGGAAAAAACACAATATACAAATACAGAGGGCAGGAAGACAGGGTTGGAACGTGGGAACGTGACACAGAGGTTCTCAATTGGATTTAAGTCAGGTGACTGCGATGGCCACTCCAAAATGTTCCAGCCTTTAATCTGCAACCATGCTCTAGTGGACTTGGAGGTATGCTTGGGATCATTGTCCTGTTGAAAGGTCCAACGTCTCCCAAGCCTCAGGTTTGTGACGGACTGCATCACATTGTCATCCAATATCTCCTGGTACTGAAGAGAATTCATGGTACCTTGCACACGCTGAAGCTTCCCTGTACCTGCAGAAGCAAAACAGCCCCAAAGCATGATTGACCCCCCGCCATGCTTCACAGTAGGCAAGGTGTTCTTTTCTTCATAGGCCTTGTTCTTCCTCCTCCAAACATAGCGTTGATCCATGGGCCCAAACAGTTCTAATTTTTTTTCATCAGTCCACAGAACACTATCCCAAAACTTCTGTGGTTTGTCCACATGACTTTTGGCATACTGCAGTCGACTCTTCTTATTCTTTGGAGACAGCAAGGGGGTGTGCCTGGGAGTTCTGGCATGGAGGCCTTCATTACGCAGTGCGCGCCGTATTGTCTGAGCTGATACTTCAGTACCCACATCTGACAAATCTTTTCTCAGTTCTTCAGCAGTCATAAGGGGACTTTTCTCCACTCTACGCTTCAGGTAGCGCACAGCAGTCGAAGTCAGCATCTTCTTTCTGCCACGACCAGGTAGCATTTCAACAGTGCCCTTTGCCTTGAATTTGCGAATGATGCTTCCTATGGTCTCTCTTGGTATGTTTAACAACTTTGCAATCTTCTTATAGCCATTGCCCTTCCTGTGAAGAGTAATCACCTCTTCTCTTGTCTTCCTGGACCATTCTCTTGACTTCACCATGTTTGTAACCACACCAGTAAATGTCTAGAAGGAGCTGAGTATCACAGTCATTTTAAAGCTGCCTAATTGGTGCTTATTATGATTTATTGCTGCTCCGTGACATCCACAGGTGTTTTCAATACCTGATTGAAAACACTTGAATGAACCTCTGTTCTTCAGAGTGGTAGTCTTTAAGGGGTTGAATAATTGTGTCAATGAAGAATTCACAAAAGAAACATTTACTACTGTATTACAAAACCAATTGATGTCATTTTAGTTGCATATGGTTCTTTAAAAAGTCCTTGTAGGATTTCATTCTGAATACAATTACAAATGTAAACTAAATTCCCTAAAACCCTTTACAGCATTGGGGGTTGAATAATTTTGAACACAACTGTATGCCCTCTTGCAGGGCACTCTAAAAAATTGAACATTCGAGTCCCATTGACTTGCATTGAGTTCGGATCGTGTTCGTGTCCGAACTCAAACTTTTGAAATTGTTCGAGTTCGAATGCGAACCAAACACGGGGGTGTTCGGCTCATCCCTAGTCTTCAGCAGCAGTGAAATCCCCATAGAGAAGCAATGGTTAACCTATTCAGAGAACACTGAACAGCAGTGAAATGTCAGTGAAATACCCTGATGTTCGGTGGTTTCATTCGGCAGGTTTATCCAGGAGAATCCCATAGGTTTCAATATTAAAAATATTTCCGTTATTATTTAATATCTATTAAACCGTTTATTCTTTTAACCTGCATCAAAAAGTTAAAAAAATTGGTAATTTTTTTTTAGCTACTTTTATCTTACTCCCCTCCCCCTTCTCCACCCTGCTTCTCCCTGATGTCTGCCCTATTGGCAATGGTATACATCCCACCTCTTTTACCCTCCTTCCCCCCCTTTTTTTTTTCTCTCTCTCTTCTTCTTCTTTTTCTCTTTCCTCTCCCCTCCTTATTTCGTCATCCTCCAGGATACATGAGGCGTGCCACTGTGGCTTCGTGTCATAATTGGCCCTCAATCTCCTGGGCCTCGTGACATTGTCCCTCCATGGCCTCCTTTGGAGCGTGCCAGGAGCGTCACGGTATTGGCCTTTACCACTCCCCCCTTCCTCGCCCTCTCTTCTCTCCCCTGTTTCCTCCCCCTCTTTACCTACTTTGAGATATTTTTGTAGACACGTACTTATATGAGTGACTCTATTTTATATACGCTGAATATTCTAGTATCTTGAACTCTGGCCCTGCGAGGCCACACTGGTTGGTCGATTTGTGACCCTTTTGCTTGCAAAATGACATGATCCTTTTTTGCGGTCCTGGGTATATATACCCAAATACTCTTTTGTTCACACTTTTTGAAGACATTTGCTGACCTACCCCCCCCCCTCCCCCTCTGGACACTCTACTGTGGACTTTAATTTTTCTGTTCAAGATGTGGTTTGATGCTGCGGTTTGGGTATCTGGTTTCCACCCCCGCCTTTTTTTTTATTTTTTTTTTTTTTTTATTTGTGTGCGCGGGACGATGGGTAGCTCTGGGTGTGCCATTGGAGTGGGTACCATGGCTCTGACCGCTTCCTCTGGCCCCAGATCGCCCAGCCATGCGGCCTCTTCCATGGCCTCCAGTTCCCCGTGGGGTTCCTGGAGCGAGCCAGGACTGTCGCCTTTTCCAGGGCGGTCCCCCACCCTTTCCCCCCACTCTCCTCGTTTTATTTACTTTTGTTTGCCCAGGTACCCCGGTCGCTGCTTGTCTGCAGACAGGGACACCCCATTGGTATCTCTAACTTATGTTTGAGTGTCCTTTCCCCTCCCCCCATGTTTATGTTACTCTTGAAGATTCGTGTTGTCTATCGCTGCCTAACTATAGAAGAGACCCCCCTATTGGGGATGTTAATGTCTGGCTATTTTTTGATGACTTCTTTTTTTGTTTTTCCCCTATTGTTGGACATTCTTTGCTGAGTCCCCCCCTACTTGGGGATGTTTATTATTTTTCTTGCATTGTGCGTATGCTGACAGTTTTGGGTGGCCCTGCGAGGCCCTCACTTTATATGTTTGACTGTACGCTGACTTATATATAAAATAAAAATTTTGAATTTAAAAAAAAAAAATTGGTAATTTTTTTGGGAATTTTTCGGCAAATTCTTTTTTCCCCGATCTTTTTTTTTTAAATGGCATTCTTTTTTTCTGTAACAGACCTTTTTATTATTATTCATAGGACCTTATATGTTAATTCCATATTTGTATAGTAGTTTTTTTTGCTAACAACGTTTAAAATTTTAAAAGTATGCAGTAGTTTTGTTTTTGTTTTTTATATTTACCCCGTTCGTCGGCTTGTTGGCTTTTTCTGGTGGCTGGTCGGTATTGTGTTCGGCGGATCATCGGCTTTTGTTTGGGTTCCCGGCGGCTTATTCGATAATTTTTTCAGGTTTTGCAGCGGATTTTTTTTTAGATTCAGCTTTTTTCGTTGTATTTTCCCTGCACTTCAGTGACCCTGCGGTGAATGCTGAATTTGATTCCCCAAAGTGCGGAGAACAAAAGAGCACCAAAATTCCACTGGAATTTCATTGCTCTTTGAATAACCTTGTATGTGTCCAGGGAAAAATGGGCCATATGTCAACCCTAGGTCCTCCAAGAAGAAGTATAAAGCATTCGGGGCATGCCATTTATTTCACTGTTATGACATCACGATTATATATTACATCAATAAATTAAGACAAATAAAATAATCACGTGAATAGTAATAAATTCCAACACATCAAAATGTGCAGAACTGTTGCATCACTTTCTTCAAGCTCCATGACAAGTACCAGAGATTATATACAGGTATTCTTTGCATGTTTAACTTGATATTATTAGAAGAAAAATGCTGTTGCATCATCTTCAACAGAGATGGAAATAGAAAGCAACATCAGATAGCCACTAAAAGTATTTATTACCGGTCTACTTTCTCTGTAGGGAACTACCATAAATGAACTAATGAACTTGGTTGCACTATATTCTCTGGACGCAGCACATATAACACAGCTATTAAATGTTAATTGTGCAAAGGAATACCAAGATCATATGATATGTGTGACCCTTCTTAAATGTATATACTCAGGGAGGTTGCCAAGTCCATTAGGAAAAAAATATTCAGGGATATACATGTGCTAGACATCTAATGTTACATGTTCATTCCAAGAGGTTGTAACAGAAGATATGTAATCTGCGTGACCTCATGTACAGCAGATTACACCAGCAAATTCTGAGAAACAGGGCTTCCAGACGTTTTGCTGCTTACCCTGGAAATATTGGAATATTCTAGCTATGAAAACAGAATTAGAACTCTTTTATTATTATTATTATTATTATTTATTAAGCGCCAACACATTCTGCAGCGCTGTACAAGGTGTATTGGGTAAAGACAGGACAAATTCTACAATATATACAGGAGGCCAGTCAGTATTCCTGCCAGCAGATACAGGAGGATATGAGGACCCTATTCCCGTGGGAATTTACAATCTAAAATTAAAATCTTTTTAATTCGTACGTTCGTCTTTTAATAAATAATCGAGAAATTAATTCGGGGTTTCATCAATGAACAATATTTGGGCAAGTTGTCCCATTTCTCTATTTTTGGAACACGGGACAATAATGTATGGATGGTGAGCACAATTGCATAAATTTAGAGCTATTATATTCTATTACCAAAGATAATCTTAATAATACTTTAATCCTTCCTCACGCCAATCGCACTGAGCATTTTATTCAGGGTATAGATGGCATACATTTGTATCACACATAATACAAATATCAGGTATGTTAGGTCTATGGCTATGAATATATACTATACTTGCATTATTAATATTATTATTTTTATTACAGTGTATATTTGGAAGAATGGTATAGCTCGTCATTAGGTTTTTTTCAGCCTTATTCAATAGACATTAAGGGCTCTATTAACTGCTTTGCGCAAAATCACACGCGCAGCACTATTTTTTTATTGCACGCAGCGTTAAACGTTAACGTGCGTAAATTAACGCTGGTATTACAATCCGTTAGCATATTTTCATCTGTCAAAAAATAACGCACGTAAAAAAGAGTTGCAAAAATGCGCACGTATTAACGTTGCGCAGAAATCGGTGTGCGGACTGTTTTTTAATGCGATTCAGCCAATCAGAATTAAGAACCACAATTGTCTCCCGTTCAGTTTTTGCGCCTGTCAAAATCTATCTGAGTATATATGCTGCAGGAATAATAAAAACACGCACAACTTCTCAATTTTATTGTTTGGGTATGTGTAGAATGTGTAACTATACTGTGATGTATTTATTTTTTTCGGGCTGGTGTATTTGATTTCGGCCAGGAGGTTCAGATTTGCCATTAACACCAGCTTTTCAAATATGTTAAAATTATGTGCGCAAACGCTGTGCGTTAAAATTTGCACATAGATTGTAATACCATCCGTGTACCAGCGCACAAACGCATTTGCTCTCACAATGTTAAGTATAGGATGCGCAACGTACATTACGCTCTCAAAGGGTTCGCGCAGTTTCACCAGTGGTAGACGTTAACGTGCATTTTTTGCGCGGACATTGGAATACGACATTCTGTGCAAAGGGTTTTTCCCCTCGCATTAATGCGTTTTTGCGCACACGTTAACGTTTGCTCGAAGAAGTTAATAGAGCCCTAAGAGAATGAAAAGAAACGCCAGCATCCGTACAGAAACTTTTCATACCAATATATAGATTTTCTTTCGTTAGCACTGGAGCATTCGTTTCGTAATGAATCTCGATTTATTTGAAAATTTGTTAATTCGTATTTCGGAAGTACTTCTGTAATAACAAATTGATTTAATCCGAATTTAAACTAAATCTAAACGAAACTGTATACACCAAAATTTATTAATTATACTGTTTCACCATTGATTGAATGATTGACTTTTTTTTAGTGATCCAAATTTCGAATCAAATTTTAATCAATCCCAAATTACAAACTAAATTATGAAATCAAATCATTTTCATTTTACTGTTTCACAAAGCACCCCGTCACTGCCAATTAGCCGTGGTGCTGAATCTGTTGTATTCAGCAGCACAGGCCAATAGACAGCTCAATATTTAACCCTAGCTTGCCTTTTAACCCTCATGTTTAACCCTAATGTAATAGTAATTGAGCAGGATTTGACTTATTGTTTTTTCTTTTTTTTAGTGATCCGAATCGATTTCAAATCGATACAAAATTACAAATAAAATTACAAAAAATTACAAAACGAATCAGTATTCAAATGAATTCTATTTCAGACAAAATTATTGTCAAACAAGACGAAACAAAACAAAACAATTTTTTTCAGCTGTGCACACCTCTAGTTAATACATACATTTCATATAGTGCACAACATGTAACTTAACTGGTGCTATTAGATATATGAGTGAAGGTTCAAAAGTAAGGTAAAAATCTATGAAATAACAATACTATCTCAAAAATGTTTATCTATTTCTCAACATAATTGCCACCAATCTCCACATTTTTTTCAACATAGCTTTGTCTCCAATGACGATCATCTTGAAGCTGGCAGACTTTCCATCTTCGAAAGTGAGGAGGAAGTTTTTTGGCAAACTCAACACATTCAGTTTTTTTTGTTCAGCTTTAAACAAACACAGAACCCATCAGACTCACCTCTTGGTGCAGTCCAACTCGTCATCGAAGGATCCTCAACATGCTTGTTTTTGGAATGGCAAACTCTCCCACTAGCTTTTTGCGAATGGTTTGAGGTTCCTGATCCAGAAATTCCTTCTCCTTGGCCACCATGGTCAATTAGGTGGACTTCATGTTTACCGCTGCTCTTGGTTCATCAAAAACGTCAAAATGTCCACGTGATTCTGCTAAACCACTTGGGGACCTACTGGAGAGTTGTGGCTTCATCACCAAGATGAGTTTTGAGTTCTTCAAAACACTGTTTCACAGAGATAACACAATGAAATTAGTAGAGCAATTCTTCGTGCTGACCAAAAACACTTTTTCATGATCATCTGTGGGATATCAAATTATTAAACGTATTAGAAGGATTAGGCTTTTAGTTAATTTCATTATTTCATTGATTTTAACCCTACTTATGGACCTCATCTTGAATAAAAGAACAACAGAGTGGAGAATAATGGCTTTCTCAATAACAGACAGCACCGTATTGCCTGCCCCATGGGTAGCAGTCTAATGGATGACTAATAATTTCAATCTTCTAGATCGTAAGCTCCTCTGAGCAGTGCCCTCTGCACTTCACACCGGGTTCCTACGTTTGTAACTTTCTTTCAATCCCCATTGATAATGAGACTGACCCTTTGAGCACAATTCATGTATATAATAATATGCTAAATTACAGTGATTTGGTGCTTAAAAATAAATGAATAGCATAACCCAGTCTCATTGTCATTTGGATAGACATAATAAAATGGTAAATATATCAAAATCGATTTAAGATTTGATAATTGGTGTTTAACAAAAAAAAACATAAAATCAATAAATTTATATGTATATATTAAAGAATACATTTATACCTGGACCCTGACAGATACTAACAAATCATGCAGTGAAGACAGAAGCATGCGTAGCCATCAGCCAGGAATCGTTGCCAAGTATTAGTCACCACCATTTCAAAGTAATAAGTCTCTGTACAGTTTTAAGAACAAGGATTCTGAAGAAAACAATTATCATTTGTTATCAAAAAGCAATCTTCATAATATAATTTAAAATAATTAAACAGATGCCTAGGAAGGCTGGTTTTCTGTATAAAGACGTACATTTTTATTATTGTCTCATAGCTTACTACGCCTTGTTTAGGAAACCAAAGGGGAAAGTCCAGGTCCGCCCCTAGCAGAAAACATAGAAAGGATGCACCACTGGTACAGTGATGTGAGAATGGTGTATCAGTGGTGGTTCTCCATCAGACAAATGCAAACCAGGAGTAGCCTTGGCCACTGAAGGAATGGGAGATCAGACAGAACAAATGTGAATCCTCGGAAATACACCCGAGGGCACAGTAAAATGCAGCAAAACAACACATGTGACAATTTGTACTTCTTGGAACAGGGCAATTGTGTATCTAGTTTGTTCATGTAGGGATCCGTTTGTTCACTTGTGTTTCAGACCAATCACTGTAAATTTGGTCGAATGATGATGCAGACAGGAATGAATGTACGTGACTAGTAAATTAAAATCATCAGCGCCGTGGTCTTATTAATGGTCTTACCAGTGCACCTATAGCTTAGTATGTGCAAATTTTAAGCTAATGTTAAAAAACCGAACGTTTTAATATATTCTTATGAACACATACAAATATTATTTTACATTTTGTTTCCATTTTTTTAGGAGCATCACTAATATCATCATGATCACTAAAAGTAATTATAAAGAAGTGTACATCACCAGTTTCTATTTAGTAAACACAGGTCAATTACTCTATTCATCTGAAAAGATATTTCTATTTCATATTACTACTCTTTTTCTCACAGCAAGGTAATCTGACAAAATTAACTCATTTACTATATGCATACGCAATTTCACATTGTACCGGCTGGGTGGCGTAGAAGTAACATCACTGCTCTGCGTGGAGAGAGCCTGTGGAGACATGGCTTTGATCCCAGAGAACAACCTCTCCAGTAAGCATCCTTGGGCAAGACACCCAACAGTACATAATCACCACCCAGGACATACTTGAAAATGAGAGAAATCTCAATGTATCCTTCCTGGTAAAATCCTTTCTCAAATTTTTTTTATATATAATAAAATTTAAACTTCGCATATAGAATCCAATTTATAAGCATTTTTAATGCTCACAGTAACAATAAATTCAGGAAACTTTACTGCTGCATTACGACAGCCAGGGAGAGGGCAGAATACAGGGAGAGCTCTGGGGCCACTCACTGCTGTACAGGGATAAAATTCAGGGGATTATAATTGCTGAGAATCCCTGTACAGCACAGATACAAGGTGTTACTGTAATTTCCATATACAGGCAATATGCCACATACGGATATTATTTTTTTATGTTCTGTTAGTATTTTCTGGAAGTTGCATTACTAATAATCTAATTATGATCACTAGAAATCCCCATAAGCAGGAGATCTGAACATTTTTATTATCTACCTTTATCACAATGACTGTATTTGACACAAATGCTATTTCTGCCTGTATGGTAATAATGCAGACCCCATATTAAATTGTACAAGATACAATCTAGTGCAGGACTGTCAAACTTATCCCCCCCCAGATATTGTTGCCTAAGAATCCCAGAATTCATTCAGTGCAATAGATGTCTAGGTAATCATAGCCATCAGAAACATTTGGTTTAGAAACCTGAGGGAGGCAGAGTTTGACAGCTCTGATCTAGAGTTTAGAACCTTTCATCCCAATAATATTTCTGTAAAGGAAACAAACACATGAAATATGAAAAACAAACAAATATACATTATTTTAAAGATTTAACTATCTCAGAATAACAATCTTTATGCAAAACTGCTGTTTTATACTACATTTAAGTATTAAGTACACATCTCATATTTCAAATGCACTAGATGGTGACCGGGATAAATCTTCGTAACAACATTCAATCTGTTATGAAGTTTTGCTATTCAAATTTAGTAAGTGATGTTCAAAGTGGCAGTGAATGAATGAGAGGTGAAGTTGAATGCAAAGCTAAAGATGCTTCCTCATTAGGAAAGGCTTTTCATATTGTATCATCTTCCTAGATTATCTCAGAACAGTACAATGTATATCAGATGACGGGCAGAATAAACACGGATATAATTGGAATTTGGCATGGTTTGTTCCTTGGGTATGCTTAAACTATTCTATTGCAAAAGACCAGCAAAATTGTTACAGTTAAATCTAGCTATAGCTATATGAGCCTATATAATCATACAATGAAGCACATAAACGAGCAGTCAGCATACTGATTCCCAGCGTGGATTAATCCCTAATGATTTAAAAAAAGAATACAAATAAAAAGTTACAAAAACTCGTACATATCCACTTTGGGTTCTACTTACTCAACTAGAGTCAGTAATAGGGAGCCGCTAATGGAAAAGTTTGACATGAGCCAAAAACCATTAGCAGCTCCCTACTATCAGCCCTATTCCAAGTGAGCGTCAATGTACACTAAACCTTCATATCAGCAGAGCCACGGAGGTTTGTGGCTCAACTGGAATAGCAGGGGATATTATACATAACTGCTCATTCATTAATGCTAACTAGACATGTGCGCAGCCTAAAATTTGGGCTCGGTTGAAATCGGGGAATGTCAGAATCCAAATACTTCTAAATCAGAACTATTTTGAATTCAGAAATTTCCTATCCAGACCACTCCGATATCAAATCGGTACTAGAAAATTCAGAGGTGTGTTCCTCCTGTAAAGTATCCGCTATACAGGGCTCAAAATTTCCACTCGCCTACTCGCATTTGGCAAGTGGAAATTAAGTGAGGGCGAGTGGAAATGCACACGCAGACAGCACAATACATTATTTTGTGCTGTGTATTCCGGCAGTGCCACTGTGCAGCCCCCCTTTCCCAGGCAGCACGGGGCAGGGATCAGCTGCTTAGCCTGACCCAGCTCCTCTCTGTCACTGGCAGTGGGGTGGAGAGGAGCTTCTCTGCCCCTCCCTTTGATCACAATGGGGTCTGATGTCTGGGTATTAATGTTATTTTTGAAACTTTAGTCTAAATAAAATCTTTAACAGTGTAATTTCATTAGATAATTTAAGGGTGTGTGTTTAGGGGCAAAATTATGGGCTGGGTAGGGGTTAGGTGTAGGGATGAGCTGTTCGGTTCGATCTTGAACATCGGGCCGTTCGACAGTTCGCGAACTTCGAATTTTTTGGGACGTTCGCCAAAAGGTAGAAAAAAAATAAAATTTAAAAAAGTATAAAAAATGCTTAAAAAATACTAATAAATCTAGAAATAAAGAGACTCTTTACTGCAGAATATTATAAGCAACGGTTTATTAGATATTGAATTAAAACGGGAATATTTTCAACATTGAAGCCTATGGGATAAAACATTCTTGTTACTAAAACATCAGGCAGAAACGGCCCTCTAATCAGACACTGTGGAGGGCAGCCTGCAGGGGCCTCCCAAGGATCCCCTTGAGGAGCATGCGGCCGCCGGATGACAGAGCTGCGACTGTGCGGGCTACCCGCCCGGGTGCATGTGGCAGAGACAGGCAGTGCAGGGAGGGAGCCACTGCACCTGCGGCCACGGCAGACCCCCCCACAACCGGGATCCAGGGAGCCCCCACTGGCCACCAGGCTAAGGTAAGGCGACACATTTCTAAAAAAAATAAAATCCGAGGACATTTTTAAATGTCCCCGGGAACATAAAATAAAACTTTTTTTTTCTTTCTCTACCTGGCTGAATGTATTTAATTATATATATGAGATACATTCAGCCAGGTAGAGGGGGTGGCATGTGGGCTGCGCGGGGTCTCAGGCAGTGGTTTGTTTTTTTTGTGTGTATATTTTTAGCAAATTTATAGGGGAAGGTAAGGGCAGGTATGACATAAGTTATATATCTATATTCTTATAAATATACATATCCAGACTTGTATTGCACAAACATTTTGGCAACTAATTGCCCCCCCCCATTTGGCTGATCCCACCAGAAGAAATGTAATGTAATGTAATGTAAATGTAAATAATATATATATTCTCTGCTCTGTCGGGTTCAACATTTCTTCTGGAGGGATCAGCCAAATGGGGGGGCGCATTTAGTTGAGATTGTCCACATGCCACCCCCCCATGTGCATATGTGTATATATGGTCTGAGGTCTGTGGGTGGCTGTATATATATATCTGTGTGTTGATATATACAGTTGTGTTCAAAATTATTCAACCCCCAATGCTGTAAAGGGTTTTAGGGAATTTAGTGTACATTTGTAATTGTATTCAGAATGAAATCCTACAAGGACTTTTTAAAGAACCATATGCAACTAAAATGACATCAATTGGTTTTGTAATAGAGTAGTAAATGTTTCTTTTGTGAATTCTTCATTGACACAATTATTCAACCCCTTAAAGACTACCACTCTGAAGAACAGAGGTTCATTCAAGTGTTTTCAATCAGGTTATTGAAAACACCTGTGGATGTCACGGAGCAGCAATAAAGCATAATAAGCACCAATTAGGCAGCTTTAAAATGACTGTGATACTCAGCTCTCTCTAGACATTTACTGGTGTGGTTACAAACATGGTGAAGTCAAGAGAATGGTCCAGGAAGACAAGAGAAGAGGTGATTACTCTTCACAGGAAGGGCAATGGCTATAAGAAGATTGCAAAGATGTTAAACATACCAAGAGAGACCATAGGAAGCTTCATTTGCAAATTCAAGGCAAAGGGCACTGTTGAAACGCTACCTGGTCGTGGCAGAAAGAAGATGCTGACTTTGACTGCTTTGCGCTACCTGAAGCGTAGAGTGGAGAAAAGTCAACGTGTGACTGCTGCGGAACTGAGAAAAGATTTGTCAGATGTGGGTACTGAAGTTTCAGCTCAGACAATGCGGCGCCCACTGCGTAATGAAGGCCTCCATGCCAGAACTCCCAGGTGCACTCCCTTGCTGTCTCCAAAGAATAAGAAGAGTCGACTGCAGTATGCCAAAAGTCATGTGGACAAACCACAGAAGTTTTGGGATAGTGTTCTGTGGACTGATGAAACAAAATTAGAACTGTTTGGGCCCATGGATCAACGCTATGTTTGGAGGAAGAAGAACAAGGCCTATGAAGAAAAGAACACCTTGCCTACTGTGAAGCATGGCGGGGGGTCAATCATGCTTTGGGGCTGTTTTGCTTCTGCAGGTACAGGGAAGCTTCAGCGTGTGCAAGGTACCATGAATTCTCTTCAGTACCAGGAGATATTGGATGAAAATGTGATGCAGTCCGTCACAAACCTGAGGCTTGGGAGACGTTGAACCTTTCAACAGGACAATGATCCCAAGCAAACCTCCAAGTCCACTAGAGCATGGTTGCAGATTAAAGGCTGGAACATTTTGGAGTGGCCATCGCAGTCACCTGACTTAAATCCGATTGAGAACCTCTGGTGGGACTTAAAGAAAGCAGTTGCAGTGCGCAAGCCTAAGAATGTGACTGAACTGGAGGCTTTTGCCCATGACGAATGGGCGAAGATACCCGTAGATCGCTGCAAGACTCTTGTGTCAAGCTATGCTTCACGTTTAAAAGCTGTTATAACTGTAAAGGATGTTGTACTAAGTACTAAGATTGAATGTCACTTGGGGGTTGAATAAAACTGATAATGATGTGAGCACAGAAAAGACATTTGTGGTTATTTCATTATAAATGTTATGTTATATTTGTCTGACCTACACGTGCCTCTTTGATTTAATTGTAAGCAAGATGACTGAATGATCAAAATCAATGTCAAACTGGCCAAAACACTCAATTTCAGTGGGGGTTGAATAATTTTGAACACAACTGTACGTATATGTCTGTGTGTGGTATCAATGCATCCCCTACTATACTAGGGATGAGCCGAACACTCCCTGAACCCGAACTTCCCATTTGTTCGGACCGAACCCGAACCCCCATGCAAGTCAAGGGGGCTGAAAATTCGGTTTTTAGAGTGCCCTCCAAGAGGGCATATATGCTACATATTTGCCATAAAAGGTGTATGGGGGTCCAGGTAGTGCCCTGGGGGACAGGAAACAAGGACAAAAAGTTTTAAGAAAAATGTTTTTAAAGGGACAGTGAGTTTTCCATGAAGTAAGGGTTAAAAATAAAAACGAAAAATTCATTCAAATATCGTGCCTAGGAGGTCCCCATAACCTGCCCGTGAAGTGGCGGATTTCTAGGATGTATAGAAACACTTAAAAACAAATAAATGACGTTTCATATGACGGTAAATGCTTTTCCTTTAATCTATCCATAAACAACTGCTTAGGGCGGCAGCCTGTATGAAAAGACATTTTAGGACGTGCAGAAAAAGTTTAGTGTTTTTTTGGGCTAAATTATTGTGAAACTTATGCAGGCTTTGGATGAAAGTAACAATAGGTGCTTTAAAATTGGGCTTTTAGCGTCGGCAACAGTGCCGTCACACCGTAACCCCTCTGAGGATATGAATCTGATACAGGCGTCAATGGCAGTGCACCCAGATATTGTGCCTTTAGTGCCAGGCATGCAAGTACTATCATACAGTAACCCCTCTGTGGTATTGTGGAAGAGTGCAGGGGTGGACCATGCGGTCCTATATTGAAAAGTATTTTTTTTTATCTGTTAATGGGCGTCAGTGCACCCAGATATTGTGCCTTTAATGCCAGGCCATCAAGTGTCATCATACAGTAACTCCTCTGTGGTATTGTGGAAGAGTGCAAGGGTGGACCATGTTGTCCTATATTGAAAAGATATGCATCTGGTTAAGGCGTCAGTGCACCCAGATATTGTGCCTTTGGTGCCAGGCCAGCAAGTATCATCATACAGTAACCCCTCTGTAGTATGTGGAAGAGTGCAGGGGTGGACCATGTGGTCCTATATTGAAAAAGTTTTTTATCTGTTAATGGGCGTCAGTGCACCCAGATATTGTGCCTTTAATGCCAGGCCATCAAGTATCATCATACAGTAACCCCTCTGTGGTATTGTGGAAGAGTGCAGGGGTGGACCATGTGGTCCTTTATTGAAACGTTTTTGATCTGGTAATGGGCGTCAGTGCACCCAGATATTGTGCCTTTGGTGCCAGGCCAGCAAGTATCATTATACAGTAACCTCTCTGTGGTATAGTTTTTTTTTTTAATGGGCGTCAGTGCAGCCAGATATTGTGCCTTTCATTGCAGCAAGTGCCTTCACACCGTAACCCTTTTGTGGTATTGTGGAAGAGTTCAGTGCTGGAGGTTTTGTGAATGCAGAAGAGGACATCCCCTATCTATTCCATTACTTCAGTATCAGGGGATTGATAGCTGCTGATCCAGGACTGATTCATTTTTATAAATGTCAGCTGGTCTACAGAGTCGGTGGACAGACGCACTCTTTTGTCTGTGACAAAACCTCCAGCGGCACAGAACGTCCTTTCGGAAAGCACGCTAGATGAAGGGCAACCTAGTAGCTGCATAGCATATTGGCTAAGTTCTGGCCAGTGATCCAATCTCAACACCCAGTAAGCCAGTGGATCATCTGCTGGAAAGGTATCCAGGTCTTCCCTTGCCCCTAGGTAGTCCTGCACCATATGGTGAAGACGCTGGCAATGGGTGCCTACATTTGACGTCCCTGGGCGTCGAGGACGAAAAAAATTAAAAAATGCATCAGTCAAGCAGCCCTGGCCTTCACCACTATTCCTCTGATCACCTGCAGCCTCAGAAGCACGTGTGTCAGCACTTGGTAATCTACCAGTGCCTGGAAAGGTGTTACACAAGTTTCGCTTTAGAGCGTCCTCAAGTTTTTTCATCCTGTGCTCCCTCTGTGCGGCAGGATGAGCTCTGCAACTTTCCCCTTGTATCGTGGATCAAGATTGGTTGATCCCTCTCCTTGATAGCACGAATCCTGGGGTCCTTTAGCAGGCTTTGCATCATTAGGGAGCCCATGCAGCATAGGTTGGAGGTGGCATTAGCTGCCGAGTCTTCCTGGTCAATGAGGATGACTGTATGGTGCACTTCCTCCTCCCAGCCACGCACAAGCCCTTCTGTTTCTGGGCACACAAAACCCTGCCTTGAGGAATCCCCACCTTCATTGCCCCCACTACTTAAATAGTCCTCCTCCTCCTCATCCTCCTCCTGTCTGATCTGAGTAGGACCCGCTGGAACGCTGTCTGTGGAAAGACTGGGGCCTTGAGAGCTAGGGAAGGCCTCCTCTTCCTCCCGCTGCTCTGCCTCTAGAGCCACATCTATAATTCCCCGCAGACTGTGCTCCAGCAGGAACACTAAAGGAATTGTGTCACTTTTGCATGCACTGTCCCTGCTCACCATCCTTGTTGCCTCCTCAAATGGTGACAGTACAGTGCATGCATCCTTGATCATCAGCCACTGCGGGGGGGGGGAAACAAGTTGACCTGAACCTGTCCTTGTGCCATACTCACACAGGTACTCGTTGATGGCCCTCTGCTGCTTTTGCAGACGCTGCAGCATTGCTAATGTCGA
The DNA here is from genome assembly GCA_009667805.1 of Leptobrachium leishanense. NCBI lineage: Eukaryota > Metazoa > Chordata > Amphibia > Anura > Megophryidae > Leptobrachium > Leptobrachium leishanense. Next base: position 70,430,985 of record CM019063.1, read on the forward strand.
ATTCCACCTGGTGGGCATGTCACAGAACAGACGGTTTGTGGGAAGGTGGAATTCTCTTTGAATTTCTGCCAGGCGAACGCTTGCTGGGAATGACCGTCTGAAGTGGCTGCAGACTTTTCTGGCCTGGATGAGAAGCTCTGGCAGCCCTGGGTACTTGGTTAGGAAACGCTGTACCACCAGATTTAGGACGTGTGCTAGGCATGGTAAATGCGTCAATTTACCCTTGCGCAGGGCAGAGAGAAGGTTGCTGCCATTTATCGCAGACGATCATTCCCAGCTCAAGCTGGCGTGGTGTTAACCATCTCTGCACCTGCCCCTGCAGAGCTGACAAAATTTCTGACCCGGTGTGGCTCCTGTCCCCTAAACAAACCAGCTAAAGCACAGTATGCATCTTTTTGCTTGAGCCATTGCGTAGACCCTGTCAGGCATCGGTTTAACTGCCACTTCGCCAGAGACAGAGAAGGAGGAGGAGGAGGAAGAGGTGGTGGTGGTGGAGCAGACAGACCTCATGCAAGCAGCTTTCTGGAGGCATGGTGGATGAACAAGCTCCAGCACAGAGCCCCGTCTTGGATCCCTCCCAGCTGCAATCAGAGTTACCCAGTGTGCGTGAAGGAAATGTAACGACCCTGTCCATGCTTGCTAGACCACGTGTCTAAAGTGACATGCACCTTGCTGCTGACTGCCTTTCCCAATGACTGGATAACATTGTCTTCCACGTGCTGGTATAGTGCTGGAATGGCCTTGCGTGAAAAGTAATGGCGTCTTGGAACCTGCCACTGTGGTACAGCGCATTCAGCAAATTCACGGAAGGAATCAGAGTCCACCAGCTGGAAAAGCAGCAGCTGCAATGCGAGTAATTTTGCTAAGCTGGCATTTAGACGCTCTGCTTGGGGATGGTTGGGACTATATTTTTTCTTTCGCTGCAGCAGCTGCGGCAACGTAATCTGACTGCGTAAATCTTCATCTTCTGGGATGATGTCACATTGTGAGGAAGGACCTGCTGGTACATCCATTACTGTAGCATCATCCCTGTCGGTGGAGGTTGTAGGCAATTGCATGGCAGGACATACAGTGTGGGTAGAGACAGATGAGGAGGAGGAGGACCTACGCAAAGTTTTGCCTCAACGTGATGTGTGGTACTTGTTTATATGTCGCCTCAAGCACGTGGTACCCAAGTGCCCGGTGTTTATCCCACGCTTCAGCCTCCTCTGACATAGATTACAAATAGCAACGGTGGGGTTTGCTGCACAGTTCTTAAAGAACTCCCAGACAGCAGAGTTCCTGCATGTGTTCTTCGAGACAACAGCGCTCTGCACCAGAGCAGCTCTGACATGTGATGCCTTGTATTGGCTAGTGCTACGGTTGGTCACAGAGGATGTTGTGCCTCGTGTTTGCTATGCCTCCTCCTCCTCCTCCTCCCCTCCTCCTCACTTGATTCCTCAGTTCGATCTGGCACCCAGGTGGAGTCAGTGACCTCATCATCATCAATGTCATCTTCACCCCCTATCTCCTCGTCACTGGAGCCAACTTGGCAGTATGCTGCAGCTGCTGGGGCAACATGAGTGCCAGTTATTTGTGTGTCATCACTGGCACCCCCTTCCTCTAGGTTGATTATACTCCCTTGCTCAACCTCAGAGATTGAATCAGAGCACTGTACTTGCTGCGCATCCTCAAGCAGCATGTCACTCTCATTGTAGTCAAACAATTCAGCTGACTCCTCCATGTGTGATAGCGAGGCTACGGCAGGAGTAGCTGTGGACATGGAGGCTGCATTAGATGCTTTGGCAGCTGAGGTGGACTGTAAACCACTACAAGCCTGGCTGGCAGAGGACTCGGAGGATGAGGATGGCCTGGTTAGCCAATCCACCAAGTCCTCTGTATGTTGCTGCTGCTTAAGATGGCCAGCACCAGTTAGAAAGGACAAGCGTGCCCCTGCAGAGGATGCACCACGTCCACCACGACCAGAGAAACAGCCTCCCGACACAGGGGCTGCTTGCCCTCTTATCTGTGGCTGGGAGCGTCTGCCTGTCCTTTTTGTTCTTTCAGACATGGTGAGTGATATATAGATTAATATATACAGAACTCTGATTCAACTCTGGTATAAAGATTTAAATAACTCTGGTATAACTCAGTGAGACACCACTGATAGCTGGCAGCCAGTGACTAGAGACAATCACCTTAATTCACAAATGTTTTAAATAAATTAGTGAGCCCCAAAATACAGCCGTGTACTGTTTGTATGACGAGACACAGATCACCTTAATTCCCAAGTGTTTTAAAAAAATTAGTGAGCCCCAAAATACAGCGTGGTACTGTTTGTATGACGAGACACAGATCACCTTAATTCCCAAGTGTTTTAAAGAAATTAGTGAGCCCCAAAATACAGCGTGGTACTGTTTGTATGACGAGACACAGATCACCTTAATTCCCAAGTGTTTTAAAAAAATTAGTGAGCCCCAAAATACAGCGTGGTACTGTTTGTATGACGAGACACAGATCACCTTAATCCCAAGTGTTTTAAAGAAATTAGTGAGCCCCAAAATACAGCGTGGTACTTTTTGTATGACGAGACACAGATCACCTTAATTCCCAAGTGTTTTAAAGAAATTAGTGAGCCCCAAAATACAGCGTGGTACTGTTTGTATGACAAGACACAGATCACCTTAATTCACAAGTGTTTTAAAGAAATTAGTGAGCCCCAAAAATAATTGCTGGCTGTGTGACGAGACCCAGAAGATCATCTCAATTCACAAATGTTTTAAAGAAAGTTGTAAACCCCCAAAAAAATTGCTGGCACAGTGACAAGACACACATCACCTAAATTCCCTGATATTTGGTATAAATGAGACCCAAAAAGACTTGCTGGCACAGTGTGACAAGACCCATAAAATCACCTCAATTCACAAATGTTTTAAATAAAGTTGTAAACCCCAAAAAATTGCTGGCACAGTGACAAGACACACATCACCTAAATTCCCTGATATTTTGTCGAAATGAGACCCCCCCGACCCCCCCAGTAGCGTGGCAGACCGGCAGTAATAACAACACACACAACTATCTTCTTTGAAATCTCCTCTGAAATGCGTGCAGAAAGCGCTGCGTTGAAACCTTATATAGTGTGCTGCGGGACTTAGCTCTGTGAGCCCATGATCTGGCAAAATCTGCCCAATCAGGACTCTGAGTGGTGATTGGCATAGTGTTCAACCAGTCTTGCACCAGACCTGTGGTCAGGTGCAAGGCTGTAGCCAATTACGAGCTTCAGGCAGTGGGAAAATGCATTGTGGTCCATTGTGGTCGAACATGCGGCGAACACCCGGAAATGTTCGGGGTTCGCGATCTGCTCGAACAGGCTAAGTTCGGGTCGAACCCCGAACCGTCCGAACCCGAACAGCTCATCCCTACTCTATACACGGCGCTCCGTGTCCCTTTAATATATATGATCAGTGGTTACCTTTTTTATATATTTTTATACTATTCCTATTAAATTAACAGTAATTTTTGATGTATTTTATTCAGTAGAAACTTTTTTTTGCCTATATAACATGTGCTTTGTGAAAATAAAATGGTTTTGTGTGTACATTTTAATTTAGTTAGTTGATTCCTGTCCAGTGTGGTGAGAAGCAAACGTAATGTAGTGTAGACACGCTGCGAGGTGGACCGGAGTGAAGTCAGGTCTGCAAAATGTTTGCTTCTCTTCACTTTGCTACGCTGTGCGTCGCTACACGCTAAGTGTATCTCAGCTTTTATTCCCGCATCGCTAGCTTACCGAATCAGTTGGTATACTTGTTACTGTCCCTGCTTGTTCTGAGAACCCGATCTGTTGCCGACTTTGCCTGCCATTTGACTATTCTCTCTGTGTATTCCCTGCCTGTTCTGTTTTCTTCCTGTTGCTACTGTGTGCGCCGATTCTCACCATATACAGTAGTGCAGTACAAGTGCCTAAACATTGCTGACCCGGTTTTGTCATAGCTGCTGATGTAACTGAATAGATCGGGGATCTCTTCTGCATTACCAAAACCTCCACCACTGCACTCTTCCACAATACCACAAAGTGGTTACTTACGGTGTGAAGGCACTTGCTGCCACCAAAGGCAAAATATTTGGGTGCACTGCCACTGACGCCTATACCAGATTCATATCATTTTAATATTTGACAGCAGGGTCCAACCCTGCACTCTTCCACAATACCACAGAGGGGTTACAGTGTGACGGCACTGTTGCCGACACTAAAGGCCCAATTTTAAAGCACCTATTGTTACTTTCATCCAAAGCCTGCATAAGTTTCACCATAATTTAGCCAAAAAAATCACTAAACTTGTTCAGCGTGTCCTAAAATGTCTCCTCTTTTCATACAGTCTGCCACCCCAAGCAGTTGTTTATGAATAGATTAAAGGAAAACCATTTACCGTCATTTCAAATGTCACTTTTTTGTTTTTAAATGTTTCTATACATCCTACAAATCCGCCACTTCACGGGCAGGTTATGAGGACCTCCTAGGCACAATATTTGAAGGAATTTTTCATTTTATTCTTAACCTTTATTTCATGGAAAACTCACTGTTTTTTTTTAACTTTTTGTCCTTGTTGTCCTTTTTGTCCTTGTTTCCTGTCCGCCAGGGCACTACCCGGACCACCATACACCTTTTATGGCAAATATCTTGCATATATGCCCTCTTGGTGGACACTCTAAAAATCGAACTTTCGAGTCCCATTGACTTGCACTGAGTTCGGTTCGTTTTCTAGTTCGAACTCGAACTTTTGAAATTGTTTGAGTTCGAATGCAAACCGAACACGGGGGTGTTCGGCTCATCACTAGTTAAGTGGAGCAACTGGTGGCGAGTAACTCTTAGGACCTGGATATTAGCTTGGGACTTGAAATTTTAAGCCTTGCGCTATACCATCCTCTACACCTCCAAACCAGAAGTTAGGGTTAGCATTCGGATTAGGGTTAGGGTAACTATTTCTGCTTGTTTTACGAATAGGGTTAGAGATTTTGCAATGTGCAGCGAGTGCAATCTTTTTCTGTGATTTGAATATTATTCCAATAAACTCTGTGAATTTATTTCTAATCAATGCACTTCCTCAATTTTGAATCAGCATGCGAATCGTGGAGATCACCGATATCCAGCCGCATTGGAATCTTAAGTCTAATGTTAATGGCTCAAGTGGAATTGTATCTTAGCAACGGTTAACAAACATGACAATTCCACCTGACCCTTATAAAATACCCACTGCCTGGCTGTCTGATCATATGTCTAAAATAATCCAGCAGATCTGCTTCATGTCTGAGCATCACTAAATCCATAGAAGGTCACACACCTGCCATAAGCGTATATAAAAATACATGTGTACATCTACTCTAAGGAACAGTAACTGCCCGGTTACTGTACACACAGGAATATTTTTCAGCAGTTTCTCTGCACAACTGTTTGACCCAATGCTGATAATTATTCATTGGATTTTGGAAAGAAATTAATTTTGTGGTCATTCTTACCAGCGTCCCTTAATCCAGAGAGAAGATATTCATGACTTGTTCTGTACTGATATGGTCTACTCCTGTACCTAGAACCGAATAGGTCAACTGCGATAACAGCATGAGTGGAGTTAAACATGTGAAAACTTACAGCAATAAAACACTAGGGGCTCTTTTACATTCTTCGTGCAAATTCGCATGTGCAGCGCATTTTTTTGCGCAGCGTTAAACGTTAACGCGCGTAAATTAACGCTGGTATTCCAATCCGAGCGCATTTTTTCACCCGTCAAAAAATAACGCTCGTAAAAACGACGTGCAAAAAGTACCGTTGCGCGCAGAAAACAGTGAGTGCAATGTATTTCTTACGCGAGTCTGTAATTTTTTTACGCGAGTCTGTCTTTTTTTTACACGAGTCTGTCATTTTTACAAAGTGCGTCATTTTTTTACTCAAGTCTGTCATTTTTTTACAGATTGGTAGGTCAGGTTGTTACAATTTGCCATTACCACCAGCTTTTCAAAGACGTTAAAATTATGCATGCAAACGCTGTGCGTTAAATTTTGCGCATAGACTGTAATACCATCCGCGTACCAGCGCACAAACGCATTTGCGCTCACAATGTTAAGTATAGGACGCGCACAGATCATTATGCTTGCGCAAGTCCATACGCGTTAAACATTAACGCGCATTTTTTGCACGTACGTTGTAATACAACATTCTGTGCAAAAGGGTTTTGCCCCTCGCGTTAATGTGTTTTTGCGCACGCGCACTTTTTTGCGCGAAGAATGTAATAGGGCCATAGCAATATTAATTCTAAAAAAACGTACTAAGTAAAACTGCAAAAACGAAATACATTTATAGAAGCCCTGTAGAGACATGCCACGGTCAGCAAGCAACAGTTTAACAATTAAAGTCAAATTCTGTTTGTTTATTTATATTTAAAAGAATTTAATTGTTTTTTTCCTGTTTTGCTTTTATTTCAGTGTTTATGTTAGTAAAAATCATTAGTTTATCGTTCATTGGAATAATATGAGAACAAATGGCTTACATGTTCTTAGAGCCTACTCCATTGTGGGGATGAAATAATGGCATCAATGGGAACATCAAGGCAGTTGGTGACTGGTAAAACCCAAAACAGAGGGTTATTGAGTCTTCCCAAGTAATATTCCACCAGTCTTTCAAGATGCCTCTAAAAACACATTACTTTAGAGAGACCTATCAGCTCACTCCATAATGCCTCTTTTCCTGATCTATTTCCCACACAGCCCCCCATGCACCCAATTACTTCCCATACTCTACTATTTACCCTCACCTCTTTGTGTCACCCCACTCCTCTTAGATAGATGAACAAGGTCCTCTTTTCCTATCATTCTCTGTATATTAATCTTGTGATTTTACAATTGTTTTGCTCCACCCATTGTACCACGCTGCAGAACATGATGGCGCTATATAAATCTTTGTACTTGATCAATAACAATAGCTAGAGATACAGCCAAGATTCTGTACTTTTGCCATATCCGGACACATTTTAATATGACTTTTAGGCTAGGGTCAGACTAACGCATTTTTCACGTTGTCCGTGAAAAAGTGCGTTCGAACGAATGGACGTATTTTTTCACGGAATACGCGATAGCGGTCATACGATGCGCATTTTCGTCCGTGATTTTGTACGGATCATCAATAAAACACTTTTTGTGTCTGGACGTTATGTTGGCCGTACATTAGCAGCGTCTGACGTCTCCCAATCACGCAAACACGCCGCTATGCGGACGCAGCGCACTCTGTACGTCAGTAGTAGCGGTTTGACGTTCTAGAAAAATGCGTTCGTTTGCCACTTGCGTTGCGCGGACGAACTTTCGTGCGGCCGTTCTTCGTATGTTACCCGGCATTGGACGTCATTTGCTACTAGCACAGCCGTGATTTTGTGCGGTTAAACACACGTTAAAAAGGCTTTCGTCTGACCTTAGCCTTAGGAGACGTATTGAAATATTAAATGGAAACCATTTATTTATCTCCATAATAGAATATATGCCCAAACTGATAATACAAGTTCCTTAATCTCTTGTTCCCTATTTCCGTAGCAACAATGTTAGGTTACATAACAACCTCTGTAACTACCGATGATGATGTATGGAAACTGTTTTCCCAAATCAGACACATAAATATACAGTCCTGTCAAGGTCACATCTTACTTAAGTTTTGTACGTTATATTTCTTTTATTTGGCTGTAAATATTCCTGGGGGATAGACAATAATCTGATTTATTATCTCAGAGGTGTAACACAGACGTCACTTCTAAGGTATAGATTTAAATGTGACAAGGGAAGTATCATCGCTTTGAAGTGTTCATGTTTATTGCGGATATTTGTGTTGTTTAATGTTGGCTTCGTGGATGTAATCTATGCGATTAGCAACCTGAAGTCGAATCTCTCTCTCTAAGTACAGAACTTCCCTAAGTGACTTTCCTCTCGCTATCCTTTGGCCATCAGTCTTCTCCTACACATTGCAAAGGCTGTCAGTCTGTCTTCCAAGACTACAAGATGATGCTTTTCTTCCTCATTTGTGTAACCAAAGAAGGCTGGACACACATCCCACGCAACAATTCTAACATGTGGTGGCACTCAGAGAAGGGTGGCCCAGATCCTTAATAACACAAAGAAACAAATGATCTGGGCATTCAGGGGAAATGTTGGGAGCCTTTATTTTGGGCACATCTCACACAACATTTCGACTCTATCCAGAGCCTTTCTCAAGGACTTGAGCTGAAACGTTGTGTGAGATGTGCCCACAATAAAGGCTTCCAAGATTTCTTCCAGTGCCCAGATCATTTGTTTCTTTTCCTTCCTCACTTGGATCTCTGTGTATTCACACATGGCCAGCTAGTGATTTCCAAAATGTCCAGTGGACACACAATATCCCTTCAGAAAGCTGCCTTAGTGTATCCAGGTAGGGCTCCTAATCTGGGGAGTCCAAAAAAATAAGGGCGGGAATTCATCAACATTTCTGTATATTCTGGTCTCAAAGATTACTAGGAGACGCAGCAGCTGTAGCTCTTCTTTATGCATGAGAATCCCATTCCTCTGGCAAACACTGACAGGGTTATTCAAAGAGAATCGAAAAATCACCGCACGTTCGGTGATTTTTCGTTCTCTTCAATTCGGTGCAATGCGGCGATCCCATTTCGGCGACCCAGCGGTGTATTCAGCAAGCATCACAGGGCCGTCGTAGTGCAGGGAAAAGCCACCGCAAACCCGACGAACACTCACCGCAAAACCCAGGCGAATGCACGCCGAAACCGGCAAAAACATCTGGATTAACCCAGCCGAACACGCCAGAGAAACCCGAGCAGGAGCCGATCAGAGCGCAGAGCAGCCGCCGGAAAAACCTGACACCGCAGACGAATAAAGTGAAAAAACAAAACAGTACACTTGAATGTTTGAAAAGTGAAACACTGTTTGCAAAGAAACTCAGAACGAAAATGTCTGAAATTTACATATAAGATCCAATGAATGATAATAAAAAGGGCTGTTACAGTAAAAAGAAAACGATTTAAAAAAAAATAGGGGAAAAAAAATTCGCAAAAAAATCCCGAAAAATGCCTAAAAGATCCTAAAAAATCTAAAAATAAAGAATTTTTTTCCTGCTGACTATTATAATATAAGGTTTATTAAATATTGGGTTAAAACAGGAACATTTTTAACATTGAAGCCTATGGGATTCGTCTGAATAAACCTGTCGAATGAAACCACAGAATGGCAGGGCATTTCGGCAACTTTTCACTGATGGTTTTTGTTCTCTGAATAGAAGAAGCATTGCTTCTCTATGGGGATTTCACTGCTCTCGAACAGGCAACGAACAGGCACCGTATGTGCAGGCAATTCGCCAACATTTGGCGAACTGCCTGCTCTCTGAATATCCGAATGGCCAGGAAAGGTAACCGTACGCTGAATTTCACCGTTCGGTTACCTTTCGCCAGCAATTCGGATCTCTTTGAATAACCCTGTGAGAAATTGTCATTCCCATGCCTTCCCAATGTAATTAAATCCAGGAATAAAAACCTTAAATATAGACAGTTTTATGAAATTGTGTCTATAAAAAGCTATTGCAGCTTCCCGGTATATCAGACAAAAGGGAAGTAAGTTCCTCCTGCTAAAATTGTGAGAGAACTGCGTTCCTGCAGGACTTGTCCCCTGCTCCTAATACCATCCAGCCTCTCCAGCTCATTTTGTTTTCTTGCTTTTGCCAATTTTGGTTTAGCGCAATGTGCTGCCATGGCCGAGCTTTCCTTTTCATACCAGGCATTTGGGATATTTCTTTCCTATAAACCGTTAGTAAACTAACCACTTACAGACCGCGATCATGCTAATTATCAAGAACCGATTAAGAAAAAAGTGGAAAAGCAATCAAACGCATTGAACTGAAAATCAAAAAAACCCTCCAGGTTTCTGCAGAAGACAGTTAATAATTGCTGATTGCTGCCTTCTAATATTCTAGAATCACATATCACGTTCCAGTAGCAAGCTTCAGTAAGCTATTGCTTGCAAACGTGGCAGTCCATCTCCTTCTCCATTCCTAGTCGTACACCTACACTGACAGGGTTATTCAGAGAGCGGTGAAAAGCAGGAGAATGACTGGAGAATGGAAAATTCTAGGTCAAAATATCCAAACCAGAAAAATTCTCCCATTTATCTCACTTTCAAAACTGGCTATTTTGACCTCGAATTTTCCATTCTCCAGCCATTCTCCTGTTTTTCACCGCTCTCTGAATAGCCCTGTGTGTCATACGTTTCAGACCATTCTTTTACATTGATGTCTGCTTAAGTATCTCTTGTCACTCCTAGAGACAGGGCTGGCGCAGGATAAATTGCTGGCGCAAGTATTAATTTAAACAATAATATATAGATATATACATACATACATACAGGGTTATTCAGAGAGCGGTGAAAAGCAGGAGAATGACTGGATAATGGAAAATTCTAGGTCAATATAGCCAAACCAGAAAAATTCTCCCATTAATCTCACTTTCCAAATCGGCTATTTTGACTTAGAATTTTCCATTCTCCAGTCATTCTCCTGCTTTTCACTGCTCTCTGAATAACCCTGGTAATATATGGATGTATGTGGGGTTGTTTGTGTGCCCAGGAATGAGTGTGGGTGATTGAGTTTTACAAACAGACTGCACATAGACAACAGCTACTGCACAAACTGCACTCTCGACACACAACATTGGGGTTATTCCCCATTCCCTGCACTTCGGGGAATCAAATTTCCCCACCCTGCGGTGAATTCAGCATTCACGGCAGGGTCTCCGAAGTGCACCCACCAGCAACCCGCTGTAAACCCGCCAACCGTCGCCGCAAACCTGTCGCCCGCTGCCGCCAACCCACCGGACATCCGCCGCATCCACGCCAAACAGCCGCTGCAGCCACTGAGCACAGCGCCGAGCAGCCACAGAAGAAAGCCGATACGCCGCAGGATGGGTAAAAAAAACGAAAAACCAATACGATTGAAAGTGTCAAAATGTAAACGCTCTGAACGAAAATGCCTGGAATTTACATATAAGGTCCTATGACTGATAATAAAAAGGTCTGTTAAAGAAAAATAAAAAAGGCTTTTAAAAAAATAAATGAAAGGAAAATCCTGAAAAAAATCCCGAAAAATGCCTAAAAGATGCTAAAAAACTATAAATAAAGAGATTTTTTACTGCAGAATAAAATAATAAATGGTTTATTAGATATTGGATTAAAATGGGAATATTTTTAACATTGAAACCTATGGGATTCGCCTGAATAAACCTGCCGATTGAAACCACCAAATGACAGGCATTTAGGGAACCTTTCACTGCTGTTTGGTGTCTCTGTATAGATCAACCATTGCTTCTCTATGGGGGATTTCACTGCCTTCAAACAGGCACCGTACTTTCTGGCAGTTCACCAAAATTTGCCGAACTGCCTACTCTCCGAATAGCCGATTGGCTCCGAAATGTCACTGTACGGGGAAATTCCCTGTTCGGTGCCATTTCAGGGCCAGATTGGCTCACTCTGAATAACCTGCTAAATACAAAGCACACACAAAATACACACACATAAATTATAAATGCACAGTTTACACACCCAATATAAACATACATACAGTATATATGTACAGTACACACGCATACAGCATAAACACATGTACAACAATACACAGTATACAGAAAGTACACACGTAAAGTATGTACAAAGTACAAACACACTCTTGGATTCAGGTTTTTTTGCATGTGAAACAGCATGCATGGTAGGGAAGGGATAGAGCAATGTGAATGGAGGGCATGGCAAGTATGAACACAAGGTGGGGGCAAGCAAAGAGGCAGGGTATAGTACGTGTGTCTGGAGGGTATGGAGCCAAGAAACAAGAGGTTTCTCTCTACATGGCTGGGCAGCTTCTCTGTGTGTTGGAAGCTGTTCCCTTGAGCTTCTATTTGAGCAAAGCTCCGGCACTCCGATCACCTGGCAGGGTCAGATACAGAGCGAGGCCAGGTGGTTGCACCTCCTGCACCAGCCAAGAGCCAGGACTGCCTAGAGGTCAGAACGTTAGGAGGGCTTTTGATTTGGATAAAGAAAGAGATTAATGTAAAGACTCCACTGACAAACATACTACAGCTGCTTCAAGAATTTGGCTCACAATCATCACCCCACAGTACTCTCGAGTTCCACTCACGCAATACACAAAATAGTGATGGTGGTCGGTGGATAGGCACAGGTCCAGTCCATATCAAGGTGTTCACAAATGCTACATTTAAATACTTGCTAGACTTGTGAATTTGTTTCAGACGAATTGTGATTTGTTTTCGGCAATTTATCTGCCCAATGACTCAAACTGGTAAGTGGTGCCTGGTTTCTTCTAGATCAGTGATTTTCAACCTGTGGACCCTCAGGACCCACAATTGTCCTTGGTCTTTAAATCGCGACCCAAAAATAATTTAATTTCTGAAACATTATAATTTATTCCACAAAACAATGTGTGCAATATTCTACAATGTATGCACTTTTTAAACAATTTTGTGAACAAACAGGGATTCTTTCCAAAAAAGGATAGTGCAGTAATAACAGCACTAGTGAAAACGAAAGTGTTTGCTGTAAAATAAACTAAGTATAACTTAATGGAAAACTGGGGATGCTTCTTGCTCATATAAGTGTCTCAAAGTCTGGGGTGACGGTAGACAAAGCAACTCTAATTTAAATCACTACTGAATGAATAAAATATATAAATAAACTTAACAAGCTCACCTGCTCCATGCTCCCCCGCTGTCTGTCTCTGCCGCTGTGCACATTATTTTTTCGCAGCAGCCTGCCCTCCCTGAGCCTACGCAATTTGCGTAGCTGAACGCGATGCTAATCGCATAAAAGCTGAAGCTGGCCAATAGATTGAGGTCTGCAGCGCGTCTGGCACCGCCTACTTCCTGAATCTACGCTCTGCAGTTCCTCAGAGAGGGACTGAAGAACAATAGAATAGCTTGGACCAATGGAAAAGCACTATTGGTCCAAGCCATTCAAAAAAACGCCTCCATGGGAGGCCGGCCTACCATGCATTGATTGATGCAGGACAGTCATGTGACTGTCCTCGTCTCACACAGTCAGTGGGTGCGGGGCAGTGCTCAGGATGTGACTGTTCACTGTGTCGGCACCTGCTCCCTGCAGGTGGAGGAGGCAGTGCGTGGCTGCCTGGAGTGGATGATGCAGATCCTGGGGAGCACTGAGAGCAGCCAGTACCTGGGGAGCACTGAGAGCAGCCAGTACCTGGGGAGCACTGAGAGCAGCCAGAACCTGGGGAGCACTGAGAGCAGCCAGTTCCTGTGGAGCACTGAGTGCAGCCAGATCCTGGGGATCACTGAGAGCAGCCAGATGCTGGGAGCACTGAACCTATGTAACCTGTGTATATCTGGCTCTGATACTAGCCAATGCCTCACCAACCACTGCCCTCACTGCACGTCCCTGGTATGCAGGGAGGTCGGGATCAGGGATCAGGATGCTGTGTGTGATTCTGCTGAGAATTCTCAGTGTACATTCTAGTTTTCTGCAGGGATTATCACATCAGGAGGAAGGCAGGAAAGGATGAGCAGTGAGAGATTTATAGAGTAAAAGGGAGCGAGTGATAGAGGGAGAAAGGAGAGAGATGGAGACATAGATACAGGGACAGATGGAAAAATACACAGAAGGACACACAGATATAGATGGACAGACAGAATACCAGATATTCAGAAAGAAGGCTGCATAAATAGGTAAAAGGACAGATTAACAAAAGGACACTTTATTTGAACTACAAAGATGGCCACCGGAAGTGACCAGAGCAAGGATCGGCCGCCTAGTCACGTGGACTGGAAACGCGTCACTTGGAGGGACGTTCCAAGTTGGTGGTGGCAGGGAAACAAGAAGCAGCGGTAGTGGACTCGCATCCTTCTTAAGTATGCTGCACCTTTGCCGATCAGTTATTACAGGGGCAGCTGCAGAGGAGAGCAGACCGTTTGTGCTGCCTGTGCCTCGAATCTTCACTCGTACGCAGAGCAGGCTGCGTACGAGTGAGAGACTGTCATGCCCCAACCCTTGGAGCCTGCTGTGGCTAGTCTGGGAGACTGTTTGCACCTACTCAAGGGTTAACTTTTTGCTCTGGATACCTGAGTGATTGCTTAAAGCCTGGTCACGCCCTTTCCTCTACGATCTGGCATTGTTCAACTTGCATTGCTTCTGAGAGGATCCCCTTCCTGAGCTCCTGCACATCTCTGCAAGCCTGATCCGGTTGCTGCTGTTTATTTTCCTGGACTGTTCCTTCTAGTATCCAGTTTCTGAAGTAAACCACTGTGTTGGTTCCAGGTACCATTCTGCTACCAGAGACTGTGCTTATTACTCTATTGCTGTGCACTCCATTCTGCAGTACCTGGAGAGACCACTGGATTACTGTGTTGCACATTCACCATATCTGCTGTACCAGAGACCTGTGTGTTCTTCATCTGCCACAGTTTCAATATATCCTTATTTACCTGCTTCATTGTATCCAGTGTCTTCATTAACCTGTTCAACCCCAGCGCCTGGGATTTATACTAAACTTTGGGTGCCACCTCGGCTCACGCCTGGTGCCACCCTGACAGAGACGCTCCGCACCACCAGTCACTGACATGTGGGGAGTATGTGGTGACTTCTCTTCTTCCCCACTCTGCCAGGTCCTCCTCCCATCAGCCACTTGCTCCCACTCAGGCAGGGCCGGTGCTAGACTATTTTGCGCCGTAGGCAAGACCAGCTACTTGCACCCCCCAAAAAAAAGATGGATATAATATATTGCCCCCAGCTCACATGGATATATTGCCACAGCTCTCACATGGGTATATTTGCCCCCAGCTCTCACATGGGTATATTGCCCCAGCTCTCACATGGGTATATTTGCCCCCAGCTCTCGCATGGGTATATTGCCCCCAGCTCTCACGTGGATATATTGCCCCCAGCTCTCACATGGATATATTGCCCCCAGACTAGCTCACACATGGATATATTGCCCCCAGACCAGCTCACACATGGATATATTGCCCCCAGACCAGCTCACACATGATATATTGCCCCCAGCCGCTCACACATGGATATATTGCCCCAGACCAGCTAACACATGGATATATTGCCCCAGACCAGCTCACACATGGATATATTGCCCCAGCAGCTCACACATGGATATATTGCCCCAGACCAGCTCACACATGGATATATTGCCCCAGACCAGCTCACACATAGATATATTACCCCCAGACCAGCTCACACATGGATATATTGCCCCAGCAGCTCACACATGGATATATTGCCCCAGCAGCTCACACATGGATATATTGCCCCAGACCAGCTCACACATGGATATATTGCCCCAGACCAGCTCACACATGGATATTTTGCCACAGCAGCTCACACATGGATATATTGCCCCAGACCAGCTCACACATGGATATATTGCCCCAGACCAGCTCACACATGGTTATATTTGCCCCCATCTCATATGGGTATATTTACCCCCAGCTCACACATGGTTGAATTTGCCCCCAGCTCATATGGGTATATTTCCTCCCAGCTCATATGGGTATATTTGCCCCCAGCTCATATGGGTATATTTGCCCCCAGCTCATATGGGTATATTTGCCCCCCAGCTCATATGGGTATATTTGCCCCAGCTCATATGGGTATATTTTCCCCCAGCTCATATGGGCATATTTGCCCCAGCTCATATGGGTATATTTCCCCCAGCTTATATGGGTATATTTGCCCCGGACCAGCTCACACATGGATATATTGCCCCAGACCAGCTCACACATGGTTATATTTGCCCCAGCTCATATGGGTATATTTACCCCAGCTCACACATGGTTGAATTTGCCCCAGCTCATATGGGTATATTTTCCCCCAGCTCATATGGGTATATTTGACCCCCAGCTCATATGGGTATATTTCCCCCCCAGCTCATATGGGCATATTTGCCCACAGCTCATATGGGTATATTTCCTCCCAGCTCATATGGGTATATTTGCCCCCCCAGCTCATATGGGTATATTTGCCCCAGCTTATATGGGTATATTTTCCCCCAGCTCATATGGGCATATTTTCCCCAGCTCATATGGGTATATTTTCCCCCAGCTCATATGGGTATATTTGCCCCAGACCAGCTCACACATGGATATATTGCCCCAGACCAGCTCACACATGGGTATATTTGTCCCCAGCTCATATGGGTATATTTGCCCCATCTCATATGGGTAGATTTGACCCCCAGCTCATATGGGTATATTTGCCCCCAGCTCATATGGGTATATTTGCCCCCAGCTCATATGGGTAG